>NC_051165.1:156392613-156992613 GCF_013339725.1 Rhipicephalus microplus | reverse complement strand
AAAAGGAAGAAAGCACTTGTTGTGGAATCGATAGCTATCCAGTTGAAGCGAATATAACTAATGTCATCTTGTTCTTAAGGAAGGACTTATATGTATTTCCTCCTACCATCACCGCCATCCCTAAGTGTGCTATGTACAAATACAAACCAAGAACATCTTGAGAGACGTCAGTCAACAAGAAAAAAAAGCGCTAAAGAAATGAACGAGGGAGAGACGGAACAAAATGGCAGCATATCCACGAAGTGAATGATGGAGTGTGGGGCGAAACATTCGTCCGCCCATTCGTTCTTGCTTCCATCCGCCCATGCGTCCGTCTGTGTGACCGTCCATGCGTCCATCCGCCCATTCGTTCATGCGTCTGTACATGCGTCGTCCCTGCGTTCGTCCATGCATCCGCCCCTGCGTCCGTTCATGCGTCCATCCGTGCATCTGTCTGTGTGTCAGTTCGTGCATCTATTCAACACTCCAAGTACCTCCATCTCGCATCGTTTCATCATATATTCCCCATACAGAAGCATCGCCATCCAGCGGACATTCCAAGGACTGAACGAGAGGTGGCACACGCACACTTTCTTGCGGCTTGCGCTTCGGGTCTACTTCCACCTTTAACCACCTCGAGTTCATGGTATATACTAGTTCACTGTATTCATGGCACGGCGGCCCAACGCTCGCTAAACCTTTCTAAAACCAAGGAGGTTACGCCCAGCGAGTGTAACGTAGCAACCATTTCTTGTCAGATAGTGCTCAATGTACATGCCAATGGATGCTAATGGGGATCGCAGAGTGTGCGTTAACTAAAAGCCGAATGCTCCAGTTTCTAATTCCCCCTTAGCAGCCATTTGCATGTACATTGAGCACTATCTTTTATTGTTCGACAACGCACAGAAGAAATCTCTCACCGGCACTGCCTTGGAGGTCAAAATGTTATACTTGTTACACACTACAACGGCTACGAGGGACGAACGGGTGTTGCTATAAAGAGTTTCGCCCCTAAAAGTGAGCTCTCAATCAGCACCTTAGTGGTCACCGTTCGCGAGAGGCGTGTAACCACCGTAAAAACATCGGAGCAGAATGAAGATCCCCTTTTCCGCTGGCGTCGTCATCGGTCGCGAGGTGCGTGTGCACCGCGAATGTCGACGTCGTCGTCACGGGCTGGACACGACTCAGCGCCCGCACAGGAGAGGTGCAGGGCGCCGGCACAAATCCGCCCTCTCCTGCCTTCGGAAACGAGGCGGCAGAGGACTGGACGAAGAGAGAAGAAGCAACAGAAGCTGCGGGAGGATGGTATACCCCTTCTTTTTTTTTACTCTCCGCCATCGCGACTTCCGACCGGCTTAAAAGACAGCGAGCGAGCCGGACTGCTGGACGACGCTCCGATCACGGGTCAGCGCCCTTTGCTTTCTCTCCCGAGCCAGTGCCGCTGTTATGGTCCCACGTGTACTACGCTGTATTCGTCATTGGCGCACAATCGGCCCGTGCAGCCACCCTTGGCTGACGCGTATATACATGACACCGAGATTCGCTCGTTTCAAAGCCTCCGGTCGTGCTTTGCGTGAAATGCGCTCGTGGCGTCTCTCACGCCAAACTACATAGTCGGCCGCGGAGACGATGCTGGCCGAATGAGCCCGCATTATCGGAACACAACGCAGACATCGCTATTTCAGGCACTGCGTGGCCTGGTGCCCAACTTGTCTATGCTTTGTTCTCGTCCTGCCCTGTTCGTGCTTGCTTTTGTGCTAGTTGACTGTGCCTTTCCTCACTGATTGTTTGCTAATTTCACAGAGGCGCGGCTAGCGGGAGATATAGGCGTGAATTCCAGTGATGAATGGAGACAGTTTACGCTTGCAGAATTTTTCGGCGTTAAAATAAAATTACAAACTATCGTGTACTACGTGTCAAAATTTACGGGCTATTTGTTTCAAACTTTTTATTTGGTGTGTCTTGAAGAAAATAATTACGATAGGAGGCTGATTGTTAGACTAATTTGTCAGTTTGTCACAGTTAACTAACAACAACTACGACAACGACGACGAAAAACAAACTTCTGCATAAGCTATACTGTCAGCAAACTGAAATTAACTCTTCTTTAAACTGAAGTTCAATTGAGAGAGCAAGAGCATCACTGGTATTCTCGCTTGTCTACAAGTTTCTTTCTTTCTTCACAAGTTCTTCTGCCGTTCGATTTATGGTCCCTGGTTGGTAGAGCCATTTCTCAAGGAACTAATCAATTCATTCATCCAGCAACGTTTTCTGCCATGCGAATTTTACAAAACTTTCACGTAGCTTCATTTTCTCGTTACGGGCCGCCATGCATGCATACATCGCTCCATGTTAGTTGCGAAACAGAATCCCCGAGTAACGCCAAAGTGTCTCTTGAGACGTCACATAGATCCTGACCACCTACATTTCACCCTCGACATAACTCCACATCAACGACGTTCGCAATTAAGGCGGGCCAGTCCGTCTGGGTGCATCAGATTGCACTGGACACCATGAGCGCGAAAACCCCGCTGCGGCATAACTTCATGTCAGCGATATCCGACACAAGTCAAGAAAAGAGCAGGGGGAAGTCACCTACCAACGCTGCAGGCTAGATCAATGTGCGCGGCCGCCGGCGCGCCTGTCAATGTAATCTCATATACCAACGCTGTTCCTAGCGGGACAAATGGATTGGAGTCGACTGGATGACGGGGCGCAATCGATCGAGACGTTCCCGCAGGGAACTAAGCTGCAACCTCGGTGGTGTATTTCGCGACACCTCCAATTTTCTTACGGGCCTGATGTGATTGCAGAGCTGGAGAAGTTGAACCGACTAAAGAAAAGGGGGCACTTGTGCACTTGTTGATCTGATCTTAACTCTTGTACAGAATATTGTGTTCAATATGTCAGTTGTATCGTGTTATAAGTAAACGCGGGATTTTAAGGCAATAGACAAGTCCGCTTTAGGTGCAAGAAATATGCAGGCAGAAGAATGTTCCCGGCCTCCATCATCCAAAATAGCCCCGCCGCGGTAGTCTAGCGGCTAAGACGCTCTGTTACTGACCCGCAGGTGGCGGGATCGAATCCGGGCTGTGGCAGCTGCATTTTCGATGGAGGCGAAAATGTTTCAGGCCCGTGTACTTAGATTTAGGTGCACGTTAAAGAACCCCCAGTGAACAAAATTTCCGGAGCTCTCCACTACGGCGTCCCTCACAATCATACTGTGGTTTTAGGGCGTTTAGCTTCAGATTATATCGTTATATTGTCATCGTAAATTAGTGCACCAATAATCTTTATACAAATGCGACAAATTTATACGAAGACGTGAGCGATCTATATCTACGACATGAATAAAAGAAGAAAAAGAAGTTGTTTACAACCGCAAAGAGGCGGCAATGGGTGAACGTAGCCGTGTGATTTTCCTTCGTCCTGCAATGTTCGCAGAACATAAGTTCTCATTTTATTCTGTATACGGTGGCGAGTCGGGTGTCTACTGTCAAACCAAAGCATTCCTGAGTGCACTTGCTTTCGCCATGATTGAGCAGGCTAGAGCAGCAGCAGATGGCCAGGCCGGTGAACACCAGGAGAAGGGGGTGCCTCCCATTGGTCGAGTCAAGTCACGCGAAAGATATTCTATCTACTTATCTACTCATTAGCTGCATTGGAAATACCATTACTGTATCGAGATCTATTGATACGAAGGAAAGAGAAATCACGGAAGCTTTCACGATGCACGGGTTTGGCGAAGACAGGTGTGTAAGTGCGCCATCTACACATTGTCCGACGATGAATTTTCTTTTTTTACATAGAAATTCTAGATAGTTGACCAGGTCAGATTTGATGATGTCACGCAGATGGTTGCTCTCTTGTTGTGGGCAGTGTGGAGGTTCACGCTTTCTTTCTTTTCCCTTTCACTCTATACTTATTGGTCATGTTTCCATCGAACAAACAGTTCTTTGTTCGCGCTCGTGAGTGTCCTACCTGTGCCTTCCGTGAGTCTTTTATCGTGTGCAATGCAGCGCGTCACTAATTTCAAATAGTGTGAGCCAGTCAGTCAATATGTCACAGTGGAAAGCCTAATGAGAAGCGTCCTGACTTGAGCACAGCTACAGCATTACTCATTAATACAGTTGCAGAGTAGGAGTGTTCGTTGCGAGTTGCACGTGTAGGCAATTAGGGCAATGGGGTGGGAGTGGGGGCATATTGCTATTGAATTAAATGCTACTTAGTATGGGTGTCACACATGTCCCGTTTATTAGGGAGGCAATCGCCGGGCTAATTCCAAGGACCGAAGTATCAGCCCCCCGAACCGCACCTCGAAAGCGTGGACAATTTAGAAGTGGTCCTTTTTGGCGCGCCAGCGGACGCCGGCTGTGGCCCAAAGAACAAGTCAAAGCCGAGAGTTGATAAACAAACAAATTATATTCTCCATAATGGCAGATCGAAAACAATACACAAAAATGCACACTCCACAATAGTTGCATACAATAAGTCACCAATCAAACCAATCAAACAACGTACTACACAGTACAATCAGCCACTCTCAAAACAACGGACATAGACAACAATTCACACTACAATGTAGTCGCATGCATTTAACAACCAAGACACTTAAGGACTAAAGAGATAGAAAACCTATTCAGTCCAAAGTCCTTGGAACAAAAGTCTGAATGATACTCTTCCGAGAATCACTCACTCAAAGTGCAGCGTTGTTGTCGTTCCGCTGCCCCCTCGAAGTTTATCTTCCAGGAAACCTCGCGTCTTCAATTAACCCCTCTTCAAGCTTCAACTTCTTCGCCGGACACCCGTCGGCTTCACACACGCAGCTGTTCCCACGCGTCTTCGCTCGATAGCGGTAAACACACACACTTTTGCCTGTAGCTCGAGTCGTCACCCCTCAGGTGGAAATCCTCTTCTCCTGCTTTGTCTCCACGGACAAAACCTTCGCCGACTCCACGGCGGAATCCCTACGCGCTCCGGTTCTAACTTCCGTCTTCTCCTGATCTCTCATCTCCGCTGCTCGGTTAAATACCTTCCGCGCGACATTCCGGAAGGTTCTCGTCATTTCGTCGGCGCGATACGCAGCGAAGGCTGGGGAGAGGCGCGAGACTGTACGAGGGCCGTCCGACCGATGACTCAATCCGGCCGAACACGCCCATTTCCTTCTAGAACTTTCCAGTGCTTGCCCGGCCGCCGTTGTGGGGTGAGGAGGTTCATCTGCGAAGCCATGCTTCCGCGGGGAGAGCGCGCGCCCGGGGAGCCTTGGATGTTTGTTTTCTTTTTTTTTCTTTTGACCTCGCGGCGTCTCTTTCGCGCGTTATCACAAGAATTTGGCGGCGCGCCCATTTTTAGCGCTCGTTCTGTGACACTGCCCCCCACTTTAAGAATATTATCTCATAATATTCAGAACCACACAAACGAGCGCGAATAGTCCCCACACTCTCAAAGACTGTAACATAGTCCGTCGCTCATGACACGTCACATTCACAATATATCACTCAATACGATTGGACATTACAATTCAATCTCACACACATGAAATATAACCGCAGGTACATGAGTACAACGCTTCATCACCCATTAAAAACAATACAAACGTACAAGGTTCTGGCTTTACAACAATTATACAACACTATACATCACAGCACAAACACTTCGACACTTGTGACACAGGATAACACAACATTAACACAACATATGGCACTCAGCACTGCCAAACACATTCAGATTCGACCTCGACAGCTATCCGGTTCATTCCGAGCGGCGCTTCCGCCCTCTCTTGCGGTGCTCGCTCGACCTCTTCTTGTGTTTCCTTGTTCCTTTTCGGCGAGCCTTTTCCAACGACGGTATCTGAGGCGGCGTCTCAGCCATCGTTGTCACTTCCGACACCGTTAACGGGTCATAACGCTCAACAGGTCCTGTCACCCGCTTGTTCATGTCACGACATTGGACCTGGCTGGTCGACTCCGTCACCTTTACACTGTCTGTCGGTTGGGGTCGTGCCGACGTACGTCCAGCTGCCCAGCACGTGAACTCATTCAACTCGATCATCTTCTCATTCGCTGTCTCTTGCGCCGTGACTTCACCTTGGGCTCTAGTGAGATCCGTCACGGGATGCTCCTCCACTGTATCTCGCGGCCGCTGGGTTGGCGAGGGCTCTATCTTAGGATCTTCTCCCAAACATTCTGGATCATTCGGCCTTCGCGCCCCGTGGATGTTTCCGATGACGAGGTCGTACAGGGGGGTCGTCATGCATAGAGCCGTAACCTTCCCGCTGAAGTACGGGGTTTCAACCTCAATCTCTGCTTCGGGAAGCATCCGAACCATACGGTCAATTAGGCAAACCGGTTTCGTTCTGCCTGTCAACTCACTTTCCCGTACCAAATTTCTCCGCACGATAACAGTGGAGCTGCCGGTATCTCTTAACACCGTAATCTTTTTGCCCGCAACTTTTCCAGGCAGCGTTGGCATTCCCTTCGAAACACCGGTTGGCTGTTTTGCCATTACCGCACCCACAATAGGAATTTTCTCCCCACTTTTCAACTCTACCAATCCATCTGTGACGGCATTATCATCGGATTTCGGTGCTGCTAGCACACAGGATACCTGATGAGTTTGACTCGCTCCATTTCGACATGCGTCTGCTTTGTGCCCAGTCTGACCACACTTAAAACATTTTACTGCCGTAGGGCTCGTAAAGATCGTTCGACAGTTTTTCGCGCGATGACCCACTCGGTTGCACAGAAAACATCGTGGAATGCTCTCTGGTGCACGCTTCTTTTCTTCGGGAGCCAATTTCTTCGAATCATTGGGACAATCATCTTGACCTTGGCCATATTAGTTCCACCTTGCGCTTCCAAGAATTGATCAGCCAATTCAAGCATTCCTTCAAGTGACTCAGCCTTCCTCTCTTTCAAGTACAGCGACAGGCTCGGGTGGCAACTAGTATGAAATTGTTCTCTAATTAGGAGCTCTCTAAGCTCATCGTACTCCTGCGCTGTCCCTGAAAGTTCAATCCATCTGTCGAAATAATGGCTAAGTCGGGCGGCATACTGCGTAGCCGTCTCACCATCAGCTGGCTTTCCTGTCCGAAATCTGTCCCGGAATCCTTCCACGGTAAATCTAAATCGCTTCAACAAAGCAGCTTTCACCTTTGCATAGTTGGCTGCATCGGTCGGCGTCAGCCTGCCGTACACACTGAGCGCTTCACCAATCAAGCAAGTACTCAAAGCAGTTGCCCATTGATGTTCCGGCTAATTTTGGCTCCTTGCAATCGTCTCAAATCTGTGAAGGTACGCGTCAAGGTCATCCTTCCTCTCATCAAACGCTACGAGCAGCTTGCTTGGGTTCAAGCGGAAGCCATGATCTTCCCGTTCGCTGCTTTCAACTCTAGCTTGGACCGGAGTCTCACTTCGCTGTTGCAAACGGAGCCGCTCGAGTTCCATCTCGTGCTGCCGCTGCCGTTCCCTTTCAGCCATCTCCGCTTCTCTTTCCTCTCTCGCCCTTTCGGCTGCCAACTTCTCTCTCTCCAGCTCCAACTTCAATTGCTGCTCTCTTTCTTCCTTTGCTCTCTCAGCTGCCAACCTTTCTCTCTCCAACTCAGCTGCTTTTTCTTCCTTGGCTCTCTCAGCTGCCAACCTCTCTCGTTCCGACTCAGCTGCTTTTTCTTCCTTGGCCCTCTCTTTTTATTCTTTTTCCTTCTGGGTGACTCACTTCCGTAGTTCGGCGCCAGAAAGACCCATCTTCTCACCAAGAGCGACTAACTTTTCGAGATCCAAGGTGTCTCGCAACTCGCAAATAAAACATTGCCGCGTGCAAAAAGTATCTGCCTAAATCAGTCTATCGGAACACTATCCTGCACTCGTTAACGAGAACACTGAACAACACACAAAATCGTTCCGATAGCACTATCAACAACTCGAGGCTCTTTCTCACTACTTTGGACACACTGTGCACCAAAAGGTCCTGTCACGGACGCCAGATTAATTGTCACACATGTCCCGTTTATTAGGGAGGCAATCGCCGGGCTAATTCCAAGGACCGAAGTATCGGCCCCCCGAACCGCACCTCGAAAGCGTGGACAATTTAGAAGTGGTCCTTTTTGGCGCGCCAGCGGACGCCGGCTGTGGCCCAAAGAACAAGTCAGAGCCGAGAGTTGATAAACAAAAAATATATTCTCAATAATGGCAGATCGAAAACAATACACAAAAATGCACACTCCACAATAGTAGCATACAATAAGTCACCAATCAAACCAATCAAACAACGTACTACACAGTACAATTAGCCACTTTCAAAACAACGGACATAGACAACAATTCACACTACAATGTAGTCGCATGCATTTAACAACCAAGACACTTAAGGACTAAAGAGATAGAAAACCTATTCAGTCCAAAGTCCTTGGAACAAAAGTCTGAATGATACTCTTCCGAAAATCACTCACTCAAAGTCCAGCGTTGTTGTCGTTCCGCTGCCCCCCCGAAGTTTCTCTTCCAGGAAACCTCGCCGAAGTTTCTCTTCCAGGAAACCTCGCGTCTTCAATTAACCCCTCTTCAAGCTTCAACTTCTTCGCCGGACACCCGTCGGCTTTACACACGTAGCTGTTGCCACACGTCTTCGCTCGATAGCGGTAAACACACACACTCTTGCCTGTAGCTCAAGTCGTCACCCCTCAGGTGGAAATCCTCTTCTCCTGCTTTGTCTCCACGGACAAAACCTTCGCCGACTCCACGGCGGAATCTCTACGCGCTCCGGCGCTAACTTCCGTCTTCTCCTGATCTCTCATCTCCGCTGCTCGGTTAAATACCTTCCGCGCGACATTCCGGAAGGTTCTCGTCATTTCGTCGGCGCGATACGCAGCGAAGGCTGGGGAGAGGCGCGAGACTGTACGAGGGCCGTCCCCGACCGATGACTCAATCTGGCCGAACACGCCCATTTCCTTCTAGAACTTTCCAGTGCTTGCCCGGCCGCCGTTGTGGGGTGAGGAGGTTCGTCGGCGAAGCCACGCTTCCGCGGGGAGAGCGCGCGCCCGGGGAGCCTTGGATGTTTGTTTTCTTTTTTTTTCTTTTGACCTCGCGGCGTCTCTTTCGCGCGTTATCGCAAGAATTTGGCGGCGCGCCCATTTTTAGCGCTCGTTCTGTGACAATGGGTATACAATATAGCACTTCCTATACAACCACGTGTATGAACACTCACAAGCAAGATCGAATATCTTTCTATCAAACACACAAACACACAGACACACACAAACCGGAGATGCAACACACTCGGAAATCATGAGAGCGAGGCAACTTGGCATCTATAGCTAGAAGCAACACGAAGCCATAGAGGCGAACAACGCAACGCACAGAAACACAGGCACTGAGGACGGTCACTCTATCTTAAGCACTCTCTGAAAGCTTCACGAAGTTCGCTCGTTGGTCACGATTCACCCACTTTCCCGCGTGGCGTTGTATCCTTCCCAGACTCATAAACAACAAAGCAGGGCAGTCACTGTGGAAATGTAGTGCACCTGTACAGAACTATCGCCATAACACTTAGTCGCGAGAGTTTTCTTGTGCTGAGCCGAAGGTGGAAGCGTTTGCGGGGCCAGTGCGCGTCTTTTGAGAGTTTTAAAGAACAAGAACAACAACAAGTACGACGTGCTACGAAGAAAGAGCTAAAAATGCGCGGAATGAAATCGGTCGCGCACAGAACGCCATGAAAGAGCCGCAAGATGAGGCAGTGCAACAAAGCGAGATCACTAGGCGGAGTGTTTCTGTGTGTATGGCCACCCTTACACGATCGGTGTCACGTTTATTTTTATTTGTTTTCGCCAGCGAATGAACCCAATAAAGGTATCGGTTGGTTTGGAACCAATTTTTTTTTCCTCTACCCGTTCTATTTTAAGATTGTTGTCACTACGCATTTTGTTCCGCCATGGTTCAACGGATTCGTTTCCTCCACAAAGAACCCCTTGCTCCTTACTCTTCTTTACTTCTCTCGCTCTCATTCCAAGCCCTCCCCATTTCAATGTTCTTCTTGTTATATCTCCACCTAAATTGTTTACAATGATGCTTGTAGCTCGGTTGCTATTTACGAACTGAAAAAAAAAACTGTATCGGTCGAGTCTATACTTCTCATCTTTGTGCTTTGTAGTTACAAGCGGAATGCAGCAAAAAAAAAGAAAAAAAATAATCAGAACGATATAAAGAAAGTAGGAAAGAAAGAAAAAGTAACTGAAAGCCTTTGGAGGGCGCCTTGGTTCGGTGGCCCCGAGTGTTTTAATAAACCATACGAATTGTTGAACCGAAACGATTGTCGTGGAGCGCGGTGAGGTTTGATACTCCTTAATCGACCACTGTTTTTTTTATGTCTGCAACACTATATGTGACCGCTTTTACGCTCCCTTATTGAGTTGTATATTGCCATAGCCACAACACTACACTTGCCACTGTCCATGATATAAAACAATGATTTTGCTGAAGTACGAAGTGTCGGACTCCGTTCCTTCGTTACTCGTTATCAGTGCGGTAGAGTGCTTTGATATTGATATAGATTAAATAAAACCTGTTTTGAATGAAAAAACTTAAAGCGGCCCTGAAACACTGTTTGCAAGTAACCTTAGAATGAATTCACTCGAGGAGCTTATGTCTTCACGAATTGAACGCCGCAAAAATGTAAAAAATCGGTCCAGTGCGAGTGGAGTTACAAATATTTGTCGCCTGCTGCAATTGCATTCTGCAATTGCATTCTTCTCTCATCCTAAGAAAGTATACTGCGCCATCGTCATGACTCATCGTCACAGAAGGAAAGCCGTGCAAGCGCTACTTGGCTTCTTACGAACTACTGGCCTGTCGAAACGCCTCTGAGTGGAACTGATTTTGTGTGTGCGTGTGTGTCGGTGTTTTTCTCTTATTTATTTTTTACTCTCCCTTTCTCTTTCAAACCTATTCCCCAACCCCGTTGGAGGGTAGCATACCGAATACTAGCATCTGGTTAACCTCCCTGCCTTCCTATTTCTCATTTCTCTCTCTCTCTTCTCTCCCTCCCGGCGAAAGCGCTGGAAGCTAAACAGGGAGGGATGACACGGGCAAAGAAAGACGTCACGCGCGCCTTGTGGCCTTGGCACTTTCTTCTTTTTTCCCCTGAAATGCGCGGATTTTTCAGCGTGCTCAAGCGCACACGCGTAGAGAAGTCACGGCTTCCCGTGGTGATCTCTGTAACGACCGAGCGCGGCATGTTCAAATCAGTCAATGGCGTATAGATGGGCTTGCTACGAGTGATTTTTGAACTTCTTTCGTGATTCGTCGAGAGAAGAGAAAGCAATTTTAAGCTGTCTTTGATAATTTATTGTGAATTCCAGGCCACGAGCTGCGCTATAATATTTGGCTCACGTGTTGTCGGGAGCCTCTACTGCCGATAAGCAGCGTTTTCTGACCATGCTCAAAAAGTGTTGCAGGGTCACTTTACGAACGTACATTAGGATTTTATTCATGTTATATAAATCTTGTTTCTATTATTGAGTTCAATAAGTGACTTAACCATGCCTATACGACACTTTATTTTATTATTGGCCGAAACGGACCGCGAGATGACGCTACTTGGTTCGGTCAGCGTAATGACCTTTAACTTTCACTTTCGCTGCGTGCTCGAGGTAAATCTGTTTGGTTTACGACATGGGTGATTGAGACGCCTCCAACTTACGACTGAACAGTTTTAATGACATGATAAAGTTTGCCAATTGGACGTTACCCTCTTGAAATTGCAGCCTCTGTTTGATCTCGTCAACTTGTGCACATCCTCACCCCAGAAGCATATGTCTTCACGAATCGAACGCCGCAAAAAATGTAAAAAATCCGTCCAGTGCGAGTGGAGTTACAAATATTTGTCGCCTGCTGCAATTGCATTCTGCAATTGCATTCTTCTCTCATCCTAAGAAAGTATACTGCGCCATCGTCATGACTCATCGTCACAGAAGAAAGCCGTGCAAGCGCTACTGGGCTTCTTACGAACTACTGGCCTGTCGAAACGCCTCTGAGTGGACTGATTTTGTGTGTGCGTGTGTGTCGGTGTTTTTCTCTTATTTATTTTTTACTCTCCCTTTCTCTTTCAACCTATTCCCCAACCCCCGTGTAGGGTAGCATACCGAATACTAGCATCTGGTTAACCTCCCTGCCTTCCTTATTTCTCATTTCTCTCTCTCTCTTCTCTCATCCCGGCGAAAGCGCTGGAAGCTAAACAGGGAGGGATGACACGGGCAAAGAAAGACGTCACGCGCGCCTTGTGACCTTGAGCACTTTCTTCTTTTTTCCATCAAATGCGCGTATTTATCAGTGTGATCACGCGCACACGCGTAGACAAGTTATGGCCTCCCGCGACGATCTTGGTAACGACCAAGCGCGCCGTGTTCAAATCAGCCAATGGCGCATAGATGGGCTTACCACGACTGATTTTCGAACTTCTTCCGTGATTTGTCGAGAGAAGAGAAAGTAATTTTCAGCTGTCTTTGATAATTTATTGTGAATTCCAGACCGCGTGCTGTGCTATAATATTTTGGCTCGCGTGTTGTCGGGAGCCTCTACTACCGATCGGCAGCGTTTTCTGACCATGCTCAAAAAGTGTTGCAGGGCCACTTTAAGAACGTACATCAGGATTTTATTCGTGTTATAATAATCTTGTTTCTATTATTCACTTCAATAAGTGACTTAGCCATGCTTATACGACACTGTATTTTATTATTCGCCGAAACAGACCGTGAGATGACGCTACTTGGTTCGGTCAGCGTAGTGACTTTAACTATAACTTTTAGTGTGTGCTTGAGGTAAATGTGTTTGGTTTACGACATGGGTGATTGAGAAGCTTCCACCTCACGATTGAACAGTTTTAATGACATGATAAAGTTTGCCGATTGGACGTTACCCTCTTGAAATTGCCGCCACTGTTTCATCTCGTCAACTTGTGCACATCCTCACCCCAGAAGCTCCCATCTGCATTTCTCATCTGAACCATCAGAGCCCTTAAGAAAAAACCACGACGGGCCGCTGATGAAATGAACATTGAGCCGAAGATTGGTTCGTGCTTTAATTGCGTTTACTAAATGAATTTAAAAAAAATGTCACCGTCTAAGCATTACGTACCGACGGTAAACTGGCGAAATTTAAGCGTGCCTGTTCGGTTTCGATTTATCTACCACCATATTTCAAGATGTCCATGCTTCAAACTGGAGCTTAGTTGACGTTCGCTTAGAGAATATTAAAAACATTCAGAGGATTTTACGGGTAGCAATTCATGCCAAGGAAGCTATGATCCCTGGATATATACGTACTGACAAAGTTCGAAGATAAACCAGCGCGATGACAGAGACTCTTCCGCGTAGCGTACGCTAGCATTGCTTCTTCTTTACAGGTTCTGTGCACTCATGAACCTCCACATGCTTCCGTCTTGAAGATATATGTTTCACAGAAAGAAAACAGCAAAAAGATAATGAAGTTTTGGAAGTAATATTGATGGTGGTACTGTAGGGAGTGAGTTCTCCTATAACGACCAAAACAGAATGCGTAAAAACATCCGCCAGTGTCCAACTCAAGAACAGCATTTGCATCGGCGCAATGAAAAATGAGTTCTTTTTTTTTGGTGATTGTTCATTTCGGGAACCATTCGTCATTTTTTTTCGCTGCATAACTTATTCATAAGGAGTAACCGAGGCCTTATGGACCTATACGACTCCACATCAAAGCATTTAGAAAAGAACAGAGTTGCCGAGAGGTGGAAGAAGCTCGCTGCTATACAAAGGTGCGCTCAAAATTCCATCGCGGACGTGTGAGCGGTGCTAAATTGGGGGCCAGGCCTTATCTTTGTTCCCATTTTCCGTATTCCACAGAAGCCCCATCTTTCTTTCTATTTGGTATCAAATAAATAAATAATCAAACGACGTTCTATGCGAATGAATCGCAATCACAACAGCTTCGTCTCGTCGGTGAGTGGGGCGTTCATTCCTTTCAAAAGGCCCGCGTATTTGTAGCGGTGAGATCCCCGCAGCCACCGCCTCAGCTCCTCGAAATCTATCTATCTAACTATCTTTCTTTCTTCCTTTCTTTCTTTCTTTCTTTCTTTCTTTCTTTCTTTCTTTATTTCTTTCTTTCTTTCTTTCTTCTTTCCTTCTTTCTTTCTTCTTTCCTTCTTTCTTTCTTTCTTTCTGTCTTTCTATTTTAAGAAACCAACTCATCTGTCTCTAAAGAAAACGTCCCATAAGATAACAAAAAAGGGATACAATTACGAAAAAATGGTAAAGGGAGCTAAGGAAAAAAGAAAGAGAAACTGCATGCCGATGCGTATCCGTTTCTTGCTTTATTTCTTCAAAGTGCTGGTTAATGGTTCATGATACTCCTGGACACCCACGAAATCCTGAGTGCTGCAGAAAGTCAACGTTCCCCTTTCCATCTATTCTGTATCTCTTTACAACAAGACCTTTTTTTTCTTCTTTTTTGTGTGCTCTGTTTCGGCGACATAAGAAGTAAACAACAGAAAGAGTATATCGCCGTCGTTTCGAGGGTGTAAATCTGGGTGTTCCACGTCCTCGTTGCCGCGAGGGTGTCAGACCCCGAGAGATACACGTCCCCACACACTCTTGTCGAGGGTGTGGGGACGAGGAAACGCTGCATAGAGAGCCCCTCGGAAGAAAAAGCAAGGCGCACGCTTTGACGGTGTAAAGGTCCATTAGCGCGACAGCATTCGTTTCAATTTCACCGGAATCATCACCGTCGTCGTATTCTTGAGCGGCGCGTTCTTTTGATCATCTCTCTTTACTCTCTCTCTCTCTCTCTCCTCTTTGCTTTTTTTTTCTAAAACTGGGACACACGTACGCATTCTCGCGTACGCTGAGCATCGAGTTTTGCGGAAAAGAACTCGTCTGCGTCGTTTTAAGCGTTACGGGAGGTAGTTGAAGGCCTCAGTGAGCGAAGAAAGAGCTGCCGCCTCTTTAACACGAGCGATCGCTTCGATGGCGCTCTTCAAGAAACTGAAAATCTCATCTAGATAAGAACCGGAGAAATCTCCCATTTTGGCGACGTTACTGAGTGATTTTGCGAGATTTCCCTAACCTCCGTTTTAATTTCTTTCGAAGTGGGAATGCTTCAAAATTGTAAGCGAGACGAGTTCACACACACACACACACACACACACACACACACACACACACACACACACACACACACACACACACACACACACACACACACACACACACAAACACACACACACACACACACACACACACACACACACACACACACACACACACACACAAACGAGAGTAAACGCACTTACCGACAAACGCAGGCACACCTTTAGGCGGTGTTCCTGTGCTTTTTTAAACCCAAATTAAATGCGTAGAGTATAGAGAATCAAAATAGAACGAGGGACTTTTGAACATGCAAGCCATCTTCAAACGCTGGTGCGCTAAAAGCAAGGTAACACACGCAATGTCAAAGTTCCGGTCGTGTTTTTGTTTGTTTGTTTCTAGTGTTACGACCTTTCTCGCGCATACCTATGCTATAATTTGTTATGGTTCTTTGAATTACACGTGAGCTGTACCTTATTTAGCCTCTCAATCTCTACGACAACCCATCGCAAACCTTCGCCTTTCCTATGAGTTCTACTATCAATTCTTCGCTTTTCAATGTGCCTTTTATTTTACGCCGACTGGGCATGTCTAGCCAGCCATGCTGGTCATCCTTGACTAGTCACGCGTCTACGTTGCTGTACGACTTTTTCCACCTATTATCACTATTATTATTATAATTATTGTTAATATTATTATTATATTTTATTATTATTTTTTCGGATAGTCCCTCATTGAAACGGCCTTGGCCATCGGCATCCTAACTTGCTGTTACTGGCCACTCGTGTAATCTATGCTTGTCAGCGATATCTCCTCACCCTTCGCGTATCGCTTCATTTGTTGGTGATCTATAAGGTGATCAAATGAAATAAATGAAAGGATTTATATAGGCGATTCAATATTGTTTAGTGCGTATATAGCTGACGCATTTTCGTTTTCGTGATAAACATTTTCCACAAGGCAGCGAACACGTTAAGGATATTTGCCGTAAACCAAAAATTACTTTGCAAAAATACTATCAATTGTGTAGCCGCTGAAATCACGTGGCTGTCAAAGCTACTCGCCGAACTTTGTGTGGTTGGGTAAGTGCACAATACCTAGTCGTGTTCTGTGTATCAAATCCACTGATATCGTTGATGCTATGCCGTCAGTATATGCTACCCGTTAGCGCACGCTAACCGTACAAATGCAATGAATCAAACACGTGACCGCGACGACGTTGCTGTGTAGCCTCCGAGAAACATTCCATACCAGCAATTGATTTTTTTATCGCCGACATTTCCAGCACCATCTATATTCACCAGCTCTCTACCCATGGCTGCAGACGCATTTTGTCTTTAGCAAAGGTAAATCACCCCAGTTATCAATGAATGAATAAATTATGATTTCGATAAGTTTCCGCATTCAAATGCATAGGTCTCGAATTGAGAGCCTCCTCACGCACTTCTGCGTAGAGGAGTGGAAAGATCAGCCAGATTTCTGTACCAACTTGCATGAGAAACACCCGGCTGCCCCATCCGTGCACGTATATACATTTTCTTTCTCATTGGTAACTGCCGCTTTGTTACTTTAGTTCCCGACAGCATGCATCACGCTTGCTGTTGCGGTTTCCTGACCTACACGCTTTCACGGTATCGCCTAAAGGTGGTGCACTGTATTGCGCCTATGAATAGAGGTGCAATAAAACAGCGTACCCCCCTTCCCCCCCCCCCCCCCCCCCCCAGCCTTCGCTTCCAGCCATTGCGCTTAGAGGATCACGAGGCAGATATGAACACGTAAGCTTAAAAAAACGCAACGAAACTGCTTTTTCATATAAGTATACAAAGGAGATTTCTATATAAAACAACCTCGCCCTACGTAGCTCGTGTAACTTCAGAAGTCATCCCCTCCCTAATCTCGGTCTCAATTTCCGTTTGAATCGAGAACACCGCCAACCGATGCAAGCAACTAGGCGATTGCACGCAGCATCTTGCTGGAATCTACAGAGCGAATCCACGGGCTCGTTTAGTCTTTTTCCGATCATTCGTCACGCACCGAGGAAATAAGGTTTTGCGCGCCGCCGGAGAAGCTTGCTCTGGGACGTATATAAAGACACCCGCAAGAGCGCATGCACACTCTCCTCTCGTTCTAATAAAACGCATGACGAAGGAGGCGTGATCTTTTATGTTCTCTAGTGAACAGACTGAAACAGAGAGAAAAGCCGAGACAGGGAAGCCTCTGCGAAGAACTTCCGTTGGGGTTAGTGTAAGGACGAGTCATTAAATATGGCCTTGGCTGGTCGCTATTTTCTCTTCTTTGTCCCCTCTTGGTTTGACAAATGAAGAACCTGATAGCGGGCCGAAATTGCAAGTCCCTACTAGTTGCGAAGAATATCCGGAAGAGCGCTTCTTTGCTTAAGACAAATTTTCGCTTTCAAAATAAAATACAAAGTACCAAGACGGAGAAGTTCCTTCCGTCTTTCTTGTTCCGCTTGCGGCGAGGCTGTTATTAAATTGGGTCGCTCGATCCCGATCTGTCTGTTCCGTTCTCTGTTTCGTTTGCCTTGTGTGCAGAAAAAAAGAGATGCGCATGAATTACGAAAAAGCGAGAGGTCGAAATTTGCTTCTGCAGGGCGCGCTACAAAAGAAGAAAAACAGAGAAAACGCGCTTATGTCAGTCGGAATATCGATTCATTTTTGACGTTCTTCCTCCGAAACCATATCAGCCGTCTTAAACCACTCACGCACTAGAACAACATGCATGTAGTAAATACACTCTGCGTATGGTTCACATAACATCGCTTATGAACGATTTTGACGAGGCATGTGTGTGGTCTTAACTTTTACTGAAATATGAGCGCACGGTCGTTTTTCTTTCCTCTATTGCACCACATAAGGAGGTAGCCAGCAACGGCAACAGAGCATCGCAAAGAGGGATCCCACGCTCTTAGCCGATGAACATGACAACCACATAAGGTGACGTTGTGGGACAAGCGCAATGTTCTGTGGTCGCACAGTTTGCGTGATAAAAGAAGGGTAGATATTGTCTGAATATGTGTGTAACCTTTGTAGCGATGTCAGTTTCATGGACACTCTCGGCTAATTTTTGCCGTCGCTGTCACCGTCATGTCATTGATATCTATATGCATGCATATATATATCAAATGCACAAAGAAAAATATATTCAAGGCACCCTACCAGGGATTCAAACCAGCAACACCTCGCTCCTCAGTGCACTGCGTCACTAACTAGGCCACGCCACTCTCTTTGTCATATTTGTCTTCTTTTTTTCTTTCATACATAAATAAACACCAGTAATTGTGAACTACGCACAACGCATTTAAATGTTATCCGTCTCTCCATCTCACTAACAACAAGTATATATATATATATATATATATATATATATATATATATGTATATATATATATTTATTTATTTATTTCAAAGTACCTTACAGGCCCCATGGGGGGCATTGAGTAAGGGGGGCTATACATATATACAAATAAACTGAAAAAAAAATATACAAGACAGACAATTGAGCAAGGGGGGAATACATATAGACACCTCAAAATGAAAAAAAAGTACAAAAGAAACAATTGAGTAAGGGGTGCAATACTTATATACATCTCAAACTAAAACAAATACAAAAGAAACAATTGGAAAATAATAAGTCAAACAAAAGCACCAACATGTACAAAAGTTCAACATGTACAAAAGATACACGCATAGTAACCGTGGGCGAAACACTGTATTTCCTGCGCATGCAGCGGCCACAAGGCAGAATCCTCGCGCACATGAATGTGACAATCACAAAAATGAACCAATACGGACCAATGAATTATGATACGGCATCTACTTGCTGAGGCATGTGAAGTGGCTTGATAAGATATGACGGAATGTGTCAAAGTTTGTCTGGGATGCAATGTCGTCAGGCAAACTGTTCCACAGACGGATAGCACGTGGAAGTGCGGACTGATTAAACGCGTTTGTTGAGCCGTATACACGGGAATAGCTAAGATGATTGTGTAGTCTACGTGAAGTGAGATATGGTTTTTGCAGAGCAGTAACGGTGATTCGGGAAGAATGGGTAATTTTGTGAAAGAATGACAGCAGGGCAATGTCGCGACGAATGTTCAAGAGTGGGAGTGAAAGTTCCTGTTTGATTTGTGATATACTAGAATGCGGACTGTAGTTATTGGCGATGAAACGGCTTGCTCTATTCTGGATTCTTTCCAATGAGTCAATTAAGTATTTTTGATGGGGAGACCGAATCGAACAGGCATATTCTAGTTGAGGGCGAACCAGTGTCAAGTAAAATAATTTGCGAATGCCTGATGGTGCAGCTTTCAAGTTACGTCTCAAGAAACCTAGTGATTTCGAGGCGCTGGCAGAGATTGCCGTAATGTGGTCGGACCAGGATAGATTAGGTGTCAGTATTACGCCCAAGTACCGATATTGTGTTGCAGTCGATAGAATGGAATGATTAATACTGTAAGAGAATTCGGATATGCTAGGTTTACGTGTGAACGACATTACTTTGCATTTTGAGACATTTAGTGTCATCAGCCATGCACTACACCAACCATTAATTACGTCGAGGTCGTTTTGGAAGTGACAGGTGATCTTCACTGTTCTTGATTGGACGGTAAATAATGCAGTCGTCAGCGAACACCCTGATGCAAGAAGAGACATGTTGCGGAAGATCATTGATGAATATGAGGAAAAGTAATGGCGCGAGTACACTGCCCTGTGGTACACCTGAAGAAACGTCAGATAGGGAAGAAGACAAATTGTTAACTGTTGTGTATTGCTGACGATTCGACAGGAAATTGCGAAGCCATGATAATGTACGGGAGTCTAATTTCAGGGCGGAAAGTTTCGATATCAGGCGACAGTGTGCAACCCTGTCAAACGCCTTCGAATAGTCGAGGAACACGCAATCAGTTTGATAATTATTGTCCATATTTGTATGAAGCTCTGTGGTAAATTCAAACAACTGAGTCTCACACGAAAAGCCCTTTCTGAAACCATGCTGATTTTTGAAAAAGAATTGATTGGATTCCAGATGCCTGTAAATATGTGAAGCGATGATGTGTTCTAGAATTTTACAACAAATACACATAAGGGAAATAGGACGGTAATTTTCGCATGAGGTTTTATTTCCACTTTTGAATATTGGAATTATTTTCGCCAGCTTCCAGTCAGACGGTATCATGCCTGTTTCGAGAGACTGCCGGAATATATGAAGTAGTATTTTGCTTGTGACCGTTACCGTATTCTTTAGCACCTTTGAGTTGATTCCATCCACGCCGCATGAAGACGACAACTTAAGATTACTTATGGCTGTAATTATGCCTTCTAGATGAATATCTATTGGTTCCATAAATTGGTAATCGAACTCAGCTACGTTGGGTATGTTGGTACTGTTCTCTTTCGTGAAGACAGAAGTGAAAAAGGAATTAAATGCTGTTGGACACTGGCTAGCTGTGAGAGGGACGTTGTTGCAGTCATGCAATGAGATGTGTTGGTTTTCGCTGGAGGGGTTTATGACTTTCCAAAATTTAGCTGGGTTGTTTATATATATATATATATATATATATATATATATATATATATATATATATATATATACTATATATATATATATATATATATATATATATATATATATAAACAACCCAGCTAAACTATATATATATATATATATATATATATATATATATATATATATATATATATATATATATTATATTCTACCTTCCTGATGAAGGCCAGACTCTAGGCCGAAACGTCGAAATAAACCCCGTTGTGACCGCTCACGGAGGATCTACTGGACTATATGCATGCAACGCTACGGTCACTCAACCACCATGCCTGCCTATATATATATATATATATATATATATATATATATATATATATATATATTATATATATATATATATATATATATATATATATATATATATTGGGCATTTGTTATTTACATCGTCATCATCCCTGCATGATCACAATCACCATCATCAGCTTGTCTCTTTGTCCTCATTGCCACTCTGGGTCATTATCATCGTCATCGTCTGTGTACTGGCTCTGCCTATTCGTTTTGCGAGGTCTTTCCTCAAATAAACGCTGACGTAGCCAAGACTACCAACACTTCATATGTGGTGGAGGTGGATTTTTGGTTCTCTGACCTCTCGCAGCCCACGGCAAGTCATCTTTTTCCCCCACTTTTCTTTTTTCACATTTGCCTTACGGTTCGGTCTAATCATCATCATCATCATCATCATCATCAGCCTTACTACGTCCACTGCAGGACAAAGGCCTCTCTATGTTCCGCCAGTTAACCCGGTCCTGTGCTTGCTGCTGCCAATTTATACCCGCAAACTTCTTAATCTCATCTGCCCACCTAATCTTCTGTCTCCCCCTAACCCGCTTCCCTTCTCTGGGAATCCAGTCAGTTACCCTTAATGACCAGCGGTTATCCTGTCTACGCGCTACATGCCCTGCCCATGTCCATTTCTTCTTCTTGATTTCAGCTATGATATCCTTAACCCCCGTTTGTTCCCTAATCCACTCTGCTCTCTTCTTGTCTCTTAAGGTTACACCTACTATTTTTCTTTCCATTGCTCGCTGCGCCGTCCTCAGTTTAAGCTGAACCCTCTTTGTAAGTCTCCAGGTTTCTGCTCCGTAGCTAAGTACCGGCAAGATACAGCTGTTATATACCTTCCTCTTGAGGGATAGTGGCAATCTACCTGTCATAATTTGAGAGTGCTTGCCGAATGTGCTCCACCCCATTCTTATTCTTCTAGTTACTTCAATCTCGTGGCTCGGCTTCGCGGTTATGACCTGCCCTAAGTAGACATAGTCTTTTACAACTTCAAGTGCACTATTACCTATCTCGAAGCGCTGCTCCTTGCCGAGGTTGTTGTGCATTACTTTCGTTTTCTGCAGATTAATTTTAAGACCCACCCTATACCTACCCTATACTTTCCTTGGGATTATATTCTGTTAGATTTTATTAATTTTGTGTCAAAACACAAAAAAAACGAGCCCCTAAGTACACACTTCTTCCCCCCCCCCATATATATATATATATATATATATATATAATCAATTTGCACTGGCTTAGTGTCAGTGAGCCTAAAAGAAACATTCTTGAACAAAGCTTATATATCTCGCTTGTAGTTGTGCAGCACAAAAACAATGCGACAGCTTGTTCCATCAAAAGATTTGTCTCACTGCTTTACTTTTAGCGCCATCTGTTGATGTTGAAAGGAGATACACAAGCTCATAATATATAGCCTCTGTGATTTAGCATCCTTTGTCGCATGTCTTTGAGACCAGATGTTTGGCAATTATGGCCATTCCTGCTAAGCATCCCGATTAATTTGAGTGTAGTTCTCAAAGCAGATTAAAACCATCACGAGCACTTGGTTGTGGAAGCTTATAGAAACAAATGATTCATTTCCGCAACAGCGACAACGCTTTCGGTCGGTGGAAGTTGCTGCAACCGCACGTTGATCATTGTAAATTTTTAGTTCATCCCTGTGGCGATTGGCGATTGATTTACACTTTATTCCTTTTCAAAATTTAAAATTTTGTTCATTCGAAACTTTCACAGATGGTGGCGTCACCATGTGGCATCCATCGTAATTGTCGTTTAGGGGATGCCCACGCAGCCAGCCCACGCCATCTTTCAGCCGGCCTCACTTTGGTGGTTCGCTGGTGCTTTATATTTCGTCGCTGGCAATTTCTACTACGGTTATTATGAATTTGGTTGTGAACTACCGAAGTTGGACAGGTACTGAAAGTCGTAGTAGCAGTGCTTTACTCTTATTGTTTGCTTGCTGAGCTAGAAGAATTATGAAATATGTGGGGTGCCGCTGTGCAGACGCCGTGCAGTCAAAGGTGAGGTTTTCTGCTTTGCACGAGCACGTGCGGTCGCTCGATATACCGCGTTGACAAAGTGGTACGTGCATTCCTTCACACCGCAGCACACGGATGTGCCCGCCGTTCAAAACTTCTTTTCCTTCAATATTCTCCTCTCGCACCTGAAAGTGGAGGAGGATCTTTCTGCTATAAATAAAGTTTGTTCATCATCATCATCCTTCAATATACGCCACACACGCGCTTCTGAACACGCAGTGTGGGATATAATACACGCTAGAGTCACTTACCTCCTCAGCAAAGCCTTGACAACACGGTGGCTGCAGCCGAAAATACTACGCAGTTCGAAGTGACGGGCACACCGGCGACGGTTGCCGGCACACCAGCTGCACGAATACAGCACAATCCCCCAAACGACCGCCATGTTTAGAATGACCTAGAATAGTCATGTTTGGCTTGCACTAGCACCCTCTCTAGGCGGTGAAGAGAGAGAGAGATAAAGAAGCAAAGAAAGGCAGGGAGGTTAACCAGACGCACATCCGGTTTGCTACCCTGCACTGGGGAAGGGATGAGGGGGAGAAAAGAGGTTGCAGAGAGATGATAAGGTACACACAATCACGAGCACACTCGTGCAGCACACACAGTCTACAGGTGGTCGCTCAAGTTTGTTGACTTTAAGTAAAGTAGCAGTGCTTTAGTCGCTCTCTGCGCAACTGAGGCAGATGCCCAAGGTCCTAGTATCTTCTGCACACAAAATGGTCCGGGGTCAAGTTGATTCAAAACCATCCGGAGCTGGCATCGCTGTGTGTCGTAGCAAGCGCAGCTGCACAGGACGTGTTCGATGGTCTCTTCAGCTCCGCAGTAGTCGCATGTAGGAGTGTCTGCCATACCAATGCGAAAGGAGTACACCTTTGTAAATGCAACACCCAACCAAAGGCGGCATAACAGTGTCGCATCGGAGCGGGAAAGTTGTGATGGTAGCTTTAGCTTGAGCGAAGGATCCAGTTCATAAAATTGACACCTTTGGAAGCTGGTAGACGACCAGAACGTGCGTGTGAGATCTCGAGCCAGCAGGTAAAGTTGTCTTGCTGCATCATTCCTTGATAGAGGAATCGGGACTACACGGGTTCCTTCATGGGCTAAGCGGGCTGCATCATCGGCTAATTGATTTCCGGTAATACCGATATGTCCAGGCAGCCATTGATATATAATATCATGCCCTCGTGCTAGAGCTTCATGATGGCAATGTCTTATTTCTTGTACCAATTGTTCATGACTCCTCCTACGCATGGCAGACTGCAAACTCTGAAGAGCTGCCTTCGAATCACAGAATATGACCCATTTTCCTGGACGTTCTTGGCGAGATATTGTAAAGCAGCCCTTATAGCAGCAAGCTCTGATGCCGTAGATGTAGTCATATGCGACAACTTAAACTTGATTGTCATTGCTGCAGCCGGAATTACAGCGGCACCTGATGAGCTGCCGGACGAGACGGACCCATCAGTGTATATCTGCGTTCGGTCTAAGTACAACTCATGTAATAATAGCAGTGTTGCTTGCTTCAATGCTACTCTGGAGTGATTGCTTTTCTTTTTGATTCCCGGAATTTCTAGACGTACTTGCGGCTGGTCGAGGCACCACAAAGGAAATGCCATTCTCGCAGCTGGCGTATATCCTGATGGAATGCTGTTTAGGTGCTTGGCTATGACGTCTGAAAACGTAGCACGTGGTCTTCCGGAGGGTAGAAGGGCCAAGTGGTGGTCGGGGACACGGCTAGCATGTCGAATGTGCGCTCTGAGGCAATCCACAACTCTATATGTCCTGACCGGATGGTCTTTGGCAAGCATGATTATGGCATAAGTATAAGCGCATCGGGGCAGTCCTAGGCAGATACGCAGTGTCTGACCCTGCAAACTCTCCAATGAATGAGTATTGGATTTGCAAATATTAGTCAGTACCGGCAAGCTGTAGCGCAATAGACCCAGAAATAGGGCCCTGTACAGCTGTAGCATGGAGGCCACAGAAGTTCCCCATGCTTTCCCGCACATGAATTTCATTATATGCACAATAGATAGCAGTCTCTTCTTCAAGTACGCACAATGCGGGCTCCTCGAAAGACTTCTGTCGATTATTATGCCTAGAAAACGATGCGTCCGTGCATATTTGACACTCTGCCCATTGATGTAAACAGGGTATGGCGTCATTGGTTTGCGTGTAAACGCCATCAACGCGCACTTCACAGTTGATATAGTTAGGCCTTGTTTCTGAAGGTAGGCTGTTGTGAGGGTTGCTGCCCGCTGTATTCGTGCACGCACCTGAGGGCGAGTAACTGCAGCACTCCAGAGGCAAATATCATCGGCGTATATGGATAGGCACACCGACTTTGGCAGAACCTTCACCAGACCAATGAGGGCAACATTGAACAATGTGGGGCTTAAAACACCTCCCTGAGGTACTCCGCAGTAGGTGTAATGTTCAGCAGTTGTACCCTCATATGTTTGCACAAAGAAACCCCTGCCAGTTATATAATCTTTTATCCATTGAAACATTCGTCCACCAATGCCCATTGCTGCGAGAGAAGTGAGGATGGCATCGTGAGCTACATTATCATATGCACCCTTCACGTCAAGAAAGAGTGCCACTGATATGCGCTTGCGACTTTTTTCTTGCTGAACAAATGTCGATAAGTCAAGGACACAGTCGATGGAGGAGCGGCCCCGACGAAAGCCTGCCATGCAAGAAGGGTATTTGGTGTATCGTTCCAAGTACCACTCGAGACGAAATAGAACCATTCTTTCCATCACTTTTCCGAGGCAGCTTGCGAGGGCAATAGGGCGATACGCTGTCAAGTCTAATGGTGATTTTCCCGATTTCAAAAGTGGTATTAATCGACTTATTTTCCATTCTCGGGGAACACTGCCGCTGAGCCAGGAGTTGTTGAAGCATGTTAAAAGTTCTTTCCTGGCTTTTTGTCCAAGGTGTCCCAACGCACTATAAGTAATACCATCAGGACCTGGCGATGACATGCGTTTAGAAGCGACTAACGCACATTCCAGTTCTTCCATGGTGAATGGAATGTCCATTTCTGGTAATCGCGTCTCAGGAACGATCACGGCGTCGATGCTCTCGTTCATAACTTTCCCGGGAACTCTTGTGCAAACTTTTTCATTCACCTCGATTTCTGTTTTTCCATGATGGAGTGCCAAAGCTTTAAAAGGGTGCCGTTGTTGCGGAGAGGAGCGAAGACCACGAACTGTTCTCCAGATATATGACAGCGGTTTATGAGGGTCTAGAGATTCGCAGAATGCTTTCCAGCGTTCGCTCTCCAGCTTGTAAATGCGTCGTTGAATCTTTTTCTGGAGCCGTCTTGCTTCCCTCAGATCGTAAATTGATCTTGTGCGTCTGTATCGTCGTTCAGCACGCCTTCGTATAGCTCGTAATCTTTCCAGTTCCATGTCAAACTGTGTTATTTTAGACGAAAATGGTAATTTACAATTGGACGCTTGCATAGCTTCCGCTATGATATTTTCCAGGCTGCAGGCGAGGCCTTCTTGGCAAGCGTCCTCAACACGCGATGTAAACATCGACCAGTCAGTGCCAATTACAACACCGGAAGAGAAATTTTTTATGATACCATCGATCGTCACGTAGGTGGGTATGTGATCACTCCCATGAGTCTCAATATCGCAAAACCATTTAACTTTGTGAGAGAAGCACCGTGACACCAATGTCAGGTCAAGGCAACTGCCATACGTGAGACCCCGCAGATATGTTGGGGTACCATCGTTCATGATGGAAAGGTCGTAATCGGAAGCGAATGTAACAATGTTCCGGCCCCTGGCATTCATCCTAGTGCTCCCCCAAAGCTTGTGATGGGCGTTGAAGTCACCGGTGATGATCCAAGGCCCATCGGTCCTCATTAGGATGTGTTTTAATCCTTCGCCGTCAAATCGCGATGATGGAGATATATATCCACCAATAAGCGTGAACGAAACTGCATTATTCTTTACACGAAGACACACGTACTGATTGTCGTCATTTGAACTTATTGGGTGCGAAAGATAAGTCAAGTCTGTGCGAATGTAAACAATTACTTTGCTTCGTTCTTCGCAAGCGGCTGAACAAAAAGCTTCATAACCGGACAATCTATAAGGCGTTGATACGTTTGGTTCACATATGACAAGTATAGAGAATTGATTGGCCCGAACAAATTGGCGAAAGTCCGAGATACGGGACTTCCATGCCTCTGGCATTCCACTGAAAAATCGACGCACTTTTAACTTCAGTGTGGAAGATGAGATTTTGTTGAGCCATTGTGCTTATACGACGTTAGCAAGAACTGGATTCAGTGCATCCAGTATTTGCAGTGCACTCTTAGCAGACGGAGATTGTATGCTGCTCAGTAGCGTGCGAATCGTGGCAATTAACGATTGCACGATTGCAGTCACTTGCCTGTCTTGGTTGGAAAGATCTCGAACCAGGATCGCGGACTGGCCGTCATGAAACTCCTTCGGTTCGCTTGATGCTGCTTCCCTTTGAAGTGCAGGCCACTCTGTCGCAGTTAGGGTATGCTCTCAGGCTTTGTCCTTTACAGCCTTTCCCACGGCATGTGGTCTGGGAGGCAAAGGGGGTGGTACTGATGAGGGATCTGGCGAACGTGTCGAGGAGGTAGCGGGCGTCCTTGAAGACCGACGTCGACGTGAACGACGCCTTCTGACTTTAGCTGCGGCTTCTCGATGAGATGAGTGATCGCGCACCATCTCCTTCAAGATAGCAATTTCCTTCTGAATCCGCGGGCAGTCCTTCGATGTGGCTTCATGGGATCCATTGCAATTAGAGCATTTCTTGACAGTTGCGACGCACTTATCCGCTTCATGGGGCTCGGCGCAGCGGTGGCATACCACCGAATTCTCGCAGACGCTGCTCACATGTCCAAGTTTCATGCATTTACGGCACTGGAGAGGCTTTGGAATGAAAGGCCGCACAGCATGTCTGAAGTACCCCACCTTCACATGAGAGGGGAGTGATGTGCTCTTAAACGCAATCTTCACACAGCGAGACTTGCCTAGCCGGGTGACATCAACAATAGGAGTATCAGTTGTTGACTTGACAAGAAATTGTAAGCCATTATTGGAAATAGCCACATCTATGTCGTAGATCACGCCGGTTACTACATCACATCCCAAGGGAACATGAGAGCACACCTGGTTGCCGTCCAAGTCAGTTACACTGCGCAGAACGCCCAACGCACTTGCGTGCAAAACGTCAACAGCCAGTATATTCTTTCTGGCGTTCACTCTTATGTCCGTGATCTCATTTGGCACGAGCGTTTCGAGAGACCTCGACACAGACTGTCTGTTAAGGCGTTTCATGCTGATGGTAGGAAGTGCAGGCAGAAACAGGATGGTATAAGTATTCGATTTTGGCGCTTCACTTACAGTTTGAATAGTTGAGGATGAGGATGTCCTCATGTTCCTCCTCTTCGCTTTACGGCTCAGCACAGGTTGGAAACCGTCATCTGAAAAGTCTTCACTGCTGAGATAGTAAGCATGAGTATCTTCACTGTCGCTGTCACTCGCTTGTCCCATCCGCTTCCTGGAGGGGGCCACCGCTGACGCCGCTGGTGCCGGCAGGCGCCCGGGGTGGTCTACATCCATCCCCTCCAAGGAAGCAGCGAAAACCGATCAACAGACTTAAATTACGACTGAAATACGCTGGAGTTAGCAGAAGTAGCTCCTATTCAAAACACACTTCTTCGTCTTCCCCTCAGGCGGTGAAATTTGCGAATAATATCCGCCGGTTTCATGGATGGTAGTCTTATATCAAGGGAACAAGCAATCAAGCAACCTGCTCCCACCATACAGCTGCCTCCGGCGTCGACGTCTACACTTCAATGTCTGGTGGGACAATCTGAGGTAAAGTGCATTGGAACTGTACTCTTCGCTACCGTGACCGGTATCGTCGACGTCGACTGACGCCAAGGAAGGAAACGCCAGACAAACGCCGGCGGAAAGGACGTATGCAGTTCGGTCTTTGTGACGCCACCGCGCGCTGCACGAACACCTGAGCTCCGACGGAATGCTAGTCACGGTGCAGCAAGGCAAGCTCGCATACGTGGCTAGACAGAGAAACAACATACTGCCGCGTATGCCAGAAACGCTGCAGCCCAACGCACATTCGACTGTAGTCACTACATTTCGTGTGGTTCCTAAATATCCCAGCCTTACTTCGTGCAACAGTCCAACGTGTTGCTATCGCATTCATTGCTTCGGCCTTGTGTGTGTGACTTTCTTGAACACTTGTGTTTTGGTACGTGAGTGTGAGAAATCGTGTTCTTTCTTATTTGAACGTACTTTTCGTTATGAATCATATCACCAAAACCACCAAGTCTACAAATATAATTGAAACCTGCGTCACACACAATCACCATCTTCTAAAGAAAAGTAGTGCTTTAGTAGTGCAAAACGGACAGGAATTTAAAAACGTTCACTATAGAAGCGTAGATAGGCTCCTCCTTTGCGTATGCGTCCAAGTAGAACATCACCTGAGAGGACATTGCCGAAGTAAATTATCTTTAAATACGTGAAGTAGCGTTTGCAGCCCACATGCACACGCATTTTAACATCGACATCATATGCACGAGGCCTAAGCGCAAACAAATTACTTGTGTGCGAATTGGCTGCAGTGCTATAAGCACTATAGAGTTACGTCGTTAGGTAAACACGGGTCTTGATAGAAAACCGGAACACAGCCAAAACAAAAAAAAATTCCAGAATAAAAAAAAATAAATTACGTGTTCCAACGCAATTGCTTCCTGCAAGCAGAAGTGCAGAAAAGCCCAACCCACTTCATTACGAGATTCGGCGGAGTTTTGTGTCAATCCGACTGATCAAAAGTCGGCCAAGTGCCGCGGAACGAGAGTGTATAAGAATTTTGAGATTTTGCACTGTATTTATTTGCCATGGGATGATGAACACCCAACTAGCTAGAAATGTGTTATTCGTGGGGTTGGAGCAAGAAGATTGAACACCTGTATAAAGTACATGTAGCGAGGAAGAGCAATAGTTGGAATTGAATATCCTCAAGCTTCTCTCTCTCTTTCTTCCTCTTTCTCTATAGTTGCGATTCCAAGCCTAACGATTCTTTCATGTACACACAGAGGCGTCCCTTGAGATCTGCCCCGTGTGAACGTTCTTTTTTCGTCGAGCTGCTTCCACAAGATGGGAAGCCCTGAGCAAACAGTAACCCTCCATCCTCCTCAAGGTGCAAGATTGTCTCCGTGGGTTCGCGCCGATGAGCAAACAGCGGACAGCTCGCCGCACTTCGCTGCTTTCATGGCTGGCGAAGGATAAGAGCCACGAAATGATGGAAAGATGACGTCTGCGGAAGGCAAACATTGACCTACCAACCGTTGCCCTCCGGCGTTTTAGCGTATAGCATAGGCGACGTTAGCAACGAAAGCCAACAAGCAAAAAATACCACGTGACGGAAGAGTCATAGCTTATGGCTGCTGTGACGCCGAGGACAGATATGAAGTCTTTCTGGTCAGCTGGCCATGGGCTTCAGCTTCCAATGTGAAGTCGCGCGCGTACACTGTGCGCATGTACGTACGGCAAGCGCGGGCTTTTTTGTCGGGCGTAAGGGGGGTGGTGCTGGAGAAGGCTTGGGTCCTCGTTGGGCCTTGATATATTGCGTCCAGATCCTGGCCAGCTATAGCCTCAAAGGCAATGCTGTAGAGATAGCGCGCGGCACGCGGCCAAAAAGGACTCTTACATTTATAACGCCTGCAGGCGGACGCGTATGAGATGTTTTGAGAGATACAGCATGTACAGAAATATATATAACCAAAACAAAACTAGACTCTTAACGTGGACTTCACATTCTCATTTGTCTACTCATTCGTACTGCCATTCATCGTAACGTTTTTTTTTTCCTTTTGTGCGGGGCAAACAAAGAGGTGCGTATATTTCACGCGACGACAGTTTTGATCATCGTTCTTCGAAAGAAGGCACTGGTGAGAATCGGCGGTGCTTATATTATTCGATGAGCCATTGTACCTGCCTTCAATTTCCTGGTAACTGCTTGGCATTTGAGAATGTCAGACAACTGGGTACATACACGTTTATAGGATTCCGTTTTTCTGGTAGTTATTTCTTTGTCTTTTTTGCTCTTTTACTGTTGAGATCTTTCTTTTTCTCTACAGTACTTCGTGGTGGATGTTCGATGGTCACAGAGGCTTTATGATTGCTAGGTAGAGAGATTATGATGATGACAAGCTTCAGTCAACGAACGGCCGGACTCCCGTAAGTGAAGGTTAGTGAATTTTGATAAACGCTAATGGACTCTGGATGGTTGATTCCGCTGCATTCTGCTGGATTGTGGCATTCCGATAGGACATATCGCACACCTCATGCATACGATGATGCATAGTCACGTGTAAGATGTATGTACTTCCGTTCTAGGTGATACAAAAACTTCTGAAAAAGACTCCACGTTCAAGGAAACGGACGACTGGGGTTACTGTGAAGACAACGCCGAATATGGCAAGTAGCTTTTCTTTAAGTAACTCGTTTCGTGGTCCTTCGATTTAATCGTCCTCGATTCGTATAACCAGCAAAAAAAAAGTGGGGGGGGGGGGGAGAATCCACAGATCTACACGAAATGTGAATCCTGACAAGTGGGCGAAGCTCTCTGGGTATCGTGCCGGTGAGTGAGCATACTTTACCCGAGCGTTTCCCCATGTATAGAGCAACTTAACGTGAGCACAGAAAGGTAAATATATTTCGCCTTCAAGTCGTCGTAGGCAATTCTAGGAGGATTTCGAGAAGTCCTTGAGTGGAAGATGTCCCTTGAAAGTAAATACACGAACCCGACATCATATTGGTGACAAAACACCGTTTTATTACGAGCAATTTTTTGGCACATAGAGCGCTCGACTTGTGCTTTGATGTTACAGGTTTCCTTGATGAGCCTCATCATCTAGGTACATTGTAATAGAGATCAACTTATCAGTATACTCTTCTTCGAAGGTTATGATGTTTGGGAGCAGCGATATCATACCTTAGAGTTAGCCTATATGTTTAGAAGTGTGGCAGCTTGGGCTAGTTGGTATGGCATGACGGTAGTTATAGCGCGAGAACAAAACGACGACACAAAGACAAGAAGGACACGAAAGACACGAGCGCACCTTTGCAAACCTTTTTGTGTCTCGCATAAGTTTCGACTAACGGTTCTACACCATGACCACAATAGAAGACAACCCTAGGTCCTTAGGAGCTTCGACCTTAAGAGAAACGGAGTTGTGTCAGAAGCCCCAATCCACAATAAAACTTCGTTTAGGCACCTTAATGACGTTGGCTAGATTATCGTCCATAAATAATTCCCGGCAGGTCAGGGCTAAGCTCATAGTTCACGCCTCAATGACACGATCTCCTTTTTGAGTCTACGCGGTACCGCCTTCGCTAACGAGCGACCATCTATCAAAGTTATAGCACGGACACTTTCAGGAACAGGGGTGTACATGAAGAACAATAAAGAACAACGATCAGGGTCTCTATTATTGTCGCTAAAACAATGACAACGGGAAAAGACAAAAGCGCAACCCTGCGCAAGTTGTATGAATCTAGCTTAGAGGCGCTATCAATATGGTCACGTCTTACAGTAAGAGTAGACGAACAGTATAAGTTTAGCGATAGGATGGGGCACCAACGGCACAGAAACAGTGTAAAGAAAATAAAGATGGCTGCAAGCGTGAAGTGTATATGTTGCGCAAGTAAAATATTGGCTTTTCATGGGACCGCATGATTAGAATATGAGCCGGGCGGTGTTGAAAAAGGAAAACGGCGGTAATTATACGCAGAGTTTCAATCTTGTTTCGTGCGGGTTTGAAAAGGGCAGAAGCCATTGGCGGACTTGATGTTATACAGCAGCCTCATGTGGCTCATACATTGCGAATTATTGACGCTGTATATAATTTAATCTCTACATACATACATACATACATACATACATACATACATACATACATACATACATACATACATACATACATACATACATACATACATACATACATACATACATACATACATACATACATACATACATACATACATACATACATACATACATACATACATACATACATACATACATACATACATACATACATACATACATACATACATACGTACGTACGTACATACATGGTTAGCGGTGTACTCTAGGGCATAACCAAAACCAAGCCTCAGGTATCAGGTTCTACGTGAAATCACGTCAGCTCAGGCACAGTTTCAGATTCTCATTACACTGTGCCCCTCAGCTGTCAGCAGCAACGCATAAGCTTATTGGAATACAAATAAATTGAATTAGCGAGTTAAGCTTCGAGACCCAATGGCTTATTTGGGTCGCTGCTCTGCGCAGCTTCGACTTCGGTGACCAACTCTGGGCCGTCCAGCAGACCCATGAGGGCGCAGTGAGACAAGTTTTCGACCTCACATCTTGGGCCATCTGAGCACGGCTCATTAAAAGCCTTTAACCAAACCTCGCAGGACAGAGTGAACGGGGGATTATTAGAAGAGACTTTCGTCATGCAAATGTATATTGCAGTAGTCTCAAAAGAGGAAGAAAAACAAATATGATAGTGCAGTAGGAGGAGATCGCATACAGGGGCAACGCTGATCTTTATCAAAGCCTGCAAAATAATGACATATCTGTTATAATCTACAGCTTATCCCTTGCTACGCATACTTTTGACTAGATCTTTTCATTCACTGGGGCGTAGGTGTCAAAGAAACGAAATGCAAATAAAGACAGTAGGCGTTGGCGTTTAAGATGTCGGGGCTGTTCTCCCTGATAAGTACATCTCACGGCTAAGGACGCGCGCTTTCTTGCCGTTTCCGGGTATGCTAAGAGCATCAAGTACAGTGAACCCATTTCAGAAGATACTTGTCTGGACTGTTAGATTTATCTTGGAGCAAGAACTGAAGGAGCGCTTTCTGCTTCCGCTTTCAGGTGGCGAGCATCAGGTATAAATCGAGCGAACGTCCCTATTTCCCTCTTTTTTTCTTCTTTCCTTTCGCCATATAGGTTCACGCAATTTTTTATTTATTCCTGCGAGTCTCAACTCAGCCTACGCGCTCCACTGCTTTCTCGCACAATATGGAGAAGTTAGACGACCGACGGGAATGGTATAGGGAGACGGAATAAGGATCGAAGGTATTCGCCCGGCTTTTCTACTGTCTCTCGACCATGTAATAATACATTTTTCCCTCGCCAGCGTAAGACAGGCGGACACGAACGAATTCGATTCTTGCCGCGATTCTCATCCCCGTCTCAAACGAAAATTGGTCGCCTGAGGTCGCCTTATATATTTTTCTTCCCGGAAAACAAAGAACTGCTTACGTAAGAGGCGGGATAGCGATGCAAAAAGAAAACGGGTCACCCCATTCTATATGGCCTCTCGGTGCTTCGACGCGCAAGCTGTCTCACTCGCCGTGTGCGCCAATATGTAGGACCCGAAGAGCTTAAACTCGTGTATTCTGTTTTCTTTCGCATTCTTTTTTTCTCTTACGCTTCTTCTCGCATGCATCTCGATCCGCATCTTCTCTCAGCGACTGCGTTGCAGGCTTCTGCTCTGGATCCTCCCAGTGTTCTAGACGGATATAGGAAATTTCGATTCCGCTGTCGCTGCTGATTGCGCATGAGAGCAAACAAAAGAGCCCAGTCATTGTTGTGCGAGAGTAGAGGAACGATTCGCAGAGGTATACCAGAACGACTGACGTGGACATGAAATCGTGGTGCGTGTACGTTTGCATATAGTAGCCAGTGCTCATATGCTTATAGGAATTCAAAAGAGGAAAAGGAGAGGCGTACCTTTGTAAACGACGAAATGATGAAACAAGAACGGCGTCTTCATTTTCTGTTTCACGAGGAAAAAAAAAATCTAGCACGCGAAACTACGATTTCACTCGAGCATCAACCGCCTCACCGAACATGAGCAGAAGGGGAGGGAAATCTCGTTTCAATGATGAGAGTATGGGAAGCTTTGTTTAAAGATATTTCGCTGCACCATACGGCCCGCATATGCAGTAATGCTTTCAGTACAAGGTTTAATGTAGCAGGGAACAATTCCAGACGATGCATAAGGAAATTACGGAGGTACAAGGCAGAAGTGACTGAATTCAAATAATGCAGATATATATTCTACAATATTGTGCATCTTCGACTCATTGCAGGTGACCGTGTAAGGCAGCTCCAGAAAATTGCGTGGGTTGTAGAACGCACGCAGGATAAAGAGAGACGCTGGCAGGTGACATGCTGTAGTGGATTGCCGAGTGGTGTGCCTTGGGGAGGAAAAGTGTAATGATATATCCCATTGCTCACAATGTGTATCCTGTGTATCATACATACACAACATACACAATTTTCTCTACGACACTACACAGACTAAGTTGAATCTCTGTGGAGAATTGCTTCAATACATAACAAAACACTGCAGCGCATTAACGTGGTGATTTGGTTTAGGTAAAACATTCGAAGGAAAAAAGGGAGTGAAAAGAGTCACAGCAAAATAACTCCATTTAGTCCTCTTGATCCTTTTAGGGTGGTAGCCTCGAAAAATAAGAGTCAGCATATCTTCCTTGATCAGTCGACTTAACAATGAGAAAAGTTCAACGAAGTACGGATTGAGAGACATGAACAAGCCTTGACGTCTAGCTAAATTTCTAACAAAACACTATTTTCGGAAACGCACTTTGCTCACATTGCGTGTTGGCGCCGATTTGCTTGTGTGTCATTATTCGTAAGTACGTTTCCCAAAACAAATTTTAGTTGAAAGTCAGCGCTTGCCTGCGTCTTCTTTTTTCTTCTTTTTGTCGCGATGTTGATACTTGTAAATGGTGGGGAGAAACTGAGGATATAATTAGGCGACGAGAGGAGGTGACGCTGGTATCAGGACGTAAAACTGAAATCAATCGCAAGTAAGGCTGTGTGACAAAGGAAAATATGCTCGCCGTCCTCAAGCTCTGGCGTAAGCGCACAGACGACTTTGCGGAAATAAACATTCGTTTTGAGAGAAGTCTAAAACTACGTGTGGGAAAACGGTCTACCTGTATAACAGACGTCCGTTCATACGGTGCCTCCTTCTCCCTTTCATCACACGCAGGGCTCTCTCCTACACTTTCTCTAATTCACTTGTGTGTAGCTGGCGTTTTCATTCCCGAAATGTTACTCTGCAGCGCATCAACAGTCTTTTCTTTTTTTCTTTTTTTAATGTGTAAAACTATGTACTATAAAATAAAAAAGAAAACCCTGCAAGGAGCGATTACTCGGTAGCGTGCGGTAACGCTTTCGCACAGGCTTTATGATCTTTAAAAGAAGTCAAAAACTGGAAACGCGAGTTTCACCGGCAATACACGGCAATACATATCACGAAGTAGGTGTCTTCGTCAGCGCCTGTCATAGTCACACACCTTCCCCCTTCTCCTCTCTTTTAGTTTATTTTATACTAATTCGTCCCTACGCTAAGGCATTCGGCCTATTTAATTTTTCGTTTTCCTTCTTGTTGTTGCTGAAGGAACAGCCAGCGTGGAAAGATAAATTCCGGAGACAAAATAACAACGTATAGTGGACTTTCCATATTAACGCCCAAAACAATCAAGTATATAAGCGGAAGCCTCAACTGGGCTCAGTACACTTCCGAAAGTGCCACGTTTTTTGAATTACTCACGATCAGCGAGTCGGTAAATATCCTACCGGAAAGAGAAGACGAAACTTGGCTTGATCAGCCCGTTTTGCTGACGCAGGCTGTATTTGCCGCAGTTTTGGTCGTCTTCGTCGCAGTTCACACGGTGAGCACACGCATTGAGTTAGTTTTTCTGGATTCTCAGAAAAGCCGGCCGCGGTCAGAACCACCTTATACACAGACCATAATTTTACGCTGCTGCAATGCCATGTTACTGTGTAAAACTTGTAGCTGGGCGAGTTGGTTCATAATTCTGATTGATTGATATGCGAGGTTTAACGTCCCCAAAACCACCATATGATTATGAGAGACGCGGTAGTGGACGGGGGAATTACGACCACCTGGGGTTCTTTACGTGCACCCATATCTGAGCACACGGGCCTACAACATTTTCGCCTCCATCGGAAATGCAGCCGCCGCAGCCGGGATTCTATCCCACGACCTGCGGGTCAGCAGCCGAGTACGTTAGCCACATACCACCATGGCGGGCCGGTTCATATTTCTGGGTAAACTTGTGTGCGCAAATACAGACAAACGACAACGGAAAAGAAGAGACAGGGACAAGCGTTTGCATCCACACGAGTGGTAATCTTGTCTTGGTTAAACATCTGCCTTAACCTAAGCGTGTGAGAGAAATATGCTATAGATAGAAATATTCACAGAGGATCAATATGTCCATGGGGGTGGTGACCTTTATCAAACGCATGAGCCTTCAGTCCCCGCATCCTTACTGCCTCTCCCTCCTAATTTAAAAAAAAAGAAACAGACAGCTGATTGAATCAATTCTGTTCAGTGATATCGGTGTCGTCAGTGATAACGCTGTCAAAGTGTTATTTGAATGTTCTAATGGCAATAAGCATTCGCAGCCTGCTTCGCCCACTCTGCTGCTGCAAGCGCTCTGGTTTGAAGCCTCCTCAAAAAAGCAGCCTTTTCTCGGTAAAATAAATAAATAATTAATAATAAAAATTGGCAGATCCCACGTACAGTGGGAATCGATGATACGCGAAGCACGAATGAGAAAGGTGTATATGTCACTTTAAAGTCAGCAGAACGTTGCGAGGTGATGGTAAACGATGCAGTACATGACTTCTGTGTCATGATTATCATGTTTAGATGTGCCGTTTACCTTCGTCATTTATTCACGTCACGTGATACCAAATTTAGCATATGTGAAGCTAACGAAATGGCCGCGAGCACGCTATGAGTGTGGTATGTTGTCATGTTCTTACATGGCACGCGTGTCAGGATTATCATGTTTGCACCAGTCATATATTTCGTCATCCATTGACGTCACGTAACACTGAATTCGGTATATATGGAGTTAGCCAAACGGCCGCGAGCACATCATCAAGGGCCCAATATACTCCAATGTAGTCTTGGCCAGTAATACCTTTGCTGTACCCTGGCCAACGTTCTTGTGTAACCCAAGTGGCCAGAGGTAACCTCGTTCTGGCATGCTTTCAGTACTTCGGTGCGAAGGGCTGCTGGGATGACGAGTAGATAGGCAGATCCCGTCGACGAAAAATTTCTTTTATAGAGTACTCCGCCACGTAAACAAAATGATGGCAACGCTCTTGCGAAAACTCTTGGCGCCTTCCGAGATCTGCCATCCAAGTAGGTAATTAAGCCAAGCAACTCAGCGTCGTCTCGTTGTTGCTGCGCAATGGTGGTCGTGTCGAGGACACCGAGAAATGATGTTTCCTCCTCCTCGGGTAGGGTTGCCGACTCAATGGGTGAACGGGACAAACAGTCGGCGTCCATATGTCGCTTCCCTGACTTATGTACGACTGCCATATCGAATTCCTGCAGCCTGAGACTCCAACGCGCTAATCGGCCGGTAGGGTCTTTGAGATTAGTTAACCAACACAGTGAGTGGTGGTCGCTAATTACTTTGAAGGGGCGGCCATATAAATACGGACGAAATTTTGTAACCGCCCATACCAAGGCGAGACATTCCTTCTCAGTCGTGGAGTAATTAGCCTCAGCGCGTGTTAACGTTCTGCTTGCGTAAGCGATTACCCTTTCTGTGCCCTCTTGCTGCTGCACAAGCACAGCTCCCAGACCAACATTGCTAGCATCGATGTGAAGCATCGTAGGGGCTCTCTCGTCGAAGTGGGCAAGGACTGGGGGTGTTTGTAGTCGCTGGCGAAGATCGTTAAAAGCAGCTTCCTCTTCGTTATTCCACTCAAAGGTGACGTCTTCTCTCGTGAGGCGAGTTAACGGTGATGCTATGCGTGCGAAGTCCGCGATAAATCGTCGATAATATGTGCAGAGGCCGAGAAAGCATCTGACAGCCTTTTTATCGGTCTGCATAGGGAACTGTTCTACGGCTGCGATTTTTTCAGGATCGGGACGAACACCAGCATGACTGACGACATGACCAAGAAATCGCAGCTCTTCGTAGCAAAAGTGGCACATCTCAGGCTTCAACGTCAGGCTCGCGGACCGTATGGCTCGTAAGACCACCTCAAGCCTTTCAAGGTGCTCGTCAAGCGTCGCGGAAAACACTATGACGTCGTCCAGATATACTAAGCATGTTTTCCACTTCAACCCAGAAAGCACGGTATCAATGAGTCTTTGAAAGGTAGCAGGGGCTGAGCACAAACCGAATGGCAAGACCTTAAATTCATATAACCCATCTGGTGTCACAAAAGCGGTCTTCTCGCGGTCTTTCGGGTCCACCTCGATTTGCCAATATCCACTCCGCAAGTCCATTGAAGAGAAGTATCGAGCATGTCGAAGTCTGTCGAGAGAGTCGTCTATACGCGGTAGTGGATATACGTCTTTCTTGGTCACCTTATTTAGCTTCCGGTAATCCACACATAAGCGCAGGCTGCCATCCTTTTTCTTAAACGAGTACTACAGGCGACGCCCAGGGGCTCTGTGAAGGCTGAATGACGTCATCTTCAAGCATTCTGTCTACCTGCTGTTGTATCGCTTCACGTTCTTTTGAAGGCACGCGATAAGGGTTCTGGTGAATAGGTCTCGCCGTTTCCTCGGTAATTATTCGATGCCTGGTTAGAGGCGTGCGGCCAACTCTTGATGTTGTCGAAAAGCAGTCTTGAAATTTGGCGAGTAGCTCAAGGAGTCAGTGTCGGTCGTCTTTCGGTAAAGTAATGCTAACGTCCAGAACAGGCGCTGAATCAAGATTTAGCGACTCGTCGACTACCGCCAAGCAGCCTTCGGCATCTACGACATCGTCGAAGTAAGCGACAGCCGTGCCTTTAGGAAGGTGCCGGCGCTCAGCACTAAAATTGGTCAGCAGCAAGTCCGTGCATCCAGCAGCAACTCTGACGATACCTCGTGCGACAGAAATACCGTGGGTGAAGAGCAGCGAGCTTATTTGGTCTGCAACTCCTTCGGCGTCAAACTGAGCAGCGGCGGCCACAGAAACAAGCATGCAAGACCTCGGAGGGAGAACCACATCGTCATCAGTAAGACGCAGTTGGTTTGGTCGCACCTCTGGAGAATTGGGTAAGCGCGAACTGTTGCAAAACGTAATCAAGCTCTCTGGTATGTTGATGACGGCACCATATTCCCGAAAAAAGTCCATGCCAAGAATTACGTCTCTGCAGCATGCGGCGATAACGACGAACGACGCAGTGAAAGGAGAACCTCCAATGTCAATTCTTGCGGTACATCTTCCCGAGGGCATCAATAACTGGCCTCCTGCTGTTCTTATATGAGGGCCCGTCCACGGCGTCTTCACTTTTCTGAGGCTGTCGGCGAGGTCCTGACTGACAATGGAGAAGTCGGCACCAGTGTCGACTAAAGCTGTTACTTTCTGGCCGTCATGAAGAACACTAAGGTCAGCAGTCACAATTTCATCGTTTTCACGGCTTATCGGCGGTATGACGCCATGCTGTGGGGGCTTCTTGTCGCCATCTTTATGGCCTGCAACCTTGCCCCCGGAGGTCGCCGCTCTCAGTTTCCCCGGCGCGGGCTAGGTGACCTTCTTGTATTAAGGTCCGCGTAGGTGCGGCGGTGCGACAAAGGCGAACGCGCGGGGGACGGAGAGCGGGATCGACGTCTCGGACCAGGAGGGTGAGCAGGCATTGCCTTCTCTGCAGTGGTAGAGCCGTCCTAAAAGTGAGAACGGGCTCCATAGAAAGAGGTGTCGTCACGGCGCGGAGTGTATTCGTCGTTGGCACGTCGACCGTCAAACCAAGGTCGATGAGGACGGAATGAATCACCTCGATGCCAGCAATGACGGACAATATGTCCTGCACCTCCGCAGTGAAAGCATAGTGGACGTCTGTCCACTGTGCGCCATGCATCTGTTTTCCGGGTTGGTGGACGCGTCGATGCCCATGGGGTGGCTGTGGACGGCTGGTTGTATGGCTGTAGCGTAGGTGGTTGATGCAGTGTCTGCTCTTGCGGCGGATACGAAGGGGTCATCGGCACCTGGTGGTACAGCGTCGGCATAGCGGGTGGTGGACGTCGGAGAGCGGCAGCGTAGCTCATAGGACGCTGCTGAGCATCAGGAGTAGCCGTAGACAACGCTTGGTGGATTTCGTCGCGTACGACTTCAGCGATCGACGCGATGGGATTTTCAGCAACCGGATTCCGCAACTTCTGCAGTTCCTCGCGAACTATTTCCCTAATCAAGTCTCGCAAGCAGCTCTGACTCTCAGACGTCATGGCGATAGCATTGATTGGGAAATTGCAGGACATGCGGTCATATCGCCTACAGCGTTGATGAAGGGCCCGCTCGATAGTCGTAGCCTCCTTAATGAAGTCAACCACTGTACTTGAAGGGTTGCGCAGTAGCCCGGCAAAAAGCTGTTCTTTCACACCGCACATGAGGTAACTCAACTTTTTATCTTCCGTCATGTGCGGGTTAGCTCGTTGAAAGAGACGAGTCATGTCCTCGGCAAACATTGCAACGGTTTCGTTGGGTTTTTGAACCCGTAGCTCCAATAACTGTTGCGCACGGTCCCTTCTATCGATATTGGCGAAGGTATCGACGAACTTCTGTCGAAAGTCGGGCCAGGCTGACAGATTGCCTTCTCTATTCTCATACCAAGTACGAGCACCGTCGTCAAGGTAGAAATAGGCGCGTGAAAGCTTTTCCTGTTCCGACCACTGATTTACCTTGGCAACACGCTCGTAGTGGTCAAGCCAGTCGTGAACGTCTTCGTGGGCACCGCCACAAAAGTGATCGGGAACGAGGGGTTGAAAGAGGGTCACCTGTGATGGGTGCGTCGGAAAGCTGCCTTGGGGCACCTGTTGCGGGCTTGCGTTGGCCATTGGTTGAGGTGTGCGGGGCCTAGAAGGTTCCGGCGAGTTGGTCAGCCCTGGTGTGAGGCCTCGCAACCGTCGACTGGAGCGATGCACCGGTGTTTTTACAGGTGACAATGCGTCTGGACTCGATGAGCGGCTCCCAGCGGGCGTGTGGAGCATCAGACAGGGTTGCGGCCCAGCACTTCCACCAGTGTCGCGGTTCAACGCGAATAAAACACAGATACACCTTGGGACGACGTAATCAGCGTGTCCTCAACAGCTGAACCACAAGATCGTCTTCTTCGGCCTCGAGAGAAGCTAGAGGCTCACTACCTCATGCCCACTAAATTCCCCATTATCGTTATCGTCCACATGTAGACACGCGCCAATGTGTTGCGTACCGCTTACGTTACACCTGCCCCTTAAATTCTTCTGTATTACTGTGTGTGTGTGCTGCAAAATGAACACCCAGCGCTTCAGGAAAGTGTCACGGAGCGAGCGAGCGCAGCATTATATACGACTGCAGAGTTGTGGCGGAGAGATAAACGGGAGAGGAGAAACGAATCGGAGACAGCGCTTAGCCACCTCTTCGTGCCAACGCGAGTAGAGGGTCCTCCTTCCTCCTCGCGTTCATGCGAAGAGAGGACGGAGAGTTGGCTTATGTACAGTTGGGGGAGCGGACAGTCGCTGAGGGACAGACACAGCCCCTAGCAAAAGCTTCTTTGCATCTAAAACTGCGTCGGAATGCAGTTTACCCAGACATTATTCTTCCCCACATTCTGGTTTCAGTACCCTACGGCATGTATAGAAAGCTGTGTTCTAGATCCGCTAACATTATTGGTTATTTGTTGCCTTCTTCATGTTAAGTGAACCGGTGACGAACAGTGTGTTTCCCCTATGTTTTGTGGCACATAACGGTTTTTTTTTTGATGGACCATGACGATATTAGGCGCTGACAAGCCGAGACCATGAGGTGTTTCGCACCGAAAGAATGAATATTCGTATTAAAAAAGATACATCATAATAATATTAATAACAAACACTTGTCTCCAGCTGCGTCACACGGTACAGCTACAGACGTCTGAATTTCTATTCGACTCCTGAAAATTTGATGCGTAGCTTATAAAAGTAGCAAGATTTTTTAAAAGTTGGAGGTAATTCTCAATCGCAACTAATTTACCAGACCGATTACTAATGAACTCACGAAGCAGTGCTGTGCGTGAGTAAGATGCTCTGAACGTCCACACACTCTATATTCTCATAAGTAATGATAAAGGAATGCTATTATTCACCGTGATCGTACTCTGCACTCGGATCACTGAATGTATTACAGAGACACAATACTTTAGCTCCTCGCGTGCGATAAACAAGCAAGCTATAGCATGTGACACGACATACCCGTATAAGGCGCGCTTCGCAAACGCTCGCTGCTGCATCAGCCGATAGAAGAGCCGCGTGGGTCATCAGCTGGTTCAATCTTTGATACTGACCGCAGGTCATCAACCACACTTAGCTATGTTTGTGTTGTACATCGTATTCCAACACATCGTATCAGTGGCATGGCTGTGCGTTCGAACTGCATGTTGCGCTTAACCGTTACGATGCCCCGTAATAAATACATTGCGAATCGGCGTTCTGTCCCGGCGTTGTCTCCGGCCTCTATGGAAATGTTGTGCTTGTCATCATTCATTTTTCGTGTACGCCACGTAGACGGGAACACACAATGTAACATTCAGTGGCGTTGTCCCGAGGGCAGGTTCCGGTCAGCTATATGTGCTATGCGCAGCGCATCGATGATCTTTATCGACGCGGCCTAAACGTCAACCAGACGCTGAAAATCTGGGCGGTCCTGACGACACAAAAAACAAAGCAGTAATCCATCCACTCTGCATAGACTCGAATGACTCGAAAAAAAAATCCACAGATGCGTGCATGAACAAGTACGCTGAAGCACAAACATTTAAATGTACTCGCGCACGTTCGTATACACGCTGTCTCCTCTGGAGCCCTGCCGCATATAAGAATACCCTGCCCATCCGAACAAAAGGTTTCCGTTCCTTCGAAGCTCAGCGTTTCGCGCTCCACAGACCGTGAAGAACGCGCGAGCGCACATTTTTCCGGATCGCAGGCGAGCGTGGGTCCGTGCTTATACGCCGAGAGTTCTGCTGTCTATCTCGCTCTATAGGCGGACAGACCGGTCACTTATCCAGCTCGATATACAACTCCTGCATCGAATGGTCTACCGGGGGGATCATCGGCCGTCGGGCGTCAACTGCTTGCAGTGAAGCTGCGAGAGAGCCAACTGGAGGAGATATAAGGCACCACGCAGCCATCGCCGTTCCGTACGCACACGCGTGCACGGCGGAAAGCAGTCGGGCGTGCCACTCTTTTATACGGAGTTGGTGAACGTTACGCGACAATGACACCCATGTCAAGGGGTCATCAGGATTTTGCTTGGCGAACGCTTCGGCAGTTTAACCATAGGGAGGAGGGGGAGGCAGTGAAACGTTACGAAGTATCATGCACTGTCACTGCGCTGTTTGTTGTTTTTGCTTTTTTTGTCGATGGAGATGTTTACCGAAGAGCTTTGCTCGTCGGCTATACGCCCCGATAAGAGAACAGCGGCGCTGAGGCTGTATATCGCTTCACTAGATCAGCAGTGCATGGTCTATACGCCAAAGAGCGCCAGTGCGGAGGCAAACCTTCAACACGTGCATGACTATCTCGACTGAGACCAAGAAGCGATGCACCCACTGGTGAATCGTCCTGGCCATCTCTGTCAATGCGGGCGCAGGGGCTTATTGAGAGCGCCGGATTTAAGTATCTGCGAGGCGAAATGCATGGAGAGCCCGTCTATAAGGAGGGCAGCAATTGCGGATAGGTATAATGTTGATAACAATTCGGCAGACATTTCCATAAGCACTGCATAAGAAGCAAGTAGGTCCTGCAAACAGAAAGCGTGGTATCGCGCGGAAACCAGCAAGCATACGTGGATTGTCACCGGTGCCTACCTTTCACTCAGCACTGTTAGTGTTAAAAGAAGCAGTAACTTGAAGCCAGAACAAGGCCGTCACCATGTACGATACGAGGACAGAAACAATGCCAAACGAGAAGAGAAGATTCAGTATTCAGTTGCGTATGCACTCTCTGGTGAGGAACGGAGGATGCGCAGGTGGAAAAATATTTCGGAAAGGTAGCGAGTAAAACCAAATGCACAGATACACGAGGTCCCACATTTAAAATGCAAAAAAAAACACATTCGAAGGAATCAAAACAAGTCTAATGCGGTATATGGTTAACTCTTCACGCTCCTTTATCTCTGTATCCCTTTATACTCACTTTTTTTTTCACCCCATCGTAGGGTAGATAACCAGACCACTGTCAGGTTAACCTCCCTGCCTTCTCGCTTTTGTATTCCTTCCTTTCTCATCCCGGTAGTGGACAGAAAGAAAGAAAGAGAGAAGGAAAGAAAGAAAGAAAGAACGAAAGAAAGAAAGAAAGAAAGAAAAAAAGAAAGAAAGAGAGAAATTAAAACCAGAGAAAGGGAAGCATGTAGAAACAGGTGTTTCAGTTTGACTAGCGTGACACCTAGGAAGGGGCGAACAGTGTTTTGAGAGAGATTTTTTTGATGAGGAACTAGTTATACGAAGCGTGAAACCAAACAAGTAGGGAAAGATATTTTTGCTCTACTAACGGCGTCAGAAAACTGCACCGGAATGCACCTCACCTTGAGGTGGTGCTACTTCATCATCTTGTTCGCTATACATGCCCCCCCCCCCCTTTTTTTTTTCAGTTTACTATACATAATGTAAGGAAGAATGTTTCTGCTGCAATAACGACGTTGGCTATTTGTTATGCTCTTGCCTAATCAATTTTTAGTGCATCATAGCAAGTAGTGGAATTTATTCATTGTGGGGCAAACCCGCTTTATGATGGACCGTGACTATACATTTAGGTTTCAGATTTAGATTTCAGATTCAGATTTAGGTGTGTACCTATGAATGGAAGCTTCCCATCAGGTGTATTTATTGAGGAGCAAGTTTGAAAACATGTTTTATTTACACAAAATACACAGAGAACAACACCTTGGAGAAGAGAAGCACTAGAAACTATTATGGCTGTGTTCAGTAATGTTACACACTGAGTGCCTTGTAAGGGGAGGCGGGTGGGACCCAATGAAGTTTTCTGCTTTCTGTCCCCTCACGTCCTGCTTTCTGTCCTACGTCACCTGGATCCTGGGACATCAAGAAATGGCGGGAAACGAAGCAGCGCACGCTGCAGCCCGAGAACATACACAGCCATTATGCTTAACACTGTGGCTTCCGCCCCCCACTTGCCGGACATGAACCGCGCACAGTTGCCCACGAGGCTTAGTTTTTTTCTCACGTCCAGAAATGTAATCTACATTTCTCCCGAAGTTCGGCGCTACTGGGGAAACAGAAGAGCGACGCATTTTTCTTGTTGCTTCTGTATCCGGAGCGGCAGCCCGTCACACAGCACGTCTTAGGCATTGCTCCTTCGAATTTTCATGCCGTCGACCTTGAACGCGGAGAACTGGCCCTTGAAGTTCTCGTGACGCTGATGCAGAAACTTTGTTCGAAGGAATACCGTGATCTGCCTTTACACAGCGCCTTCGAGCTGCCGCCGCTGCCGATGCGTTCCACCGGGCAATGGCCGGGCGCAGCGGAGCGGTGGCCCGCCTAAACCAGCTTGCGCCGCATAGCGGCCGCTCTTGGCAGCATATCAAGATTACCCATAAAGTGACGGAGAAGTTTCGTGACGAGAACGGTATTAAAAGACTCTGGTTATACTTATGCGAAGCGCGGTGAGCCATTTTTCGGTCCGGTTATAAGCGATCATGTTTTAGGGGTGGAGAGGGGGGTGATCATTGTGAGTTCCAGCATAGCTTAACAGCGCTTGCTGGGAAAATGAAAAAAAAAAGGAAAGAAAGAAGACGCAAGTGGATGAGCCTGCGTAACGGAGAGCTTCAGAACAGCTGTTTGGCAATGGCGCGGGATGCGAAGGAAGGATGTGCTGAAAATAGAGTAAAATGGAGATAAAAAACTAAGACTTCTCAAAAAAAAAAAAAAACCAACTACATCGTCATGCCACATTAGTACTACCCGTTAAACTTAGTTATAGTTTACAGAGTAGTCTACCAGACGTTTCAGAGGTATTATTGACATGCTTTTCTTTCTGCACTTCTTTGTACATGTTTCATTTATCAAAAAAGAGAAGTTAATTTTGGAGAATCAGAGGACTACAAGTATAACTGTTCATCACGGTCGGCTCATCAGTCTGCGTCGTGCTTTTATGCCAAGCCCCAGTTGCGTGTTCGACTCCCGACCTCATCTTAACAATAGTTGTAATGAAAAAAAAACCATTAGTGTGCCGAGTTTAGGACACGTGTTAGGCAGGGTTTTCAGACCTGAAAAACAAAAATATAGCCAGAAAATTGGGAAAGCTAGCCAAAATGTAGCCAGCTTGGGCCTTGGGTGGTAAAAAAGCAAAGAAAAAAAGAAAGAAAGAAAGAAAGAAAGAAGGAAAGAAAGAAAGAAAGAAATGAAAACCGAAGAAAGGGAAGCATGTAGAAATAGGTGTTTCAGTTTGACTAGCGTGACACCTAGGAAGGGGCGAACAGTGTTTTGAGAGAGATTTTTTTATTAGGAACTAGTTATACGAAGCGTGAAACCCAGCAAGTAGGGAAAGATATTTTTGCTCTACTAACGCCGTCAGAAAACTGCACCGGAATGCACCTCACCTTGAGGTGGTGCTACTTCTTCATCATCTTATTCGCTATGCATGCCCCCCCCCCTTTTTTTTCAGTTTTCTATACATAATGTAAGGAAGAATGTTTCTGCTGCAATAACGATCTTGGCTATTTGTTATGCTCTTGACTTATCAATTTTAGCGCACCATAGCAAGTAGTAGGATTCATTCATTGTGGGGCAAACCCGTTTTATGATGGACCGTGACTATACATGATATTGTCGCAACGGCAATGTCTCGCGGAAAGCTTTTTCTTTTTCAGCTACAGCTGGAATTTGTTACTTCACAGATGCTCTTGTTAGAGGTGCTATTTAACAACTTTTCTCGAGGAGGCCGCCTCGAAGAATAATGAGAGTCTGAACAGAAAAAGCTGCATCCGGTCGGTCACTGTGCGCTTCGCGCCAAACCAGGCACCACGCCGTCCTTCCGACCGGGCGGCAGAAATTAGGTGCCTTTCTCCCCCTCTAACCACTACAACTACCACCCCAAACGAGCGAGCCCTCGCTTGCGTGCTCCGGGGCAATCGGGGAGCGACAGTTGAGCAAGTGTGTGCGCGAAGCGACTCTTAAAAAGGGAAAAGAAGAGAAAAGTGAGCCCCGTTATTGTCTGCTTCAGTGAGCGACACCGCCACAGTAGCTCACGAGGGATGGGGGTGAGGAGGGATAAAAAGGATAGGAGTAAAGATGTAGGAAAGCCGAAGAAGGAGAAGAGAAGAAGAGACGTGAGGTGGTGAGCCAGAGCGAGCGACGACAAGATGAGGGGATAGAAGAGATAGGAAAGATGAAGCACGGTCACTGGAGTCCGAGGACGAGGCGCACCTGCGAGGGCTCCTTTCGGCGTCGGTGGATGGCGTAGAGCAAGTCCAGTAACTCAGAGCTGCACTGTCGTCGGAGGTGGAAGGTCGTCGGCGGCAGGAGGTGACGTAGGGCGAGCCCAGTCGGCCAGAGCCACGCTGACGCCGGAGGTCGCAAGCGCGCGGAGCGCGCGAGCGCACGACCGGTCGGCCCGAAATCCAGCAAGCGAGTCCAAGTGTGTGCGCGTCAAGGCCGTTATAGAGAATGTGCCCGTTCCAAAAAGCCGCTACAGTTTTGTTGCGAGGCAGGCTTCACGCGACCATAAAAACTCGTGTTGGGATTGGTTGTCCTCGGCTTGCCTGATTGGCCCACGCACCCGTAGATGCTGGAAAACCCAATTTAAGCAGCAATTCGGGCCCTTTTTGGGGTGAGCGGACTCGGGGTCAACAGCGCATCTCACCACCGAAGACCAGTCATGCAAGCCGAGGGGTATGCCATCATTTCTCATGTTTTGTATTTGTGGCTTGGTGCAGTGTGTAAATTTAAGTTGTATTAGATAAATAAATCCCCAATGAGGGCTCCCCGAAATCATCATGTCGACTTGTCATCGCTTGTCTGTGTTAAATTGCTCCCACGCTTCTTCGTCTCGATGGTCTTCAGATGTGTCTAGCTTAAACAACCCCGAAGTTTCGCTACAATGTACCGTGACGACACCAGATGCCGACAAGTTACAGCCCCTCAGGTGATTCGTAACTAAAATATTAGCTGGCAGACACAGTAATGTAACGGCGCTCGTCTTCGACAAACACGGACAGGAATCGGGCAATCTAAATCTGTTCGATGCGACGCAACGCCGAGGGGTTCGATTTTTCAACAATACCCGCTGTTCTACATGTAATTCAATGTGCCTTGATCGCGTCAGCCACTATCCCGAGCAGTGAAGACGTCTTCTGTAAAGCGCGAACGTTTCGCGAGTGTGAACATTTCAGAAGTGGGAACATTTATGCCGTGTGGAAAATTGTATTGCAGTACTGTGCTCAGGAATGTGGATGTCAATATATGTGTAAAGTTTGTGCTGATTCATCCTTATTGACAACGTCAACATAAAAATTCTAATATATCAGAAGAGGAGAAGCTGGAGTAACGCCTTGCCACCAACCTCGCTTTAAATTCATTTAATAAAAAAGTCATTTACAATCGTCAACCAGCATTGTTCTTACCTAAGCATCGTATTCAACGTCCACAACGATAATATGTAGTCTAATATGTGACCGCGCGTGTATGATTCATTTGTCACGACCCCAATACAGATATTCAGCAATAAAAAGGCAATCAGCCAATCTGAATTGTGGTCTCAACGAATTTTCTTTTCCGCCTTCTCTTATATAACAGCTACACACTAAACCAACGGGTCACTATGAATTTGGCTCAAGAATGCCTACACAGATGTCTAGTCATCTCGGTTGCCCTCCTGGCATGGCGACGAGATTTCCTGTTTGCAGACCACGTCTGCCTCTAGATCAAACAATTCCCATATATCTGCAAAATTGAACGCCATGTCGAGACCAAATAAGCCCGATTAAGGCAAGGCGCTATCATTCAATAACGCGAAAGGCCACCGTTGTGTGAATTATGATAAATTAAATAAAGTCGTCCACAGATGGACTCACATTCTTTCTGTAGAGCGTTTGTGTTTAAGCTTTGTGCTACAGTGATCAGAAACGTTTCATCTGAATGGAAACACAGAAAACTGATTTCTCACCTGAGACGCGGAGCGCTTCTATCTTGCTCCCTGAAAAAAAAAACAAAAAAAAACACGCAGGCTTCGCTACAGCAACAGCCCGAATAAAAAAAATAAAGAAGGGGGGGGGGGGTTGAGGGGCGCTAGTAAGAGAGATCAAAAGATGGCCGAATCGTTGTGGACGCGAAAGCCATCGGGTCTCCATGGTCGACATAGTGGCCTGTTTCGACGTGATTATGTGCGTGCTGTTCTTCCTGTTACCTTTTATTAAACGTCACTGAACGCCGAAATTTCATTAGATCAGTATAAACGTGATCCAGTGTCGACGACTAATGAAAGCTGTTTACTTAAGAACGCACGCGTAAGTTGCTTGGGAGTGCGGACCAACTTTATAAATAGGTAACTACAACAGAATACGTATACGAGACGTGGGATCCACCACACTGCAAGATTAGCGGGTGCGATTCAATTCAATTCAATTCAATTTATTTTCCAGTTTATACATGCTGGATGGTTGCGTTGGGTTAAAAGCTACATAAGCAACTTGACGAGACCCAACGACCAGACTATACAGGGCAGTAACAACAAGCAGTCCGGTGTAATGACGAGAAAACCAACAAGTAAAACAGAATACCATATCGTATGTACATATACAGCGATATACATGGATTTCCAGCACGAAGATTGCAGAAAAAAAAAGTGAAAATAAATACATGTGTATAAAAAGTGTTAGAAAAAATAAATAAATAAAGTGCTACATACAATAAAATACGGCTATAGCATAAGTAATAAACATAAATAATAATAACACAGAATAATAACACTGTACCAATGTAGCAATACTAGCTATTCGGGACAAAATAAAATAAAAAAACACTGGCCATATAACACAGCAAGAAATTCATGTAAGCAGAAGACTATGTTAAAGAAACAACATAAGTTACGCACAATGCAATAACACAGAATGTCACAGTATGTGACATTACAAGTGAACGAAATATAAGCGGAAGTCTTTTTTACTGACCGTGTCAATATCTTTATATTTGTTTAAAGTAGATGGTAGGTTATATGTCAACGATTGATGTTTGTAGTGCGTCCTGAAATATGGAACTGACCATGTCTCAGGGTTCCTTGTGTTCACATTAATTCTACGACGTTCTAACGATGCCAACTGTTTTATATAGTTCTTGAGGGATTCAGAAGCATATCGCGCAGTATGTAATGAACGAAAAGAATAAAGGTTGTCAATTCTAATAATGTTGTACTTAGGAAACGCTTCTCTGGTGCTAGAATAATAGTCTATGTTGCCAATATAGCGAATAATCTTTTTCTGTAGCATCAGAATTTTACGTATGTTAGTTATAGTGGTTGTACTCCACACTAAGGCGCAATAATTTAAGTGGGCATGAAATAAAGCATTATAAATCTGTACTTTGGCCTTTGCAGGTAGCAAACTACGACATCGTGATAGGACACCTGTCACAGAGGAGAGCTTTTCACATAGGTAATTGACATGCATGTCCCAAGTAAGTTGTGAAGAAAAGTGCACGCCAAGGATTTTGTGACTGTCAACTATTTCGATTTTTTGACCTTCAAAAGCAATAGTATTATTTAACGGAAGCAATTTGTTCTTGGAGCGAAAAAGAATTACCTTAGTTTTCTTCGCGTTGATCCTAAGTTGATTTAGCTGAGACCAGGTAGATAACTTTCTTAGCAGTTCATTGCGATCCGTTGTCAAGTTGCGCACGTCATTCCCAGACAATATGACAGTGCTGTCATCAGCGTATATAATAAATTCAGCACTAGTATTAAAGTTCACAATGTCATTAATGTATATATAAATAAAAGCGGCCCTAAAACGCTTCCTTGAGGCACGCCAAATTTGTTTATTAGACAAGACGACCTGTGACCGTTCACGTGAACATAGTGGTATCTGTCAGTTAAGTAAGACTTAAACAGTAATAAGCAGCTACCACGTACTCCGTAACATTCTAGTTTGTCTAATAAAATGTTATGACTTAGGCAGTCGAATGCCTTACTAAAATCTATAAATAACGCCAGCGCATAGGATTTCTTTTCTATGTTCCTTATTATCATTTCCTTGATTGACAGAAGGGCTGTTTCCGTTGACCTGTGTATCCTAAATCCGTGTTGCGCGTTTATTATGATACCAAACTTATCAAAGAAATTGACCATGCGACAGTGTACAATTTTTTCTAGCCCCTTAGAAAACACAGGTAACACCGAAATTGGCCGGTAGTTGTTGGGGTCGTTAGGGCTACCTGCTTTCAATATTGCCGAAACTCTGGCGTATTTGATTGCCTGTGCGAATACGCCCGATTGAAGCGTTAAATTGAATATGTGAGCAAGAGCAGGAGAAATAGAAGTTATACAATGCTTAATAGGGCCTAGTTGCAGGTTGTTGGTGTCTAACGCATTAGTATTTTTCAAGGATTGAAATGTAGCGCAGACTTCGCATTCATCAGGAGGCTGGAAGAAAATGCTTTCGACAATAAGACTTGAGTTTGTTATTCCCGACGTTGCAGCGCAGATGGGGTAGGCAGCAGCTATAACAGCGTTAATGAAATGTTGGTTAAAGTGATTAGCGAGGGCCTCGCCTTTCAACTCAGTACCGTCATGAAGTATACTGTTTGGAACACTATGTTTGGTCCGACGACCAAGAACATTGTTTATTATTTTCCATGTCTTATCAAGCCGTTGCTGTGAGGCGGACAGAAAAAGTCGCTCGTAATAAGCTCGTTTGGCACGCCGTAGCTCACAATTTAATTGGTTTCGAAAAGCTTTAAATTCCTTTAATTGTATTTGCAAACGAGACTTCAAAAATGAATGATACAAGGAATTTTTACGCGAAATAATTTTCAAGTGTTTTTTCGTTACCCATGGCTTTCTCACTTTTTTTGGTGGTTTTACTTGTTTCATAGGAAAATGCCTTTCGTATATTTTTATAAATTTCTCTATGAACTCATTGTATGCCTCATTGGCGGACGTTAACGCCAAGACAGAAGACCAGTCTTGGGCCATTATCTCAGTTTTAAAGGCAACCAGCCCAATATCTGTTATTCGCTGAACAGTGAATGTTTCTACCTCATGGTTTCGAATTCCTCTTTGATTTTCATATAGCGCATAAACAGGGAGGTGGTCACTAATGTCCGAAGCAACAGTACCAGTGGTGTAAATTTTTGTCTCTGCATTTATTATTAAACGGTCAAGGCAAGACAATGTGCCACACGTAATGCGAGTTGGTGTAGTAATTAAATTTTTGAAACGACTCGAAGACAGCAATGTACCAAATTCCGTGGAAGTAGTGCTGTCATCAAGAATATTGATGTTAAAGTCGCCACCGCATGTCAAGTGAAAGTTGTTTTTGCAAGTGAAGTCCAGGAAACTTTCATAAAATGCTAGGAAACGCCTAATATTTCCACCCGGTGGGCGATAAACAACAGCGAACATTTAATTTTGATCGGAGACAGTGAGCATATCATAATCTTCTGTTGACACGCAGTATTCATGAACTAAATGGCATTTCTTCTCCGTAGTCACATAAAGCGCAACACCGCCTGAACGTTTATCCGATCGATTGGAAAAGAAACTGGCGTATCCAGGCAGTTTCAACTTGCTACTATTGTTCGTATACCAGGTTTCAGACAGCATAAGAACACCCACTTTGAATGAGAGTTGCTCTAAAAAAAGCAAAATATCGTCCTGTTTATTCATTACAGAGCGAGTGTCAATATGCAAAACTGATTGGCATGACGGGTAATCAGATTTAATAGCAGAAGGTGACGCTAAGTTTATGTATGCGCAGTCGTTATCCATTTTGATGATACGGCGCAGTGTTCAGCCCAGCCTGTTTCCTGCGCCTACGCAGTTGCATATGACGACCCCGAAAAACGTTATCAATATCATGCTCATTTGGAACATGCACGGCGGGCGTTTCGTCAGACTGCTTCGCATAGATTTTCCCGTTAAATGACCAGACGGATTTCCATTTGTATACATACTTTTTCTTCACAGCAAGAGCTAGAAGTTTCTTTAAGGCTGGGCAAAGATGCTCATTCACATAGATAGCATTTTCACTGGTCAGTCCGACATCTTTGTTAGTCAGACGAGCTCATTTTGCTTTCCTTAAAATGCTGTCTCGCTTTGCACGAGACTTAAACTGGACGATGATATTACTTCTGCCGCTGTCTCGGCTCGGCACCCGATGACAGACCTCAATATCACCTGCAATTATTTGCTCATTTATGGCACTGCCAATCTTAGAGACAATGTTAGTAACAGATTCATTGTCTTGTTTCAGTACACCTTGTATCTCGAGGTTTGCCTTCCTCGAGTACTGATCAGCAAGAACAAGCCTTGTTTCAAGATCCCTGCCTTTGCTCTCAAGACATTTACACTCAGCACGAAGAGCAGCATTTTCACTTTCAAGATCCCTGTTCTTTGTAATCATATCGTCCAGTTTCTTCTTGTGCTCCTCAATTGAAGTGAAGGCAAAGTCGAGGCTTCCCGTCATTTGACGCTGATCATTTTTTAGCTCACGGATTTCATTCTGTAAATCCCTTTCAAGAGAATCACGAAAAGATTTTATCTCTTGTTTCATCTCTTCTTTTATCTTTAGCAGTTCTGCCTTCATTTCTTCCTTAAGTTTAGCAATGTCTTTAGCCATTTTTCAATGCCCGCACAAGAATGCAACGCAGAACAATTAGAAAAAAAAAGATTCACTGTTTGGCAGCAGCGACGAAGCGTAGATATGCAACAAGGTAATAAAATACCCGATATATCTGGAACACTAACCTGCGATAGGAGTGCCAGAAAGTTTAGCCCGTGCACACAGCTCTCGCCGCTACTGCCAAGTGAAAGCTGCGACAACCACGTAGCTCCTTTTGTAGTGCGCAAAGCGTGACGTTGATCCTGGAGACAGGGCGCAGGCACAGCCGACAATGACGCCTCCTGGTACCAGACCCTGGGTTGCTTCGGAGAAGCGGTGGACCGTTTGGACGCTTTTGGTGCGGCTGCTTGAAATGCCCTGCGATAGGAGTGCCAGAAAGTTTAGCCCGTGCACACAGCTCTCGCCGCTACTGCCAAGTGAAAGCTGCGACAACCACGTAGCTCCTTTTGTAGTGCGCAAAGCGTGACGTTGATCCTGGAGACAGGGCGCAGGCACAGCCGACAATGACGCCTCCTGGTACCAGACCCTGGGTTGCTTCGGAGAAGCGGTGGACCGTTTGGACGCTTTTGGTGCGGCTGCTTGAAATGCCCTGCGATAGGAGTGCCAGAAAGTTTAGCCCGTGCACACAGCTCTCGCCGCTACTGCCAAGTGAAAGCTGCGACAACCACGTAGCTCCTTTTGTAGTGCGCAAAGCGTGACGTTGATCCTGGAGACAGGGCGCAGGCGCAGCCGACAATGACGCCTCCTGGTACCAGACCCTGGATTGCTTCGGAGAAGCGGTGGACCGTTTGGACGCTTTTGGTGCGGCTGCTTGAAATGCCCTGCGATAGGAGTGCCAGAAAGTTTAGCCCGTGCACACAGCTCTCGCCGCTACTGCCAAGTGCCAGCTGCCAGCTCTCGCCGCTACTGCCAATCTAGCGTACACCCCCTTATTTTCTACGCGGGCCAAAGTACACGTGAGAGATGAGAGCCGCCGCTAGGGAGCCTTCATGTGCGCGCTTCTCCGTGTTTTAGGGTGGTGTCAGCCTTTGACCCACCACTTGCCGCCACCCGCTAAAACACAATGTTTTCAGTCCCGGTTTCCGTGGCAACAGGCGCCATGTGTGTTCTTGCGGCCAGGCGTTCATGCTCCGTCGCACTGCACCAGCTGCACGTTGGCGCGGGTGTGCAAGCTGCGGCATGAGCTGCGTTTGATTGCCCCATAGACTTAGCTTCCGCTACGACACCATCCTCATGCTAACCACACATAAAAGAACTTTGAAGTGTATATGCCAGTGTGCTGCGTGCCACAATGCAAAACTCTCTGGAGACCTTCCCGCTTCCCAACTTGCTCTAGCCAACGGAAACGCTGGGCTACACAAGCGAAGTGAGACTGCTTGGAGGCGACTACTTCTCGCTGTGTTTGTGAGGTGAGTTCCCGTTGTATTGCGAGTGGATTGAGTATATCACCACACATTTCATGAAATGGCTGACTTAGCCACGCAACTAAAAGGAGTTTGAGCAAAGTAAGCACGACAACGTGCACAGTATAATAATGAATGAGGCTTCGTTCAGCTAGGCTGTGCGAGCGGAAGATAGCTGAGTATGCTTGTTTATCCTTGTAGTCGAAGCGCAGTTCCTCAATCGAATGATATGACTAGTCGAATGTGTGGTCCTGCATGCATCCACTATCTGCACTTTGTCGGTTTCCGAATCCGTCGCTGCATTCGTCACGGAAAACGCCAGGCCCGTAAACCACCTACAGACGCTCCCGATCGCTTCTTACTTTTTTGGCAGATGTTCGCATTCCTGCAATTTTACTTCGGTTGCTGAGGAGAAGGGCATTTGGAGATGATGATGATGATGAAAAACATTTATTGTAAAAGAGAGAGGTACGGGGCCAAAGCATGACCCTGCTACATGGTCGGCGTCCTTAGTCCGGGACACCGCATGACGAGGCCCCTACTCGCGCCCGTCTCACCAGAGCCCGTTGAGACTCTAAAGATGAGCTGTCGAGGAGGGCAGTCTCTCATGCCTCTCGGGAAGGGGTAGGGGAAGGGGGTAGGTGGGGATTTTTCGGACATGCCCATACCATGTGGAAGATATCACACGTCTCCCCACAGTGTGGGCACCGCCCATCTGTGTTCGCATCGAAATGCTTTAGGATTGCAGGACAGAGTAGAGTACCTGTCTGCAGGCGCCTTAGAGTTCGCTCTTCCGCCTTACTCAGCCCCTTCGCAGGAGCCGGGTAAAGGCGGTGAGTGTCACGATAATAGGTGAGAATTTCTTTGAACCGCAGCAGCGGTGTATTGGCCTCCGAGTCATAAGAGCCAAGGTGAGGAGCCCGGTGGGTAAGCGCTCGGGCGGCCGCGTCAGCGGCCTCATTACCTCGTAGGCCCTGATGGCCAGGAGCCCATACGATGCGTTTCGGGGCTGGATCAGCGAGAGCCCGTTTTAGAATTTGGCTGGCTAGGGGGGATATCTCTCCTACCAAGTAATGAGTACATGCTTTCCTGGAGTCCGTGATGATAACTTTCGAGTTGGGATCCGCAGCAGCAAGCGCTATCGCGACTTCCTCAGCGCGCTCTGGATTTTGTGCTCGGAACGAGAGCCCATTGACATGCTTTTCCCGGTGAACTACAGAGGCCGTGTAAAATCCCGTGGGCGAACGCCCTGCTATATCTACGTAGAATACACCAGGTCGGGAGCCGTGTTGCCTCTCAAGCGTCCGAGCCCGCGCCTGTCTTCTGCTTTCGTGCGTGTGCTTATCCATGTTACTGGGGCATTTGGAGAGGTAGACAGACGAGCCGATGAACGCGTTTCCTGTAGGCGCTTGTCTTGCACAGTTGCAACGCAACTAACATTTTTGTTTAGCTTGCCGTGAGGTATTCGTTCTTCGGATTTCTCACACGTGCAACCACACCGAAACTCGCTCAATAAGTGCAAACAGAACTTCTATTTAATAACATAGAATGCGACAGATTTACTGTTCGTGTCCGTCCATCCTTCTGTCTATCTGTCGGTCCTGAACGGAGCAGTATATGTGCACTAAGCAAGTCGGTTGTCAGCCCATAACTAAAATATGCCCTATGTGGTGCATCGTAATTTTTGTCGTCCTTTTGTTTCATAGCCAGACACACAGATGATTTGAAGTCGTAAACTCCGCTTTTATTTAGTGCTTGTAGAGAAAACGTGTATGGACTCCGTATATATGGTCGGAGCCGTGTATGATTTTTTGTCTTATTGCTTTTTTCTAGGCCCACTGAGAGGACACAAGCTTCCAGCAAAGGAGGCAGGATGGTTTGAAGACACAATGCCAGATGCCGTTTGGATGCTGTTTGCAATAAAATCTGACATGGAAAAACTTGATTTGTCCCTGTTTGCTCCCCTTTGCTTTTCTTCTAGCCTAATATACAGGCTTGTGAAGTCGACGAGAGGTGTCCAGACCATGCAGTCGCTTGAGCACTCCGCGTTCCGCGGGTATTTTACTTCTTCAAAAGCGATTTTTTGGATTTTGACTGCAGCATCAGTCCTTGAAAAAGTATAGATTCTTCTTCACCATCTTCGTGTGCTCATCTAGCAGCTGCATCGGCATGTTCGTTGCCCAATATTCCACAGTAATTTGGAAGTCACCGAAACGTGATTTTGTGTACTTCGTCGGAAAGGTGGTGAAGCAGCTCTCTAATTTCCAGCATTAGTTGTTTATGAGGTCCAACACCAAACACTATTGTGCTGCCTTGGAGTCCGTGAACACGCTTCATTTCTTCGCTTCTTGGTGTTTAATGACTTTAACTGCGCTACGTAGAGCAGCAAGTTCCGCAGCTGTCGATGACGTCTGGTGGGATAACCGAGTCTTCCTCGTTGTCGCTGTTGCAGGAAAGATCACCCCTGCAGATCCATTCACTTTAGTTGAAGCGTCAGTATATAGATGGGTATGCTCACTGTACTTTTCGTAGAACAAGAGAAGAAAAAGCTGCTTTAGCACTGGAGCCAGGAGCCGGGCTTTTGACTGTATGCCTGGAGCCGTGAGTTTAACATGCGGATGAGTCATACTACATGAGAGAGTTGCAATTCTAGACGTAGTTGTATATACCGTGGGTATATACAACTACGATATGCCGAGACTGTTTTGCAAAATGAGGCACAAGGTCGGACTTTCGGTAGTGAGGCTAGATGATGGGTAGGAGCGCGAGTAAGATGCCTCACGGGTGCTCTAAGCCCTTCCAATACAATATGCGTCTTGAGCGGGTAGTCATTTGCGATCGCAATTGTCTCAGCTGTTGACGAACATCGCGGTAGCCTAAGACAAACTCGCTGAGCCATAGCATGGATGCTTTCGAGAGTCCGAATGTTGGTTCTACAGGTATTGGTCGACACAGGCAAGCTGTATCGCAAATAGCCAAGAAAAGGCGTCTTGTACAATTGCATAATTGTATTTACTGAGGTCCCCCAGGTTTGCCCTCCAAGATACTTGAATAAGTTAGCAATGTCTGTCAGCCTCTTCTTCAAGTGGGCCACATGTGGGCCTCAGCAGAGCTCTCTATCAAAGAATACGCCTAGAAATGTGTGCATCCTGATATATGGTATGTCTTTACCGTCGACAGATATAGTGTATGGCCTCACTGGCTTTCAACCAAAGGCCATCAGTGGACATTTCGCTGGCGAGATCTCCAGACCCTGTTATTGAGGTACACTGATACCAACGTCGCAGCTTCTGAAGTCTTGCGCGTACCTGAGTTCTTGTCATGCCAGACGCCCAGAAGCAGATGTCGTCGGCGCACATAGATAGCTTGACCACACTCGGTAGTCGTTTCACAAAACCAATGAGAACGAGAACGAGGTTGAAGAAAGTTGGACCTTATACGTAACTGTGCGGAACTCTACGATGCGTGGGGTGTTGGGAGGTTGGACCATCTGCAGCGTTCACAAATAAGGTCCGCCCTTGTAAAACTGCGTGTGCAACAATACGATTGTCCACCTAGGCCCATTGACTCATTGGCTTTGAGGATGGCGCCATGAAAAACGTTATCGTATGCTCCTTTTACATCAAAGAACATGGCAACAGATAATCGTTTACATGCCTTTTGATGCTGGGCATACGTAACAAGATCTATAACATTGTCGATGGAACATCGGTGACGGCGAAAACCAGCCATAGCGTTCGGATATATCTCGTAGTACTTAAGGAACCATTCAAGTCTGGCCAAGATCATTCTCTCCATTACATTTCCAACACAACTTGAAAGTACAATCGGTCGGTAAGAGGTAATGTCCAGGGTCTTCAGCAAGCTATTAAAACACATGCGGCTATGCGCATAATATTATGCTCTCCGTAGTACTCCGAATTTGACTTCGAGATAGAGAGACTTCGTGCGATCCGCCGTCGTGCCGAGAGAAGATACCAACGTACCGATTCCACAGTCAATCTATGAACAACACGACGCATCCAAAAGAAGGTACAATGGCGCCTCGGCGAATTAGAAACCCAATTATGGAGGAAATTTTGTGAGTCGCTAGATCCTCATAAATCACCATCTCAGATATGGAGAACTGTGCAACGCTTATGTTCTGTTTCGGAGCAGCGCTTTACTTTCAGAGCCTTTGCACTTTTCCATTGCCGACATGAAATTGAGGTGGCAGAAGAGTTATGCACAGTGATTGTGGGCCAGACAACGTACGCAAGCCTACATAGAGCGAACCAAATTTCTAACTCACGGGATCCGCGCATGGATCTACCGTTTACATCACAGGAGCTGGATGCGGCGCTCATCGTATGTCATCGACTGGCCTGCATGACATTTCTTACCGGATGCTGTGCCGAATTGGTGAATGGGCACGAGAAGTGCTCCTTAATATCTTCAATGAATCCTGGCAAGCTGGCGTCGTTCCGCAAGAATGGTAGATTAGCCGCTTGGTACCGCTTCTTAAGCCACAACGTACAAGTAGGCCTCCAACACTAGTCATCTTGCTCTCCAGCATGCACAACAAGTGTTTGTTCCAGTTCATCCATGAGAGATGCTGTAATGAAGATCAAGTTTGCCCGGCTTAGAGAAGGGGAGCGACGATCCCTCGCGCGCCCTTATCTCGTGGTGGCGAGGAGGGGAGGATCATACGTCTTCGCTGGCCTCGGGTTTTGCCTGGAACGATTCTGCTGTAGTTGCCGGGAGCCCAAAGGTCACTGCAATCGTTGCAGTTCCTGTTTGCGAAAAGCACGCGCTTTTAAGACACAGCGAAGCAACAAATGAGACGCTTATTCGCGTGCATCCGTACCTGTCAGTACGTTTCGTGCGTGAGTAACGCGTGGCACGTGTCAATCTGCTTTCTATTCTGCTCGTGACCTTACAATTTGTTGCTATCGCACTCATTGCTTCGCCTTTGCGGTAAAGCTGAGACTTTATTTTCGTTAAGGTGCTACATATAATATAATGTCACCGTACCTCTCATTTCTGCGCTAGGTTACTCCAATGACAACAACAACAACAACAACAACAACGACAACAACAACAACAACAACAACAACAACAACAGCAACAACAAAAGTGCACGTGTGCAATGTGCACGCGTTAAAGCTCGTCTTCCTTCATTTAGTATGTGGGAAGAGAAGCCACCCCGCGTCGATACAAACGAAAGATATACAGGAAGGAATGTCGTCGGAAGAGCAAAGCGTTCCTGTCGCATAACTAGAGTAATGTTTTCATTCTTTTTCAAGTGACACGACAAATAACGGAGCCCGAAAGGACCCTGTCTGGCCCGCCAGCCAGGCATGTCCGTCTCTTCACACGCGCTCGATCACTTATAGCCGCGCCGAGATTACAGGGCCACGGATGAAGACGCAACGGCGCGTTCATAATGAGAGCGCCGGAGGCGCGCGTGCCAGTCTCGATTAGCGCGCAGAAATACCCGGTACCGCTCGCGCGAAAAAACAATGCGCTTGTTCTTCCCCGAATCGGGAGGCCCGACCTGTATACTCTGAATACTCCTGTTTTTTTTCTGCCATTTTAGAGCAGGCATATACACCTCGGAGAAGAGGCTATACGATGAACGAGGGGAAACGGGCAGGAAATAAATGGCAGTATATCCACGGAGTGAATGATGGAGAGTGGGGCGAAGCATTAGTACGTCCATTCGTTCTTGCTTCCGTCCGTCCATGCGTCCGTCTGTGTGACTGTCCATACATCCATCAACCCGTCCGTGCGTGCGTCTGTTCGTGCGTCCGTCCCTGCGTTCGTCCATGCATCCGCCCCTGCGTCCGTTCATGCGTCCATCCATGCACCTGTCTGTATGTCCGTTCACCCATCTATTCAACACTTCAAGTACCACCATCTCGCATCTTTTCATCATGTATTCCCCATATAGAAGCACCGCCATTCAGTGGACATTCCAAGGACTAAACGAGAGGTGGCACACGCTTACTTTCTTACGGCTTGCGCTTCGTGTCTACTTTCCACCTTTAACCACCTCGAGCTCATGGTATATACTAGTTCACTGTATTCATGGCGCTGCGGCCCAATACTCGCTAAACCTTTCTGAAACCAAGGAGGTTACGCCCAGCGAGTATAACATAGCATCCTTTTCCCGTCAGATAGTGCTCAATGTACATGCCAATGGCTGCTAATGGGAATTGAGAGACAGGAGAATTCTTCTTTTACTTTCTTACGGCTTGCGCTTCGTATTTACTTCCCACCTTTAACCACCTTGAGTTCATGGTATATACTAGTTCATTATATTCAAGGCACTGCGGCTCAACGCTCGCTAAACCTTCCTAAAACTAAGGAGGTTACACCCAGCGAGTATAACGTAGCAACCCTTTCTTGTCAGATAGTGCTCATTGTACATGCCAATGGCTGTTACGGGGATCGCAGCGTGCGCGCTAACTAAAAGCCGAATGCTCCTATCCCTCATTGCCCATTAGCAGTCAACGATTGGCATGTACATTGAGCACTATTTTTTATTGTTCAACAACGCACAGAAGAAATCTCTCAACGGCACTATCTTGGAGGTCAAAATGTTGTACTTGTTACACACTACAACGGCTGCGAGGGACGAACGGGTGTCGCTATGAGGAGCTTCGCGCCGAAAAATACGGCAGATCCCACGTACCAGAGAATCGACGTTATGCGAAGCATGCGGAGGGAAGGTTACCGTGTTGCAATTTTTTATTGAGCGACACGTCATAAAATGTCGCTAATATATGTACAAATGTTGCACGCGCCGACATATTTTGAAGAATTACATATGTTTATATATTCAGTTGTTTGCACTTGCGCAACGATACCAATTGGAACATGCGAATTAGAAAGAGCAGAAGCTGATATGAAGCGCTGATGCTCACGAAGATGCTGGCTCTGGACACTGCTACATAAATCAACTCTAGCGCATGGCAACTAACCACAATCGACGTTAACCCGACGTCACGGCTGTATCAAGAGAGTACATATGTAATGTTTACAAAATTGCCTAGTCAGCACTGCAACCACTATTGACGTTTCACGAAGATTAGCGTCTACTTGAAAAGAAGTTCCGAGACATGGCGTAGCCCAGTAATGAGATACTTTACTGCTAGCAGAATGCTTGGGTTCGATTCCAGCTGGGACCCTGGCATTTATTTTTTGCATTCGGTGGGTCAACGTAGCCTATGTCAGTTATTTCTTAACGCTCGCGCGTTAAATTTGGCCATGTGTGTTCTCGTCGTTCCTGGGTAGATGCCAAATGTCAATCACCTTTGGCACATACCCACATAGCAGTGGCGCATACCCGCCCTTGGGTATGTGCCACTGTCTGGCGGGAAGTGTCTGACCACGCACGCGACGAGATGGTGACATTATTCATGTCTTGACTGGCGCGTCACGTTCGTCAAACCATCATACCCTCCCATACTAATTTTGGTTCACGCCAAGTTAAGGGGGTGCCCACGACAGCACCCAAACGTAAGTGGCTGATAGATAGATAGATAGATAGATAGATAGATAGATAGATAGATAGATAGATAGATAGATAGATAGATAGATAGATAGATAGATAGATAGTAGATAGATATGCTCAATGTCACCTAAATTCGCTAAGAATTGCTTCGCACTTAAAAAAATATCACACGAGGCCCTGTATGCATTTCACTAAGCGTACTCAGCAGTGAGAACTTTGCGCTTTCGCTCAGGCGCTGCTTTTCGAGGGCATGCAGCCGAAATGCACTGGACGGCCCATGTCTGCTCTTCCCGCCAATCACTTCCCGCGGTGGCCGTAAGCCACGGTGGGGTCATCGTCACTGTTCTTGCCTCCCTCAGATTCTGTTCACAATTCCACAAGATGCGGTCCGCAGTAGCTGTTTTAGTTCCACACACGTGACACAAGTGAGTGATTTTAAATGAAAAGAAGAGAAAAGTGAGCCCCGTAACTGTCTCTCAGGGGTAGGACACCTCAACAGTATCTCACGAGGAGTGGGGGTAAAGGAATAAAAGGATAGGAAGAAAAGGTAAAGAGATAGACTGGAAGGAGAGAGCGAGGTGCAGGGACAGCAAAGGACAGAAATCAAGGGAAGTAAGGATGAGATAGCAAAGATGGACACAGTCCCAGGAGTCTGAAGACGGGGGACCACTCGGCGAGGGCTCTTGTCATCGTTAGGAGATGGCGTAGGGCGAGCCCATTTGGCAAGAGCTGCGCTGTCCTCAGAGATCGTGAGGTCTTAACTGGTCGGCACGTAATCCAAAGAGCAAGTCCCCTCCGACACAAGTCACTTGAGTATACGTTAAAACCAACGTGCTTCATGAGCACTGGCGTGGGTGACGACCCCGTCTGCAGTTGCCGGAACGCTACCGCCTCCCTTCAGGCCAGGCCTGGGTGAGGTGGGGGCCTTGTCCTGCTCCCTAGTCTGTACCATTTCAATACTTCACCTCCCCAGCTCAGGGGCAGGCGCGGGTTCCAGAAGGCGAGAGTAGCGAGGACTGCTCGCCGAGTAGAAGACACGCTGAGGTGATGTGTGGCCGCATCACGATGACCCTCCCCTCGTAGGGCTAGGATTGTCGTCCGCCGCATCACCAAATAAAGTCTTTCTCACTTATCCCGGCTGCGGCGGCTGCATTTCCGATGGAGGCGGAAATGTTGTAGGCCCGTGTGTTCAGATTTGGGTGCACGTTAAAGAACCCCAGGTGGTCGAAATTTCCGGAGCCCTCCACTACGGCGTCTCTCATAATCATATGGTGGTTTTGGAACGTTAAACCCCACATATCAATCAATCAATCACTTATTCACCCACTCGAAAGTGAAAGCTATCTTTTTTTTTGATCTTGGATTGATCCCCTTTCCCAAAAGGTTTCTGTACACAACGTGGTTCGTCAATACCCTCTGGCAGCGCAGGCATTGGATGCTTTCGGCGTACATGTGTGTGCTGTGTGCGATAGGCAATTCCCCTTTTCTTTCTCTCTCCTACTCTGACACCCCTTTTTCCACGTGTAGAGAGGAAAACAGGGCGTAGTCCAGTTAACCATCCAAGCTTTTTCATATTTTTTCTCTCTCAGTGCCTCGCACCGCTTAGAAAATGCCTCCAGCATGCCCCCCCCCCCCCACCTATTTTTCCCTTGGTCATTTGACAATGTCACGAGGTGGTGTCGAAATGACGTCATGAGGACGTCATTTCGTGATGACGCCTTCACTCGATGACTTTTTGTATCACTCGTGTTGACGACGCCGACGGACGCGTTTGATTAGGAACCTAAGGCCTTCGCCTTTAGAAACGAATTTAGAACTGCGTGAATACTGTGTGTTCCTCGTGTGAAATAAGCTGTCTGAATTCTGGCAATCCTCTATGCAGCCACTTCAGATAACTCGGAATATGACATAACGGAAATTAACCACTTATGAAGCAACAGATTTCAATGTGTAATTTTCGTAATTTCGCGAAATACGCGTTTTCTCGTTTGCCGAGAGCCATGTCGCGGTAAGAGTGATGTTTTATGGATTGTGAAATTGTCCTTTACTAATACGCTACAAATAATTTTGATTATTTAGTGTCGCTTTAAAGGATATTGTCACAGCAAACCCCACACGAACTTTAACAGATCTGTTCACACTCTCCGATCCTTACAACGTCTAACGCCAGAGATGTCCCTAAGAAAATATATCGGCCAATGGCGACTTGGAACACATCATTCTCAAACGTGCCCAACGAATGGCAAAAAATCATGGGAGAAAACGTTTTGCGAATTTCGCCCACAACTCTCCTTCGTCACGTAGAATTTTCCTTTAGCCTTTTTTTTATTTTGAGACACACAGGCTTAATGGGCACACCAAACTATCTAGTCTACAAGATCATGTCCAACATCACTTTAACATTATTTTTCGCCTACAGAGACATCCATATTTCATAACGGAGAGCGGTCTCTTCATAGAACGCTTCTGCTTTCGGCTCCGAGCATTGTTATCAAGTTTTTCGCTTTCTACGGGAGACGCTGCTCCCTGCCCCAAGGCGACGGACGCGGAGTCATCCACTGGTCCGCCCAGCCAGAGGTCTGCTATGGCGAGCTCCTCGGTAAATCAGCGCGCCTGGCCCAGAACCAGTGAGGCCAACGGTGATAGTCACTGCATCATGGCTGTGGACGTGGAGCCTTCTGCGGCTATGTCCGACCATAGACCACTTTGGCAAGCTCGTCGCGGAAACGAAGCACCTGTTCGAGCACCAGCGAGGACACGGAACTGTACTCGGCCACTGGCGACGACTCGTCGGATGACGACTTCGAGACCGTGAGAAGCAGGAAGGCCAAAAGAAGAAGTATCAAGTCGTCTTCACCAGCAGGGACATTAACGTCTCAGTCAAAAGGAGAATGCTGGCCGCACACCATCCTCTTCATGCCCGAGGACTCCACCATCAGCCTTCGAGCAGTAAACAGGCAAGCTCTCTCTATGTACTTTGAGGGGGTAGCACCAAACGACATTAAGGATATCCGGGTGAACACGCGGAAGAATATTCTAGCTGTGGACACAATGACTGCCAGCGCCATAGACAAGCTTCGCAGAGTATCAGATTTGGGAGGCATCAAAGTACGACCGGTTATTCCAATGGACGGTGCCTGCACGGCGGGAGTAATCTACGACATTGATTTGGCCATAGCAAACTCGGACCTCCCAACTCTCATAAAACCAGCGAACGAAGGAGTTCTCATCGCGAATGTACTTCGCCTCGGAAACACCCGATGTGTAAAGATAATGTTCAAAGGAGATTCCATTCCGTCGCATGTCAAAGTGGGACACTTCCGACATCCTGTACGACCATTTGTCCCTAAACCACTCCAGTGCCATAACTGCATGAAAATTGGTCACATCAAGAGTGTATGTACAAACACCACAGTATGCCCCCGATGCGCTGAGCCGCACACTGCAGACGCATGTCGGGCAACAAGTCTGAAGTGCAGAAACTGTGATGGTCCGCATGATGCTGCATCCAAGGAATGCCCTCGGATTAAGAAGGAAATCGCCATTATCAAACAAATGGTTAGGGATAATTCAACCCACAGAGAGGCTGCTGAAAGGGTACGGCGGCGACGTAGTCGCCGACGGAGGCGTGGAGGACAGAGTGTTGCGCATAACCCATTTCCTCCGAGCACGAGTGAAGTAGTAAGCACGAAGCGAAAAGAAGTGGAGAAGCTCACAGCTGCGGATGAGTGGCCTACGCTTCCGCGTACACAGCCTGCAAAGGAGCCTCCTGCGAGGCCTCGCCGCCCTACACCTTCCACCGAGTCTACTTCCGTTGAGGATGTGTCAAGGGTCGATCGACAGATCATCCCGATGTTACGATCCCTCGTCGCTGTCATGGCAGACATACTAAGAAGCCTGGGAACTCCAACCGCTCGAAGCGGGTTACAGGTGTTGGACGCGCTGAGCCCAGTCCTCGCCTCCCTCGCGTAGAGTCATGGCAGGAGATCAACAATCGTTCCGCAAAGACGTCAGAGAAGCATCAGTCATCCAGTGGAACGCAAGAGGACTTAGATCACGGATTTCCGATTTTCGTCAGTACGTGTTTTCTAACCTTTTCCCAATCATCGTAATATGTGAACCGAAATTATCAAACCCGATCAGGCTATCTGGCTACGAATCAATCCCGTCCAAAACCCGAAACGAAAGCAGCAAGGTCATTGTGTATATTCGTCGGGAGCTTACCTACATCATTCAACCTGTGTCGCCTCATGATGAGAACCAATATGTTTGCCTGACTGTGAAGCAGAAAACCCTCACCTTCACATTAATAGGTGTCTACTTATCTCCCTCAGCCCGTTTTGATTGCCAAAGACTGGATGACATTCTTTCGAGCGTCCCGGATCCGTGGATAATTATAGGAGACTTCAACGCCCACCACCCAATCTGGGGAAGTTCAAAAGTCAATACCACGGGCCGGAGGCTGGCTTCATTTGTATCGACTCATGAACTGTCTCTACTTAATGATGGGAGCCCTACATTTCTGCGAGGATCAACGTACAGCAGCTGTTTGGACTTGACGTTCGTGTCACGTCGCTTCGCCACAAGCGTTAAGTGGTTTTTAGACATCGAGACACATGGTAGCGATCACATCCCCAGTTATCTCACCATCGAAGGCTTTGCTAGCGACCACCCGCCGAAAACCGTACGGAAGATCGATCTTTCAGCATTCAAAACCAACATTGAACACGCTTGTGAAAAAGGCTTAACCTCTGACATTGAGCAAGCGATCAAACAAGCAGCGCAGAGTGCGATGCGCACGCTGGCATATTCTTCAAGGCCCTCAGAAACGGACATGGAGTTAGAGCGACTCCGTGCGACTCGTCGGCGTGCGGAGCGTAGATATCGACGCACAAAATCCATTCAAGATCTACGGATGGCCAGGCGCATGCAAAAGAAGATCCAGCGTCGTATAGACAAACTGGAGTTTCAACGGTGGGCGAAATTTTGCGCGAGTCTAGACCCTCGCAAACCGCTTTCTCAAATATGGCGAACCGTGCGAGGCCTACGCACATTTCCCCAACAACGTTTTCCGTTTAAAGCCTTGGCCCTTTTCCAAAATAGAAGGGATATCGAGGTAGCGGAAGATTTTTGTAGGAAGATTGCGGGCCCACCAAATTGCACAGAAGCCCTTACTGCTCATTACACGCCACATTCCCTTGACCCGCACCTGGACCTGCCTTTTTCAATGGAAGAACTGAATGTGGCTCTTGCTTCATGCAATCGATTGTCATCGCCTGGGCCGGATGGCATATCATACCGCCTATTATGCAATCTCGGTGATCGAACACGAAGTGCTTTGCTGGAAGTATTCAATGAGTCTTGGAGAGATGGAACGGTCCCCAGAGAGTGGAAAACAAGCCGGTTGGTTGCACTTCTCAAACCTGGAAAATCGCCTCTAGAGCTGACATCATACCGCCCAATAGCGCTGGCTAGTTGCGTAGGGAAGCTGATGGAGCGAATGATCCTTGCCAGACTCGAGTGGTTCCTAGAACGCCATAGAATATATCCAGACGCCATGGCCGGTTTTCGTCGTCTTCGGAGCTCCATTGACAATGTCATTGACCTGGTGACCTACGTACAACACCAGAAAATGAGCAGACGGTTATCTGTCGCACTATTTTTAGATGTCAAAGGAGCATATGACAATGTTTCTCACGAAGCCATACTTGACGCCCTCGAGTCAGTTGGTTTGGGTGGGCGAGTGTACTGCTGGATCCAATGCTACCTACATATGAGATCATTGTTTATGCAAACTGATGATGGGCCGACTTCTGAACATTATACACACCGTGGTGTTCCTCAGGGTGGTGTATTGAGCCCCACACTGTTCAACCTGGTTCTGATCGGTCTCGTTGAACGCATACCAGATTCCGTGCAGATATCTCTCTATGCAGATGATATTTGTGCCTGGACATCAGGTGTAACACGTCCTCAGGTACGTGCGAGACTCCAGAAAGCAGCGAATTCAATATCGGCGTACCTTAGAGAACAAGGCCTCGAGATTTCTCCTGAGAAATCGGCGCTGGTCGCGTTCACGCGGAAGGCAATGACGTCATATCCCATCGCCATCAATGGACACAGTGTCTGCTACGCCAGGACCCACAGGTTTTTGGGGGTCACGATCGATCGAAATCTCTGCTGGAGTCCCCATGTGGCCACTCTAAAGAAGCGCCTAACGGCCATCGCACAACTTTTCAAGTTCCTCGGAGGCAAAACGTGGGGCACATCAGTGCACGCGATGTTGCATTTGTACAAAACGCTGTTTCTGGGGTACCTGCGGTATAGCTTGCCGGTTCTGACGAACGCTTGCAAAAGCAGTATACGCACAATAGAAAACGCCCAGGGCCAGGCACTCAGAGTTTGTCTTGGATTACCACGCTGTACATCAACAGCGGAAACCATCGCAATCGCCAAAGATCATCCGGCCACAGTGCACATTACTTTGGAGGTGCTTAGAGCTCATATTAGACACCTTGCTCGCGCCCCTGCCCACCACCTAGCTTCGCTTCCAGAAGATCGACCGAGTGCCTCCTTCTGTAAGAGAGTATTGACTTTCCGTGAGTGCCTTCCAACAGTCTACACACCTCCGGAACGGATACTAACACCTCCTTGGTGCTTGGACCGACCAAAACTGCGCTTGACAGTGCCGGGGATTCGCAAGAAGGCGGAGCTCTCGGCGCCAGCTTTAAAGCAGATGATTCTACTCATGCTACACGAAGAATACAAAGATCATGTCAAACTTTACACGGATGGCTCGACAACTGTTGGAGGATCTGCAGGAGCTGTGATCTTCCCAGCAAGAGCCGAAACCATCCAGTTCAGAACGTCACACAAGACGACATCGACAGCCGTGGAGCTGGCGGCACTCCGCAGCGCACTCCGCAGGATTGACCAAGAGACACCACAAAAATGGAGCATTTTTACTGATTCGAAACCAGCTCTCCAATGTCTACACAATACTCTACGTCGTGGACCTCAAGATCAATTGGCGCTCGAAATACGACAACTGTACCATCACCTAATAGACGAAGGACACGACATATCTTTTCAGTGGTTACCAGGCCATTGCGGCATCATCGGTAACGAGCATGCCGACAATGCAGCTAAGAATGCTCACGAAAATGGAGTGATGGAACCCATTCCACTATCAAGAAGCGACGCAGCAGCAAAGATTAATACGCTTGCGCAGGATGTCGCAAGGTCTATGCGGAATACGCCCGGTTTTCTCCACACCCGTCTTCACCGCCTGGACCCATGCCTACGACTTACTATTCCATCTGGCCTACCCCGATCCGAGACGACCCTTCTCTGCCGTATGTGGCTTGGGGTGTCTTTCACGAACGCTTTTGCCTGCCGCATCGGAATGAGAGACAGCGCTACATGCGACCATTGCGACAATGACGAAACAATTGAACATATTTTATGTCAGTGCCCCCAGTACAGCTCTCAGCGACAGTCCCTCTCAGCAGTGTTTGCTCGCCTCGACGACCAGCCATTTTCTGAGCAGTCAATCTTGGAATGTCGGAAAGATCGAGCTTCACGCCAGAAAGCAACGAAGGCGCTGATGAAGTTTCTGCGAGCGACCCGCCTCGTAGAACGATTGTGACACTACTGTGTGCGAGTGTGTGTATGTGTGTTTGTGCTTCTCTTCCTCCCTTTCCCATTACCCTTTCCCCAGTGCAGGGTAGCAAACCGGATATGTTTTCTGGTTAACCTCCCTGCCTTTCCGCATTAAAATTTTCTCTCTCTCTCTCTCTCTCTCATAACGGAGAGCAAGTTCATTGGGAAAGATATTTTGTGTACGAGAAAACATGCCAAATGTTACAGCCGCAGGCAAGCCGCAGCACGCTCGCATTATAAACATCCCCAGTTACCCCAAACAGGAGAAGGCGGTGCAGTCATACAAACGGATGTGAAGAAAAGAAGTGGGTGGAGGGGAAGGTCCTAGATCAATATTTTGGCAGCACGGGCTATCAAGCAAGCCGACAGGCCCAGCGACCACAAAGTATTTCCTAGTTAGAATTCAACACGGGGTACGCCACACGGCTGCTCGATTGATCCAAACGTTGGTGCATGCACAATGGGTAGATGGCGGGGGAGGGGGATAGAGGGCAAAACGAACCTGACGATTCACAGCCGGACATCATTAAAATAGAAGGGGCGATGTTAATCCCACCCTTGTATTATACAGGTCGAAGCACCGACATCGATCGCGAAAACTCTGGCTTTATAAAACGGTCAGCCTGGGCTGCAAAGAGGGAAGTTCGAGTGTACACAGTACACACGTTCGCTCTTTCGCTGCCCGCTGTGCATCGTGACAACCACACGTATGAGGCAAACGGTAAATAAACGTGTGGTCAAAGCAGGTGGCGAGCTGGAATTAAAGCTGCGTGCGGCACGTGTTCAAACCATCCCTCTTCAAGATCCGGCATATCACTCCCCTTTAGTTATTTAGTTCGTGTTTTGCAGCCGCGCCCACTGCGGAATTTGCGCAGATTACCCGAACCCCACAACAGGCCACTGCCGCAGAGTGTCAAGGACGTGAACGGAATCACTTAGCATGCTGTTTACTTGCGAGGTTAGTTTAACCACAGCACTTCAATTCTTTTATTGAATGACTGTGTGCCACACTCACGGGTATTGCGAAAGAGGTGACAAAAACCTCTCGGGGTGTCAAAGTTCGAAGTACCTTACTTTCAAAAAGTTATCGAAAATTGTGTGAAAGCTGCCTCTGTTTCTCGGTGCAGCTGATATGGGTATCTTCTGGCAGATCGCAAGCGTGGACAAAATGATCTGTAAGATAACAATGCAGGACACATTGTTCACCGATTGCACGTTTGAAAACAGCACGATGGCAGTGCGGAAGTGCTAAGTCGCGTGGTTTTTCAATTCTTCAACACAAAAGTGTTTTATGCCGGGGTACTCCAGGACTTCCGTGACGTATGTCCGTCACGGAAATGACGTCATAAATGCACACATTCACATGGCAAGGCTAAACGTTTCCGTCAATAGGCAGACAATCCCCACTCCTTGCTCCGTGACAACAGATGCCGGGCACGCTCTCCAGTGGGAGCACGTCCTCAATCCTCATCTGGATAGTCTGGACATGATCCCAATCGCGCTAGACATCAATAAGGCTTTTGACAGCGTCTCTCATGAAGCAGCCCTGCAAGGCATTTAGGATATCGGATGTGGTGAACGCGTTTACAAATACGTACGGGACTTTCTGACCAGCCCTACCACCACGATTGGATTAGGCACTACACGCTCTCGACTATACAGCTCTTCTAAACAGGGGAACCCCGCAAGGCTCCATTCTTTCCCACTTCTCTTTATCTTGCCACGCGAAGAATGGCTCTCGACTTACAGGAGGATCCCGACTTGGGCTTGGCCATTTACGCAGATGACATTAGATGTTGGGCGAATAAGGGATCGTATGGAAATAGGCAGGATGTGTTGCAAAGGGAAATTTACGTTCTATACAGTCACATGAAGAAAATGAACATGGCTTCTTCACCGGAGAAATCGGCGTACATTCATGTACGACCACAGTGTACTCGGGCTGATAGATCCCCAGAGCTCTAACTTAGTACTAGCAGGCAAAACAATCAGGATAGCAACACAGCTTCGAATTCCGGGTGTACTGCACGGCCAGATAACAGGGAGCACATCGTACACCCTTGTGGATCTCGAGCACACCGTGAGGAGTATCACTAACCTCTTGGGTCACATCGCCCACAGCAGAAAAGGCATGTGCGAAGCTGACACTTTATGACAAGTGCACAATGCGACACGGCAGTAGTTGCAACAGCACTTGACTCCGGCATGAACCGCAAAAAGAAAAGAAAAATGTTGGCTACGTTTTCTTTCCCACCTTCGTACTAATTTTCTCCTGCACACTTTACATTGCTCTTTCAGGAAAAACAGCCACAAGCAGTTGCCGCAGCAAAACAAATACAATTTCAGGTGTCATGCAGGCCGTTAACGAGGCAGGAGTGTTTACTCAAAGATTACGTCCTAGCTTTAGCTAGCAAACATTTTTCTAGATTCACCACTTCTCTTATTGCGCTCGTTCGAGCTTCAAGCGATTTCAGAACGGCACAGATAACGATACTGAGCATATAGCTGCACTTTTCACCAAATCTCACTCATGCAGTGAATCGAATACACGTAGCGGCACATAGAAATCCAACAACGCGAGCGGCGACTTAATTTCTAGAGCCAGAAAGGATTTTCTTGCGAACGAGCTGCGAAGCATACCAGACAATTTTCTTTCGTGTGAAGAAATCAACAAAAACAGTACGTGAAATGAAGAGCTCAAAAAAGATCTCTGCGCCGAACAGCACAATGCCAGAAACGTTTAGGTTAAGGCTTCAATGACAAATGCAATACGCACCTAACATTGTATTGATGACGTTCGTACCTATACCAACAGCCAAGCTGAGAGGCAGCCGAAACAAGGAAGACAACGACGCATGCAGGGTACGTTACCACAGATTTTTTATGGCACCTCCCTGCTACTATTCGTACTTCTCCATTGCCGCAATTGATCATGAAGATAGAGCGTGACAACGTTGTCGTCACGTTAACGCCATGGATGCGCACTTCTCTCGCGTCCGATTCATGCCTGATTCCAGCCCGACGTTATCACACCGTACAATCGCAGACGATAAAGATAGATTCAGTCCACTATCACATACGCAACGACACGTAACGTATAATGCACTAGAAAGGGTACTGTATAGTAAATTTCTATTAGTACGCGTGTCTCCTTGAAGCACTAAGTGATGTAGTTGCCATCTTACGGCTGGGGTGAAACTGCGTAGTTCAGCCGATTTTCGGCCCGAGTGACCACTCTTGTCAATTTGTTACTCTATAAGTGCTCGCCTGCGTATAGTCAGCCGTATCACTTATGTGTTGTCATATGAAGCAACCCGTAGAACACGCATCGAGGAAGCGGACCGACTCTTTCGAATTGCTTGCAAGGCAGTCCCTTGGGCCGCCGCAAAACGCCGGCACCACAGCTCTGTCTCAGCTCGGGATGCTGAATATGTATGAAGAATATGCAACAGCTACCCTTCTCGCTCACCTCTGGACGGCTAAACACCACACCACAAGAACGGCCTATACTGGCCAAGCTTGGTTTTCCTTTCGCCCCGCAGTACTGTGGAGACAGTACAGAATTACTGTTTATGTGGTTCTTAAAGAGAAGAGAAAAGTGAGCCCCGTAACTGTCTGCATCAGGTGCGACACCTTAACAGTAGCTCACAAGAGATGGGGGTAAGGAGAAATTAAAAGGACAGGTTTAAAAGGTATATATAGAGAGGAAGGAGAGAGCGTGGCGCAGGGACAGCGAGCGACGGAAGTAAAGAGGAGATAGAAAAGATGGACCTGGTCGCAAGAGTTCGAGGACGGGGCGCCGCTCGAAGAGAGCTCTTGTCGGCGTCAGGAGATGACGTAGGGCGAGTCCAGTCGTCCAGAGCTGCGCTGTCGTCGGAAATCGGCGTCAAGAGGTGGCGTAGGGCGAGCCCAGTCGGACAAAGCAGCGCTGACGTCGGAGATTGCGAAGGCACAACCGGTCGGCACGAAATCCAGTGAGCGAGTCCACAGAATTACTCCCTCCGACTATACGCTCGCAGATCCACGTGGGACCGATACCGCGTCACATGCACCCAGTCTTCCACAGTGCTTGACGCCAAGCTCGTGCGCGGAAGCTTCGCAACCACAGCACTTATCCCGACGTGTTTTACAGGGACGCCTGCCCTCGCGGCACCACTACAGATAGGTCGCGCACGTACGCGGCAGTGGCCAGTAAAAGAGGAAATCTGGTGACAGCAGCGACAATACGTACATCTTTCGTTGCAACAGCGGAGGCCGTTGCAATCGCCCTAGCCATCACAGACGCGGACAAGCGAGGTACAAACTTCGCCACCTTCACGGATTCACAAACAGCATGTCGACTTTACGTGCATGCCGGGGTCAGATATGATGTGTGAGCCGAGGATTCTTAGAACCGTTCGTGGTTTCATTAATTCCACGCGCACCCATGAGTAACGGCACATGTACCGTCGGCCACACGCTCCGAGTGTCCTGTTTCAATCCGTGAGTACTGTACGTGTGTCCGTACTACATATTTTTAAGTCGTTCCCCATCACCACCATTTTCTGCTCTTGCTCCAAAATAAAAGGGTCATGTGTGCTCCTGACTTGTCGGCGTAGGCCCTGGAATTAAATTAATAAATGCGCGGAGAAGAACATTTCTAGAACAGGTGCTTTTTTTTCCTTCAAGGTCAGTAAACATTCTTCAACTGGCTCACTAGCGCCGCGGACTTGTATTACAGCTGTTCACTTGGTAGATTGGATTGGATAAACTTTTATTTCACTTGGTAGATAAAACGGAAGGAATACTGTTGCATTACTTAGTGCACCGGTTTTGTGCATAGTATATTCTTGCTGGTGTTCATATCACGTTTTTGCAGTATTATTGCGGTCAGCACCTTAGTCTAATATGTTTCCTCGAAATTTAGATGTGTGTACACACTTACTGTAAAGCACTTTCTTAATTGGTTTTCAGGTGTGTAATAGCTCTACTTCAAGCTAGAATAACTAAGAACCACTCCCAAAAATATACCGATTCAAGAACCGGCAGTGTAGTTGAAGCGCCCGCGGGGGCTACACGGTTTAATATAGGCCCAGTACTAACAGTTTTCCCAGGCCCTAAGTTATATGACCGACTACGCGCCACTGTGAGAGGGGCCTGAGCAAAAGAGCGAACGCCGCTTGTTGTGTCGGTCACAAGAGAAGTTTGGGAAACGTAAGGTTTCGTTTTCTCTTCCAATGGTCATCACCCTGATATTGTACTGAATACCACACTTGTGGCAGCAGCACGCACTCTCCTCGATAACTACGTGTCCATGAAGACAGATGTTGGAAAGAGTACAAATAATTAAAACTGCAGAAACTTTGCAAATTAGTTAGGAACAGTTTCTCTGTATGCTACAGATAGTGTGTGTGCGTGCGTGTGTAAGTAAATAAAGAATGAATAAAGCTTACCGCATTTCATTTTGTTACTTTGTTGGTCCATTCAAAGTTTGCTCTTATAGATCGACCACACGTTCGATAGCGTCAATCTTTGGCTTTTTCGTAAAATAAATGGCTCACAGGTGAGTCTGCAAGTGCTTTAGAAGCGCAATACTTTACCTAAACCATTCTTTACCCAAAATGCAGAATAAAGCTGGTAAGCACGCCACGCAGCGGTGGTCTAGTGGCTAAGGTACTCGGCTGCTGACCCGCAGGTCGCGGGCTCGAATCCCGGCTGCGGCGGCTGCATTTTCGATGGAGGCGGAAATGTTGTAGGCCCGTGTGCTCAGATTTGGGTGCACGTTAAAGAACCCCAGGTGGTCGAAATTTCCGGAGCCCTTCATTACGGCGTCTGTCATATCATATGGCGGTTTTGGGACGATAAACCTCACATATCAGTATCAATCAATCAATCAATCAATCAATCAATCAATCAATCAATCAATCAAGCTGGTAAGCATTTAAAGCTTGCTGCGAACGCTTTATCTTTTAACGGGAGACGATTGTGGCAATGAATTCAGACTCCCGTACGCGCGCTCGCTCGTGCAAGTAGAGTGACGTCACGGTGGCAGGGAGCAGGCCTGATAGTCTTCTAGGTGGCATTGGCTTGGTCACGGGAATAATATGTCACTGTGCAAGCGTTCGATGAGGAAGTTCCATGAATAGTTAACGAATCAGACCCACGCTGGTGCCCTTTTCATGGTGCGTGTCGCGTCCAGCGTTGACCAACGCTGAAAGTTGGTCGATCCTGGTTTCACCTGCGTTGCGGTGGTGGTGGTGGTGGAGGTAAAAAAACATTTATCTCAGAAGACATTTATTAGAGAGTGCCGACGTGGCGCAGGGCTAGCGAGCGATTGAGTGATCACATGCGGGCGATTGGTTTTACCGCCTCAGACTTGCTGTGTGTCTTTCTCCAACGCAAACCATTCAGTTTCAAATAGACTTCGCTTTCGCTAGCCCCTCTATTTGGCTACGCTTGGCTATGTTTTAAAACTAGCACTCTACGAACCAGTTAGAAGGAAAATATTCTCTATAGCGATGTAAGGTATATCGACATACACTAAGCATTTTGGGGGTTTTACGTCCCAAAACCGCGATATGATTGATGGGAAGTTCCGTAGGGAAGGACTCTATAGTCAACCACATGCAGAGTTATTTAACATGCACTCCAATTTAAGCCCACAAGCCTCTAGCAAATCGCTTCCATGTAAATGCGGTCCGATTTTGATCGTACGACCTTCGATAAGACAGGACATACAATCTATCATAAAAGCATATACTTATCGCGAGGATGGAACGAAGTGCCGGAGTACCGATAATTTGCCCGTGGCTGTTTTTTTAATTTCTCGAGTTTGCGAAAACAAGCACCTGCTTAAAAAAAAAAAACTAGTCTTTGCTACACCCGTGAGACAGAAGGAGACACGGCGTAACTTCAAAAACTCTGCACCAAGCTCCCCCCCCCCCCCATAGTCCATCAAATTTTGAATGCCTGTTTGGTTTATTATCTCTAATTATATACCATTATCGAAGCCAGTTTTGAATTTACTGTGTACTGCGGCAGTGGAAAATACCGAAAACACGAGAAGTCGGCATCACTCAAGCATACCGCCACACCCGTGAGAAACATCTGTGAAAGAGAACTGAAGAAAAATTAAAACAGTATTGCACGAAGCCTTCTTATGAGGCTTCAGGATTCTTCACGAGGCCCGTAGATCAAACAAGTTTAACTTACGCCACCCGCAAGTTGAGCAGCGAGCCATCGCGAAAAGCAAGCGGCATCAAACAACAGCACGAAGACGTGGCAAGAGAAGGTCAGGTTAGGGGGAGGAAGAGGGGATATTGAAGGGTTGTAGGGGGGGGGGGGTTCTCAAGCGAATCCAGTGGCTAGAGACTTAGGGATGCCTCGTACATCACAGACACCTATCGGCTTTTCTAACGTGCCCCGCTTTCCGTCGAGCTCTTCGCTGGGGGATCATCTCCGCAGCTATATGCTATATTGTTATGCCTGCGAGTCCACAGCGAACGGCCGTGCCTCTGGAAAAGGCAATCTGTGTCAAGGCCAGCCCGCGTCGCCCGCCTGACGCGATCAACAACTCCACGGCGCCTTTCTGTCGGCGCCTCTCTGGCGTGCACGTGCAGTGAGTCAGCCTCGGCAAGCGACCCGTCGAGTAAACAACTGGCGTCTTCATGTCTGGGGGTCTGACGCATTGCGCGGCGACCCCATTGGAGGAGTCTGCCCTGACGACCAGCGGCGCTTCTGATTGGACATTTTGGTTGGACCCGGTGCAAATAAAAGCCCTGCGGCGCGTCGCGATCGGGCGGTCCTAGGTGAAAGCTGACGTGTGTGTCAGAGCGGTCCCGTTTGAGAGCAGACCTATGTGTTAGAGAGGAGAGCTCGGCTCTTCGAGTCTCTGTCGGCCCCAGTGCCGAATTTGTAACGCCTCTGTATATATGCTGTACATAAACCTTGTTTAACTCACCGTCGTCTCGTCCGCTCGTCTTATCAGCTCTGCGCAGAATCAGTCGCGAGCTGAGAAACATACGCTACCAAACGGCTGGTGACCTTCCCGGCGGAGTTGGAAGCAGTGGCGCCTTCGGGACCGTGTTGGCGTCGCCGTCTTTCGTAACAATATGCATGCAGACAAAATGCATGTCACGATTGGTGTAGAAACTAACAAAAAAAGTAAACTTCCTAACCCAGAGCCCCGGAGAAAAATGGCGCCGGCCTTCCGTTGGCACCAGAGTGGGTGGCAGAAGTGTGTGCTTTATGTATGGAGAGTACGCACCCATCACCTGCAGCACCAGGTCCACACGGCAAGCGGAGTTGTGCATCAAAGCATGCGATCCGCTGGCGGCACTGTACGCCCCGTCAAGGTGCACTCGATCGATATTCAATTTCATCCTTTCGCTTTTTTCCGCCTCCTACATGACTTTCGGCATGTGCTTTGTTTATATGCAGTATATCCGCGTGCGTTGGTGTGGGTCCACGCTCTCTGCAGCACACTCTGTGCCAGCGCTTTCACAGGGTAACGACGTCAATTTATCACTCCTATGGGTACACCAGTGTACCGCTCCTGTCTGAGCTCAGTGAAAGGGTGATTTCATTGCGCATAGGTATGTAGCCACGGCGCATGCGCAGCATAGCGTGCGTAGCTCGGAGTCCGAAAAATGAAAGTTCTCCCGGTATACGGTGGACTTTCTTTCTTTTAGAGGGGAAGCTCTTTATGGCCTGGGTCGGTCGTCACCTGCATGTATATGCATGCATGTAGTAGCCACCTCACAGCATACCCACAGAGTGAATGATGACGGGTGGGGCGAAGCTTCGGAGAGTTTCATCGGGAAACCATGAATCATCCGCTGGACGCGTCCGCTGTCTTCTGTCTGTATGACGTACGGACGCACGAATAGACGCACAGGGACGGACGGAAGGATGGATGAGCGGGCGGACGGACGGATGTACAGACGGACGCACGGATGGACGCACAGGCGAACGGATGGACAAAAGCACGGACGGACTGACGGACGCTTCGTCCCACTCATTCTTATTCACTCCGTGGATATGCTGTGATTTTTTTCTTTTCTTTTCTTCCTTTCTTCTTTTTTTCTTTCTTTTTTTCTTTCTTTATTTCTTGCTTTCTTTCCTTCTTTCTTTCTTTCTTTCCTTCTCACAGGCCTATTACGATTTGTTATCTACGTGTACTTTTCACAACGCGAGAGCCGTCATTGTATAGGTAAGCTAACAGCAACGCCGCTTGTGTTGCCTGTGATGCGTGCACATAGCTTTGGCACTGTGGCCGATGCGTATACGCTGTTGAGAAACGGCGGACCGATCCCGCCGAAGCCACCACTGTTGCGAAAGACGGCGACGCCAACACGGCCCCGGAGGCGCCACTGCTTTCAACTCCGCCGGGAAGGTCACCAGCCGTTTGGTAGCGTATGTTTATCAGCTCGCGACTGCTTCTGCGCAGAGCTGATAAGACGAGCGGACGAGACGACGGTGAGTTAAACAAGGTTTATGTACAGCATATATACAGAGGCGTTACAATTCCGGCACTGGGGCCGACAGAGACTCGAAGAGCCGAGCTCTTCTCTCTAACACATAGTTCAGCCTTTCGCCTAAGACCGCTGATCGCGACACGCCGCAGGGCTTCTTTTATTTACACCGGGCCCAACTAAAATGTCCAATCAGAAGCGCCGCTGGTCTTCAGAGCAGGCTCCCTCCAATGGGGTTCGCCGCGCGATGCGTCAGGCCCACCAGACATGAGGACGCCGGCTCGCTGTCACGTGCGACGCTGACTCAATGCACGTGGGCCACAGATGCGCCGCGCGTGTTCACGCCGTGGAGTTGTTCGCGCCCGGCGGGCTGCGGGCTGGCCTTGACCCAGATTGCCTGTTTCAGAGGCACGGACGTTTGACGAGGACTCGCTGGCATAACAGCACCCCCGCCGCCAGACAATGCACCGGAAAGACGAGCTGCTTCCACGGGGCTCGGATGTCAGGTGCGCTCGTTCGCCAGGTCCCTCCAGGTTCGCCTCCAGGGCCATGGGGAGAATACAGCTCCAGACTGTTCCGGGAACACATCCCATCATTGACGACGGATCCCCGCTCCACTGGCTTGTCGCCACAACTTGCTGGCCAACTTCGCTCGTCTCTTCTGACCATTTTCGGTTTCAGCACTTGTCGATGGTTCTGCAACTTGCTAAGAACGGTTCGACAACAGACAACACACGACACAAGCAAGTGCCCTCGGTCACCCGACAGAACACCAGACAAAGTATAGTACAAACATATACCTATCTACGTGTTTATCGGAATTTTGTTCCCTCTACATCAAGAGGCACATGTGGGACAAAAGACCCCTAAAATGACAACTCAATTTTTTTTTTCACGTACAACAACGTAACGGATTAGAATACCACATAAAGTTGGCCCCCTTGAGATCACTCTGAACGAGAGCGCTCAGCCCAGGTCGTGATGAGGTCAAAATTTGCCCCGAATCGCCAACGAGAAACCGAAAGGTTGAGAAGTTACTAGCTGGAACGCACTGCTCAATGCACCTGCATTAGCGTTTACCTTTTTTTTTTTCTTTAGCGAACGTCAAAGTTGCGCTGTGGAGCAACATGCTCCACTTCAGTAACCGGCCACTTTTAGGCGACGATACCTATGCGGCACCAAGAGCGGCTCACACTTTCGACGTTGCACAGGGGAACAACGATACGGCTTGCTACGGATTGACTCCTCACCGCTTAGCTCGATATCGTGTTCGATCACCCTCATGTTTCCGGGGCGGTCCGAAAACACGTCTTCAAACTCGGAACCAATCTTTCTCAGGTCCTCTTTCTCAGGTCCTCCTTCACTTAAGCTAGGCTCTAGGTTTATCTGCTCACAAATTACTTTCGATCTCCCTTCGATCACCTCACTAGAACTCAAATTTTCTGCTTCCTCTTCCACTGAAGCCTTCAACAGCTGATTTACGACCGCTTGATGTTGAACATTGGGTTTCATCAAGTTGTAAATTTTGTGCTGCCGCCTTCCTACTTGCACCTCATAATTTGTATCGCAAGGCTTCGATAATACTTTGGCGGGCCCTTCCCAATCAACCTCAAGCTTGTTCCTTTTGGGTGGCTGCAGCCGCATTACCTGATTATCAACTTCAAAAGCGCGCTTCTTCCCCGATTTCTCGTAGTGCTCCTTCGACAGCACTTTTGCCGCGTTTTTCTGGCTTTCCACTCGCGCTTCAATTTGGCTTTCCACTAGCGCTTCAATCGAGAGATCCTCACGCTGCCCTCGAATGAGCGTCTCTCGATCAACTCTCGGCAGCTCGCTCCAACTTTCCGCTACAGGCGAGAGCGTTGCAACCCTCTCGCTCTGACTCAATGGCGCCACGTCGTCTCCCCCAGCGCATACCGCGCCGGCCGCTCCCGCGACGGGCCGCTCGCGTGACTGCTCACATGACTCATGCGGAAAATTTCCTTTCTGGGGTTCCGTCGACCCGCCGACAAGGTCACTTGAGAGTTCACCGCATGGAACCAAGTCAAGCTTCCGCGAAAGCTTTCGCGCTTGCGATCGCGTGGGAGCCATGCACGCTAAGTTGGGGAAGAACGATTTGCCCTGCTCTTTGGCATTATTGTCTGTCAGATCTCCAGTAATGTGTAAAAAACAAAAAACACGCCCTTAAGTATGCACTTGTTTCCTTCTAAATATATATATATATATATATAATATATATATATATATATTATATATCTATATATATATATATATATATATATATATAATATATATATATATATAAGCGAAAGAAGGGTATACCTCAGGGCTCGTTTTTTCCGTGTTTTAACACAATATTAACGAGATCTAACAGACGTATGCCAAGGAATGTAAAGGGGAAGTTATTTGACCCAATGGAATGTAAATAAGAAGAAAGAAAAGTGGATGAAGAAATAACCAGCCGTGAGCAGGAAACGAACCTACGACCTTCGAATAATGCGTTCGATGCTCTTTCTTTCTTCTTATTTTACATTCCATGGTTCAATAACGTCCCCTGTACATCCCTTGGACATACTGTCTGTTAGATCTCGTATATATATATATATATATATATATTATATTATTACGATTTCGAATGTGTCTAAACTCACTTGATTACCGCTATTGTTGGTTGTTCAAGACGTGAATATTGTATTTCGAACACCCTAATTGATCGTCGAGCCAAATTTTAAAGCCCTAATTAAAAGACACGTTTAATAATACTGAGGTGTGCGTCAGGAATAGTTTACAAGAGGAACAGAGGAAGATTAGCAAGGACTACAGTGCAAATGTATCGCGATAAATACCGGACAAAAGAGACTGGGAGAGATCACAGTGCGCGAGCTGTCCTGTTTCATTACGGAGTTTTGTTCTCTGGTCATTTTTTGTCGTATTCCAATGCAATATTCCTGGACGTGAATTGCGGATAGCTTTGCGTACGTTATACCGAATGCGCTCGAGCACAGTAGGCCTCGGTGGAACAGTGGTTACAGTGCTCGGCGGCTGACCCGAAGGTAAAGGGTTCAACGCTGGCCACGGCAGTCACATTTTGATGGAAGCGAAGTGGTGGAACTATAAGAACTAGCAGTAACCAAAATGACATGCATCCAGTCATGATAGAAGAAGTCAGAAAAGCTTTGGAGAGGGTGCAAAAGAGGCAAAGCTGCTGGTGAGGATGAGGTAACATCAGATCTGCTGAAAGATGGAGGACAGATTGTGTTAGAAAAACTAGCCACCCTGTTTACGAGGTGTCTCCTGACGGGAAGAGTACCAGAGTCTTGGAAGAATGTTAACATCATCTTAATACATAAGAAAGAAGATGACAAGGACTTGAAGAATTACAGGCCGATTAGCTTGCTCTCTGTAGTATACAAGCTATTTACAAAAGTAATTGCTAACAGAGTAAAGAAAACATTAGAATTCAATCAACCAAAGGAACAATCAGGATTTAGAACAGGCTACTCAACAATCGACCACATTCATACTATCAATCAGGTAATAGAGAAATGCTCAGAATATAACCAACCACTATACATAGCCTTCATAGATTACGAGAAGGCGTTTGATTCCGTAGAAATATCAGCCGTCATGCAGACACTGCGGAATCAGGGCGTCGATGAAGTATATATAAAACATTCTGGAAGAATTGATTGATTTGTGGGGTTTAACGTCCCAAAACCACCATATGATTATGAGAGATGCCGTAGTGGAGGGCTCCGGAAATTTTGACCACCTTGGGTTCTTTAACGTGCACCCAAATCTGAGCACACGGGCCTACGACATTTCCGCCTCCATTGGAAATGCAGCCGCCGCAGCCGGGATTTGAACCCGCGACCTGCGGGTAAGCAGCCGAGTACCTTAGCTACTAGACCACCGCGGCGGGGCAACATTCTGGAAGAAATCTACAGGGGATCAACTGCTACCATAGTGCTTCATAAAGAAAGCAACAGAATACCAATCAAGAAGGGTGTAAGGCAGGGGGACACAATCTCCCCGTTGCTATTTACCGCGTGTTTACAGGAGGTTTTCAGAAGCCTAGAATGGGAACAGTTAGGGGTAAGAGTTAATGGAGAGTACCTTAGTAACCTGCGCTTCGCCGATGACATTGCATTGATTAGTAACTCAGGGGACGAATTGCAACTCATGATTACGGAGTTAGACAAGGAGAGCAGAAAGGTAGGTCTTAAAATGAATCTGCAGAAAACGAAAGTAATGTACAACAACCTCGGAAAAGAGCAGCGCTTCGAGATAGGTAATAGTGCACTTCAAGTTGTGAAAGACTATGTCTACTTAAGGCAGGTAATAACCGCGGAGCCGAACCACGAGATTGAAGTAACTAGAAGAACAAGAATGGGGTGGAGCACATTTGGCAAGCACTCTCAAATTATGACAGGTAGATTGCCACTATCCCTCAAGAGAAAGGTATATAACAGCTGTATCTTGCCGGTACTTAGCTACGGAGCAGAAACCTGGAGACTTACAAAGAGGGTTCAGCTTAAATTGAGGACGACGCAGTGAGCAATGAAAAAAAAATGGTAGGTGTAACCTTAAAAGACAAGAAGAGAGCATAGTGGATTAGGGAACAAACGGGGGTTAAGGATATCATAGCTGAAATCAAGAAGAAGAAATGGACATGGGCCGGGCATGTAGCGCGCAGACAGGATAACCGCTGGTCGTTAAGAGTAACTAACTGGATTGCCAGAGAAGGAAAGCGGGTTAGGGGAGACAGTAGGTTAGGTGGGCAGATGAGATTGAGAAGTTTGCGGGTATATAAAATGGCAGCAGCAAGCACAGGACCGTGTTAACTGGCGGAACATGGGAGAGGCCTTTGTCCTGCAGAGGACGTAGTCAGGCTGATTATTATTATTATTATTATTATGAAGTGGTGGAGGCCCGTGTACTGTGAGGTGTCAGTGTGCGTTAAAGAACCCGATGGTCTAGCTTTCTGGAGCACTCCACCACGGCATCTCTCATAATCAATTCGTGGTTTCGGGTCCATAAACACCATATAATATTACTAATTTTATCATTACTCGAGCACAAATGGTTATCTTTAAGTGAACTTGCTAGACTGTGCATAAAGGTGTTCAGAGAAGCGATGCAAATCAGATTCCATTTTATGGTTGTTCAAGGAGCTATCTATTACTATTTGTTGCTGGAGAGCCGCTTACATTTCGGGTCTGGAGCTTGCCCGATAACGAGGTTGCTTTCTTAAATGGCACTCTTGGTATAGCATTTGGTCATTCATCCCCCTTGCAGCAAGAAAGGCATGGCATGCATTGTAACGATCGAAGGTGCACAAGCCGTACTTCAGCGCCCGACAACGGGGCGAGAAGTTGCGCTGTATGTTATACCATATCCCACCAGACGACGCTTGGCGGGACATCTTTCGTGCTCCCATTCCTGAACGGTGAAATGTGTGCCTAAAGGTTGCTGCCATCGCTGGAACACCCGAGTACTAACGTGAAAGAACCAAATGAGCCACAATGTGCAAGATGAAACAACGAAAAGAGTTAGTTCTAGGGGCAAAGCTCTTTTGCTGTGGGTCGTGCGTCCGCGATGTATGTAGTAGTAGTAGTAGTAGTAGTAGTAGTAGTAGTAGTAGTAGTAGTAGTAGTAGCAGTAGTAGCAGTAGTAGTAGTAGTAGTAGTAGCAGTGGTGGTGGTGGTGGTAGCAGGTAGCCACCTCCACGGCCTGACTAGACTAGCGGCAAGCGCGCACTCTTTTTAATTGAGGGGAAACTCACGCATGTTAATCATAAATAATAAGAGAGTGGTTTCTGGTGAAATAACTTACAGAGACGAGTGTCGGTTACTTAATCTCCAGTATTATGTGTTTCAAATTTGATGCTTAAAAAAACCAGTAACAGAAGGATGCACTTTGAGCACTATCTGTCCGGAAAAAGTTGACATGTAAAACTCGCTGGGCGTAACCTTCTCGGTTTTATCAAGGTTATAGGAGACTTGGGCTGCATTGCCATGATTTAGCGGCGGTGGAAGGTGGAAACCAGACACGAAGCGCACGCTGTAACACAGTGCGCGCGTGGCACTTCTCTAGTCTAACCGTGCCGCCTTTCGATTAGTACTTACATTGTCCGCTAGATAGCGCTACTTTCATATGATGAATATGTGATGAAAATATGTGAGCTGGCGGTACTTGGAGTGTTTACAGAAGGGGTGGGCAGACGCATGGACGGACCGACGAACGGACAGACACGCAGACAGATGCATGGATGGAATGGATCGACGCGTGGCCGCACGGACGTACGCATAGACGGACGGATGGACCAATAGAAGAAAGTGCGGATGAACTGACGGATGCTTCGCCCCACTCATCATCATGCACTCCGTGAATATGCTGTGAATTTTTTCTTCTTAACTAACTCTCCCACACCCAGTACAGTATTCATCTTTTATAGTTCACCACGCCTTGGGCTGATAAGAACGCTACAGAATTCGAAGCTTACGAAGCGAATGGGATGCTCTAAAAGGCAAAAACAAAAAAAGAAACAACGTTAGTCTTCAATGCATTCAATAAATTTCCTCAGATTGACAGTGCACTAGAAAAATCAAATTCAGCGACAGAGACTCTAGAGACCGACTGCTACCAGAAACGTGAGTGACTTATATTTGGTACTGGAAACCCGCATAAATTACCCTCGAGACAAATGAAGTGTCTTCGTCGAGTACAATTATTCATTTCCACGCAGCTTATAAACTTACGTACAACGAGGTATATGCCGTCACGTTTAACAATGATGAACGAGCGAGAGAAACTTACCAGAAAAAAAAACTCGTTATTAAGAACACTATCATATGCATTTCTACCGATCCCAGTAGGCTTGTCGGGCGCATTCCTGTTCGAAGTTATAAATTATTAGCAGCAGTAGGGCGCTGACACACGGGAACACGTGAAGCCTTGTTTCGTTTTGTCCGAAGCAGAACAGCGAGAGGAAAAGTAATTTCGGTTTCTAAAAGACTTCCATTGCTCTGAGATCTGCGGGCAATTTCGGGAGGTCAATCGTGGTTACAGGAAAAACGAGGAGAAGGGAGGCTGTTTGACAAACGGGAGGGAAAAAAAAGGGGGGGGGGGGCGTGCAGCAAGAGGAAGGGCAGATAGATTCGTGTGGTGCGGACGTTGTGCAGTTGCCTCCCCGTATGTTTGACCCCTCGCGACGCAAAGTGAGCCTATGGGATAGTGTACTATCTCGCAATACCATTGCGTAGAAAGGAAGGTCCTGGAAGAATCAGCGAATCGATTTCAATTACAAGGTCGAACTATATGCAGCGTTTTCGCCGGCGTTTCGTACGCCGGCGTCACTCGGTGTCGACGCTACGGGTAACGGTGGCCGAAACGTCAACTTCTGGACGATCCAGATATCTGCAGCATCGACGTCGACGCCGGAAGCGAGTCGATGAATGGAGAACCAATCAGCGCACGGCTGCCAGCTACTTCCCCCTACGTAACGGCATCGTCGTTGCTTCCAAAATGGCTGCCACCTGCCTCGCATCTCTTGGGTCGTTGCTGTGCTCTTAGTGACCCGAAAGTTCTCAACTGAGGCTTGTATTTGACTTAGCCTGTTTTCAGATTGTTCGACAGCAAGCGCTTGCGATTTGTTTGAACCGTTTTGAATCGAGTGAAAAGCAAGACAAAAATATAAAGAGAAAGAAGAAGTTGGCGAGTATTAAAGAAAGAAAGAAAGAAAGAGAGAAGGAAAGAAAGAAGGAAAGAAATCAGAGTATACTGCTAGTTATACGTACCCTGATCTAACGCAAAATGAGTCGGTGGGCCCCAGGTAGTATTAGGGACAAAGTAACACACACACACAGACGCATTCACTCTCGTATCTGCTATTCCATTTTCAGCTTGTATTCTTTTCGTTCTGCTTGGGCGACCTCTGGGCTCCAATATACTGCTGTCCATCGCAGCTCGCCGAAAGCTCTCCACGGCACCCTTGGGAGAACGGACAAGATGTGGGAGAGAAAAGAATACAATCCGGTACGGCTCTTGGCCCAGACAGCACGCAGTGTACACATAAAGGGAGCGCAATTGACCGCGCCCTTGGGGTGCCTCCGGGGAGCTGTTTGTGTGCCGGCACCGATGGGAAGGGCTGGGTTCATTTCCGACGGAAAGGGGGCACCCGTTGAAAGCGAAGCAGTTAGGCCTGTATAATAACCCGGAATGATGTGTTCGAAAACGGGCGCTCGTGAAGATTCAAGGATAACGAGGAGTGGAGAGACATTTCGCTTGTTCTAACACGCAGGCTTGGCATTAGTCGAAACTTTACGGAGGCTGTTCGGATGGTGACGACCTCTGGCGAATATTCCATGGTCATCTAATATTACGCTCCATGATCTTCTAATATCACGACAAGCCAACGTGGCCAGGTTATTCGCAGTGCAGGCTTCGCACTTATGCGGAACAGGGAAGGCCTGTTAACTTCACGTTGGTCATGTGGGTTTGCAAAAACTTTCTCTTCCGCTGAGGATCTCCCATACGATTGACTTTCACTGTAGTTACGCTTCGCGCAGCAGGCACTGCTTACGAAGACAGGAGCCAAGGAGAGTGAAAGGAGGAGGGGAGAGGGGCTTCAGACTTTTTCTGAATGGCTAGATGCGGGTCACGTGATGTTATGGACACTCTCGATATGACGATGGTGATAATGACGGTAAAGAAGAGAATAATGATGATGACGTCAGCAAATGGAAACATAAAAACAATGAAAGATTCTCACTGAGAATCGTACGTACAGCGTTCACGAATAGCATTGGTATGATTCTCTAACACTGCATGCGATTTCGCTGCGTCACCCATCCTCTTCTACCGGGCGCTAAAAAACGATATAGAAAGACCTATTCACTTTGTCACGTGGGAAGAAAGCGTGGAAAAGCTTATAGCTGTATTATTGCCAACTTCATTGTGATTTTTCGTGCACCTTGCCCCAATGGTTTAAGTTCATCATGAAAAGCTATTACTTTCCTGTGCTCATGTGCTTATGAAATATTTCTTTTTGTTTGTATACCTTGGCCTGTCATTTACTTTGCCTTTTGCTTGTATTATTACTTTCTTTAGAGTATTTGTTTTTTTCATTTTATTGTATTTCGTTTTTACCCTGTCATTGCTGACGTAGAGTGGACGGCACTTGGTCAAGCTGCAATAACTGCAGCTTTTTTACCGTCTCGCTACTTTTCGCCATTGTATCTGTTTTGGTGAAAATAAAATACCACCCCAACCCCCCCACCCCTCATTTGCAGTAATAGCTGCCTTGGAATGCAGCGACAAGACTCATGCGCTTCTCAGGGTACGCTTCATAAGCCTCCGTATCCCTGCGACACAGAGTCTCGCGTAGCATGTTCACAAGAAAGAACACATGACAGTACGAAACCATGAATTCGAATGCAGTCTCGTATTACCGTTTCTTAACAAACAATGAAAACAGGAAAGCAGATTAATCAGTTATATTGTCAGATTCGCAGAAGGCACACATTAAAGACATGCTAGCATATTACTCAAGTAAACTATTCCGAACGCCTTGCTTTCATTATTTTTGGTGTTAATTAATGTCCTTTTTGTTTCATTTCGCTGGGAAGCAGTTTTACAGCTAAAGCTAAAATTTCGGCTAGGGAGTTATTAATTGAATACATACTATAGTGGAACAAAACAAAGAAAGTTTAAACACACAAGGACAAATTTGGCAATCATGTCATGTGTGCATCTTTCTGTGTCCGTGTTTTGTTCCGCTATAATATGAATTGAAACAAATTATGATTGCTTAAACGCTGGATAGTTTGCCTTGCTGCATCGTTATTTCTCTATCACTGTACTATTCAACCAAAACCTAATAAGCTCCTTTAGCGGACATTGATGAAACAGCACACGAAAAACACAATTGAGAGATATGGGGGTGTAACGTTCCAACACCACCATATGACTATGAGAGACATCGTAGTGGAGGGCTCCGGAAATTTCGACCACCTGTGGGTTCTTTAACGTGCACCCGAATCTGAGCACACGGTCCTACAGCATTTTCGGCTACATCTAAACGAAAGACACAATCAAGCACACATAAAAATGAGGCAAACACAAGCACTCGGCTGCAACTGATGCTTATTGTCCCATGACTCTGCTTCATCGATATCATGGCTGTCTACGTAGCCTATCAGTACATAATAAGTATTTTCTAACGTCACAACCACACACTCGAGCATAGTGGGGGCACTGTGTTCGAGTCTGCAGAGCGGCCCTGTCTTCTCAGTGTGACTGAGCGGCCACACTGAGAAGACATGGCGTTATGGAACTGTTCTAGGATTTCACTGACGCAGGTGCGGCAGGGGTCAGCGGCAAAGGTTGACCCAGAGACCCCGTGAACATCATGCTCACTCCGTCAATGTGTATTTCTTTTCTTTTTTCAATCCCATCTGCCTCCAAAGAAGCAAAATCAGCCTTCTAACCACCCTCTTCCCTACGCCGTCGCACCAACACACCGCGTTCTGTGATTACGTCATAGCTACTAAAAGGATTTGTTTATAATAATTGATCATAGACGCTATGTATAATTAACCGTCAACTTGGGTGCATCCCCGTTACTCGATGCTATAGCTGCCTAAAACCAACAGACATTGTGCAAGCTTTTTTATTATTGTAAGTAAACATTCAACTTCTATGCTATGCGGAACACGTTTTACTTTCGTGATATGCTATCTATATGATACAGGGATTAATCATGTTTTTTCCCTGAATTCTGCCACTCCCATGGGCTATGCTATGGGGCCTTCAGTTACTATAGTAAATAAGTATGCTGTGGTTACCTTACGCGTTCTCTTACGAAAGTTTAAAGCTTTTGCGCACTGGTCATAGCCAGGCGGGAAAAAGTGTTCAGACCCCTTACGATTTCGCTACGACAGTCTCCCCCCTCCCCTCAAAACGATTTCTGGCTACAACACGAACAACAACAAAACAATTGTGCTTTTCAACTTACATCACCACCATTGTTCGCCTAAAATACTACGACCATCCCTACAACATATTACGGCTACACGTTGACGTATACCGCTTCAGTTCTTGCAGGATGAAAAGCAAATTCCCGTCACTGGCTCATTTCTGTATTCTCCCAAAGCCACAGTAAGCCGAGGCGTACACCGCAGCCACTGGACGCAAACGCAAATGGTGAGCCTTTGCACCTATAGCTTGATTGATTGATTTGTGGGGTTTAACGTCCCAAAACCACCATACGATTATGAGAGACGCCGTAGTGGAGGGCTCCGGAAATTTGACCACCTGGGGTTCTTTAACGTGCACTCAAATCTGAGCACACGGGCCTACAACATTTCCGCCTCCATCGGAAATGCAGCCGCCACAGCCGGGATTTGATCCCGCGACCTGCGGGTCAGCAGCCGAGTACCTTAGCCACTAGACCACCGTGGTGGGGCCTTTGCACCTATAGCGGTCGTGGTATTACTTGGGACTAACGTTCACTTGACCTGTAAACCTGGCGCTATCGTATAGAGAGTGATTACACACATCCGGTCAGCATGCACCATGGAAGACGATAAGCATGGTGCGACCAATATTCCCCGAATTTAACCTCACGAACTGTTGCAGGATGTACACATGCGTTGTGCGATGTTTCTTATACTTGAAAGCCTCCCACACCACCACCACCATTGTGTATTGTTGTTCCCTGTATAGTATAAACACGCGGATGCGCGCCACAGACGAGGCTCGCGCCAAGTACATGTGTGAGCCTGACGGGAAAAGAATTACTGTTTTCCAGCGCTGAAATTTTAAAGCACTACATCTTCCTGTTGCAACAAACCCTGCTCAGCTTTGCAGAGTTTCGCTAGTCTTGGCCTGCAAAAAGCAAATCATTAAATACACCGGTTGAACGTATACACCATGCTTCGTTTAGTGGCTGCGGCGCTGTGTACACAGTTTGTCCGACGACCACGAGTGACGACGCTTTTTTTATGTGATGTTTCATACCACGTAATCATATGGTGGTTTTGGGACGTTAAACGCCACATATCAATCAATCAATACCACGTAATTTGTTTTCCTCTTCTTCTCGCTCCCTGGACACGCAGAGAAGCCTCTGTGTTTGCGTGAGAATAAAGCATGCATGGAAAAGCACGAGTTCCTGTTAACCACATAGCAGCAAAAGGTCGGTAAAAGCACTGGGGGTGTTTCATGCGGGCGAGTTCTAAGTTCTCTCCTAATTAGTTTCTTTTTTTAAATGCGAGGCATTTCTTAGCGAACTTCAGTGACTTTAAGCGTATCCACCCACCCACCTATCAATCAATCAATCAATCAATCAATCAATCAATCAATCAATCTACCAATATATCTATCTATCAATCTATCTATCAATCTATGAATCTATCTATCAATCAATCAATCTATCTATCAATCAATCAATCTATCTATCTATCAATCAATCAATCTATCTATCAATCAATCAATTTATCTATCAATCAATCAATCTATCTATCTATCTATCAATCAATCTATCAATCAATCAATCTATCTATCAATCAATCAATCTTTCTTTAAATCTATCTATCTATCAATCAATCTTTCTTCTTTAAATCTATCTATCTATATCTATCTATCTATCTATCTATCTATCTATCTATCTATCTATCTATCTATCTATCTATCTATCTATCTATCTATCTATCTATCTATCTATCTATCTATCTATCTATCTATCTATCCACCTACGTTTTTTAGCTCTCCTGGCCGTTTCGATAATGGTATCGATACCAAACTTGGTATGGCATAACATGGCTGTATGAAGAACATATTTGACTAGTCATAACATGAAAATCACAAGATGTATGCCATGAATGTCATGATTTACGATTCATGATTCTGCAGCTGTGCGGTGGTTTCGTTCACATGGCATGTTGCGAAACTGGTATGGTATGACATGATTGCATGGCGAACACAAGCGAGATACCTTAACGTGAAAATCATGGCATGCAAGTCATGTAACAACATGACAACATGCCACGCTCATGATGCGCTCGCGGCCATTTCGCTAGCGTTACATATACAAAATGTGGTGAATGGATGACGAAGGTATGTGACTGGTGCAAACGTGATAATTATGAGATGCGTGTCATGTAACATGACTACATGACACGCTCATGATGCGCTGGCAGCCGTTTAGCGAGCTTCACTTATACCAAATTCGGTATTACGGGACGTGAATTGGTGACGAAGGTATGATACTAGTCCAAACATGATTCACATTAGATGCGTGTCATGTAACAACATGACTACATGCTACACTCATGATGCGCTCGTGGCCGTTTCGCTAGTTTCACATGCACCAAACTCGGTATTACGTGACGCGAATGGGCGACATAGGTAAACGACACATCAAAACATGATAATCGCGACATGCGTGTGTAACATGACTACATGTCACACTCATGATGCACTCGCGGCCGTTTCACTAGCGTGACATATACCAAATTTAGTATTATGTGACGTGAGTGGATAACGAAGGTATATGATTGGTGCCAACATGATAATCATGACATGCGTGTCGTGTGAGAATATGACTAAATGCCACAGTCAAGGCGCCAATACATTTCGACGTGGCGCGGTGCGCGGGCTCGCCCGCGTTCATTTGTTGCGGCACGCCGGTGTTGCCACGCCAGGCGCCGGTCCTGCGATATATACGCGCCATGCTCCTTTGCTATGACGCATGCGCGTTTCAGCGCGTCCGGCGTCCCTCCATCACGAAAAGAAGACGAAGTGTTGTTTGGGTAAAACATCGGCACAGTGACTGAGTGAGTCACTCACTCACTCACTGTGCCGATGCGTTAGCCAGACAACACTTCATCTCCCTCTTTTCGTGACGGAGCCCAACGCGGCATGTCACATTTCGCACCGGTTCAGGCGCTGGTCTCGCCAGTCACGCCTGGCGTTTTGCTAACGTAACGTCACTCTGCCCAGCTTGCGCTCGCGTGAATGCTGTAGTGGAGTATATTGGGCCCTTCATGATGCACTCGCGGCCCATTCGCTAGCTCCACACATACCAAATTTGGTGTTACGTGACGTCAATGAATGACGAAATATATGACTGGTGCAGACATGATAATCCTGATACGCGTGTCATGTAAGAACATGACTACATACCACGCTCATAGCGTGCTCGCGGGCGTTTCGCCAGCTCCACATATACTAAATTTGGTATTACGTTACGTGAATACATGACGAAGGTAAGTGATACATTCATACATAATAATCGTGACACAAAAGTCATGTACGGCATAATTTACCTCCATGTCAACGTTGTGCTGATTGTAAAATGACATATCAACCTTCCTCATTCGTGCTTCGCACATATTTCATCGATTCGCACTGTGTGTGGGACCTGCCAAATTTGTTTAACTCTCTGTTGTGATTAGCTGTTCATTCATTGCCCACAGGAAGTAAAAACCACCAAAGGCCCCGTTTTTTTTAATTGACGCACCAATAAGAGTTTTTTGCGGATGCAGGATACGCTCATCCGCATGTCAATACGTACACGTCATTAAAGAAGAAAGTACCTTCGTTTGCATGTGAGACCTACACGCAGAAGAAGACTTACGCTTAGTGTACTACTGCTTTTTGTCATAAACTGTAATTTCCACTTTCCCGCCATGCGTGCATAGCCCATCACATTTCTCAGGAGCGGTCAAACGCGCGGCTTCGGGCGCTGGCACCATCCGCAGCTGAGACATCGCGTAAAGTAAGCGCAATTGTAGGCATCTGCATATATTTACAAAAAATGGTGGCTGACGACGGCAACTGGCCACTCTAGACCACTGTTATTGAGTCTGTACTCAAGCTTCGGTTTCTATAGCTCGAAACAGCCAACTTCCATCAAGACCACAGCTATGCTCGGTATACCGTTACCATTCCTGCAAGAACCGCAGCTGTACACGCTGACTCAGTACTTCGATTCCTGCAGAATAAAAAATTCGATTTCTACCCCAACGTACACCGCCGTCCGAAAACTGCATGTGTAGGCGCTCGTCTTCCGTCCACGAGCATGTACACGGGCGCAGCGAAAACCAATCCCCTTGGGTATCGAGTGCCCCTGAGAAGCCGGGTACGTTGCACGTTCTCTTCCAGACGACCAGAACACAGCAGACAAACATCAAGTATTTCTTTCTCTTTATCCTGCTGGGAAACAAATGTCTTTCGGGTTTCCCCCCGCTGACAAATAGTCCCGTGCGGCGGAGAAGAATCGTTGCGTAAAGAACAGTTTCTCTTTTCATCCTATCTCACCCCGCCTACACACTCTCGTTTTTCTCTTCGTTTGCTTTCGTATCGATCTAAAACCGAGCTCGTTGCTTTATCGCACGTCCGTCGTACTCCGTCATGGCGGATGCTTGAAACATTTCGGCGGAAATGTCTTCTTCGGCGACGGCCCCGCCTCCTTTGCAGTCGGCCCATGCACGCCTTTGCGACCAGAATAGATGTAGAAGCTCCCCGCCATCGCTTCGTATGCGTACACAAGGCGTGAATTCATCGGACGGACGTCCAGAATCTGTCTCATGCCTTCACTCAGTCTTACATGCACCGTCATTGTTTAACCTGCAGGGCCAAGCAGTCGTTTGTAGATAAGGGTGGCAGAGGGCCACTGATGAAGAATGTTTTTACTTCCAGTGTTTATCCTACAAAAAAAAACAGGGGCTTTCCCCACGTCATCGCTTCATTTTCATTTCTGCATCCTTCCTTTCCCTTCACCTCCTTTTTCTCTAGTCCTCTATACTTTTTTCATTCCCCTTCTTCAATGCCACAGCGTAGTGTAGCCAACCGCCAAGCAGGTAGGTAAGCAACTTCATTCATTCATAGAAGGATGATATAACGGGGGATGGGATTAAAGCAGGGGGACGATGGGCTCTCGGTCCAATCAAGATGACCGGACACTTCTGTTCTTTGGCTACCCCGATGGCCCAACCAACTGTCCGAAGCTGCAGCTCAGGTTGCGAGAAGTGCAGAGCAGCGTCCCATCGATCCCGATGTTCTGATCTTTGCCACGGGTGCTTGGACCTATTTGTGGCGGCTCTGGTGCTAAGACACAAGTTGCAGTAAGGAGAGGTTTGCTTTTCCAGTTAACCTTTCTGTCTTCTTCTTTTCTCATAACGTATTAAAAATGCACAGCGCAGAATGCAGGATAAAATGCACACGCCACCACTCTGCCTTCCTTTTTTTCTTTTTTGGTTTCATTTTTTGTGAAGCATGTTCTGCGGACGTCAGATTTGAGTGAGGTATCTCCGAGTTAAATGTAATAATCGACTTGAATGAGAGCTGTAAAATTTAAAAAAGTACAGGTAGTTAGAAATGTCGTGCTTGCAAACTCTCTTCCGCATGTATACTGATAAAATCAATCTCTCATGCGCGCGTACGAGACGATTCTGTGGAAGACCATTGCATGAAGCTTCTGCATGAAAAGGAATGCCCACCAAATCATCACAGCTGTTAGGAGGCTCATTGTTGGTCAATAGAAAAAGGAAGGGGGTTAGTGGGGCCTGCGCAATCTCGAGCAGGATCTACTACAGTGCGGAAAACAGTCAGCGATCCAATAAGTCAAAAAATAAAAAGTAAATGAAATCAATATTTCGATCTATGGGAGTAATTAAGCGGGAAAGAAAAGCACGCCTGTGTGTAGAGACTTCGGGTTTCGTTGATTCATGCAAGGATCTTTATTGATAAGTTCGTTTATACGAGCATGGAAACAGTTATACGAGGTTTGCGTCAGGCAATACAATCAAGTTACTTCGCCCCGCAATCACCGCGGCTGTCATGAAAGATGACAGATATGAAAGCTTTTCGTAAAGGGCAGAGACAACAGCTTAAATATAACATAAAAACGTATTTGCAGATTGATACAAGTGCATATTGTCCCGGGGTCGTGATTTGAACGAAGGTAGCCGACTCCAGGTCGAAGAAGGAACTTCTTATTCGGGCCGAACTTGTTGCCACGCAAAAGGAAAGCAAGACACTGGCACTGATAGCGGCGAACAGAGCATCGGCCGTCGATCAACTGACAAGCGGCGAATCGTGGGGGCAGTTACACACTTGCCATCGAATATTCCAGCGTTATCGCTAGCGGCGACGTACGTTCCAAAATAATCTGTAATGTTCACAAAGTGGGCGTAATCTTCACAAAATGATCTACTGCCATCTCGAAGTTTCTCGAACAGCGTAGGCGTGGTTCGCGCTGAAGATTATTGGCAGTGAAACGATGCGATAACAAAACTCGAGGACGTAACGTGGCAATATCTATATTTTTTTAGTAGGATGCCAGCAGTCGTGGATCAACAATGCGTTACAGTCCCGGAAACATGCCAGCAGATGATCACTCGTTCTCGAAGTGTGCTCGCGAGGTTTCCTGAACAACTGTGCGCGCAGTTCCAAGTTCACTAACTTGGAGAGAGTTGCCCGAACGTCACGCAGACAATCCCCACAGAAAACAAAAATAAAGAAAATGCGTGAAAAGCAACAGCTAATGCTTCTCATGCACTCGGAATTCGCGATGAGCATACTGGCTTTTTTCGAACGCCAATATTCTTTACAAGAACCAAGAATACGTAACCAAGAAGCTGACCAAGAATACGTAACTGCATGCTCGCCGTGGTGGATCCGTGCATAAGGTGTTCGGCTGCTGATCCGTAGGACGCGGGTTCGATGCCCGGTCATGGTTGTCGCATTGCAATGAAGGCGAAGTGGTGGAGGTTTGCGTACTGTCTGATGTCAGTTCACGTTAAGGAACACCAGATGATCAAAGTTTCCGGAGCCCGCCAGTACGGCATTTCTCAATCATATCGTGGTTTTGGTACGTAAAACACCATATATTATTATGACGAATATGCTACTCCAGCTTCTTGAATAATCAAAAACTGATACATCTTATGCAAAATACTGTCCACTGATTTGATGATTGATTGATATGTGAAGCTTAACGTCTCAAAACCACCATATATTTTTTTTCGTGGCGAAATTTTCTTATTTGTCATTTTAATTGGCACATCCCACGTAACAAGGGGATCACTGTAACACGTATACATGGTTCGCCCGCAGGGTAAGGCAAAAGGAGGATCCAAACCTCCTGACCAGGCCCTACCGTACAGGGTATATAATAATGAGAGACGCCATAGTGGAAGGCTCTTGAAATTCGGACCATCTGGGGTTCTTTAGTGTTCACCAAAAAACGCACTATCCGTGTCAACTGAAACCCGAACAGCGGCAAGCAATCGCATTGTTATACAGTGCGCGCCTCCCGTAATCACCGTGGAAAGGCACGCATATACGCGCAGTGCTTTTGTACCATATGCGCGCGCCTGTCAATGGTGGTGACTGCCATGAAGAGTGCGCTACAAATGCTTGCCGTTGTACGGGTTTCATTCGACACGAATAGTACATGTCCTAAATTTATTCATTGAAGCAACGTCTGCTGAAGAAAACATTAGACGTGTACGTTCGTCTGACGTCAAGTGTACAAACCTTCCAGAAGAGTCTCGCGTGCTATATTAGCACAAAGCAAGCCACCTTACGCCACCGCCGTGTCTGTCCAAGATTTAACAATGCCGCTTTCTCGAAAGTTGCTCTCTGACACAACAGTTTGCACCGTCTCTTAACGGTGAGGGCATTCTATTATTTTTTGGTCGTTTCGATTACACTGTCCTTTATTTACGCCAACTCTGTACATCGCGACAAACCCAACAATTTTAAAGCAGTGAAGCGAAGCCTTTGACATTTACCGCAGTACAGCTGCAACGATGTCTGAAATACTGCGCAAGGTCTTGGAAAGCGCCTCGCAGACACACGTAATAATTATATATATATATATATATATATATATATATATATATATATATATATATATATATATATATATATATATATATATATATATATATATATATACATTGTTTTTGAAGATTTTTGTCTTTCTTATTTCTTTCAATTCGTGTCTTTTGGTCGGGGCGGAACGTTTCTGTAACAACGTACTATGATGCCGTACAATCTATAGGCCTGGCTTCTAAGTGTTTGCTTCTCTTTCATTGTGTAGCTTTTCATTTCTTTTTTTTAAGTTTCATACAATGACATTATTCGTTGCCAGTAGCGCTTGGGGCTATGAGTATCCGTTAACAAAGGCGTCAAACGGTCGCGTCAAGCAGCAAATTAACCGGACACAATCTTTAGACGTGGACGAGAAAGAAAGAAGAAGCTGGTGATGGCCAATTACACCCATCCTCCTATTTCCTCGCTTTATCGTTTGTTTCCATCGCGACAACTGAAAACTTTATTGTCGATCAAAATTAAGCAAAGAATGATGAGGGCCAACGTGTCTATACGCCATCGTTTGGTGGCTGTGTCTTCTCGTCAATGTAAACATCTCACATCCTGCTCATCAAATAATGAATTCGAACAAAAGGAAAGACGCAAACAAATAGTGCGTGTTTGAAACGAGGCAAGCAAGACGACGTGCTTTAACGTGACAGTGACGCTAAAGCTCTCTTGGAACTTCCACGGTTGTTCTTCAGCAATCGGTTGTCCTTTCAGCGCTGCCGCCAACATGTGCTGCCTCTTCAGTGATCGTCACAGTCGTAATCTTTTTTCATTTGTTTCATATTGTGTAATTGATTGACAAAATAGCGACAACTCTGCGCCCCAAACTGCTCGCACTGGCCTTGTCCATTATACAAGGGCCGAGTGTTCAATCATGGTTAGTGAACAGCAAGTCCTCCACCTTGGCGCATACGTATACAGCGAAGAGTGATCATCTTAGCAAAGTAAATATCACTAGTGCGACCGAAATTTCATCGTTTCCTTTCTTTTTCAGTGGAAGCGAGCAAGAATACCGGCGTTTCTGCACCAGCAATCGTCTTCGCCTTTCATACTGCCTCTCCAAACGTTTGTGTTCTTAAACGCAAGAGCATTCGATTCCCCTCCACTTCTTGCCTAGTGTGACGTAGTTTCGGTCAACTTCCACGCATTTTGCTTTCTATTTAGGTACGAGAAAACAGTCGTCCATCCAGATGCACTTCGTCCCCGAATTACGACATTAATAGAAGAAAGAGAAAGGGCGACGAAAGATACAAGAAAAAAAGTTCGAACAGAGCTAAAAGGTGATCTACGTTATATAGCTACAGACTTTCATGAAAACTAGTAATTTACTTGGCGCAGCAGCAAATACAAAGCTCGCAGCACCCTCCCGTGTCGGAAAATGGCGTCCACGTATTAACGACCCACGCCGTATCTTCAAGTGCTTTCTGGCGCGTAGACAAAAAACAAAAAAGCACGGCAACTTATGGACGGGATCTCACGCACATTTGTCAAGATTACGGGAAGCTGTAAGAATCGGAGAGAGTGAGGAAAGAGAGAACCTATAAAAGAACGTAAAAACGTGCATGTAGCGCACGCACCCTCTCTCGACTTCTGATTGCTCAATTCCGCGCGCACAACTCGCCATTCTGTGACTGGTTCACTAAGTCTACGTCATGCCGACAAGGATGTCGATGAAGATGAAGAAGAGTAGCACAAAAAAACTAAGAAAAAAGAACATGAACGAAGAGACGACGTTAGAACGCCGTCGAACGCACGTGCGCTTCTTGAGAGATAAAAGAAGACAAATCCGGAAGGGTGACATCGGTGGCAATTTACGGCGTTAAACGTTTCTAACGGTGAATTGACGGCAGTTTCCTTTCGGCGCGTTTGTCCATATATGGATTTGTTGACGCACTCTCTGCAGCGCGTCTTCTTCACGGAAAGTGTGAGGACAGAGAGCGCGTGAAGGCTTCGTTTGTTTTGACATTACCGATTTCAAAGAGCGAGTTTCTTACGTATAGAGTGATAAATATCTGTGAAAAGAGCCGGCGAGCAGGCTCTCCGGATAACGGTTGCCGTGAAGCTGCAGCTGTCAATACTGCAGGCTTCTTTCTGTATTGTTTTTTGTTTCTTTTTTTCCGTTCAGTTTGCCGAATAATTCGGTGTGACAGGAAAGAGGCACGCCAAGTTTACTGAAAACGCGTCAAGCGAAATGAGAGGAAGACGCAAGGTGGGACGGAGACTGTGGGGGATAAGGGAGACAATTTAGCTTCCGTTGTCGATAAAAGCTAAACAGCTATCCACTTTTTAGCTTCGCGAAGGGGTGACATGAAAGTGTCTCACTCTTTCCCTGACAAACCGATTGACTGTGAGTGAGCGGGTGAGTGATTGAGTGTGTGAGTGAGTGAGGATGAGTCGCACACTTCTTTTGGTCACTGAGCTCAGTATGTTCGCTTACTTGTGAGCTTCCTCGAGCTTAAAGCACGTAGATTATGCAAGTAGAGATATATATATTAATGCCTGACCAGCCTAATCAAATCACATTAATTATGATTGCGACAGTGACGGCGATGATGGCTGCTTCCGTAAGCATATTGGCACCTACAAGAGATATGGTCCGTGTGCCACGAAGATTTTTCTTCATTGTAAACTTTCTGAGACCCCACAAGCTGATGAAAACTAGCAAATAGATCAAACATGTTTGACGCGGCAGCTGCTAATGCACGTGTATTTGGGGGAATGAGGAATTGCGAAAATTCAAGAAAGTGGTTATAAAATACAGATTCAAGACGTAAGCAGTGCAAAGTTCCCTTCATGTCAATGCGGAAGTTATAAACATATAATGTAATCGGCGTAATAACTGATTGCCTGCCTAATTCAATCTTCCTCCATCGCATGTTCAGTTTCTCTTTCTGAGTGCTCTGGCCGCACGGGGAAAGGGGGGGGGATGACTAAGTGTGGCACCTGAGCAGTAGCTCACGAGAGAACGAGATAAGGAGGGATTAAAAGGGATAAAGTGAGGGGTAAGTATTGAGAAAAGAACAATATTGAGACCTGGTCGAACAATTTCAAGAACGGGCCACCTACCGGCTAGAACTACACGGCGTCAGGAGATCGTGGACGGTGGGCCGATCGGTGGGAGACACGTTTCAAGATAGCACACGACACCACCGTTCTTAAATGAAAAGATGAGAAAAGTGAGCCCCGTAACTGTCTCTCAGGGGGAGGACACCTCAACAGTAGCTCACGAGGGGTGGGGGTAAGGAGGGATTAAAATTATTACGTTAAAAAGTATAGAGATAGAGAAAGCGGAAGGAGAGAGCGAGGGGCAGGGAGAGCGACCGACGGAAGTAAGGAAAAGATAGGAAAGATGGACACGGTTGCAGGAGTCCGAGGACGGGGCACCACTCGGCGAGAGCTCTTGTCGGCGTCAGGAGATGGCGTAGGGCGAGCCCAGTCGGCCAGAGCTGTGCTGTCGTCGGAGATCGCGGGGGCACTACCGGTTGGCACGAAATCCGGCGAATGCATCGTTAAAGGAGTGCGAAGCGATTCGGCCTATTATTCCTCCCGTCTCCAAGGCGACGTCTGTACACGCATACCAGTTTTGCTAACCAGTTCCCCTGCGTGGCTTCTTGTTCTAGCCCCTCCTTCTCAGACTTTCCGGCCCCTTGGCACAATAGCATATGCGTATACCGCCGCGCCGCCGAAGTCGTGTAACAAGCACGGACCCTGTTCGCGAACAATAGGAGCATTCACGTGACGTCATCACGCGCCATTTTGATGTAAGATTCGCAGATTCCAGCTGTTCGGAAGATACACAGACTATTATAAGAAAGTGTGGCTTTTTCTGTGCTTTCTGTAGTACGAAATGGCAGCCGCCGTGACGTTAGTGAATAATCACCATATGAGGGAGTATATATACGGCGATATGATATGATAATGTATGATAGACGGCGATAAGGAGGTGATCGCGCTCGCATGCATGGCGGGCATGGCTCGAGTCGGTGAACGGTCCACAGGATTGCTTCAAAAAGGAGGCTGTGAAGCTGTTGACGTCAACGTCTATCACACAGCGCTCACTGTCTTTCGTTAACTGCTGGTCGGATTATAAAGCGTACGCTTCCTAGAGATGGTCGGTGAAGCGTCCGGAAGATAGACGAGAGGAGATTAGGGGGACGGAAGGAGGAAGTGAGCGAAAATGCAGCTTCTACGGGGATTATGTAAGGGATATATTTATTATAGCATATGACTCGCACACATGAACTACACAAGCGCTTTGTGTAACCTGGTGTGCGCTGCCGTATGCTTCAATGTCTCAACAACTAGCCCGCCAAAACGTTTTAGGCAAGTTTTTTGTTTCACGTGATGTTCAGTGTCAAGGTAAGACCCTTGGGTCGCAGCCAAAAGTCCGACTATGTGCTGCGCGAGTTGTGATTCGCGTGAACTTGTTGCTGCTATGCAACTGCGTATTGCGTGATGGACACTTAGTATCATCTGTATATATATATATATATATATATATATATATATATATATATATATATATATATATATATATATATATATATATATATAATGCAACGAGCAAGGTTGCGTAAAAACACAGGTTATTATTCCAGAAACGTCAGCCGCAACAAGCTGGTACAGGCAGGAACCCGGCAAGCACGAGCCACACACGGACGTCAACGTCTTCTTTCACGCTGGCACAGAGCTGGCGCCACTATGCTTCGGTACAATTACTCCCCGCGCAGAAAGGAGCCAACCTGGTGACCTAGGGAAAGGACACGACAAGGGGGTCATAGCACGGTTTGAGGCGTGATACGTGTACTGTTTCACGCCCACGGCAGCGTTGGTCCGAGGGTGGATCAATGGGCTCAACTTCATAGTTGACAGGAGATGTTTGCCGCACCACACGGTAGGGGCCATGGTATTTCGACGAAAGCTTCGGGGAAAGACCGGGAGGGGTAGACGGGACCCAGAGCCAAACCAGCATTCCTGGGTTATAGTGTACGGTAGACGCAGAGGAATCGTGGTCAGTTTTCTGGCGCCATTGGTCTTGTGCGGTAAATGAGCGAGCGAGTTGACGACACTCTTCGGCATAAGCAGCTGCTTCGGAAACAGGCGTCGCTTCGGAAAAATCAGGCCTGTAAGGGAGAATGGTGTCCATGGAGCATGATGGCTCACGTCCGTACAGAAGGAAGAAAGGAGAAAAGCCAGTGGTTGTTTGTGGCGCAGAGTTGTACGCGTAGGTGACAAAAGGGAGCACTTGGTCCCAATTAGTGTGGTCGTCAGAGGCGTACATGGCAAGCATATCTCCAAGGGTACGGTTAAAGCGTTCTGTCATGCCATTGGTTTGGGGATGGTATGCCGAGGATTTCCTATGGACAGTGCGACATGCCTTGAGTAGCTCGTCGACGGCGTTCGAGAGAAACACGCGTCCACGGTCACTGAGTAATTCACGAGGTGCACCGTGTCGCAAAATGAGATGGTGAAGAAGAAAGGACGCAACGTCTTTCGCAGTGGTATCAGGCAGCGCAGATGTTTCAGCGTAGCGTGTTAAATGATCCATGGCGACGATAATTCACCGGTTGCCTCGAAGAGAGTTGGGTAGAGGACCATAAATATCAATTCCGACGCGGTCGAATGGTCTCGCTGGGCAGGTTAAGGGTTGCAAAGGGCCAGCAGTGCTGTGAGAAGGCGTCTTGCGTCGTTGACACGTGGTGCATGACCGAACGTACTGGCGAACGTGCCGATACATGCCGCGCCAGTAGTATCTTAGACGAAGGCGAGAGTAAGTCTTAAATACTCCAGCGTGGCCACACTGGGGGTCATCGTGAAAGGCAGCGCAGATGTCCGAACGCAAATGACGAGGGATGACAAGGAGCCACCTACGGCCATCCGTCACGTAATTGCGGCGATACAACAAGCCTTCACGGACAGCAAAGTGTCTTGCTTGACGAGAGAGGGAGCGTGAAGTCGTTTCTGACGAACTGTGAGAGAGGACGTCGAGCAAAGAATTGATCCAGGGATCCTTGCGCTGTTCGGATGGCATGTCAGTGATGCTCAACGATGACGAATCGCAAATGGCAGTTGATAAGCAGGCAAGGTGAGGAGGCAGTGGAGAACGGGATAGTGCATCGGCGTCTGAATGTCTGCGTCCTGAGCGATAAACATCACGGATATCGTATTCCTGAAGGCGTAAAGCCCAACTAGCGAGGCGGCCAGTAGGATCTTTCATGGACGCTAACCAGCATAAGGCATGGTGATCTGTGACAACATCAAACTGGCGTTCGTAAAGGTAGGTGCGAAATTTTCCTATAGCCCAAATGATAGCCAAGCACTCCTTTTCCGTGACGGAATAGTTGGACTCTGCCTTCGTTAGTGTACGGCTGGCATAGGCGACAACGTACTCGTCGCAGCCATCCTTGCGTTGAGCGAGAATGGCACCGAGGCCGACACCGCTTGCATCCGTGTGAATTTCAGTGGGTGAATTGGGATCGAAGTGGCGGAGAACTGGCGGAGAGATGAGTAGCCGGCGTAGCGCCGTGAATGCCTCATCGCAGTGGGAATTCCAGCCAGAGAGGTCCCTGCTACGGGAGAGAAGCTGAGTCAGAGGGGCAATTATAGAGGCAAAATTGCGAATGAAACGCCGAAAATAGGAACACAAGCCTATGAAACTACGAAGCTCCTTTAGGGTAGTAGGCTTGGGGTACTCGGCAACGGCACGCAGTTTGGCAGGATCTGGCGATATTCCTTCTTTTGAAACGACGTGGCCGAGAATTGTGAGTTTGCGGGCGCCAAAACGACATTTCTTGAAGTTAAGTTGCAACCCGGCTGCCGTAAGGCACTGGAGAACTTGTTCCAGACGGGAAAGATGAGTTTCGAAATTCGCCGAGAATACAACTATGTCGTCTAAATAGCAAAGACAGATGTGCCATTTAAGTCCCCTGAGGACACTGTCCATCATTCTTTCAAAAGTCGCAGGCGCATTGCAAAGACCGAAGGGCATTACATTAAATTCATATAAGCCGTCAGGGGTCACAAACGCCGTTTTTGGACGGTCTGGTTCAGCCATTGGTACTTGCCAATATCCAGAGCGCAGATCCAGTGAAGAGAAAAACTCCGCACCTTGAAGGCAATCCAAGGCGTCATCAATGCGTGGCAGGGGATAAACATCCTTGCGTGTGATGTTGTTTAGTCGACGATAATCCACGCAAAACCTGATGGAGCCATCCTTTTTTCGCACGAGGACCACTGGCGAAGCCCAAGGACTGTGTGAGTGCTGAATAACACCACGTTGCAGCATCTCGTCGACGTGTTGAGTGATGACGCCACGCTCGGCCTGCGAGACGCGGTAGGGGCGCTGACGAAGTGGAGTATGATGACCGGTGTCGATATGGTGAGCGACAACTGACGTGCGTCCCAAGGGAGGTTGTCCGTGGTCGAAGGAGGCGCGGAAACGGTCAAGTAGTTGAATGAGCTGATTGCGCTGGTCTTGCGTAAGGCCGGTGTCTACGCTGCGCAACAGAACGTCTTCGTCAGGTAGTGAGGGCGCGGTGCCAGCTGTGACAGCATCCACGGACATCGGTGTCGTATCAGAACGGGCATCGAAAGGAAAGATGTCATCATAAGTGTCAAGACTCCCAATGCATTCGCCATGCAATAAGGTAGCGGGGACAAGGGGACGGATTGCACACGTACACGGCACTGGAGCCATCGGCAAGTGTTATGACGGCAAACGGGACGACAAGGTTCCGGCGACAAGCGCATTCTTGTGACGGCATAAATAGGGCAGTTGAATCGGAAACGGAGTTGCACAAAAGAGATACCGCGGTGACCGAAAAAGCAGAAATGACGACGTCAGCGGCGACGATCACCTTTTTGGGTGAGCGAGGGAGATCTATGAATGTCGTGCTGAATGGAAACAAAACGAGTTGAGCACGAGCGCAGTCGACAACCGCAAGATTAGCGGAAAGAAAGTTCCATCCCAGGATGATTTCATGAGACGCATGCGGAAGGACGACAAATTCTACGATGTAAAGCACTCCTTGAATCACAACACGAGCAGTGCATGTGGCAGAAGGTTGGACGTGTTGCGAACTCGCCGTGCGTAAAGAAATTTCAACCAGTGGAGTCGTCACTTTGTTCAGTTTGCGGCATAACACTTCACTGATTATACAAATAGCGGCACCTGTGTCGACAAGAGCAGTTGTGGCGAAACCGTCCACAAACACGGCAATCTCTTTAGGGGGCGATAGATGAGGCCTTGGAAATTTCGTCGGTGGCGCAGCTCTTGCCTCAGGAACTGCGACTGTCAGTTTTCCTCCTGGGCGTGGTTGGAACGGCGAAGCATGGGGGAAGGAGACCGAAGACGGGGTGAAGGAGATCGACGTCGGCTGAAGTCTGGTCGACGTGAGCGGGGGTCATGCGAATCAGGTGTCACATGCGATTCTGATGGCCGAGGTATACGTTGCCGGAATGCTGCACATCATTAAAATAGAATCCACGGCGACGACAGTAGCGCGCGACATGTCCTGGAATACCACAGTTGTAGCAGATGGGCCGGTTATCCGGAGTACGCCAAGAGTTGGCAGGTGCTCGAGGTGGTGAAATGGGCCGATTTACCGGATAAACTGAAACTGGTGACCTGTAGTAGTTGGTGGCTGGACTGTATGAAGGGAGCGGCGGTTGGGCAGAAGGTCGGCGGACGGCTTCTGCATAAGTCAGTGGTGCAGCCACTGATATTGGGGATGTGGGCGAAGGGAGAGCCTCGGCAACTTGCGTCTGAATAGCACGGCGAAGTGAGTGGTCCAGTGTTGTGGGGGCCTCGTTGATGGTGGCGACAAGAGAGAGCTGTCGAGCAACTTCCTCCCGGATGTACTGTTGAATCTGAGGCATTAACACGCTGTAGTCGGGGCCACTGCTTTTGCACTCCAAGGCCGAAATATCAGCTGTCTGCGTATTAGCGCGACGTGTAGAAACTCGTTGCTTGCGCAGCTCATCGAAACTTTGACATAACTGAATCAAGGCCGTGATGGTCTGTGTGTCTTTGGCCACAAGCATATGAAAAGCGTCGTCATCAATGCCTTTCATTATGTTCTTTATTCTGTCAGCCTCCGTCATCCTGTCATCAACTCGCCTACAGAGGCTGATCACACCCTCAATGTAGCTTGTGAAGCTCTCACCATTTCGCTGAAATCGTCCCCGCAGTCCCAGTTCAGCGCGAAGCTTACGCATGGCTGGACGACCGAAAAACGAGGTGACGGCCTCTTTGAAAACCGACCAGGTGGGGATGTCGGCTTGGTGGTTGGTGAACCATAGGTTGGCCAAATCCGTCAAGTAGAAGATGACGTGAATCAGCTTCGCTGGGTCATCCCACTTGTTAATCGCGCTGGCATGCTCGTACTCTGCCAGCCAGTCCTCGACATCTTGATCTTCAGTGCCGTTGTATACTGGTGGGTCACGCAGACGAAGTACACCAGAACACATGACGTGTGGAAGCGTGGAAGAACCTTGTGGGGGATCGACGCGCTCGGTCATCGTGGACTGAGAAGGTAGCTTACGGCTGCGGAGCTCCAGGACGTTACCCAGCACGTTTCCACCAAATGCAACGAGCAAGGTTGCGTAAAAACACAGGTTATTATTCCAGAAACGTTAGCCGCAACAAGCTGGTACAGGCAGGAACCCGGCAAGCACGAGCCACACACGGACGTCAACGTCTTCTTTCACGCTGGCACAGAGCTGGCGCCACTATGCTTCGGTACAATATATATATATATATATATGTGTGTGTGTGTGTGTGTGTGTGTGTGTGTGTGTGTGTGTGTGTGTGTGTGTGTGTGTGTGTGTGTTACAAGGCGTCCTACGTAACTTCAGCCAGAGTTTAAAATTATGCAGGAACACGTAATTACGACGCGACCAAACGCATGTTGCTCACCGTTGCCTGAAGTTAGATTATTTTTGTGTTCCCAAACATTTCTTTAATTAGATATGTTCGATTAACTAACTTTTCAAGAATCGAAGAGAGATAAAAAACTTCAATGAGAAAGTTGTAGGTCAGTTCGGAAAACGTCCGATTACACAGTTTTCAACATATCTGTTAGGTAATAAAGTTTTTCTGCTGATTACGAATGCCCACGAAATAAAAAAATACCACGTGAAAAACCCGCTCGTGTGCCAGTGCGCACAATGATTGTAGTGCTCCCTAACGTTGACCACGTGAGAACCGCACTAAACAAGATGCGATGGTGATCCCTCGAAAAATACAGCGCTGGCAAGGAACAACTACAGCGTCACCATCTAGAAGCTCTCGTGACTTGATCGTATGAACACGTTCTTGTCCAGTAGGCAGGAGGAAATCCGCAGCTGTCACAAGGTATGGCAACAAAAGGTCGGCAGGAGAAAACAGATCAGTGTCCGTAATACGAATGAGAGGCCGACCACACGAAATTACAGCAGACGCATCCGACAAGAAGTCCCAGCCTAAGATTATCTGATGAGCGCACGAAGACAGCACAGCCAATTGTATGTGATGACGGATTCCATCGATGAGAACACGAGCAGTACACAATCCGGTCGGGCAAATCGGACTGTCATTAGCGCCACATAACATGGGAGCGGCATAAGGCGTTTGCACTTTACGCGGGCGAAAACACAATTCACGATCAATTACCGAAATGGCGGCTCCAGTGTCTATAAGGTCGTCAACAAAAACACCTTCCATACAAACAGGCAGTAAATTAGCTGGACGAGACGGAGAAGTTGTAACGTTCCGACAACAAGCAGTTTCCCCTCGAAAAACTGCACCTTCTAGTTTCAATAAAATTGTCGCACTCTCTCTTTGGCACGAAGGGGTCATTCGTTTCTCAGAATGTAGGATATCTATGCCCTGAAAGAAAGAAAATTGTCCAAGGGAAAAACTGAGAACCTATATCAATGAATCAATCATCTCTTATACTTCAATGAGTAGACGAATACAAGAGAGCACAGCTGACAATAGCAAAAGGCGCAACTTGACGAGCTTATTGGGCTTATTTCAAAGAGGTATAAAACTAAAGCACGAAAAGACAGCTGGAGAAGAGTGCATATATCACGTAACATGAGCACAATCAATGTTAGCGTTCATGTGTGATATACTACAAATGTTGCACCAACTTGTCTACCTGATACTATAACTCACTGACCCTCTCGAAAATGCCATATATAAATGGAGAAAAGAACAGATGGACGTGGAATGATAATGGTTGGCGGGAGATCCAGGAGTGACATCGTCCCTTCGGCACGAACAGCCCACCACGCAAGTTTCTCGAACTTATTAAATGACGCCACAAGAGAAAATTGCACTTTATCTCCTTGACCAGGTCATTTAAGTCCGAAAGGTGGGCAGTCATATCAAGCTAAATGTTACGGTATATATATATATATATATATATATATATATATATATATATATATATATATATATATATATATATATATATATATATATATATATATATATTTCAAGCGTGGGCTCGTGGCTAGTGCTAAGTAGCCATGAGCGTGAGCTGATGGCTTAGCTCTGTTTACCAGCTGTAACTGGGTTCTCGGTGTTTGCACTTGTGATCTGTGTCTCTCACTAGTCCCCTACTCGTGATTGTATAGGCTTTGTTTGCATATTCTTGTTACATTACAGGACCAGGTGGTAGACTCTATTCGGCTACTTGCTAAATTTTCGGTGCTTTCTTTCCACATGTTGCAAGGCACACTGTCCACTTGCAGTTGGTGCGCTGCTCCTCTCATGTGGTTTTGGGTATTTCCGTCTGTTTTTCATGTAAGCACGATATACAAAATTAAGAAGACACTAGTTTAACAGCCCAGGCTGGCGACATTTACGTGTTTTACAAAATATCGGTTTATATACCACAGATGCGGATATTCTGTATATGCCCTGGGCCAATACAGAGTATGATGTAGATGAAGCCGTCTGTGGATATATGACAGTCAACTATTGCGGCTTATTGATTGATTGATTGATTGATTGATTGATATGTGAGGTTTAACGTCCCAAAACCACCATATGATTAAGAGAGACGCCGTAGTGGAGGGCTCCGGAAATTTCGACCACCTGAGTTTTTTAACGTGCGCCCAAATATGAGCACACGGGCCTACAACATTTCTGCCTCCATCGGAAATGCAGCCGCCGCAGCCGGGGTTTGATGACGCGACCTGCGGGTCAGCAGCCGAGTACCTTAGCCACTAGACCACCGCGGCGGGGCTATTGCGGCTTATAGTGACTCGTATATAAACAAATGCGGCAACGTCGACGTGCATACGAGCGAGTGTGCTCGTTCGAGCGAAATTCTTAATGGCATGTCCCTAGGCGCCACCATCTCATTAATTGCGGATTTCGATAAAAAAACGTCGGCGTTTGTTGTCCCTGTTCGGATTAGTGTCCCGCTAATCCGAAGCGTGCGTACACTTACCGCGACGTTCGCATTGAAAAGCAGGCGCCTGATAGCAGGCGCCGCGCTAATAAAATACGCGTCGGCGCCTGCGTCGATGTATTTTATTTGCGAAGTCGGGCTCCCGTTCGCTTGGTTTTATCGATTGATTAACGCTAAGCTACCGTGAGAGCGCCACTAAGTGCGAAGGTGATCGAGCGTTTACTTTCCGTGTTTCTGGAGTAACCTGTGACGCCGGTCAACGTTACTCCAGTGACCATGCTGAAGCGCGGTCACTGGATAAAAAAAAAGTTTGTTTTTTATCCAGCGGCCGTGGCTCAAGTACCGGAAGATCATGGCAACACTCGCGGATCTTTCACCGACATTTTTGCCGTGACTTTCAGTTAGGGATTCTTTGTCATTTCATTGCTTTTTTTTTCTGGTAGTTTCTATAGACTTCATTAGGATAGTTCAGTGCACACAAAAGTATATTGAGAAAAACGCGGACAAGCGTTGCATTCCCCTGATTATGAACGCGCAGGCCATCTACTCCAGTATTAGCACTACTTTGTTGTAATGTATGCGCATATAGGCACCACTGTCCTCGTATTCCAACGTAACGCATATAAGCCGGATTTAAGGCATTAAAAACCACCTTTTAGACGCCAGAAATATAGAAAGGCAGAACAATGTAGCAGGTCTCTTTCATCGTGAATATAGGCATAATAAACATTAACATAACTACAAATAACTCCCAACGAAGATATTCGTGGCTTGCATCTACCAGTAAAAAAAATGCTTACGATGACACAAAGTTGACAACTGTAGAATATAGCCGTGAAACTGGGATTTTCGCTGCACGGTTCGAAGAACGGGGTTTCTCCGTTCATTTTGTAGCATCGTGAGTCAAGCGCCCACTGTCGAATCAACACACTTACTTTTGGGCGTCTTTTTTTTTACGGAAAGGCTGTGAAGGGCAGAGCACAGATAGACAGACTGCTATACCACCAGAGGGGCGGGGGGTGGTGGAAACTTTCTGTTAACTGGGTCGAATTATGTAGAGCTAATTCCTCCCTTGGCGTTGGCTACTATAAAAAGTGAATGACAAATAACGCATTTTTCTTCCGTTTTTTTCCTCCCCATCTTTTACCATCTTCGCTGTATTCCATTTGCCAACCGCTCGCGCCATGTCAGTGCGGCGGCGTATGCTGGCCTGCACGTCCGACGTATCTGCTGCCAGTGGTTGTTCTATCGGAGATGGTGGAATCATAGAACGATGTCCATTCCTTTAGATTACTGAGCAATGTTGCCCGATCACAAGAACAATGGTCCCAAACTAGATCCAAAGCGACGCCTGGGGCATAATAAAGCATTTATGGGCACCAAATTGTTAACGAAATGAGAATTTATAGGCACATACGCCGAAATATGCAATTACATGCACTATAAGAACACTATGAAACCCTTCTGAAGCTCTCATTGTTGCTCATATCTCAAAGTGATGTGTTAAGAGTGCAAAGAACGTAACAGAAATTTGCCTAAGATGTGGTTTCTGGCATGTGTATAGTACCGTAAACTCAAAACACAAACTATAAGTGTGGTAGATAAACAACAGCACAAATGGAATTCTCAAGAAGCAGGCGTTCATTTCCGATGGAGGCGGAAATGTTGTAGGCCCGTGTGTTCAGATTTGGGTGCACGTTAAGGAACCCCAGGTGGTCGAAATTTCCGGAGCCCTCCACTAAGGCGTCTCTCATAATCATATGGTGGTTTTTGGACGTTAAACCCAACATATCAATCAATCAAGAAGCAGGCATCAATTTTGTCGCTGTGCGCGTTTCCTATTACAAGTGGTAGAACTACGAAAACTTGATTAATGTATTACCAGACAAGTGTAGCTCATTCATTACTTTTTTATCACGAGATGCGCGGAAACGGCAGTCTTATAGTAAGCGAACAATTGCGAACACGAACTCGGTTCAGTGAAAAACATAACTATAAAAAATCGACGAAGAATTGATGGATTTCAAATACTTGAGATATGTTAAGGAGCTACGTGGTTGGCTTCAGAATTGCCGTTATTACTGCGAGCTCCGACATTAAAAGCGAAAACGTACAACATGGATCTTCACCCCCACGAACAAAGGAAGCGTTAAACCACCAGAGGCTGATAGCTGTGATAAAGCGGCTTCTCTCTCTACACAAGCTAATGTTAACTGAGAACACGTGCTGAAGTAATCCCAGAGTTAATCTCTTGCCTCACTTAGTTCTCTCGTTTTTCTCTTTGTCTATCGGTTGCTTAGCTTAGTAGGCCTGTTCGTTATCGCATCCCCGTTACTCAACGATCAACGGATTAGTTATACCTTTCACCAAGTCACCTTAATCGAAAAAAAAAGTGTGGATAGGGTGCAAAAACCAGCACGTCACGATCGCCAGGCCCCATATCCATCTTGCCTTAAACCGGACCACCAGGATCGCGTGCCACAAGTGGCAACAAGCAAACACCTCTCCCTGCTTCCGCGATACAACGTCTCAGTTAAAACTACGCGCCGGCAAGGTTTATATCTGCGCATGCGCTGTATAGCGCCACACAAGTAGATGGGCGTTACTCCCTGCCTTTCCATTACTTATAGATACATCTCTCTCTCTCATACTTTATCAGCACAACACGGGCAGTGACGCGCGGTGGAGAGAAATAGAAGCTAGAGAGGCACCTGTTCGGAGGTGGAGGCGCAAAATTACTGGGTAGTGTAAGCAGAGAAGGAAAGCGAGAAAGAATCATCGACGAAAGCCCTGCCTGCACCATCACATGCTCCAGACAACGGTGATAAAAAAATAATAATTCATCCGCCACTCTTCGCGGGTTATACACACTCCAATCATTTTCGGGGCACTGCGTTACTTTTAAACCTGAATAATAGACTAGTGCGGCAACATGTATACAATATGGTGCAGCACGCATGCTTGGAAAAAGACTGATGGCATGTGATTTCGTGGACGCTTGCTTTTTGCCTTTTCGTTCCTTGTTCATATATTTTTCTGTAGTTCCCCGCTGCCACAGGCTGATAAACAAAGACGGCAGTGGCGGCTGCGTAAGCACTCTACTTTTTGTAATGGTTTCTAGCATCTGGAACGCAGCAGGTGCCAGCAATTACTGTTTTATTCCTGCGTGCGATGGCCGCTCCTAATGGCCCACCCTTTCATCTCCCCCCCCCCCCCTTTTTTTTTTTGCTAAGCGCAGAGAATGCTATGACCTCTAATGGGAATGCGTGGCGCATACGAAATGGAGGGGATTACGAGAGCAAGCTGTGAGAGACGGATAGCGGACGGAAGAAGAACCCGCTCGAGCGTATCTTGATTGGGTGAAACAAGAGTGGTTCTTGCGTGTAAACGAAGATTGCATGTCTGTTAGAGTTGGTCGCTGTGGCTTCGCCAATGCCTCTTACGTTTTTTTAGCTTTGTGCCTCTTCTTTCACACACACACACACACACACACACACACACACACACACACACACACACACACACACACACACACACACACACACACACACACACACACACACACACACCTGCCAACTTCCTTGATCTTCACCCATGAGCTTACACTGCTTAAAAGGTAGTCTGTAAATGTGAAGGTATTAACGGAGGCCCCCAGTGTGTTAATGTCAGGTATGGGCTACATTATTAGAGAGAGAGAGAGAGAAACGAGAAAAAAGGAAGGCAGGGAGGTTAGCCAGATGCTAGTATTCAGTATGCTACCCTACACTGGGGATGAGGAATAGGGGGTTGAAAGAGAAAGGGAGAGTTAAAAAATAAATAAGAGAAAAACACCGATACACACGCACACGCAAAATCAGTCCACTCAGAGGCGTTCCGACAGGCCAGTAGTTCGTAAGAAGCTCAGTAGTGCTTGCACGGCTTTCTTCTGCGACGATGAGTCATGACGGTGGCGCAGTATACTTTCTTCTGACAGCGGCTGGTCATCTAACCTGTTTAGTTTATTGGAAAGCTGTTGTCTTTCCAGGTTGTATTTCGGGCAGTCACACAGGATATGTCGAATCGCTTCTTCATCTCCTCAGTGTGCACAGTCGGCGGTGTCGGCCATACCTATGCGGAACGCGTACGCACGGGTAAACGCGACACCCAACCATAGTCTGCACAGAGCAGTAGCGTCGCCTCGTCGAATTTTCGTTGGAAGCTGCATGCTTAACGTTGGATCAAGGGTTCGTAATCTTGCATGCGTAAAGAGAGGCTCATTCCAAAGAGCCATGGAGCGTTGGCGAGCAAGCATGCGGAGCCTCCTAGCAGCGTCCGTCCTTGAGAGAGGTATTGACTGGTCGTTGCCTTCTGTATGGGCTGAACGGGCAGCTTGATCAGCTCGTTCGTTACCGATAATTCCACAGTGGCTTGGCCACCACTGAAATATAACGTGGTGCCCTTTCTCTGTTATATGGTGTAGCTTTTCTGCTGTTTCAAATACCAACTGCTCGTGTGGACCACGGCGTAGATTTGACAGAAGTTACTGCAGTGCCGCCTTGCAGTCGCAGAAAATCGTCCACCGTTGCGTGCTTTGGTCGTTAATGAAACGCAGCGCAGCGCGAAGCGCTGCAAGCTCTGCTGCCGTTGTTGTGATTGCATGAGCTGTCCTGAATTTGATTGTTGTGGCGTGCGTTAGAATAACGACCACCGCAGTTGAGCTGGTTTCAGGACGGAGCCGTCGGTGTAGACGTGGGTGCAGTCTTGGTACTTTTCGTACAGCAGAAGTAAGGCGAGCTGCTTGATGGCTGGTATTGAGAAATCACGTTTTTTCTGGATGCCTGGTATTGTCAGGTAGATGACTGGCTGTTTGAGGAACCATGGAGGAATTGAAGGTCTCGCCGCAGGCGTAAAACTAGTTGGTAGGGAGTCAGCATGTGTAGTTATTGTTCGACAAAAGGAAGTATGAGGTCTATCCACTGGTAGATAAGCTAGGTGGTGATGGGGAGTCCGGCCCACATGCCTTATGTGCGTCCTCAAAGCTTCAATTTCAGTATAGGAAGTCGATGAGGCCTGGGTGGATATCGAAGCACGCCGTGAGGAGGCTGAAAGGCGAGAAGTAGAAGCTCGCGAGCGCGAGGAGGCCGAGAGACAGGAGCGCCTCGAGTTGAAACGAATAGAATTGGCAATCCTACAGTGTTCGCAGGCGCCTAGCGTAGCTTTTCCGACGATTCAGGTCAGTGGTTTTAGAATTCGGGACCAACTGCCACCGTTCGTAGTAGGCGAAGACATGGCGAAGTATCTCGTCAAGTTTGAACACGTGTGTGAGCGAAACGCTTTGGAGTAGGCTCTTTGGGCGCAGAACCTGTTAGCTCTTCTTTCCGGCGAAGTGTCCGACGCGATAACTTGCTTGTCGAGGGAAGCGTTTGAGAGCTATGACGAGGTTAAGGAAGTGCTCTTGAGACGTTATAAGTTGTCACCCGAGGCTTTCAGGCAAAGGTTCCGGTATGCTAAAAAAGGGAAAGAGTCACACGTTGACTTCGCGTTTCGTCTTAAAGCCGATTTAATTGTATGGCTCAAGGGCGAAGGTGTTTATGACGACCGCGATAAAGTGGTGGAATGCGTTGCAATGGAGCAATTCTACCGCTGCATCGAGGAGGATGTCAAACTTTGGCTGCAGGACAAACTTAGTGAAGTACAGCTAAACAAGGCAGCAGAGCTAGCTGAGGAGTATTATACTCGCCGAAAGTTGCATAGCAGGGCAGTGCGCGTTGAAAGGATGAAAGGAAAGAGGGCTTTTCAAAGAAACCTGATCAACGGAAACCCGCTCCGCACCATAATTTCAAGAAGGACCCGTCTCTTACGAAGGACACTGTGGGGGAACGGCAAACGTATGCGGAGAAATCGAGTGAGGTTCCTAAACAACGCACTGATACCACACGGGCGTTTGAATCACGGAAGCCACTAATCTGCCACAACTGCAAAAAGGAAGGGCACATCGCGTTAAACTGTAAGCAAAAGTTTGCTTTCGCAACAATTCGAGAATCATAAAAGAACATGCGGTTGTTAGAGCCGTATATCCAAGAAATTAATTTGAATGGGAAAACGTGCCGAGCACTTCGTGACTCAGCGGCAACCATGGACGTTGTCCATCCTTCATTGGTGTTTCCGGATGACTTTACAGGAGAATGCGCGTGGATCAGGCAAGTCGCCGAGGAGCAGAGTGTTCGCTTACCAATCGCCACGGTTGTCATTGAAGGCCCGTTCGGTAAGCTTCGCACCGAAGCGGCTGTGTCTGCCGCGCTAAACGATCGTTTTCCTTATCTTTTCTTTAACAACTGAGAGCAGCTTCTCAAAGAGCAGCGTAAATCGTTCTTCCCCAACTTAGCGTACATGGCCCTCATGCGATCGCAAGCGCGGAAGCTTTCGCGGCAGCTTGATCTTGTTCAATGCGGTGAACTCTCAAGTGACCTTGTCGGCGGGTCGACGGAACCCCAGAAAGGAAATTTTCCGCGTGAGTCATGTGAGCAGTCACGCGAGCGGCCCGTCGCCGAAGCAACCGGCGTGGTATGCGTAGGGGGAGACGACATGGCGCCATTGAGTCATAGCGAGAAGGTTGCAACGCTCTCGCCTGTAGCGGAGAGTTGGAGCGAGCTGTCGAGGGATGATCGAGAGACGCCAATTCAAGAGCAGCGCGAGGACCTCTCGATTAAAGCGCCAGTGGAAAGCCACGTGAAAGCTTCACAAATGTTGTCGAAGGAGTACTACGACAAATCGGCGAAGAAGCGTGCTTTTGAAATAGGAAGTCAGGTAATGCTGCTGCAGCCGTCCAAAAGGAACAAGCTTGAGGTTGATTGGGAAGGGCCTGCCAATGTATTATCGAAGCTTTCTGATACCAATTGTGAAGTTAAATTAGGAAGGCGGCCGAACAAAATTTACCACAGTAAACTCGAAAGCAGTCGTAAATTTACTTTTAAGTGCTTCAGAGAAAGAGGGAGCAGAAATTTGGAGTTTTAGTGATGTAATCGAAAGGGGATAGGAGGTAATCTTGGAGCAGTTGAACCTAGAGCCTAGGTTAAGTGAAGTCCAAAAGGAGGACCCGAGAAAGATTGTTTCCAAGATTGGAGACGTGTGTTCGGACCGTCCCGGAGACACGACGGTGATCGAACACGATATAGAGCTAACTTGTGAGGAGCCGATCCCTAGCAAACCGTATCGTTGTTCCCCTCTGCAACGTCGCAAGTATGAGCAGCTGTTGGTACCGCATAGGTATCGTCGCCTAAATGTGATCGGTTACTGAGATGGAGCGTGATACCCCGACAGCGCAACTTTGACGTTCGCTAAAAAAAGGGTGGGGGGAGCTTAACGCTAATGCAGGTGCATTGAGCAGTGCGTTCTAGCTAGTACCCTCTCACCTTTCAGTTTCTCGCTGGCGATTCGGGCCAAAATTCTGACCTCATCACGACCTGAGCTGAGCGCTCTCGTCCAGAGTGAGCTCAAGGAGCCAACTTTATGTTGTATTTTAATTCGTTACGTTGTCGTACATGTAAAAAAAATGAGCTCTCATTTTAAGAGTCTTGTGTCCCACACGTACCTCTTGATGTAGAGGGAATGAAATTCCGATAGACACGTAGCTAGGTATATGTTGTACTATACTTTGTCTGGTGTTCTGTCGGGTGACCGAGGGCACTTGCTTGTGTCGTGTGTTGTCTGTTGTCGAACCGTTCTTAGCAAGTTGCAGAACCATCGACAAGTGCTGAAACCAAAGATTGTCAGAAGAGACGAGCGAAGGTGGTCAACAAGTTGTGTCGACAAGCCAGTGGAGCTGGGATCCGTCCTCAAGAATGGGATGTGTTCCCGGAACGGAGTCTGGAGCTGCATTCTTCCCATGGCCCTGGCGGCGAACCTGGAGGGACCTGGCGAACGAGCGGGCCTGTCATCCAAGCCCCGTGAAAGCAGCTTGTCTTTTCGGCGCATTGTCTGGCGGCGGGGGTGCTGTTATGCCTGCGAGTCCACAGCGAACGTCCGTGCCTCTGAAAAAGGCAATCTGTGTCAAGGCCAGCCCGCCTGACGCGAACAACTCAACGGCGTAAACACGCGCGGCGCCTTTCTGGCGCGCACGTGCTGTGAGTCAGCGCAGCCAGCGAGCCCGTAAACAACCGGCGTCTTCCTGTCTGGGGGGAGGGGGGGGGGTGACGCAATGCGCGGCGACGTCACTCGTCCTTGGGTGCAGCCACCTGCAGCGCAGCCTTTTGGAGGAGTCTGGCCTCACGACCAGCGGCGCTTCTGGTTGGACATTTGGGTTGGACCCGGGGCATATAAAAGAAGCCCTGCTGTGCGTCGAGAGAGACCCCTTTGACAGCAGACCCATTTTTAGAGCAGACCTATGTGTTAGAGAGGAGAGCTCGGCTCTTCGAGTCTCTGTTGCCCCCAGTGCCGAATTTGTAACGCCTCTGTATATATGCTGTACATAAACCTTGTTTAACTCACCGTCGTCTCGTCCGCTCGTCTATCAGCTCTGCGCAGAAGCAGTCGCGAGCTGAAAAGCCTACGCTACCAAACGGCTGGTGACCTTTCCGGCGGAGTACGAAGCAGTGGCGCCTTCGGGACCGTGTTGGCGTCGCCGTCTTTCGAAACAGTGGTTGCAGCGGTGAGATTCGTAGCGCCCTTCGTAACGTCGTCGGAGGTGCGCGTCGCAACAATATTCCCCCTATAGAAGCACCGCCATCCAGCGAACGTTCCAAGGACTTAACGAGGTGGCACACGCACACTTTCTTACCGTTTGCGCTTCGTGTCTACTTCCCAGCTTTAACCACCTCGAGTTCATGGTATATACTAGTTCACTGTATTCATGACACTGTGGCCCAACGCTCGCTAAACCTTTCTAAAATCAAGGAGGTTACGCCCAGCGAGTATAAAGTAGCAACCCTTTCTTGTCCGATAGTGCTCAATGTACATGCGAATGGCTGCTAATGGGGAATGAGAGAGGAGAATTTGCCTTTTAGTTAACGCGCACGCTGCGAATTTTATGTTGTTCAACACACACAGGAGAAATCTCCCATCGGCACCATCTTGCAGATCAAAACGTAAGACTAGTTACACACTACGACTCCTACGAGGGACGAATGAGTGCCGCTTTAAGGAGCTTAGCCCCTAAAATATTCGCATCGAGATAGCCTTGACCACGGCAGAATAAACAGGTGCAGAGAGGGGCAGATATAAAGACATCTTTGTGCAGTTTTCTTCCGTTCAGGAGCGACGACGAATAGAGAAGCAGCACGAAACAAGCTTAATAACGTTCAACGCCGGTTTTCTTTTCTGTGCATTTTCATTTTTCGCATGAACTCTTCTACCACGACGCGCTACATGAGGCAACTAGAATTGTGCAGAACAGACAAGAAATTTGTCTACGCGTCGCAAGGCACAATAAATGAATAACTAAAAGTTCACCCGCAAGAAGAAAAAGTCACAGCTTTGCCGCTAAGGCGAAGCTATAAATGCGATAGCAACAAATTGGAATGTCACGCGCAGAATGGCGAGCCGATCTAAACGTGCCCCACGTTTCTTACGCCCAAATGACGCACGAGACGTACTCACTGGTACACAGATGATGATACGTGGGATTAAATATCCCGAAACAACCATATGATAATGAAAGACGCACAACAGTACACAGATGAAAGCGCATAAGAGTGTCAGTTGTTACTTCGCTGTGTCTGAAAAGCGCACTCTTTTCGCAAACGGAGGCTGTGCAATGATTGCAGTGACATTTGTGCACCCCATAACTACAACAGAATTGTTTCAGTCAAGCCCAACGCGAGCAACACGTATGATCCAGGAGATAAGGGCACTCGAGAGATCGTCCACTCCCCTCTCCGCGGGCCAAAGTACGCGTGAGAGATGAGAGCCACCGCACCCATTGCGCCTTCTTTCTTATATTGCTGAAAACATAATAGTTCTCCCCCCCCCCCCCTCGAGATGCCCGCCAACAGCGGGTAAGAGGTAGATATATATATCTTGCCGTTTCAATGTTGAACGAGGTACCTTTTGGTGGCTCAGTAATTAAGAAAAAAAACATTTCGGTGTCTCAGTAGTGAACACCTCGCATTCACGAAGTGGAGGTCCCATGTTCGATTCCGCGCGCCGGGGTCTTTTTCTGGATATATTTTCTTTCTTGCATTTTTACATATATAGATACGTATACATATACGGTGCATGGTGACGAAGTCCAGCCGACAGTGTCCATATAATTGCTATCGCAAACAAAAAAGAAGCGGAGGTTTCGGACATCATCAAAAATTCAGCCAGCTAACGGAGGGCGCGTACGTTTGCGACTGCACGCAAGGGGCTCAGCTCTCCGTCCCGACTATTCCATGCAGTAATGAAGCAAACATGTAATGCAGCACAAATTTTCAAATTTTTTTCCCGCTCTATGAAGCACGATAGTCAGTTGCGACGCACACACGGTGCAGTACGATTGATCATGGGAATAGCTTACGCTTCAAACTAGACGCAAGAAATTTGAAACATTTGTAATTGTTCAGTGAACTGCGAGCGCGGGAGGAACACAGACAGGAAGCAAAAAGGAGGCACCCAGCACGAGCGCTCACTAACAGCTGGTAGTGAGCGCTCGTGCTTTGTGCCTCATCTTTGCTTCGTGTCTGTGTTCCTCCTTCGCTCTTAATTCGCTGAGCAATTATGAATTGCCAAGTAGCCCACCTTTCCATTCTATCGGAAGATTTGTCAGAAACAAACGACATCTGGATGACGGTGATTCATAGCAAAGACATAGAGAAGCAAAGATGACTGATATGAATGTTGTGCGCTTACCGATTCAGTGGCGGGAGTCCAGTCGCTTACAGCTTCCACAGCACTGCGCGGAACTATGGGTGAGGGGTGTAAAACCGAGTGTGTCGGCGCAGACGGACACGAAACACCCGCGGCCATGAAAAAAGAACGGGCTCGCCGCAAGCTACGACGAAAATTACGCAGGCAAAGTGTAAACTAAACGCAAAGATAAATTCAAAGAGAAAATCTTTCAGTGTAGTGACGGCGATGACCGCCTGAGGTTGGTCATCTGCCTGCACCTGTTCATGAAAAGAGAGCCTGAATGCCTGTGCGGAAGGAAGAGGATGACACGGAACACGCAATGCGGAGTAATTTATGCGCAGTTTTAGCCCAGTTATACACTGACAATAAAAGATGGAAACGATAAATGCTGCGTTGCGATAAGTATACGAAAGTGAAAGGACAGTCTGGGGGTCCTGCCAACAAAGACGGCTGATGAAAGCCGTCAGGATGAAAAAAAAAACAAATAAAAAAATCTGAGATGCAAGCATCGCTGTTACCGAAGGTAAGCTATCGATACCCATGTTTTACATTGCGCCAGGATGATTCCACCGAAACATGCATCGTTAATACAGAGTTCTGTTCAGCTTTTCATTGTCCTACTTTCTACACAACCTTTCTTAAGAGACGCACGCAAGTTTGAAAAGGAGTACGGAGGGCTGGGAGCGATGAAAGGAAAATGAAATGTCAAAAAAGAAAAAAACGAGGTCACACTATAAAATCAAGATAACACTTTTCTCAGTGCTGCGCAAGACAGGGGTGCTGATGCCAGTACGTGTAGCCAGAACAGACAAACCGAGATGGTATAAAAACGCAGTATGATCGTATAATAACACACTGCAATAATGCGGGCGTGTCTGCTTTGTACTCTCTGTGTCACTGAATTACGCCACCCGTCGACAATAAACTGACGGCTCCGATGGAGGCGGATATGTTGTAGGCCCGTGTGCTCAGATATGGGCGCACGTTAAAGAACCCCAGGTGGTCGAAATTTCCGGAGCCCTCCACTACAGGCGTTTCTCATAATCATATGGTGGTTTTGGGACGTTAAACACCACATATCAATCATCAATAAGCTGACGGCGTTTGTTCCTGCATCAAAAGCGCTCCGTCTCGGGATTCGGCTAACGCGTCGACGACATTACGGTGGCGCAGCCACAAGCCAAACGAAGAAAAAAATCGAAAATAGAATTCGTATTGGTATTGTTTCTTCTAGTACGAGAAGAAGCCTGCTGGGAGAGTTGCCTAGGGGCCTTCTGCACTTTCTCGTCTCTGGGGTATTTTCTCTGAGATTAAGGTGTTGTACTACAAATAAAAACAAAAACAAAGGGTAGGGTGGAGAAAGTCGGAACGCCATTGATACAAAAAACAAGTCCAAAAATAACGAAGGTTTCCATCACATGCAAGCACATGCCCAGTCAGTTACGCATCAGCACGCACTGAATAGTGTTCGAATAACGCGATACACGTAGGCTCAAATTCATGCACAGGCATGCGTAAATCTATCGGAATACCAGCGCAGACTAATCAAGCGATAAGACATACCTGAAATTCCGCCAATACAGAGTCAAGTAACCGCAAGGCCCCAGACCTAAAAGCCAACTTGATGGCCTGGGTCCAAGGAAAATTCAGGCACCCGAGTGTAAGCTCTATTGTTTTATACCAGACAGTTTTCATCGGAGTCCACTTGGCGTTTCTACCCTTTTTAATGCCAAACTAAACTCTTGCATTATTCTATACTTTCGCTCGCCATAGAATATCGGTTTTTCTTATAGCAAGCTCCATCGCGCAGAGGAGCTTCGATCGTAATTTCCTGAGAAAGTAGGTTCCCTTTTTTTTCTTTCTTTCTCCACCAAAAAGCTCATTGACTTGTATTATTTCTTCCTAGCCACGTTCAGTCCAGAGAACTTTCGTCAGCTTCCAGAAGGCCTCCATACCTAAAACGAACAAATTAAATTTAACGTGAAGCCAGGGAGCGTAGTCAAGCCTTACGTCGAAATATTTTGGGCGGGACAGAATTTTTGTTTGTCTTTCTTAATTAAATTTGTCTTTCTCATATAGCGTGGTCGATGGGTCAGACTCGTACTGAACCACTGATTCCACTTGGTCGAAGAGGTAAGAGCTATACAAAGAAACGTTGCCTGATGAATGTCTCGGTTGGTTCCTTGAAGAATGGCTGAACCAACCACATGCCAGGAATCGAGTGGCCGCAGATCTAGTGAAAGAAAGAAACAAAGAGAGAAAGAAGGGAAGAATGTAGAAAAGAAGGAAATAATAAAAGTCTTTCTCCTTCGTTCCGCTTTTCTCGTTTCTTCGGTTCGACAGAAATGACGTTTGACGTTGGCGCAAGCCCTTAAAGCAGCGTCACACTTCTCATTCCATGCCCTCTATGCATACGAAAATTATTCGCGAACTCCACGGTCTCTCTCTCTTTCTTTCTAAAAAATACGGAAGAATAAAAACGAGAACGAAATAAAATGTGTGTGAAGATTAGTAGAAAGTGGGACGAATGCTTATGGAATATTCAAACCACCACTTAATGAAATAAGAACAGAAAAACAGAACAAAAAAGGTCACGTCTTACTTATCGTTCGTAGCTTCGCAAATTTCGCCGCGCGTGAAGCTGTCGCGGGCATAGAGCAAAGCGGTGCGGGAATCCTGCCGCCGCCGTCTCGAGGAATAAATTAGGCAGAATGCGCAGGAGAGGTCTGAGCTCAAGTTCTTTTGGAAAGGCCACTCCTGCAAGAAGGAAGGATCCGAGACAACGTCACGCGCAGTCTTGCCGTAATAAATATTGGATGTCTCAAGGAGGGCGAGTGATCTCTGCTTTCCGAGCGTTCGAATTCGTTTTGTAGCCTGCACCGTATACGTGTGTTCTATGTAAAAACTTTGCCGCCGCGTTTCGGTTGACTTCATTAAGGAAGGTGTGTGCGTGCGTTCTTGTGTGTTTGAGGAGACGGGGAGGCTCAGGAGAGTAAAAAAGGACAGGCCGTTATTAATTCCTTTTCTTCTCAGTACACGAAAAACGTGAAATCGCGGGATTTGTTAGAGGGGACGTTGAAGTGAAAAAAACAACAACTAAACATTGAATTGCTTCACGAACAAAATCGAGTTTCAAAACACAAACGCCGAAACCTTGAAGAAAGCAATGGGAAGTCAATAGAACGAAGCGTTCTTAATTAATCAGGGATCCAGTCACCCGGAGTACAAAATTTGCGGCACCCCCTGCCCCTTCCCCAATTCTTCCTCCTCGATGGCTCGCAGTTTAATTAGAGCTTCCTGACCAACCCTGTATCAGTGTGAAAGAAAAGTTCAGTAGGCGGCGAAGCATTAACACTAAGCAAAGCGGGTGTGGCATTACGGGATTAAATAGACAGCTCGGATTCGAGTACGAGATTACGTACCCTGAAAAGTTTAAAGCAGCCGAAGAATATAATAATAAAAATATTGATATGAGATGTCGAATAAGCAGTTGAACGAAAAGGGGTTTTTAATGAACTAAGATTTTTTTATTGTGAGAGCTCTTTCTTTTCCATCGCAGTGAGAAATGATTTAAACTGAGCAGTGCTTCGTTTGCGTGAAATACCTGTAATCTCTTAGACGCAACTACAGGTCGACATTCACCCTTGCTTCACACAAAACGTCGTGAATACAGAGAAGCTTTGCGGTGCTCCACTTTATTAATATTAAAAGACGAGACAGACAGACAGACACACAGACAGACACACAGACAGACGGACAGACAGACACACAGACAGACAGACAGACAGACAGACAGACAGACAGACAGACAGACAGACAGACAGACAGATAGATAGATAGATAGATAGATAGATAGATAGATAGATAGATAGATAGATAGATAGATAGATAGATAGATAGATAGATAGATAGATAGATAGATAGATAGATAGATAGATAGATAGATAGATAGATAGACAGACAGACAGACAGACAGACAGACAGACAGACAGACAGACAGACAGACAGACAGATAGATAGATAGATAGATAGATAGATAGATAGATAGATAGATAGATAGATAGATAGATAGATAGATAGATAGATAGATAGATAGATAGATAGATAGATAGATAGATAGATAGATAGATAGATAGATAGATAGATAGATAGATAGATAGATAGATAGATAGATAGATAGATAGATAGATAGATAGATAGATAGATAGATAGATAGATAGATAGATAGATAGATAGATATGTTCGTCCACTAGTGCATAAGAATCATGGGCATGTATACTGACTGACTACGTCACTTAGGTGAAATGTAAACTGAGATTATCGATTCTTAAAATAACAATAACAAAAGAAGGACTTCCTAAACATAAATTACAGACTTTATAATTAGGAATAAGGAATTCATAATCTATTATCGTTCGTGCGGATACTGGTCTTAAAATAGAACAAGGCAGTGTACTATAACCTGTCTTTTTCCGCTTTGCACGAAACGACACTTCACTGCACCTGTCACTTGGTCGCAGATAGCTACACGTAATCTCGTCTCACCTTCTGGTGGCTCCCGTGTCCCCAAGTATACATATTGCTTTCGGAAGCGGCATTGCCGTAATGCTGTTACATTACACTTCTGTACCGGTGCGGAGGCTAGTGTCCAAGAAACGCTTTCGGTATAAACGCCAGCGTGGCACCGCTCACCAGGAACGGTGACGAAAGTACAGGGAAGGAGAGAAAAAGAGGTAGCAGGGACGGAGGGAAAGGGTAAACGCGTCATCCTCCGTCGCTCGCTTGGCTGTCGCCAAAGGCGCGGCGACGTTCGCGAGCGAGATATGAGGAACCAGGGAAAGAAAGCGGGGCAATTAATCATCACCGTCACGTACCGCAGCCTAAATTCCTGGTGACTTTCCTTCCTCTTCATCTCCTTCTTTCTCCTCGCCACCTCGATTTTCTTTTGTCTCTCAGTGCGGCACGCGTCTCCCCCGTACAGTGCCAAGGAGGTGCGATATTCGAGACAATAGCGAGCACGCAGATTTCGTGCACGCATAGCGTACACGCCACGACGCCATGGTGATGAGCGGCGGCATCCTCCTCAACGCTGAACCTTCCTATTCTTATCGCATACAGCGTGTTTCTTTGTCATATCTAGGTAGGAACTTATCTCACTTGCTCGCTGCATGCCTGCCTGTCGGCCCGCCTACTTGCTGGCTTGCCAAGCTCGTCTTTCACGAGACCACGCAACTTGGAACTGCGAGTGCGTGAGCTATTTCAGAGTACGAACAGTGCCCTGTAGTCTGAAGTATATCGTCTTATTGCGTCATGGAGTGAAACAAACAAACAAGCAAAAAATAAGCAAAAATTATTAAACAAACCAACAAACAAGCCAGCAAATAAACAAACAAACAAATGTATCGACCTTTCCCACTAGGAGGTGTGGCACTGCTGACGGTTGGCCAGATGAATTCGGGCTCTCTGGGACGATACGATTCCCGCACAGTCACGCAAATACGATATATGATGTGCGCCCAATTTTTTGCCGTTTGCATTAGCCATCTACAGTCTTCCTGCTGTCTGTAACTGTTGTGATCGCGTTGATTACTCATTGCTAGAAGTTCCAAGCACACTATTGCACGCTCTTCTGTGGCTCTTCCATTGAACGTAAGAAGTGTTCCTAACAGTTTACGACTAACATAGCTAGCCAGTCTTTTGGGGGCGAAGCTCCCTATGCCGTGGAGCAAGCGCGATTTAGTAGTAGTAGTAGTAGTAGTAGTAGTAGTAGTAGTAGGCAGTCACCTCCACGGCCGGACTAGAGGAGCGGCACACGTGCACCCTCTTGAGTTGAAGAGGAAACCCGAGCACGTTAATCATCGATAAAAAAATAATCGTTTCTGTTGAAACAACTTACAGAGACAAGTGTTGGTGACAATCTTCAATAAAGTTTGCCTTGAGTTTGATGCTTACTAAAGAAATTCGGCAGATCGCACGTACCTTGGGAATCGACGTTGTACGAAGCATGCGAAGGGAAGGTGATAGTGTTGCAATTTTCTTCATTGAGCGACACATCATGAAATGACCCTAAAATATGTACAAATAGTTGAAGATGTTTATATAACGAGCTGTTTGCACTTGTTCAACGATGCTAACTGGAACATGCGTATTAGCGACACCAGAGACTGATGTGAAACGCTGATGCTCGCGAGGATGCTGGCTCTGGACACTGCTACATAAACCAATTTCAGCACATGGCACCTAACCACAGCTGACGTTGACCCGAGGTGGCGGCTGCATCAAAGGATTGCATATGTAATGTTTATAAAATTGAATAGGCAGCCCTGCAACCACTATTGACGTTGCACGAAGATTAGCGTCTATTTGAAAAGTAGGTCGGAGACCTGGCTTAGCTCTGTGGTAGAATGCTTTGTTGCCACGCAGAATGCTTGTGTTTGATTCGAGCTGGGACCCTGACATTTATTCTTTGCATTTGTCGGGTCGACACTACCGATTTCGGGTATTTCTTAACGCTCGTGCGTTAACATTGCCCTTGTGTGTTCACATTGTTCCTGGGTAGATAAGTGTCAATCACCTCAGGTGTGGCACATACCCACATACCAGTGGCACATACCCGCCCCTCGGTATGTGTAACTGATAGATAGATAGATACGCTCAAAGTTGTCGAAGTTCGCTTAGCGAACTTCCGTGCGTCCTTCTGTGCGTCCTTCTGATAGTTTTCAAATGCGCACTTTGAGCACTATCTGACCAGAAAGGGTTGCCACGTTAAACTCGCTGGGCGTAACGTCCTTGGTTTCAGCAAGGTTTAGCAAGGGTTGGGCCACAGTGCCAAAAATATAGTGAACTAGTATATAGCCTTAAACTACAGGCGGTGAAAGGTGGGAAGTAAACACGAAGCGCAGGCCGTAAGAAAGTGCGCGAGTGCCACCTCTCGTTTAGATCAGTAGTGTACGCTGGATGGCGGTACTTCTATATGCTGTATATATGATGAAAAGATATGAGATGGCGGTACTTGAAGTGTTCACTGGATAGATGGAAGGATGTATGGACGAACTGACAGACAGATGCACGGACAGACGCATGAATGGATGGATAGACGGACGGATGGACGTATGGATGTTCGCACGGATGGACGGAAGCAAGAACGAACGGACGGACGGACGCCTCGCCCCATTCATCATCCTGCACTCCATGGATATGCTGTGATTTTTTCTTTTCCTCCTTACTAATGCTGTTCTGTCCTGTGGAGACATACATTCAGACGCTTGCACGTGTAAAGAAGCTATGGCGACGTGTATGTGAATGTCGAATCCATTCTAGGAAAGCCTGTTAGCAGGCAGGAAAGGTACACAAACGCCTCCTAGAAAAACTATGCCTGGAACGTGGCTCTCTCTTCAATTGAGAGCTTGCTGCCAGCACAAAATGTCGGAGGCCATGCCTCCTACCGCGTGTTGCAACCGTCCGCCGCGTGGGACCGCTCACCTCCGTACCGCTCTGTCACGTGACCTTACCATACCGCGGTGTCACGTGACATCACAGCTGCTCGGAGGCAACTGTGAGAGCATTGCTGTGTTCGCAGAGGGCGACCGCCACAGGCGTTCGCCTCCCGACCGGAGGGGGAGGGTAAAATCCGAGGGTGGGGCTGCGCGTTCGTGGCTCACGTTCCAGGCATAATTTTTCTAGGAGGCGTTGGGTACACTTATAGCGTCATCTCTGGGAAGAAATCAGGCGAAAAAATAACAATGAATAATCACGAAAGAGAATATGAGCATGCATCTACGAGTGGGTCAATCTCTCTTCATGGTTTTTGGCCAGAATAACTCAACCAGCGTAGTCCCCACGCACGCTTGGCGCGTCTTCTATCTGCATAGTCATAGCAGGAAATCAAGGAATGCGCGCTTGATGCGCAGACGCTTCCTGAGGGCTCACGGCGGGGCAGGCAGCGAATGAAAAGGAGCGTATCCAGACGTGCACTTTGCCTCTTGCACTCTCCTTGTACAGGGCGCACACCAATGTCGCATTGCAGTGCAACACTGCTGCGTCGGCAGCTATATTTTACAGCATTCGGTGGCGTGGTGCGCGAGAAACACTGTGCTTGAGGGCATACAGAAGTGCCAACCTCGAAATCGGACCGCTCACTTGCGCAATTATATGCGCCGTTTTCCAATAATTGATGCTCGACCCAAGGGTTTTCGACCCCCAAGGGTTTTCGACTCCCTCTACCAAAGGGTTTCTGACCATTGGTGATCTCTAAAAAAAGCAATCTGATCATTTAGAGCGACCATTTGTCATTCCACGTTGTCCCACTTGACTATCTCCCGGATACGAACGCATGAGCGCCATTGTTACATGCAGCAACAACGTTCCGCCATGTTTAATCAGTGAAGCCCTTGCTGCTGCCGTGTCCCAAGGGATTCCGGCCGACAGCTAGGGGTGACGGGCCTTTCCTGAAGTAACTGACTGATTTTAAATAATGTTTTCTTTCTTTCTTCCTGCTATAAACGTAGGGGAAGGTTGAACTGTATGGAGGTAACAAACAGCTAGAGGAATATCACGCGATGCGAGAAAAAAAGAAGGAAATAAATAAAATAAGTACGTCAGGCATGTCCAAAGGGGCAAAAGTTTCCATGCCTCAATCCCAGGTATTTATAAAGTAGCGTGGCCTGGCAACATCTGACCTGGACTGTACATGGCAAGCTTCATTTATCCCCATTTACCATATAGGGCAAGGGCTCCCCGGAAACCAATTACATGTCAAACAGTCGCGACGGCGCGTTTCGAAATGTGCGTTTTTAGCGTGCTCAGTCCATGGTTTCTTAAGTATACGCTTCTTTTGCCTGCGTGCATTCGTTTGGTTCGTGCAGTTGTGAAGCGCTGTAACGCACGCAGTAAGCTGCGTTGTCCCTTAGTCACGAATTTCGACGGCATAGCTGCGTGTACCTATTTCGATGAGATTCGCAGGTCATTAATTAGGCTGTGCTGTGAACTCACACCGCAATGGGCTGCACAGCACCATGCCATTTTGTGGCGGGCGCACCCACACGTTTCACGCGTGGCGGAAGATTGTAAAGCGAGGTCGTGTGAAAAATCCCGTAGTGGGGTGTGAATTAATTTTGACAATCCAAAAGCTTTTTTTCTGGAGCTAAAGTTTTAGGTAGCAACAATTTCGGGGCGAAGCTCCTTACGCCGTGGGTCGTATGTCCCGGGTCGTCGTAGTCGTCGTAGTAGCCATGTTGCATTCCAGTGCATACCAGTAAAAACGGTGTCACAGCATATCCACGTAGTGAAAGATGATGAGTGGGGCGAAGCATACATCAGTCCGTCCTCCGTCCATCCGTGTGCCCGTCCCACGGTCCATCGGCTTCGCCCCACTCATCATCATTGACCTCATAAATATGCTCTGCTTTTTTTTTTGGATTACTCCTTCAAATTGTGTGGCAGCCAGATACTGATGCTGTCGCTTGTGACGGGAGACGAGCTCCTGACTTCGGCAACTGCCAATCCTGCATAGTACCGTGACAGTTCTATTAAGCGAGCTCACTGAAACTGTTGTTTCACCGAAAGTAGGCTTATTAGGAAGAAATTATTTATGTATGTGATACCTGGTACAGAGGCATCTTTTCCAAGCGAACCAACTGCGCTGCTTCCCATGTTCGTTACGGGTAATTAATTTATTGTCTTTTTCAGCCTGACATTCTCTAAATAAACCATTGATTACACTCGCAAGTAGAGGCTTCTCGCGGAGATTTATTGCAAGAAGGTGCGCAATCCTGATTGCATCAACTCGTGTTTCCGCGTAAGAGATCTCAATCACCCCCCACCCCCCCAGAAACCTTGGCTGCTTCCAGAAACAGATCACTTTTTTGGGACTTCGCTTCTTGCTTGTTATCGAGCAGTTATTAGGAGCATGTCACAGCGTTCGGCAGGCGTATTTTATGAAGAAGAATCGTTTTCTATACGTATACTTGCGTATACTTCCTTTTACAGGGAACCCGTAGAGACTTCGTTGAAGCATGCACGCCGTCCTTCGATGGATGACGCCATGTCCTGCATAAAAGTTGCACAAATAACGCCATAATAAATGAGACTACGAGTCTATTCTGACTAAGTGAGGTTCCTTAAGGCGTACCTCAATCAGAGTATATATACATTTTTTAGGGGCGAAGCTCTTCATAGCGGCACCTGTTCATCCCTCATAGCCGTTGTAGTATGTAACAAGTATAACGTTTTGACCTCCAAGGTGGCGCCGGTTAGAGATTTCTTCCGTGCGTCGTTAAACAATAAAAAATAGGCTCAATGTACATGCCAATGGCTGCTGATAGGGAATGAGAGACAGGAGCATTGGGCTTTTAGTTAACGCGCACGCTGCGATCCCCATTAGCAGTCATTGGCATGTACATTGAGCTCTATCTGACAAGAAAGGGTTGCTACGTTATACTCGCTGGGTGTAACCTCCTTAGCTTTAGGAAGGTTTCGCGAGCGTTGAGCCGCAGTGCCATGAATACAATGAACTAGTATATACCATTAATGAAATCGAGGTGGTTAAAGGTGGGAAGTAGATACGAAGCGCAAGCCGTAAGAAAGTAAAAGCCGAATTCTCCTGTCTGTCATTTCCCATTAGCAGCCATTGGCATGTACATTGAGCACTATATGCCAGAAAAAGGCTGCTACGTTATACTCGCTGGGCGTAACCTCCTTGGTTTTAGAAAGGTTTAGCGAGCGTTGGGCCGCAGTGCCATGAATATAGTGAACTAGTATATACCATGAACTCGAGGTTGTTAAAGGTGGAAAGTAGACCCAAAGCGCAAGCCGTAAGGTATTGTGCGTGTGCCACCTCTCGTTTAGTCTTTGGAATGTCCGCTGGATGGCGGTTCTTCTATATGGGGAATATATGACGAAAAGATGCGAGATGGTGGTACTTGGAGTGTTGAATAGATGGACGAACGGACACACAGACAGATGCATGAACGGACGCAGGGGCGGATTGCATGTGCATGGATGAACGCAGGGACGGATGCACGAACAGACGCACGCACGGACGGGCGGATGGACGCATGGACGGTCACACAGACGGACGTATGGACGGACGGAAGCAAGAACGAATGGACAGACGAATGCTTCGCCCCACTCTCCATCATTCCCTCCGTGGATTTGCTGCCGATGTTTTTATTTTTTTTTTGCAGCCCATCCCGGTGGCCCAATGATTACAGTACTCGGCTGCTGACCCACAGGTCCTGGGTTCAATTCTGGCTGCGGCGGTTATGGTGACACTCATAAGCAAAATTTAGGCAAGCCTTGATTTTATTCACTACCTTGGCATAGAAGTTTCGTGCTACGTGATGGCACATATATAAGCAAACAAAAGAGCATACGATGAGGCGTTGCAAACATCAATTATCGTCTAAATTCTATGGCTGCTCACCAGATCACGGTGTGTGATTCTAAAGTAGGGGGTGTAAATAACCTTCAAGCTGCTGCGGTTTTATAAGTCTGCTACGTTGAAGTCTTGAAGTTGTGTGTGGGCGTTTGCGTGTGTGTTTTCACTTGTGATTTCTTGAGTTCTCATACTCGTATTACTTCTCGGCCTCTTGGCTAAGATCAAAGTGTATGGTTGGTAGGTGTTCTGTGGTATGGTCATATGCTCAATGTGAGCGTCATCTTATGAGACTACAATGTGGTCATATGAATATGTGATGAGATTTTTAATGTATGTTGCTTTGATGCTCACTTACCATGGTATAGTTACATGATGTAGTTAGCAGCTATTATTCATGTACGAGGACACCACCACAAGCTTCCTTTTATTAACCTATACATTTGTTAAATATTCATCTTCATACGGCAACGTGCGCGCACATACACCGCAATAGGCGTAAATATTCCATTCGTGGGGTTACTAACAGCTTTGTAGTGTACAAACCATTCAAGTCAAGACTATTCTCTTACTAGCAAGATGGTAAATTTCGCTAGCCTGCATTTTACAACCTTCACTTACTAAGAGGCTAGTGCCTTTCGTAACAAGTGAACGGTTAGTATCTAGTTTGCGTTTATACCAACCTAATTTTTTAAGAGTGCAGATGTGACGTGCACGGGCTTTTTATAGATGCGCTTTTTCATCAGAGGTGGCAAAGGCTCAATTAAAAAGCATATATCGTCGGCCAGATGGCGCAACGGCTTCGGTGATGCGTTTTTAATGCGTTTCCAACTCAGTTCGGGCGGCGGCGCTGGCAGCGCATCGTTCAGTCTAGGAAACGAGTGCTTCGTGAACTATATGGCAGCACGATGCACGTGTACTTATACACCTTTTCACAGGAAGGGAAAAAACACCGCCATGATGGGCTGTGCGCGGGAGTACAAACGCTAAGGGCGCAGCGTTGTCAGTGCATTTTCGAGGGGACGCGCCAATTTGCACAGCCCAAGGAGGGCTATGACGGCGCTCAGGGAGGCGGTTAAGAAAAGGTGAATACTACAAGATCCCCCGCCGTCATTTCGTCGTCGCATTTGACTGAGGAAGTTTCGCGTGCCACGCTGAAGATGTTTACCCCGAGGCGGCCGGTGACTTGACAAAGAGTGCCATACGGGACGAAACGGCTGAACATGAAGCCTTGTACGTATGTATGTAAGGTGGTGGCGTGGTATACGAGGGACGGAACGTTGATCAGTGCTAGTTGGCGAGTGCTCCATGCGAAACCACGGCCCCTCCTGTGCTATTGCGGATAGACAGACATCAAAGAGACGCCGCTGAATGAGCGTTCTCAACAAGCAATGGACCGGGAAGGCGTTAGAAGTTTCGTCTTTCACATTCTTCTTTGTCTGGCTGTCCCGTACCTGCTGAGTGTGTCATAGAACTATGCGGTCACGTACCAAGAGAGACAAGCATGTGCAGACCGGCGGCTTAAAAAAAACAAACAAAAAATACAGGTAGTCGAAATGTCCATGATCCCTGCAATAAAGAGTCCGACGTATTCATAACGTGGTTTCAGGCATCTAAAACATCCGACAATTATACACAACCACGTGAATACAAAGAAAAATTAGGGCTAGTTATATCTTAGTAGTCTATTGCATTGATACGATTGTGCGCAACAAAGAATTGAAGCAGCTACTCTAAAAAGTTTCACTTCTTTCATTCAACAATTTTTCATTCAATTTGCGTAACCATACGTCTGCTTTCGGTTTCATTTTCTGGACATGGTAGTCAGCAGGTATGTACAGATACATAGTGCAACAAAAATACTATAATATAATGCTTATGCGCGACCTTGAATGTCACCGCACCGAAACACTTACACTCGCTACAGGTGCCAGAGCAAAATGAGTCAGACAGAACGCCTCTCTCCATACAAGCAATCTCTGAGCCACCATTATATCCTCCCCCTCCTTCCCCCATTCCCCGCTGCCACTCGCCTCCATTTGCCCTCACGTTGCATCACCGCCTATATTTCCTACCTCTAAACTCAAAGTAAACGTGTTACATATGGCCAGTGGCTGCCTCTGGCATCGCTGCTCTCCAGAGGTTATAGTGCATTACAACACTTTCATGGCGCAATTCATTCATATTTACGTAATGTTTTTCTTCTGGGTGGCAGAAAGAAGGGCCGTGTATACCTCGCAGTGAGTGTATAGGTGTACGGGTGTGCGGCAGGTATTACGAGAGAGCTGAGGAGATTTCGAGGAGAGTATATAAAGAGCAGTGATCAATTCTCTACCGCAGCCGTCTGCGCGGTTGTTGATGGGCCCTTTTTTTTTCGGATGAACGTAGATCACAGATGCGCGGGTGGCAGTGAATTGATTTGAGACAACGCCGCAGACAACGAGAAACGAGGCTTGTCGGTCTTCAAACAAAGTCTGTATGAGTGATGCGCGAAATGACTGTATGCTGCACCACTATTTCTAGTGGTGCAATTGAGAAACATTAAACAAACGAATACCACCTACTTTTGCGTATAATGCCAACGAGGCAAGTGTCTATCGGTCGAGAATGCAGCTTTGTGTTGTTTAATGTAGGCATCTGAAAGTTATACTCGTCCTTTATACACACCTTCGGGTTTTCGCTAGACTGCCACTTTTCAAGATGTACGAACCTTTGTAAAGCTAATCTAATAAAAAGGAATCAAGAGTCATTTTTTTTTCTCCTGCTTTTCTCTCAGTATGCGTATAAGCGTTGTGGTTTTTACATTAAAGTCAATGCTTGCTGATCATAATGCTGGGAAAATCTGTCCCATTTCTCGTAGACTCGTTCATTTGTGAATCTATAGCTCTCCTGTCTTGACGATACTGTTTCGCTAAATATATTGCGTGTCTTTCGCACTATGCGCGAAGACACACACAGACAACACGCACGAACAAACGCACACACGCGCGCGCACGCGTGAAGGTCTTTCAGCTAACTTGCGCCAATTATTGTTATGAGCAGTATGCAGCACGTGAATGATATATTTTAGAAACGGCCGAGTTAATTTTCGCTTTGAAACAGCGAGAAACAACGAACACACGCAGAAGAAGACTGAACGACAAAAGCGGCCAGTTTGCTGCTACGCAAAGTTGGGTCAGTAACAAAAATTATTAATTGAAATTCCAAACAATGACTACCGTAAATATTCAATATAAACGTTAGTAGCGCTTCAGAGACGTCTGATTACTTGACTCACATACTGAAATAACCAATATATTCATTTCTTTGGCCTGGCTCTAAAAAGTTGTAGAGTTATCGAGAAAATGCGTGGCGCAGGGTCAGCTTAACCGGGCACGCTGCGTCCTTGCCGTAGCCAAGGGGTATGGGTGCTGCGAAGGTTCAATTCCCCCCCTTCCCCCCTTCTCGAAATACTTCAGTTTTACAAGCATATGAATTCCCGTAACATACAAACACACGCACGGACAATATTAATATTAGTCCAACTCCCCCCAACCCCACCTTGCGCAACAAAATTCAGGCTACGTTCCCTGCCCTGTGTGCGCATATAGTTAGCGAACGGCTGGACAAGCCGAGGTAGGCATATAAATTTAGAGCCATGCTGCAAACCTCTGTACTTCGATCGTCCACGACCGGTGGTCGGCGCGGCTCATCGAACACAGTGCTCTCCCACTCGCGCTCTGAATGCGCGACCTGTTAATTGGCCACTCGCCGCGGGACTTTAATGCAAGCGTGCACGCGGACGCTCTCGCTTCCCGAGCAACACGCAAGCACACTCTGTTCTCTCTCCGCGCATGCGATAACCTCAAAACGACGATTCGTTCGCACGGTTTTATAGGCTGGGAGGTAGCGCAGCTAGTTCTCGTTCAATGCGCGCTGCTCTCGGGGAGTCTGCGTTCGCTCAGGCAACGTCCCACGTACTTCGCACTGAACGTTGCTTACATTTCGCGAGAGTGCAAGGGTCTTCATCGCCTCTGTCATATCATATTCCTTACATCTTTCTCATGTGTGTATGTCAAAAGCATCCATGGAGCTTAATCTTCGTCACCGTTGATTGAATTTGGTAGAATAAAGCAGTTTATGTTCAAATTGCCTCTCTGAAAAAGCGAAATCAGAACTGAGACTCGATAGACAATGAAGTGGCACCGATTTCATGACTGACTAGCACGAAAACAACAGCTTCTTTTTCTTTTTTTTATGTGAGATTCACGGACATCAGATAGGAATATACAAGGTAATAAAGTAACATGAAGTTTCGCAGACAACTCCGTCATTAAAGTGAAACTGAAGGAGGACAAAGCTGCATTAAAACGTAGCTATAAATAATGTTAATAAGCATTAGGTTTATTAGGTGATGGATTCCAACCCAAGCCGGTATTGTTATCCAATAGCTATCCAATATTTGACAGATATCATCCAACTGATGTAAATATACATGTAGTATAGGACAAAGTGAAATATCTAGCTGAAAACTCCTGTAGGCACAAATTGCATGAGGCCCGAAATCGTAGTCGACATGACCCCGTTACAGGCGGCGAGTGCAAGAGACTGAAAAAATGGTCTACCCTCCCCCCCCCCCTCCCAACATCCAACACATACACACACACAAAAAAAGCGTTCCTCGAGACACTGAAGAAAACTGGCTGGAAAAAGGCTAATATTCTCTCGGGACTGTCTTTGGACTCGAGGAGGATACAAAACGCTCGCTGACTATACTTCTTTGCGTAGGCTACTAAGAACCAATTTCTAGTCATTTTTTTCATGATTTCAAAACTACAATTCGCCTCTGTGAGCACTCTAGTTGTTCGTGCCGATTGACTTGTGAAACAGGCGCTAAGTTCTCAAGTAATGCACGCGTGCGCGCGTTTAGGTGCGCCATATACGTTCTCTATGAAGAGTTAGAACGTGTTGCGTAAAAGGAGATTCGCGCAGCGGTGATTACTTCACTCTGGGGCGAGGCATTCCTTTACGAGGCCGCGTTCTATAAACTGGCGATGACACGGTCATTCCACGATGCATGTCGACGCGTCGTCCCGAGTGATATTCCATTGGATGTCGACCAAGTTTAGGGGCGTGTAGAAACCACTCTGGTTGCTCCGGAGTTTTTAATCTGTCGCTGGGCAATTACGTGGGATCAGCCGGATGCCCCGCTGCTGCCAGCCCTTGTGATGTTGCTGTTATATATGATCTCAAAGGGTTTGTATAGGAAACAAAACTTGAAGGTCGGATGCGAAGAGATTACAAAAATGATACTAAACCTTACCGTATCCGTCGCGTGATTCACAGTCTGCGTTGAAGTTGCGCAAGAACACCACAACTTAAGGTTTGTTTTATAGAATCTCACCACAACGCAAACACAGATGATGCTTTTAATACCCATTGAGAAATCATGTCGCCTTAGCTTCATAGGTTTCCTTGTTTACGTGTTTTGTAACAAGTCTGAGCCTCCTTATATGAGACTGTGTGGCAATATATTGCTTAGAGAACTGTGCGAGACGTGAGAGGCAGAGAGAAACGAACGAGAAAGGCAGGGAGGTTAACCAAGCCAGGCTCGGTTGGCTACCCTACACATGGGGTGAGGGAAAGGGGGAATAACAGAAGAAGGAACTAGATAAAAAAAGCAAAGGAAGCGAACAGGCACAAACACACACAGCACAATCTCGCACTGGTACTTCATAGACGCTCGTGAAGCACGGTCGCCTACAGAGACAAGAAATACCCGTACTAGTCAATAAAAAAAATCTGTAAGAAGGGTTGTGTGCTCGATCCGACGTTTCGACAACTGGACTTGTCTTCTTCAAAGCGACGTTTCGACAACTGGACTTGTCTTCTTCAAAGCGACGTTTTGACAACTAGACTTGTCTTCTTCAAGGTGACGTTTTGACAACTGGACTTGTCTTCTTCAAAGCAACGTTTCCACAACTGGACTTGTCTTTTTCAAAGCGACGTTTGGACAACTGGACTTGTCTTCTTCAAAGCGACCTTTCGACGACTGGACTTGTCTTCTTCAAAGCGATCTTTCGACGACTGGACTTGTCTTCTTCAAAGCGACGTTTTGACAACTAGACTTGTCTTCTTCAAGGTGACATTTCGACAACTGGACTTCTCTTCTTCAAAGCGACGTTTCCACAACTGGACTTGTCTTCTTCAAAGCGACGTTTCGACAACTGGACCTGCCTTCTTCAAGGCCATGAAAAAGACAGCCCACCTTTTGAAACGTCGGCTTGAGCACACAACCCCTTGTTTCACAGGATTTTTTTTTATCTGAAGAACTTAAGTGCAACACGATTAGGAATATCAACCTCAGAAAACACACGGACAACATGAAGAGGTACTGAGAACTATGGACTTTAACGAGCCAACACTGAGCCAATGCAGAGCAACTGTTCATTAAATTGAAATTCGTAATGCCACTTTATTCTCTGTCTTTCCTTCTCCCACATCTGTTTCGTACGGTCACTTTCCCTAATCGTAAATAGCGAGTGGCCTGCACCGCACTCTCCCAATTATGGAATCATCCCTGGCATAACATGCTCGTATAGCCCTCTACTGCAGTGTACGGTGAGGTGGACATTCCGAGAGGGTTTTTTCAGGTGATGGCGGTGACATCAGTACATGCTGGTCTAGTCGCTGTAATTCTTACGAATGCTAAGTATGCATGAGTGATGCTATTACTGACTCTATTACTCAATTGCACTTCAACATTTGTCTCATTTGCATTTCTATTCCTGCAAAGTGTCGTCCCGTTCCGTGAGCAATAGTGATTGTGTGCACATGTTTTGTTTGCCTTTTTCTCTCATTACCTTCTAATTCGGTCTTCGGTCCGAAGTTAGGTATACAAAGCTAGATATTTCTTCTAATTTTCGAATCCACAAACTATGTATTCGAAACGCCCCGTCAACGTCTTCGAAGTGAAATCAACGAAAATTAGCAATTGATAATCTGCGTATATTGTCAAGAACTGACATGTAATGTTTGCATGCGCTGACTGTGTTGTTCATTAATGTTGGGCTATTTCTTGCCCTCAGTCCCCAGCAGCTGCGAAGCAACTGACCATGGCGGCGGTCAGATCTGCAACGCAGCAGAGGGTGCTAAGAATCTCTGGATCCGGACAGGCCGCCATTGGAACCTGAACTTGGCAACGTTTAATGCTAGAACCTTATCTAGTGAGGGAAGTCTAGCTGTACTATTCGAGGAGCTAGAGGGTGTTAAATGGGATATAATAGGGCTCAGTGAGGTTAGGAGGACAGATGAGGCCTATACAGTGCTACAGAATGGGCACGTCCTTTGCTACAGGGGCTTGGCAGACAGAAGAGAACTGGGAGTGGGGTTACTAATTCACAGAAACATAGCTGGCAACATAGAGGAATACTACAGCATTAATGAAAGGGTGGTAGGTATCGTAATTAAACTGAATAAAAGATACAAGATGAAGGTAGTACAGGCTTACGCGCCTACATCCAGCCATGATGACGCTTCAGTTGAAAGCTTCTATGAAGACGTGGAATCGGCAATGAGTAAGGTAAAAACACAGTATACTATAGTGATGGGCGACTTTAATGCAAAGGTAGGGAAGAAGCAGGCTGGAGACCAGGCAGTAGGAGATTATGGCATCGGTACTAGAAACGCCAGAGGAGAGCTACTAGTAGAATTCGCAGAACGCAATAATTTACGGATTTTGAATACCTTCTACCGAAAACGAGAAAACCGCAAGTGGACATGGAGGAGCCCTAATGGCGAAAATAAGAACGAAATAGACTTTATAATGAGTGCACAACCTGGAATCGTGCAGGATGTGGAAGTGATTGGCAAGGTACGATGCAGTGACCATAGAATAGTACGGTCTCGAATTCGCCTAGACTTGAAGAAGGAACGACAGAAACTGATACGCAAGAAGCCAATCAATCAGCTAGCACTGAGAGGGAAAGTACAGGAATTCAGAGTGTCGCTGCAGAACAGGTACTCGGCTCTTAGTGAGGAAACGAACCTTAGCGTAGATACAATGAATGATAATCTAACGAGTATCATTACGGAGTGTGCAGTGGAAGATGGAGGCAGGGTAGTTAGACAAGACACTGGCAAGCTTTCCCAGGAAACGAAGAACCTAATTAAGAAGCGTCAAATCATGAAAGTGTCAAGTACAACAGACAAAATAGAACTGGCAGAGCTTTCGAAGTTGATTAATAGACGTAAGGTATGCGATGTAAAAAGGTATAACATGGAGAGAATTGAACACGCTCTGAAAAACGGAGGAAGTGTCAAAGTATTGAATAGGAAACTTGGGATAGGCAAAAGTCGGATGTATGCACTAAGGGACAAAGAAGGCAAAATAACTACCAATATGGATAGGATAGTTAAAATAGCAGAGGAGTTTTACAGAGATCTGTACAGTAGCCGTGACAACCACGGCCTTAATACTACAAGAACTAGCAGTAACCCAGATTACACCCCACCAGTAATGATAGAAGAAGTCAGGAAAGCTTTGGAGAGCATGCAAAGGGGCAAAGCTGCTGGTGAGGATCAGGTAACATCAGATCTGCTGAAAGATGGAGGACAGATTGTGTTAGAAAAACTAGCCACCCTGTTTACGAGGTGTCTCCTGACGGGAAGAATACCAGAGTCTTGGAAGAACGCTAACATCATCTTAATACATAAGAAAGGAGATGACAAGGACTTGAAGAATTACAGGCCGATCAGCTTGCTCTCTGTAGTATACAAGCTATTTACAAAGGTAATTGCTAACAGAGTAAAGAAAACATTAGAATTCAATCAACCAAAGGAACAAGCAGGATTTCGAACAGGCTACTCAACAATTGACCACATTCATACTATCAATCAGGTAATAGAGAAATGCTCAGAGTATAACCAACCCCTATACATAGCCTTCATAGATTACGAGAAAGCGTTTGATTCAGTAGAAATATCAGCCGTCATGCAAACACTGCGGAATCAGGGCGTAGATGAAGTATATATAAACATTCTGGAAGAAATCTACAGGGGATCAACTGCTACCATAGTGCTTCATAAAGAAAGCAACAGAATACCAATCAAGAAGGGTGTAAGGCAGGGGGACACAATTTCCCCAATGCTATTTACCGCGTGCTTACAGGAGGTTTTCAGAAGCCTAGAATGGGAACAGTTAGGGATAAGAGTCAATGGAGAATACCTTAGTAACCTGCGCTTCGCCGATGACATTGCATTGCTGAGTAACTCGGGGGACGAATTGCAACTCATGATTACGGAGCTAGACAAGGAGAGCAGAAAGGTGGGTCTTAAAATTAATCTGCAGAAAACGAAAGTAATGTACAACAACCTCGGCAAGGAGCAGCGCTTCGAGATAGGTAACAGTGCACTTGAAGTTGTAAAAGACTATGTCTACTTAGGGCAGGTAATAACCGCAGAGCCGAACCACGAGACTGAAGTAACTAGAAGAATAAGAATGGGGTGGAGCACATTTGGCAAGCACTCTCAAATTATGACAGGTAGTTTGCCACTATCCCTCAAGAGGAAGGTATATAACAGCTGTATCTTGCCGGTACTTAGCTACGGAGCAGAAACCTGGAGACTTACAAAGAGGGTTCAGCTTAAATTGAGGACGACGCAGCGAGCAATGGAAAGAAAAATGGTAGGTGTAACCTTAAGAGACAAGAAGAGAGCAGAGTGGATTAGGGAACAAACGGGGGTTAAGGATATCATAGCTGAAATCAAGAAGAAGAAATGGACATGGGCAGGGCATGTAGCGCGTAGACAGGATAACCGCTGGTCATTAAGGGTAACTGACTGGATTCCCAGAGAAGGGAAGCGGGTTAGGGGGAGACAGAAGGTTAGGTGGGCAGATGAGATTAAGAAGTTTGCGGGTATAAATTGGCAGCAGCAAGCACAGGACCGGGTTAACTGGCGGAACATGGGAGAGGCCTTTGTCCTGCAGTGGACGTAGTCAGGCTGATGATGATGATGATGATGATTTCTTGCTGTAATGGTTACTTAGTTTCATTGGTCCATTTCGCGAATTTTTTCGGGTCAATCGATTCCCTATACTTGTCATATGTGAACCAAACGTATCAACGCCTTATAGATTGTCCGGTTATGAAGCTTTTTGTTCAGCCGCTTGCGAAGAACGAAGCAAAGTAATTGTTTACATTCGCACAGACTTGACTTATCTTTCGCAACCAATAAGTTCAAATGACGACAAAGTACGTGTGTCTTTGTGTAAAAAAGAATGCAGTTTCATTCACGCTTATTAGTGGATATACGTCTCCGTCATCGCGATTTGACTGCGACCGATTAAAAGACATCCTAATGAGGACCGATGGGCCTTGGATCATCACCGGTGACTTCAACGCCCATCACATGCTTTGGGGGAGCACTAGGATGAATGCGAGGGGCCGGAACATTGTTACATTCGCTTCCGATTACGACCTTTCCACCATGAACGATGGTACCCCCCCATATCTGCGGGGTCTCACGTATGGCAGTTGCCTTGACCTGACATTGGTGTCACGGTACTTCTCTCACAAAGTTAAATGGTTTTGCGATATTGAGACTCATGGGAGTGATCACATACCCACCTACGTGACGATCGATGGTATCATAAAAAATTTCTCTTCCGGTGTTGTAATTGGCACTGACTGGTCGATGTTTACATCGCGTGTTGAGGACGCTTGCCAAGAAGGCCTCGCCTGCAGCCTGGAAAATACCATAGCGGAAGCTATGCAAGTGTCCAAATGTAAATTACCATTTTCGTCTAAAATAACACAGTTTGACATCGAACTGAAAAGATTACGAGCTATACGAAGGCGTGCTGAACGACGATACAGACGCACAAAATCAATTTACGATCTGAGGGAAGCAAGGCGGCTCCAGAAAAAGATTCAACGACACATTTACAAGCTGGAGAGCGAACGCTGGAAAGCATTCTGCGAACCTCTAGACCCTCATAAACCGCTGTCATATATCTGGAGAACAGTTAGTAGTCTTCGCTCCTCTCCGCAACAACGGCACCCTTTTAAAGCTTTGGCACTCCATCATGGAAAAACAGAACTCGAGATGGCTGAACAATTTTGCACGAGAGTTGCCGGGAATATTATGAACGAGAGCATCGATGCCGTGATCGTTCCTGAGACGCGATTACGAGAAATGGACATTCCATTCACCATGGAAGAACTGGAAGGTGCGTTAGTCGCTTCTAAGCACATGTCATTGCCAGGTCCTGATGGTATTACTTATAGTGCGTTGGGACACCTTGGACAAAAAGCCAGAAAAGAACTTTTAACATGCTTCAACAACTCCTGGCTCAGCGGCAGTGTTCCCCGAGAATGGAAAATAAGTCGATTAATACCACTTTTGAAATCGGGAAAATCACCATTGGACTTGACAGCGTATCGCCCTATTGCCCTCGCAAGGTGCCTCGGAAAAGTGATGGAAAGAATGGTTCTATTTCGTCTCGAGTGGTACTTGGAACGATACACCAAATACCCTTCTTTGCATGGCAGGCTTTCGTCGGGGCCGCTCCTCCATCGACTGTGTCCTTGACTTATCGACATTTGTGCAACAAGGAAAAAGTCGCAAGCGCATATCAGTGGCACTCTTTCTTGACGTGAAGGGTGCATATGATAATGTAGCTCACGATGCCATCCTCACTTCTCTGGGCAGCAATGGGCATTGGTGGACGAATGTTTCAATGGATAAAAGGTTATATAACTGGCAGGGGTTCCTTTGTGCAAACATATGAGGGTACAACTGCTGAACATTACACCTACTGCGGAGTACCTCAGGGAGGTGTTTTAAGCCCCACATTGTTCAATGTTGCCCTCATTGGTCTGGTGAAGGTTCTGCCAAAGTCGGTGTGCCCATCCATATACGCCGATGATATTTGCCTCTGGAGTGCTGCAGTTACTCGCCCTCGGGTGCGTGCACGAATACAGCGGGCAGCAACCCTCACAGCAGCCTACCTTCAGAAACAAGGCCTAACTATATCAACTGTGAAGTGCGCGTTGATGGCGTTTACACGCAAACCAATGACGCCATACCCTGTTTGCATCAATGGGCAGAGTGTCAAATATGCACGGACGCATCGTTTCCTGGGCATAATAATCGACAGAAGTCTTTCGTGGAGCCCACAATGTGCGTACTTGAAGAAGAGACTGCTATCTATTGTGCATATAATGAAATTCATGTGCGGGAAAGCATGGGGAACTTCTGTGGCCTCCATGCTACAGCTGTACAGGGCCCTATTTCTGGGTCTATTGCGCTACAGCTTGCCGGTACTGACTAACACTTGCAAATACAATACTCATTCATTAGAGAGTTTGCAGGGTCAGGCTCTGCGTATCTGCCTAGGACTGCCCCGATGCGCTTCTACTTATGCCACAATCATGCTTGCCAAAGACCATCCGGTCAGGACCTATAGAGTTGTGGATTGCCTCAGAGCGCACATTCGACATGCTAGCCGTGCCCCCGACCACCACTTGGCCCTTCTACCCTCCGGAAGACCACGTGCTACGTTTTCAGACGTCATAGCCAAGCACCTAAACAGCATTCCATCGGGATATACGCCAGGTGCGAGATTGGCATGTCCTTTGTGGTGCCTTGAGCAGCCGCAAGTACGTTTAGAAATTCCGGGAATCAAAAAGAAAAGCAATCACTCCAGAGTAGCATTGAAGCAAGCAACACTGCTATTATTACATAAGTTGTACACAGACCGAACGCAGATATACACTGATGGGTCCGTCTCGTCCAGCAGCTCATCAGGTGCCGCTGTAATTCCGGCTGCAGCAATGACAATCAAGTTTAAGTTGTCGCATATGACTACATCTACGGCATCAGAGCTTGCTGCTATAAGGGCTGCTTTACAATATCTTGTTCAAGAATGTCCAGGAAAATCGGTCATATTCTGTGATTCGAAGGCAGCGCTTCAGAGTTTGCAGTCTGCCATGCGTAGGAGGAGTCATGACCAATTGGTACAAGAAATAAGACATTGCCATCATGAAGCTCTAGTACGAGGGCATGATATTATATATCAATGGCTGCCGGGACATATCGGTATTACCGGAAATCAATTAGCCGATGATGCAGCCCGCTCCGCCCATGAAGGAACCCGTGTAGTCCTGATTCCTCTATCAAGGAATGATGCAGCAAGACAACTTTACCTGCTGGCTTGAGATCTCACACGCACGTTCTGGTCGTCTACCAGCTTCCAAAGGTGTCAATTTTATGAACTGGATCCTTCGCTCAAGCTAAAGCTACCATCACATCTTTCCGGCTCCGATGCGACCCTGTTATGCCGCCTTTGGTTGGGTGTTGCATTTACAAAGGTGTACTCCTTTCGCATTGGTATGGCAGACACTCCTACATGCGACTACTGCGGAGCTGAAGAGACCATCGAACACGTCCTGTGCAGCTGCGCTTGCTACGACACACAGCGATGCCAGCTCCGGATGGTTTTGAATCAACTTGACCCCGGACCATTTTGTGTGCAGAAAATACTAGGACCTTGGGCATCTGCCTCAGTTGCGCAGAAAGCAACTTAAGCACTGCTACTTTACCTAAAGTCAACAAACTGAGCGACCGCCTGTAGACTGTGTGTGCTCCCCGAGTGTGCTCGTGATTGTGTGTACCTTCTCATCTCTCTGCAACCTCTTTTCTCCCCTTTATCCCTTCCCCAGTGCAGGGTAGCAAACCGGATGTGCGTCTGGTTAACCTCCCTGCCTTTCCTTGCATCTTTATTTCTCTCTCTCTTGGTTCATACATTGCTTTGTTACGAATATTTTTGTATGTATTTCAGAGTTGCGGATTGATTATTTGCTGTCATGGGCCGCATGTGTGTTCTTTCTGTATTGTCGTTTTCCGCCGTCTGTAAATATATTTAACTGTGATTTAGATTTTTTTTTCTAGCTGAAGGGGCATGCTCTCCATGCATGTTGCCTGGCTCTCTCTTCGAAATGCATGCACTGCTTTTGTTGACAAAATGTATGTATCATTCGATGCACAAAATGCTTTCATGTCGCCCCGCGCTTTCTTTGCACCCTCATAACAGACTTGGCAAAGGTGGTTTTTATGCTTTCTGTGAAGCATACAAATTATGCCATAACGTATTAATAGGAATTCGGCTTGCTGTATTTAGCTCAGTCTCTTCTTGCTTTTATCGCGATAGCAATTATGTAGACACTGTCGGCAGGATTTCGACGCCGTCGTCCGCGTCGATGTCATGCACCATATTGTATACGTATCTATATAAATGAAAACGCAAGAAAGAAAAAAAATATCTAAACAAAGGACTCCGGCACGCGGATTCAGACGTGGGACCTCGGTGCCATGAATGCGAGGCGCTGAACACTGAGCCACCGAGAGGCACGAGCCGCCTCGGTGATCTAGTGGCTAAGGTACTCGGCTGTTGACCCGCGGTCACGGGATCAAATCCCGGCTGCGGCGGCTGCATTTCCAATGTAGGCGGAAATGTTGTAGGTCCGTGTGCTTACATTTGGGTGCAGGTTAAAGAGCCCCAGGTGGTCCAAATGTCCGGAGCCCTCCACTACGGCGTCTCTCATAATCATATGGTGGCTCTGGAACGTTAAACCCCACATATCAATCGCCGAGAGGCACCTCCTTCAACGTTCAAACGACATGACAAGCTATTCATATCTACCACTTACCGCTGTTGGCGCGCATCTCGGGGGGAACTATTGTGTTTTCAGCATTATCAGCAAGATGGCGCAGTGATCGCGCGGCAGCTCTCATCTCTCACGCGTATACATTGGCCCGCGTAGAGAATAAGGGGTGTGTGCGCTCGACCACGCACCCTTATCTTGCAGTGGGGAGAACCGTACGTCTTGGCTAGCCTTTGAGTTCTGTCGGAACGATTCTGTTGTAGTTACTGTGCGCACCAAGGTCAGTGCTTGCAATCGTTGCATAGCCTCAGTTTGTGAATAGGGCGCACTTTTCAGACACAGCGAAGTAAAAACTGAGACGATTATTCGCGTTAACCTGTACCTGTGAGTACGTTTCGTGCGTCCTTTGCGCGTCAGAAATGCGGGGCACGTTTCAATCTGCTTGCCATTGTGCGCGTAAGCTTTCAATTTGTTGCTATCGTGTTCATTGCTTCGCCTTTGCGGCAAAGCTTTGACTTATTTATTTAACCTTTCTCTCGAAGCCCTGTTAACGCCATTGTGATAGAACGCTTCCCCGCTTTAATATGCGCCGAAACAAGCATCGTTCATCTCTAATATGGATTTAGTACCTCGAAGCGTATACAACGTGATCTTTCTTTGCATGGCGTAGGCCTGACGCGTGCAAAACCCTCTATCACAGTCCACCATATTAACTTTCATAACAATCCAAGTTTGTACACATAACGAGTTGAAGTAGCAAGAATAAATTGAGCGTGACTTCAACTGTATGCCACAGCGGTGCACTCTAGTACGTAATACCGCCGAACAAATTTGGTAACAAGACGAACAAGAAGTTGATACGCCGTGGCATCGTGTTCCAGTCGGCGACATGCTCCCTTCTCGAGTGGTTATCGTATCTCGTACACGGCAAAGGCGGGGCCAACGTATACTCGGTGCGTTGTCGGGCTTGCCCGCGCTTCTGTTTCTATATATATGTACACGTTTTTTTTAAACAAAAAAAACAAAACAAAAAAGAAACGCGAGCCTGTTATCATCATGCCGAAGTCTACGCTGAGCTTCGCAATTTGGACGCGAGCGTTTGTTGCAGCCGACGGCAACAAGTTTTGTTTCTCGCTTCTGGGGACGTATAATCAATCTTCCGCACGCAGTCACTTCCTCCGTGTTGCCAACGGTTAAAACGCGATATGAACGAAATAAAAAAAAAGTGGTAGGGGTAGGAGGAGTGTCGTGTACAATTTTCCACCACGCTCTTCTCTCTCTTTCACTCTCTCTGTTTTAATTTTCCTTAACATGCACTGATATATTTCTGACGTTGTAGAAACGAAATGTATAATTACGTAACATTCTGAAGCTCCACGTCCGCAAAGTTTGCATTTGGGCTAATGGGAGGTGCCGTGGTGGGAAGGCCCTAATTAATTTTGACATCCATCAAGGCGGCTTAAAGACTGCGCATTCATGATATAATGAGTTCGATTTTTTGCAGGTTCGATACCCGAACCCCAGCGACCACGTTGAAATGCAGCGAAAATGTGAAAAAAAATATTGGAGAATAACAAATAGGTGGACAAGTTTGTTTAGGCTCAGCAGTGCTATAGAACGAACACAAGCAAAAGAGAAGAAAACATAACAACCCCACTTTCTGTTTCCTTAGAACTGTTGCTTTTGTATTCATTCTAGCACTTCCATTGTATCATCATGCAAAAACTACATTGGCCTACATAGATTCAGTTGAACGTTGAAGATTCCCAGTGGGTCTAAAATTTATGCGGAGTTCCCCCATCATGGTGTTCCTCAAACGATCAAACTTTTGTCGTGCAATACAGCAGAAGCCAATTAGTCAATCATTTAGAAATATTTTTCGAACTTTGTTTCTCTAACTTGCGCCCAATGCAAAGTACACGGCGTCTCTCATAATCATATAGTGGTTTTGGGACGTTAAACCCCACATATCAATCATGCAAAGTACACGTAACAGTAAGTACATAAGTCCTTTGAAAAGTGCGTGTTAAGTGAAACAAAATATTGACGCAGAGGACAGAACGCCAACTTCCCACAAACTTACTTTGAGGAAGAACGAGCGACTTGTAGCTGTTTCCGCCGTATAAATGGAGTTATTAAGCGAGGCGCAATAATAACGGGTGTCTACTGTTGGAAAACACATACCGTCGTGACAGTGAGAATTCATTTTATTTCATTTCATTTATTGATACTGTCAGCTCTTTGCGGGCTGTTACAGGAGTGGAGTTGACTCATATAAAACAGAAATGTGCATAAGAAAAACATAAGAAAAAGAACCTTCACTACTAGAACACATCATTTCAAAGCACATACAACAAATATATCATAATGACTAAGCATACAGTTTAAACAGAGAAGTTAGTAAAAAATAAGAAAAACACAAATAATAACAAAAAATGGACAAAGCAAAGTAGGAAATCGTTCGAGCCAGCCTCCTCTTACATCTATATTTTCTCTTTACCTTGGTGCACGTGCTTGCGTTTCTTGATCGAGGTGCAATACAACGAGCGCCTGCTTCCTAAGGACACCTGCAGTGCATTAAAGCACGTTAGAATTCATTTTGGTCACTGTATACCAGCTTCAACGTATCCGATGCGAGGGCTTCATTGAGAGCAACGGACTGCGACCAACTTGACGCCTCATAAACTGGTGATGCGCATCATTCAAACTGCCAGCGCAACGGCGAGATAACGAGGCGAATAACGCCTCGAGTCACGGACGTTCACTAAAAAGCGGGGAAGAAAAAAAAACGTACAAATTATACAGTGCGCTACCAGGGAAGCGAAAGCGTTGCATGTTTTGTCCCTTGCCCTAAAACACAAAAAGCAGCATCCGGGAATGTTTGACGTCGCAATAAACCCGCCTCTTGATTTGCAGTGTTCCGCCAGAGTTGCGTGCGCGAAGGGCGTTTATGGGATACACGGAACCATCTGTTTTGAAAGAAAGATCATCAAGCTGACCTCTGCACGTAACACCCTGTTTGTAAAGCTTGACGCGGACTTCCTTCGCCTGTATACGATTAAAATCCGGTACAGAAAATGTCGCAACCTGCGGTAGACGAGCGACAAAAATGCACTTGTGACCTTTAACGTATCGCGGTTCTCACATGACTATGAGATATGTTCCTAACAACACAATACTATTATACTCCACGGTGATTGTGTAGCAATTACGCCACTCGGCTGTGACGTCACGGGTTCGATCCTGGCTGCGGCGGTCGCGTTTTGATGGAGGCAAAACGGTAGAGGCCATATGTGTTCTGTGCGATGTCAGTGCACGCTAAACAACCCCGGATAGTCAAAATTTTGGGATCCCTCCACTATAAGGCATTCCGCTTTATCATATCGTGGTTTTGAAATGTACGACACCGTACAATTTTACTTCTATTATTATTATTATTACACCATTACTGCACCATTATTATATTATTGCACCATTAAGAGTAGGAATAACGTATCATATTTCACACGGCAGTGTCACGTGGAGCAAAATGAGCTTAAGAAACTTGATGGCTAACTGAGTCCAATTCAGAACTGAGGGTCTAACAGATAGAACAAGAAGCACTGACGAAATAGCTTCACGTTGTTTTAACTGTTCCCTTGTGTCCTCGCTCTAGGCGCACCGTGCCACCTTCTGTTTTTAAAACCAATTTAATGCGATAGCGCAAGAAGGCGGGCGTGTAACGAGGTGCATTCTTTTAACGTGATCAACGTAATGCGCACATCATTGGCGAGCACCCCACTTCCAATAGTTTCTCACACACACACACACACACACACACACACACACACACACACACACACACACACACACACACACACACACACACACACACACACACACACACACGCACACACACACACACACACACACACACACACACTCTCTCTCTCTCTCTCTCTCTCTCTCTCTCTCTCTAACCAAACGGACTAGCAGTCTGTGCACTCGTACACCGATTTAGCGCACCCTCAGGGAGACAGATGGCGCTGGCGTTCCCTCGAGCATATCAACCAGACGCCATTACGGAAATTGCGGCAGTGCCGTGGCGCCCGCAGTATGTCGAGGGTTAAACCCAGTTTCATGCGTTGCAGTGGCGAGCGCCTCGCAAAGCGACGGCTATTTCTTCCGTACCTTTTGCGAAGAACGGACTGCCACCGCGTCTGATCGTGCGAAGAAAAATGAGAAAGAGGAGGTAGTTGGTGAGTTATATCTACGGCGTACAGCTCGCGCAACATCACTCTCCCACCTCCTCTTCCCTCATCTCTTCCATTGCTGGTATACTGCTCCGCACTAGCGAAGCCATATGCCGAAACACAAGCGATTGATGGACCAACATATCACCACGACAGCCGGGAGAAAGACTGCCCCCCCTCGCGATGCACCAATGCGTTTGAGAGACTGCGTGCAGTGCGACATTCGAGCAGCATTCAGTGCGTGTGTCCGTCTGCTTGCTGCGTATGGTTAGTTCTGCGCAGTATCGCTCGTGCGTTATAGCACTGAGGACTCTGATGCGAACGTGCCCCGCCGCGGTGGTCTAGTGGCTAAGGTACTCGGCTGCTGACCCGCAGGTCGCGGGTTCGAATCCCGACTGCGGCGGCTGCATTTCCGATGGAGGCGGAAATGTTGTAGGCCCGTGTTCTCAGATTTGGGTGCACGTTAAAGAACCCCAGGTGGTCTAAATTTCCGGAGCCCTCCACTACGGCGTCTCTCATAATCATATGGTGGTTTTGGGACGTTAAACCTCACATATCAATCAAACTCTGATGCCAACAGAGACATACTAATGGAGGAAGGAAACGAAAAGGTCAAGGCCAGCATGTTAACCAGAAACGCATCCGGTTGGCTACCCTGCGCTTGTGGAAAGGGAAAAGGTAACATGACGGTGAGAGGAGGGAAGAAGGAAACAAGCAATAAATGCGGTGCACGTGTGTGTCAGTTGCACTTCAAAATAGATAAAGGCGTTCTCACAAGTCCGTAGTCTCTCAAGAGGACCAAAGGGCTGTAACATTCTCGTGGGCCGACGAGTGATGAGGCAAAGTTCCAGCAGCATCTGAACAAAGAGCGTCCGATCGTCCAATCGTCTCAACACATTAGACATGTGTAAATGATGAGAGAAAGGTTGTGAGGCTTTTGTCATGCTTAGATCTATCAGTCGGGAAGATGCAAAGGGGACCAAAAGGTGTGCACGGTTGGAGAAGCGCAGAAAGTACGTGTCTGAACATACGCGCAAAGAAGCGCGATTAATTGATGAACTCTGCAGAAGGTTCCGATTCTCGCGGAGGGCTCCGCCACTTAGCTACTTTTTGTAGCGAGTTAGCTGATCCAGATGAGTGTTCTGTATTCAGCGATGGGCCTCGACTAAAGGTACACTCCGAGTTTGATCAGATAAATAGGAAGAAAAAAGGACAGCTACTGAAAGAGAAACGTGAAAGCAAAATAATAATAATAATAATAATAATAATAATAAAATAATAATAATAATTGTAGTATTTGTTTCGTTTGGGCCCTGTGCGCCTTCATTCTCCCTTTCCCCCCTCCCTTCGCCCTCTCCTAATGCCAATGTATATAACCACGCTGCATGCGGACAATAAACGCCGTTCGTTGACTGCCCGACCATCGTCCTTGCTGTTTAGCTGCTCGCGCTTGAGTACAACAGTGGCGACGAGCCCGGAAATCGCCCATGCTGCCGTGAAAGTTGAAGCCGACGGCCTGCCGCAACAAGTACCGGCGACCATGACCAGCCTCCAGCTCCCAGTGTTCGACGACACAAGAGATAAGTGGAAACCATACCTTGTTCGGGCTGAAGCGTATTTTGAAGCAAATGCCATTACTGACTCCAAAAGGCAGAGAGCACTTCTGGTGGCAGCACTCAGCACGCAGACTGTGCAAGTGCTAGCGGGGCTAATTGCACCTCGGACGCCGAATTCTCTTACTTACGCCGAAGCGGTCGCAGCATTAAATGACTACTACGATCCCAAGCGTCACGAGATTGCAGAAAGCTACAAGTTTTTCACACGTCGCCAACAAGAAGGGGAGTCAGTGCACGCATTCCTAGTCGAAATACGGCGCATAGCAGACAATTGCAACTTTGGAAGTGCGCTGAACCGTATGTTGAGGGACAGGATTGTTTGCGGCGTACGCTCAACTAACTTGCGCAAGCAGTTACTGGCACATAAAGATTTAACCCTCGAAGAGGCTGAATTAATATCCATTGCAGCCGAGGCAACCGACAGCGATGTAAAAGATATGAGTGCGGAGCCGCCGACTGTGATAAAAATGCAAGCCCATCATCGCTCGCCCTCTCGAGGTAACCACACACTAGGCGCGTCGCATGACTGCGGCCGATGTCGAAGCACGAAGCACGACGATAACGCCTGCCGCTGAGTTAACGCACGCTGCTATCACTGTGGGCGGCGCGGTCATTTGGCAAAGAAATGCTACAGTGCTCCAACTGATGCAAAGGTGGGAAGGCGGGCAGCGAGTGTAAAGGCACTGACAGTTGAAAGCGCGTCTAGCAACGACGACGTGGATAGCGCACACGTTTGGACGTTGATTTCGGGAAGAAAAAACGGTTTGGAACCACCCATACGCCGCACGTTTCGATGGGGCAACGTAGACCTTGCCATGGAAGTGGATACGGGTTCCCCAGTGTGCGTCGTATCGCGCCAAGTATACGACCGATACCACGCACAGTGGCCGCGCTTACAACCACCACGAATCAAGCTGTCATGTTACGCGGGACAGCTTCCGGTGTTGGGGGAACTCGAACTCGCAGTGAAGTATAAAAGTGTATCTGTGCCTTGCCCGCTCATCGTGCTTGACTGTGCAGGACCCAGCCTATGTGACCGCGACCTCATTGCTTTGCTTAGCAAGACGGGCGTTCCCATTGGAGACCTGACTGCGCCGGACCCTACAGCAAGCGCCGAGCCAAGCGACCCTATGCTGAACCGACTGCTCGGCGAGTTCGAGGATGTTTTCTCAACAGACCTTGGACTAATCAAGGGTCCACCAGCCAGCCTAAAACTCAAGGAGACAGCGACACTGACATTCTGTAAGCCCAGATCTCTTCCTTACGCCCTCCGCGATAAGGTCTCTCGTGAAATTGATCAGCTGGTGTCACTTGGTGTTCTAGCGCCCGTGCAACATGCAGAATGGGCTACACCTATTGTGGTCGTTTTGAAAAAGGACGGAAGCGTGAAGATATGCGGTGATTTTAAGGCTACCCTTAATCCGGCATGTGAGGTGGAGCATTACCCTCTTCCGGTGATGGAGGACATGTTCGCGAGCTTAAACGGAGGCGAATATTTCAGCATCTTGGATTTAAAAGATGCATACAATCAAGTGCCCCTTGACGAAGCGTCCAGCGGGCTGTGCGTAATTAACACGAACCGAGGGCTTTTCCGGTATAACAGACTTCCGTTTGGAATAGCTTCCGCACCGGCCATTTTTCAAAGAAAGATGGATGCAGTACTCGGCGGGCTGTCGGGTGTTCAAGCCTACCTTGACGACGTGCTAGTGTCAGAAGGCAAGAGTGATAACGGACAGCAGCTCAAGAGAGTGTTGGAGCGGTTCCGAGAGCACGGCGTTAAACTTAGGATTGACAAATGCAAGCTTCGGCAACCTTCTGTGACTTACCTTGGCCATCGTATAGATCGGCAAGGCCTTCACCCCATTGAAAAGAACGTAGACGCCATCATACAAGCTCCGCGCCCGCGTAACGTTAGCGAATTGCGCTCGTTCCTTGGCATGCTCACGTTCTACGCACGTTTCCTGCCCAACATGTCGACTGTACTCAGCCCCTTGTATCAGCTTATGGAAAAACGAGCCCGTTGGGAATGGCGGGAACCGCAGCAGTCAGCGTTCGAGAAAGCGAAAGAAATGTTGAAGAATGCGCAGCTTCTCGTTCATTTTGATCCCAACAGGGAACTGAAGCTAGAATGTGATGCTTCCCCGTATGGCGTGGGTGCTGTTCTGTTTCACTCGGCGGGAAATGAGCACAGACCAATCGGTTTTCGCTCCAGAACGTTAACAAAAGCGAAGCGAAACTACTCTCAGCTGGAGCGAGAGGCCTTGGCACTGATTTTTGGCGTTTCTCGTTTTCGTGACTACCTCCTAGGTCGGCAATTCACCCTGGTTACCGACCATGAGCCACTGCTAGGACTGCTCAAGCCTGACCGCCAAACGCCGCTGATGGCCGCCGCGCGCATTCAACGGTGGGCACTGTTCCTAGGAGGCTACCAGTACAAGCTACAGTACGTTCCGGGGAAACAACTACTGACAGCAGATGCCCTCAGCAGACTACCAGCCCCGGTGGCAGCGGAACCAGTAGCCGAAGGGGAGTTTCCCGAGTACGTCATGTCGTTGGAGGCCCAGGACGAAAGAATAATGACGACGCACGAATTGCAGGAGCTCACTGCCAAGGACTCGTTGTTAGCCCGTGTGGCAGAATACATCTTGCATGGCTGGCCTCGAACAACAAGTGGAATGGTGCCCGACTTGCTGCCCTTTTTTATCGCAAAATGGAGCTGTCGATGGCCTACCGGCTAATCTATTGGGGCAACAAAGTCGTCATACCACGGAAGACGCAGGAAAGGATGTTGCAGCTGCTACATGAAACACACCAAGGCTCCTCGTCAATGAAAGCGGTGGCACGGTCACTGTTTTGGTGGCCAGGGATGGACAGGGAGATTCAGGAATTGTCGGCGCAATGTGTAAGCTGTGTAGAAAACCTGCCCATGCCTGCGGCAGCACCACCGGTGAGTTGGCCGAAAACGGCCGAGAGGTGTTCCCGAATCCACATAGATTTTGCGGGCCCAATAGCCGGCAAAATGATACTTGTGGTGGTAGATGCTCACACGAAGTGGATTGAAGCAATACCTATGATGCATGCGAACACAGCGGGTACTATTCGCTGCTTACGAAGTCTGTTTTGTCGGTTCGGAGTGCCACGCACAATCGTGTCCGATAATGGCACGCAATTTACGAGCCAGGAGCTCGCCACGTTTATAGCAAGAAACAATATTGTGCACTTGCGTACAGCGCCTTTCCATCCTCAGTCGAATGGAGCAGCGGAAAGAGCAGTGCGAACCCTTAAGGATGGCTTGCGGAAAATGCAAGATGGCTCACTAGAAGATAACATCATGCGCCTGCTATTCCATTACAGGAGGACCCCGCAAAAGGAAGGAAAGTCACCCTCGGAGATGCTTCTCGGTTACCAGCTGCGGTCCCGTCTTGACACCTGCCTGCCGCCCAGGGATGAGAACTGGTCGCCGGGTGCTGACGATTGCACCATCTCGCCAGGAAGCAGCGTCTACGTGCGCAACTACGGTGCCGGTAAAAGACGGACGCCTGGACGCGTAAAAGCTGCGTCGGGGGCGAGAATGATAGCTGTGGACACACCAAGAGGGTTAGTGCAGCGTCATATTGACCAAGTCCGCCGCCGCCGCGAATCGACGCCGGAGTCTGCAACTGCGGGGATGACTGAAGGCGCGGACGCTGAAGCTGAACCTGCCAGTGTGACTACTCCTGTCCCGTCTCCTGCGTTGCAACGCACGTCCAGGCGGAATGAGCAAGAGCGAAGCCCAGAGCTACCGGCCGTGGATGGTCGGAGTGAGTTTTCCCCACCAGCTGCTACGGAACCTCCAGTCGCTACAGACGATCCCTCGCCTGAGGTGGTCCCGCATGAGCCAACGCTGAGGCGATCGACAAGAGTTAGGAACCCGGTACAACGGTTCCACTTTTAAGAGGAAAGAAATGTTGTATTTGTTTCGTTTGGGCCCTGTGCGCCTTCATTCTCCCTTTCCCCCTCCCTTCACCCTCTCCTAATGCCAATGTATATAACCACGCTGCGGACAATAAACGCCGTTCGTTGACTGCCCGACCGTCGTCCTTGCTGCTCAGCTGCGCGCGCTTGAGTTACAACAATAATATTAATAATAAGATTAATAATAATATTATTATTACAATAATACACACAAACCGAGCGATGTTCACACCTGCTTGTACGTCGCTACATACAAGTCATGTCTACTCGTATATAGCTCCCATTCTCATTTTCCCGTAAATTAAGCTCGAATAGCTAGGCTGGTTGGTTCATATAATAATAATAATAATAATAATAATAATAATAATAATAATAATAATAATAATAATAATAATAAACTGAGAGCAAAATCATAATAGGGATAACATTCATTGCACTGAAAGGACTGCACTGTTTCTGCCACGATGCAGTTTCCTTTTACTCGCATTCAACTGCACATTGCCATGAAGGCGTTCAATAAGACGATGTAGTACGCATATATCTGTCGTACACTGGTTAACACTCAGAATGGCTGACAGTTGGGCTTGTTGGTTCATGATACTTAGTTGTATTGCGCAAACGAGTCAACGACTAAGAAAACAGGCGAAGACAAACAGAGCGCTCTGCGTGCCTTCGTCTCTTCTTTTAGTTCCTGTCTCGTTTGCGCAATTCAACTCAGGATCGTAACCAGTGTTACCATTGTGGTTTTTGGCACTATAAGTATATACTCACCATCATTTGATTAATCTGTGTAAGTGGCAGTTCACTCTCCGTAGGAGCCAGATTTAGTTCGCATATTTGCTGCACGCAATACTAGTCAATCAGCGCGAAGACACCAGAGGGTTCCCGTGTAAACAATTTAGGGGGTCATTAGGTCTCCGGCCCGAATGGGCCATGAACTCGGTAGGAATCGTTAGGCAAGCGCCCGTCTGATCTGCGCCGTGTGTACTGTACCTTTCTGTCATCAACGTAGCCGTCACACGTTTTTACTTGTTTGTGTGTTTGTTTTTTTCAGCCCGCAACGCGATGAGGGCTCGGGACGGCCTGACCACCCCTTTAATTTTGCCGTGCTTGTCATCGAAGAAACGAGAGTGTCCGGAACGGGGCACTGCGTCGTACATGTAGCAACGCAGTCCGCCTTGCTTGATATGCATATACCCAAAGAGTTGTGCCACACTCGGTGACGATGGTAATGCGTGCGCGCGTCTTCTGTGCATATCAACTGTGTTGAGGCGGAGTCACGTTTCTCTAATAGGCTCCATTTGAGGCGCGCGTTAGAAGAAGCGAGGGACGTAGCAAACGTATTATGGAAATTTGTTCATGTGCAATTGTTCTGCAGCAGATCCTGGAAAAAAAAAACCCTCGAACGAACACAATGTGGAGCACGCGATAGGTGAAAGACACCATTGTAATCGTAGATAAAGTGATGAAATAAACAAAAAATTTGTACACGTCTGCTCTTCTATGCACTTACAGGAGGCGCCGCAATGGTATGCTTAAAAATAATCCAGTTCTTCAGACGTTTGTTGTGAATCTGTGCTCAGGCAAGGGAGGCCACCAGGCTCACTCACATCTGCAACTAGCACCGGTCGTGTGATCATTCACGACTCACGGTCAAAAAGCGACGCACACCGAGCGATGTTCACGCCTGCTTGTACGTCGCCACATAGAAGTCATGTCTACACGTATATAGCTCTTATTCTCATTTTCCCGTAAACTGAGCTCGAAAAGCTAGGCTGGTTGGTTCATCTTTTGTTCTCTCTTTCTTTCTTTCGTACTTTCTTTCTTTCTTTCTTTGTCTTTTTCCTCCTTTCTTTCTTTCTTTCTTTGTCGCTTTCCTCCCTTCTTCCTTTTTTCTTCCTTTCTTTCTTTCGTTCCTCCTTTCTTTCTCTCTTTCTTCCTTTTTTTCTCTTTTTTGTTTCTTTCTTAAGTCCATACAAATGATACCCCGCAGTTGGTGTAAATAGTGAGCTTGGGTTCTATGTCTTGTAATGACCTATGCCAATGACCCATAGCACACAGACGTCGGGCAGTTCAGAGGCGGCGTATCGGCAGTCGCGTCATTCTGACGAGGCGACAACCGCTGTGTCGACTGCGAAGCGGCTGCGACACCAACGAAAAAAAAAAAAGACCGAATGAGAAAACCGTAAAGATCGACATGCGGTGCCTCCCTCTCGTTTCATACCTTTGAACAGCCGCACACATCCGATGCAAACCACCGTCACGAAGGGAAGGGCCCCGCCACCAAAAAGTCAATTGCAGATCTGTTGCACGTTTAACTCGCCGCCGCCGCCGCCTCAAACCGATGGCCTCGTACGCGGGTCTCTACATATGTATATACATATGCGGTCAACGCACAAGCACCAAAGGGGATTGTGTCCGCGCCTTGCCTAATCCTCTCGTCTGTACAGGGGCACACCCTGACCGACTCTGAAATCGTCGGGGAGACCCTTTCGGCTTAGAGAGATCCAAAAGCTTTTGCTGGACTCTCTCTGTTTAACCGCGTCCTGGCGCTCCCCACTTCGAATCCTTATTCAAGGTGCGTTCGAAGTTTGTCTCTCATAGTATTTATTTTACTCTTCTATGGCACTGCATAGCAGAGGAACGTGGACGAACCAATGCGTATTTTGTATTTCACATGCGGCGATACATAATAAAAGTTTATCCAATAAAAATAAAAGTTTATCCAATCCAATGCGGCGATACATGATATAGCCGAAATATTTCACAATCGGTGCAATGAAAAGGGGCACTTGTTCGATAACCTAGGCACGTCTGCGTGCAACGTGGTCCGACTTGTAGTGTCGCAGCTTTTAAGGTACAGTGTTCGTAAGCCGACGTTGCTTAATATGACCTAATTTAACCTGAGAAAGCATCTCAAAGATAGAGAGACAGACAGAAAGTTATAAGAGGAAAGCCGTGGCGTCTCAATGATAGACTCTTTACGTATGCACTATAACCTGAATAATGCTTTCTTATATTTCCTAGAGATTCAAATAATGCTGTAAAAACTGGCTGGACAAACTATTTTGTGGTTCGGTCTCTGTACCATAATATATATACACTGAATTTAGTATGCATGCACTAGATACTCCACCCTCATCAACGATCTTTCGTTTGAGGTAAAAGCATTAGCTATTATATTGCGCACTCATTCTTCCTTGGTTCTGGCAAATGTTACTGAGGAGGCTGAGATTTCCACCTTACTCTGGCACTTCTTACCCTAGGCACTTCTTTAATATATATGCTTCACATCTACGAAATCAGTACTATGAAGAGACCTTATGCGTCGCTTAGATATGCTTGCTAAATATGCCGTGGTATAACAATTTCGTACGTTTCCAGCATTCTCAGAACTCGAGCAAATAAATTTCTGGGACATTTATGCCCGCAAAACCTCAAACTTGTAACCTGAGGCCACGACAAAACAGCAAGGGTGAGTTACAGCTGGACTGCGCAACATTAGATGCGTCGCTTCAGAGGTGTGGTATCTGCAGCAGTGCAGCAATGCTGCCCGTGAAGCACACATTGCCACGAAAGTAGAAGTTAATGCAGACAAATAATCATCAACGCAGCCACACTCCTTGCCTTCGGTGTCTAATGGTGGCACTCGTACCTTCGGTGTTCGTGTTTCGGGGTGTGGATTAACTTTCGGTTTCGCGCGCTTCCGGAGTGGATCGCACAGACCTCGTAGAAAAGCATCGCACGTCTACAAAACATCGCACGTCCACGAAAACCAAACTGAACTCACACCGCGGAGCCTTCCCTGTCTTGAATTACTATTCGCTTGTTTCTTATGTTGCGGTCAGCGAAGCGCCTATATCGACAGCCGCTCCCTTACCCGCAGCGCACCTCTTTCAAACGGAAAACGAATTGGTGGAGTTTAGCAACCACACGAAAAGCGGCCTGGTTGGTTGCTTGTATACAGGAAAGGCGGAACGTATTGCACCACGTTACGGTGTCCAAGTGAACACTTTCAATCTCCATAAAAGTGGTTCAATTACAGTGCAGTACTTGTGAGACGATTTCCAAGTGACTTATTATCGGATATGACAGCGTCTTAGTGAACGTTTGTGCTATTTTTGGGGTAAGGCAATGACTCGGAATATATTTTAATCCAATATCGATGAAGAAGACGCAAGACGAACAGAAGTAGACGAGACAAGGCTCTTTATTCATCTACTTCTATTCGTCTTGCGTCTCCTTATTTGAGGCTTCCACTTATGTGTTGTCATTTTGACTGCGTGAATACCTGAGTACTGTCGACTTTTTCTGCTGCGTGGACGGATTTTTGCATTTAATAACTTGGATTGAGTGTGCGAGTATTGTACTATGCGGCTTTTGTATAGCCTTGTGTTTGTTTTATACTTCGCATCAGTCACTATAGGGCCAGAGGTGTAGCCGGCACCATGCAATGGCACCAACATTTCCTTATATGAAATTAAAAGAGAGAAGGATAAACGAAAGGGAAATGCAGGAGATTAACCAAATTTTGTCTCAGTTAACTACCATACAAGTGGGGTGGGAAAAAAGAGGGAATAATAGATAACATAGTCAGGAATCAACAAGTCTGAGAAGGAGAAGGAACAAAGAGTTAGTGCGAAGACACAGAACATGTACTCGCGCTGGTAGTTCACGGACGATCGTGAAGACCGGTCCTCTTCAACGACCGAAATTTGGCTTTCATGGTCTTGGGCATGCAGGAAACCGTGAATCATTGTCCAGGCTACTGTTTTCCGATAGAAGTCTTGCATTAAGGCTGTGGAGTGGCTTCTATAGCACATCATTGGGCTTAGAAGGACTGCCAGTAGCAAACAATGTGCTCAAACGTCTCCTCGATGCTAGCAAAGCTGTATGCTGCGCGCTTGGTCGTTTCTGAGACAGAAATATGCACTCGTAAACATCACTGTCAACCACTTGCGATGACAAAACGTTGCATCGTCACTCTATGAAGGAATGCCAGGTTCTAATTCACTTGTGTAAGATTGTTTCAGAATAATTGGGAAAATCTGAGGCTCTTTAGAGTGCGCCTTACTCGAGGTACACGCTCACTTTCTATGATGAACAGGTGGGGTACCCTGGTTCTGGCCATAAGTAGCATACTGAAAAAGTTATAGAACCACTGTGAATTATCAGGGTACGACGTTCCAGCTGAGCTTAGTAACAATGAAGAGATCATTCCGACTAATCATGTGCAGCATAGAAAAGATAATGAGCCATTTACCAGCTTAGTAATACAAACCGAATGTATCAGAAGAATCAAATAGGTATACTCAATCAATAATAGCGCTATTGATACACATATGCGACAACTCTGGATGACAAAAAACAGTGACAATCGGAAGGTCCTTGCCAAAAGCTTTTAATCGCTATGAAGACGTGATGAGGACGATGGTGGTAAGGATCTCTTAATATATTCAGCAATTAAAAGCTGCCCATCCCCACACATAACCAGGTTCTCCCGAGACACAAATGCCTTGTAACATTTGTTGCAGGGATCTACAATCGATTATTTTAGCAGCTCCGAAGAAATATAGCGTGAGAACGGAAGAGTACGTTCGTGCTAGGCGCAGCGTTCCAGCAGTACCGATGACCAGAGAAGCGCCGAGAGCATCTCCGCCCATCCTGCTAACCCGAACAACGCCCGTCACAACGTGTACGATTCGGGGCCGCTTACAGAGGTGGCAACACTGAAGCAGTACCACAGCACATTGCATCGAACCACGCGAAGGGTGTGGCGGGGCCATCGATGCCGGCAGCGACGCCTTCCGTCTTTTGCCGTCGAACACTACGCTCTCCTTCTACCTTTAACCTCCTCACGATGTGATGCATTGTGCCCTTCGGGCGATCGGAGGAACAGGTGGCGAGCGGGCTCTAATGACTGGGAAAACAGCGCGTCTTCTACCGAGGCGGTGCTGAAGATAAAAGCGGAAGCAAGCATGCTATAGAAGGAGCAGGCCTAAGAGTGGTGTATGGCTAGATGTGTCGCTAGTTGTTTTCGGTGTCATTAGACGGATACGAAGTTAACGTGCACATCGAATGTTAGGAAGCAAGAACGCGGTGTGGAAAAGAAAGGGCGAAGTAAAGAAAGAAAAATACAAAGAAAGAAAGAAAGAAAGAAGGAAAGAAAGAAAGAAAGAGAAGGAAAGTTTCAGCATTATGAGTTAATTTACATTGCTAAGCGAAGGTGCAAAAGGTCGTTCATTTACGTGCGGCAACACTTGAGATGTACTGCGGGTGATAGACTCCGATAAGTGGCGGACCTTCGTTTTTGCTTGAGCCATTTCCTCTAAATGTGCTTGTGCCAGCCCCATACTACTGCAGTTTCTACTATTCCACGACAAGCACTGAAAGTACTAAAACTTACTGTTTTCCCACTTCATTCAGCCATGGCGCTGTACTGCGGCTACGTATGCTTCTGTGGCACAATGTACACGGACATGGTTTATTCAGCCGCCCATATGCACAAGGACTGTGCTGGTATGATTCGTGATGTTGTGCTGTGTAATGTTTGGATATTAACATACGTAGTCACTCTTCCTTTCTGTCACGCTCCTTTCTCCTTCCCAAGTACAAGGTAGTAAACTGCAGATCTCCCCTGGTTTACCACCTTCCCTCTCTCTCTCTTTTTTTTTGTTCATGGGCGAAGGTCCTGAGTGTGTGGGTATTTCCCTCGTAGTTGTATGTTGTAGTAGCCACTTTAACCTAGCTTTAAAAATTGCTCACTTGATGACGTTGTGTGTATATGTCCTTGAATGTCACAAGGTGACGAGGTTTTCGCAGCATATCCACAGAGTAATGGGGCAAAGCACCCATCCGTCCGTTCGATGCGTGCTTTAGTGTGATAGGAGCGGACGGACGGACGGACGGACGGACGGACAGACAGACAGACAGACAGACAGACAGACAGACAGACAGGCAGACAGACAGACAGACAGACAGACAGACAGACAGACAGACAGACAGACAGACAGACAGATGCTTCGCCCCACTCGTCATCATTCACTCCGTGGATATGCTGTGAATATTTATACCCTTCTCTCTCTCTCACTCTCACCGATATGACACTACAGCTTACACCCAAGTGCAGCAACTTCTATTACTTCTACAGACTGCCCTTCCGTAGTGTGTAGATCGCGCTTTTACAGCCTCGGCAATGTGAGAAGACCAGCAATGAGGGTCTAGTGGTTATGGTACTAGACTGAGGGCCCAAACTATGCGGCGTCGAGTCCCTGTGGCGGCCGCCACATTTTCGACAGAGGCGAAATGATAAAAGTCCGTCTATGCTTATGTTTAGGCGCATGCTGAAGAACCCCAGGTTGTCGAAATTTTCAAATCGCTCCACTAGGGCGTCTGTCATAATCATATCGCGGATTTTCGACGGCAAACCTCAACAGTCAACATTACTGCAATACAGCTGCAGCGATTGTAACCAGACCCAACTAAAGTGGATTTCGTTAACATCAGTCGCCATGACAAGCGTAACGACTCTTGCGAAGTACAGAATACCCTAGACTATAGCGTGCCAATATCATTTACTACTGTCAGAGACACGATTTCGATTAGCACAGAAGGGTCACAGAACGTACCTTGCACACGCTGATCAGAGAGGAACATGATCACGCACATCCACCGAAGGCCGGCTGTCTTTTAGTCTCTGACAAACAGACAGAACTCGAGATCACTTCTTCATCTTTTTTCTGCTCCAGTGTTCACCTATTTTCTGAGGAAACTCTAGCAATCCCTCGAGACCTTTCTTCTGACGCTCTATCTCTAAACTCGGCACGCCATGTTCTATTCTACGTGTTTAGATCGTCCTCGAATGCCACCGAAACAACAAAAGAGATCCCATAATGTATAGCTCACCGGTTTAATAAGTCGGAGAAAAGCTTCGCGCATTTCATGTCTATCGTTTATTGAGACGTCGGTACACGCAGCGAAGAGCTCGAAGGAAAGTGGGGAATGTGAGACTCGAACTGCGCCTGTCTTCGAGAAAGAACGATCCGTTACTTTGCTCCTGCTCGTACACCCGCTATCAGATGTTGGAAAAAAAAAAGAATCGAGTGAAAGTATCTTGTTTCCCCGGTCGAAAATCCGCATGGTCATCGGTCTCTCCACCCTGGCGACGTGCTAGCACATTGGCAAATGTGAAAGGTTTTACGAAATTGCACAGCGATGAATAAGTACATCCACGTTAGAGATTTTCACGCCCTCGAAACCGCATTACGCTTGGTTCGGTCTAATTCCTGGTGTAGGTAGAGAAGAACTAGAGTACATGAAAATGAAATAAAGGAATGGTAAGTGGAATTACGGAAAGAAAGAAAGAAAGAAAGAAAGAAAAGAAAGAAAGAAAGAAAAAGAAAAATAAAGAAAGGAAGCTCTTGAGTAATGGAAGCAGCTGAAAGAGAAGTGTCGTGCTGATTAGGCGAACAGCAAGCATACCTTCGCGTGATCGTAACGACCCCCCCCCTCCACCTTATACCCTCTCCCCTTTTCGCTTTTATCGTTGAATGACTGTCCTCGTAAGGGACCGGGACGCTTGTATTCATCGGACAAGATTTAAAGTGAAAAAAAAAGAAAGAACTAGCGAGAAAGAATAAAGCACGTGAAAGTTGGGCGAAAATGTAGTTCGAACAGCAACGCTGACTGCACTGATGTATATATGTGATCGTCTGCCGACCCGCAGGTCGCAAGATTGAATCCCGGCTGCGGCGGCTGCATTTTCAATGGAGGCAGAAATGCTGTAGGCCCGTGTGCTCGGATTCGGGTGCACGTTAAAGAACCCCAGGTGGTCGAAATTTCCGGAGGCTTCCGCTACCACGTCTCTAACAATCGTATGGTGGTTTTGGGACGTTAAACCCCGCATATCAATCTCAATATATGTGCGAACTTGCAAAGTGAGGTGCAAACAAAATAAGGGGCCACACTTTGATTCAGTCTAGGTGAGAACTAGCCAGGTAGGCACGCATGCACTACCACAGTAAAGATGGAACTTAAAAGAATTGGAAGGAAACAAACGCGACAGTTTAAGGAACAAAAACAAGACGCATGCGCACATACACGCCAGCGCTGTCAGCAGAAAAGACATGACCGCAGAACAAGTAGAGACAAGGTTCTGGTACTGCGAGAACGCGCGAAGCGGCGTCGAGTCACGCGTACTGTGTTTGCTCTGTCTCTCGGCTCGGCGAGCCGAGAAACAGCAAATCTCGCACTACGCGCAGTCTTATTAAAGGCGAAGCTTCTTATAGCGGCACCCTTTCGTCCCGCGTAGTCGTAGTGTGTAACAATTGTTACATTTCGACCTCCAAGGTGGTGCCGGTGGGAGATTTCTTCTGTGCGTTGTTGAACAATAAAAAATAGTGCTCAATGTACATGCCAATGGCTGCTAATGGGGAATGAGAGACAGTACCATTCGGCTTTTAGTTAACGCGCACGCTGCAATCCTCATTAGCAACCATGCATGTACATTGAGCACTATCTGAGAAGAAAGGGTTGCTACGTTATACTCGCTAGGTGTAACCTCCTTGGTTTTAGAAAGGTTTAGCGAGCGTTGAGACGCAGTGCCATGAATACAGTGAACTAGTATATACCATGAACTCGAGGTGGTTAAAGGTGGGAAGTAGACCCGAAGCGCAGGCAGCAAAAAAGTGTGAGTGTGTCACCTCTCGTTTAGTCCCTGGAATGTGCGCTGGATGGCGGTGCTTCTATATGGGGAATATATGATGAAAAGATGCGAGATCATGGTACTTGGAGTGTTGAATAGATGGACGAACGGACACACAGACAGATGCCTGGATGGACGCATGAATGCACGCCGGGGCGGATGCATGGACGAACTCAGGGACGGACGCACGAACAGACGCACGCACGAACGGGCGGACGGACGCATGGATGGTCACAGAGACGGACGCATGGATGGACGGAAGCAAGAACGAATGGATGGACGAATGCTTCACCCCACTCTCCATCATTCACTCCGTGGATATGCTGCCAATTTTTTATTGTTATGTTTGGTTCTCGAGGAGGCTATGCCGGAAAGATTGTGCTGTGATATAATAATAATAATAATAATAATAATAATAATAATAATAATAATAATAATAATAATAATAATAATAATAATAATAAGAAGAAGAAGAAGAAGAAGAAGAAGAAGAAGAAGAAGAAGAAGAAGAAGTAGAAGAAGATCGCAATTTCATGTGCTTTATCCTCCTTCTGTTAGGTTTACGTATCATTTGAAAGGCCTTAAGTTTCATATCCTCAATTCTTGGCCAATCCCCCTGAGTGGGTGAGAGCCGTAGTGGAGGCATCATTATCATCATCGTCATCATCATCATCATCATACCAAGAAATAATGCAGTTATCGTCTATAGGACACACTATGTTTTCTTGGTCAATCCCCAATAGTGGGTATGTGCCATGGATTCCAGGCTACAAATAAACAAATACCACTCGCACTCACGCTTCGTCGACGCATCCGGAGGCGTAAAATTAATGATCCTGAATAAGTTCGTCTGCCTCCTCGGTGCGAATGCTCGCAGGCTGACCACGTCGAAGAAGAAAAAAGTGGAAGGAAGCAGAAAAGTTCGTGTTCACGGTCACTCCATTGCACAAACACACTTCCATATAGCACGCCAGGCAAAACGCGTATACAGACGTACGTAGTGTGCGGAGTGTCAATACTTTCTTTGGCGGCTCACACCAGTTTTCTGAGCTACGCGACACTGAGACGACTTGGTCGCAAAAGGAAGCACACACGCACACACACGCACACACACGCACGACGAGCTGAGAGTGTCAGCATCTCCGCCCGGTCGGGGTTTGTTTGGATTATAACGTCTCGTTCCACCTGGCCATCACCCAAAGAGTCTCCACCTACTCAGGTGTGCAAGGTCTCACTGGTCGAGCGTGAGGGTAAACGTAATGCGTGGAGGCAGGGCTGTTGGTTTATGGGCTGTTTCCATCCTTCTCCCGTTATTTGCCGGCATTTTCACAAAAACTCCGCTGTAGGCTACGCGTAGCCACCGCGGGAGATGTTTGCACCTTCTCTTCCGTATAGTGCAGTGCTAGGAATGTATACTACTGGTGCAAGCTTACGGAAGCTGTCGGGCCCATCGTCCGTCGATGTTGACTCTGAAGTCCACCGTAGAGTAAATAGTATGCACTTCTGCGGGAGCCGACGAACTCGACTGGGTTTCGTACGCTTGCCTTAATTTCCTTCGGCCTGTTTTTATGTACCTCTGGGCGGCAAGCGTCAGCCACGGGCTCAATGAAGCAACTCCCTGGTTCACCGACTAGTAATTCTTGTGCAGCTGAATGCGGGTTTACCTTGCTCACCTTCGCCTTCTTTTGCGTGTGAAAGGTGGACAAAAAAACTTTATCGATCAGAGTGCCTGGTGAAGGAAGGAGGAATTACAGTAATTGATTTCGCTACGGAGAACCGGGGTGAACGGATGAATCTGTGTGGTGTACACTCTCAAGAGAAGAAAAAAAGTACGTTTTATCTTTTTGACAACTCCTGACTTGCCACGTAATGACTCCCTTTAAAAAGACGCGGTAACTTAGTTCTCACGACTCTTTTAAGAGAGTATAAAGGTATTCAAATAGAGTTAACGTGTCTGTTTAAACTTCAAGTTTTATGGGTCGCAAGGCACGACTCACAGAAAAGAGTCACAGGACTCCTTTATTTTTCTTAAACTATACGACCAAGCAACAAATACTGATTTCAAGGCGTTATTATACGAGTTATTGCATTAGGAAATTCGGGGTTATTAAAACCACGACAGGTATAACATTAAGAATGTCAAACGACACTAGATGACGCACTCTATATGTAACTAAAACGTAGCTGACTATTTATCTCCAGCGTGATTGTTCTAGCCGGAGTAAAACTTCGCGTTACACCAATAAAACATGAGTGCTCCCAAATTCTTCAAATATTGCTTGCGCATATACAAGCACAACTATAAACCCACACAAAAACATACATAAAGTATATCCCCCCCCCCCCCGAAACATTTTCTTGCTATCACCCTGATACAGATGAGGAAGTTCTACGAGTGACGATTTGTGGAGATGATGAAGACGAGCCATTCGATTCTTGCGTTCACGATATAAATATCATATGCAAAGCTTAACAACACGAATTATTTCCGTTTTATCTGTTACATCACTCAACTCTTCCCAGTTTATCCCTGCAATGAAAGTTCTTGGTTATCCCCGGTAAACGCCTACTCTGCAAGATGGTGCCAACAGCCGCTTGCCCGTAATAGTCTCTAGTAAGTCCCCGACATTCGCTGTCAAGAGTTTAAGGGCAACCTAAAGCTCTCTATTGATGGTGTCGGCTTCTCGGACGACGAGAGGAAGATGTAGTACCTAAGAAAAATAAAAGACTGGGAGGACGCGTGGCAGTGGCGTATTGATGACCAGGAAGGTTTAGGCATCTGCGGTCGAACGTATGGCAAGGTTTGGTTTGGTTATTTCTCGCAGTGTCGCACTGTTGAATGGGTAGACGTGTAAACTGAGTGGAATACACACTGCGTGATATCGAGTGATTTACCAGCCACGTCAGATTTTATTGCCCCCAGCCAGAACAGCTTACTAGTACTGTCTTGTTTTTATTTCCTTATTTTCAGGATTATACCAAAAGTGACGCGACACTCTCGTATTTACAAGTCCTCGGTACAGGCTGGAGCACAGATCGCATTGGTTTTCTTTTCGCGCGTGTGGTATCACGATGTTCTGTAGCAGTGACATGAACATTTAAGTGCTAATGGAAACATCTCTCCCGGGTATGAGAAAACCTTGAGCTAAACTGTCACTCGAGTAGAATTTCGTCAGCTATAAAGTAGTACGCATGTCCCTCACAATACTTTAGGTGACGCCGGGGCTGTAAACGTTTGATTATAAGGGGACATTCGAACCAACGGCTAACATAATGTTGTCTAGCTACAACAATGACAATAACAATAAAAGAGCTCCAAATAACGCAGCAGCATTTTACGCATGGATTTCGAAACCAGGCATATCCTTATCTCTCGCTTTCAGCGTCGCCTAATTCGCCTAACGTTCTTAATAAGCAACTTAAGCCAAACCGTGTTATGGTTATCATTTCCAACACAGCTGTACCACCAGTGCGCCCTATAGTAGAAAGAAAGAAACAAATAAACAAATAAAGGAAGAAATAAATAAATAAATAAATAAACAAACAAATAAATAAATAAAAAATAAATTAAGAATGAAAGAAAGAAAGAAAGAAAGAAAAAAAGAAAGCGACAGAGAAGACCAGAAACAGAGCAGCTAATGCTAAGGTTTGTTAATTGTGCATACGAAGAAACTGAAAATAAATGACCCACTTTAAGCTGCACGCTAACTGTCCTAATCTTTCTTTCCCCGAGCATCTTTCTTTGTTTTATTTTGCTGCACACATTTTTGTAACTTTTCCGGCTTCACTTCTTCTATTTGTGAACGTTATAAGGATTTCACTTGGAAAAACTAGCTCTTTGTGGACTTGTGGGTGGATGTGAGAAGTTAAAAACAGTGCAAAACGGTTGCAAATGAAGCACAACTCATTTTCTGTTGTCACCTTTCATTTGCGTCATTCTGCCTCATTGTTACCTCAAAGTCATGACTCGCATATAAATGCCAAATAACTCGTTTTTTTTTCATAGAGTGTATTACTACCCCTTCATATCCTCACTGACGACTGCCGATGAAGGTGTCAGCAACCACCGCTACAAGATTTTGCTGTTTACTTATATCAATAAGTTTCTCTAATCAATTTTTTCTTTTGTATCTCTACGAACAATTCATACCCACTACAGTTGACACAACGACGATCACAATTTTGTGTTTAGAAAACGAAGTGTTACGTTTTTGAGTACTTCGTACTCAGCTATGGGATAGCAGTGAACCGTCCTGATAACAAGTGTCTTAGCCTAACGGCAAAGATCGACAAACTAGCATGAAATTTTCATTTCCAGCTATATTGCTAATGATCGCCTCTCTCTCTATTGTTCTCTCCCTCACCTGACCACTTTCTTGTTCTTCAATAAAATTATTCCCTCCTGAATCACCCCACCCACGCATGAAGGAGAGCGATTTTGTTGCAGAGCCGCAAAAAAAAGTCGTGAAGGAAGAATAAAGCTGAAAAAACACACACAATAAAGCGTGGTCTTCTGCTATTGGCGCTGAAGAGAAAGAAAGAGAGAAAAAGACTATGTCGTGGGTGTCGCATAGCGGCGGGTTGATATGAGTCGCCTGACTTCACCTTCTTTTTATTCTTCTCTTTCTGCTTCGATACCAGCGTCATAAAACCAGTCTCGTCCATGCCAATTACAAACCCTTACGGAGGTCCTCAGTCGGGAACGGGGGGGGGGGGGGGGCACACTGCGTTTTTCTGCGTCGTCTCTTGGCCTTCGTCTTCCTTGTTTCCCTCAGCCGGGGTCTTCTTTTTCTTCTTCTTTACACACAGACATGGCTGTCTTTTCTTGGTGACCAATACGCTCGCGTTGACGTGAAAAGGGAAGGGAAGTGACAAAAATGGTGTAATTGTGGGATGAAGAGCTTCACGGAGTTCAGTTTAGCTGCGGAAAGAACAGTCTGTCACGTATCGCTCCCTCAAAAATTTTACTCCGTGCCTTGTCATATCTATTTGAGAAATTGTAAACGAATTGGGGGAGATGGTACTGAGAGCGTCATCAAATCAAATGAGTGATCCTTTTGAAACAGCAGAAAGGTGTTCGGTAGGTGAGTGACCACAGTGTGGTCGGAGTGTGAATGTGAAAGTAGTTAGGAGAGTGTAAGAAACACCATTCTGTTTACGAACGAATGAAAGACATCAGCTTTGAGGATAGGTACATTGCTTTTTACTATATTATTGTGGAACGTTGTACATTAGCCCTTCAAGAGTGATATAAATGTCCTGTTAGTATTTACGCTCTTTCAGAATAGAGCTTGCGTGTCCTGCCGATGCACTTCTGTTTGCGCATTATGACTAATAGTGACGTCGTAAAGCTGTTCAGCATTCTAGTACGTGAAAATACCAATCAATCAACCAATCATCAATTAATTTATGATAGCATTGAAGTATTTAGTGAAGCACAAAGTGGACTGAAGAACACACCGATTGTGAGAAGCTCTAAAAAGCTTGAATTGCACAACCAAAGACAACATGGGTAGAGTTGTGCATTAACAATATGATATAAGAATAATAGTTAAGTAATTTATTTTATTTATTAATATATTAGTTTCGATTGTATCACATAAAAAAGAAGAGTGACTTGGTGGTAAAGCCGATATTGCTCTTTTGCCATGAGGGAATGAGGCTCATATATTATATGGTGTTTAACATCCCAAAACCACTTTATGGTTATGAAAGACGCCATTGTGCTGGGCTCCAGAAGTTTTGACCATCTAGTGTAATTTAACGTGCATACAAATTTAAGTATACGGGCTTCAAACGTCATCGGCTTCATTCGAAATGCGGCCGGTATTCGATTCCGTGACCTGTGGGTCAGCAGTCGAACACCATAGCCACTAGACCATAGTAGCGGGAGTCAGCGAGGTTCAAGTACACTACTTTTGGTAGACAATATTTACCCAAGGCTACACTTGATGGTTTCCAAAGGAAAGCTATTGCTTTGGAAATTATACGCGTACGGTTGCAACTTGCAGAGGCAGGGCCATCCCCAAACAAAAACCGAATTTATGCGGGTAGTCTTCTCCTCATAAAGCGTCGTAGTGCGGAGAAGCCACCTATGACAAACAATAGCTCATATGTTGTACGCAGGTTCTTCGACGCTATTGAGAATGTGCACCGATACAAATACAAATAAGTGAAATTTAGGTCGCGGCCGATTCTCCCTAAACGACTTCATTTTACGACGATAGAAATGAAATTGAGTTTGGTAGCCCATACACCGCAGTAATCTAAGGGATAAGGCGTTTAGCCACTGTGTTCGAGGTCTGTCGGCGCGTGATTCGTTTTCATATTGAGTATGTTGTTCAATGTTTTGGGCGACGCTAACACTCCCAAAATGTGCACATGCTCAATCCCAGAACCCTATACCTTTTTCATAGAATATTGTCTCTCGGCTGTAACTCTTCCACCAGGCTTGCCCACGTCGAGTTCTCAAATGATTTTGTCCTCAACCTCCGATAGGACAGCACGGTTGCGTATTTTTATCCTCCTGCAAGCTTCAGTAAACCGCTCATCTCAAAAGCAACTCGTGATAGCCAAACGTCTCTGTCATTCGGCGCTGCCCCGCTAGCACGCAAACGATATAGAGAAGCTTTGCACGTACGCGTGGGGGGAAACACTCGAAAGGAAAAATGAGCATAGAAGCCCTTCGCTAAGCAATGGGTGCTTTTTCGTGCGAGAACATTGCGTGCGCCTGACTGTGTACGACGTACTTGCACTGTAAAGTGATGGAAGAAACGGAAGGTAGCTTAATACCGGTGTCACACGGGCACTTTTAATCGCGACCAGTGTCAATCCAGATTAACCACGATTCAGATTAGGTGCTGCTACACGGTCACTTTTAATCACGATCAGACGTGATCGGGATCAGGGCTATCGCGATCCATGCATCGTGATCTGCCTGAGAGATGGCGATTTCGCTGTCGTCAGTGCCTACTAGCCGAGCTTGTTGAAAGCACAAAAACAAGAAATTCGGGTATAGTTAAATAAAGATGTTTTAAAGACCACTAGATGTTTATAAGAAAGGCAAACTATGAACTGTTTAAATTGTAACAATATATGAAGTATTGCATATTTTATGATTAGCATCGACCGCACTGTAGTACGGGAGAAGCAGACGACAAAGTAGACTACAAGCAGTCGGCCGTTGCCTCGCCCAACTCTCGTCCCAACGGAGCTGTTGGAGCAACTCGAAACAAACTGATTATGAGTGTCGCAAGCCTTTCGACTATACGTTGCAAAGTACGTGCACTTCGTGGTCGCATGAAGAGATCTTTACAGTAATTGATCGCTAGCAGGAGCGACTGGAACAGACTTGAGGCGCCATAAGTGAAACACTGCAGCGTACAACGAGATTGACGCTTCGCTGCGACTACACGGCTACGAGCGGGGACCATCAGAAGAAAAAAAGCGAAGGTTAAGAATCTAACACAGCAATACAGGTAACTGCTAGGAAAGTTTATCTAATGATGGATTTATGAAATTACTATTGTAGTGACAATCAAAAATCTTGATGTTCAAGCGGTTCTTGCACAAACAAAATTGCTGAGAAAAGGCTGTGTACATATACCGTACGCCGAGTTTTGTCACTGGCATGTTTTACGGCATGCAAATGCCACCTGGGGCATTTATCTAACCCATGCTCGAACCGGATTAGCTTGGGTCGTGTAGCAGTGGTAACAAAGTTGACCACGGACGAAGAAAACTGATCTGGATCACCATGATCGTGATTAAATGTACCCGAGTGACACCGGTGTAACGTTCATATCAAATCAGCTCTATAGATATCGCCGATTTCTCGATTAAATTCAAGTTTCAAGACTACCAATGCAAGAAATATGTTACAATGAAACAATCTCCGGGAACCTTCACGAAGGACGCTACTTGTACCATTACAGAAGAAGGCAACCACAAATGTATGCCATCTATATCTTGAATGGGCAACCTGGCGAAAATGCATCAAAAGAAAGGCAAGGAGCTTCAAAATTTCAATAGCATCTATTTGCTTACTGTGCGAGCGTGCCTGTATGTTGTCTTGAAGGTTGTTGCTTCACAAACATCCCCTGGTTGCAGTACACAACCGTATCAGAAGAAACACAGAAAGAAAAACAAATACAAAACGGTCATAAGACGTTGCGCCGATATAAGGAAGAGAAAGCATATGAAACAAAAAAATTAGCGGCTCCACCGTTGTGATACGATGGTTACAGCACTTGGATGATAACCCAAAGGTAACGGACTTGATCCAGGCTCTGAAGGTTGCTTATCAATGAAGGCGGCGAAATGCTATAAGCCCGAGTACTGCAAGATGTCACAGAACGTTATAGAAGTTCAAGTGGTCCAAATTCCAGAGCCCTCCTCTACGACCTGCATCGTCATCATATCGTGGTTTCGTCACTGCAAACCCCATAAACAACTTCATGAGCTCAATGTGTGCATGTACTGAATTTTTAGAGCCAGTATTTGGACGACTTTCTGAACTTCGCGGGTTTCAGTCTATATTTATACAACTGCCGTGAAATCAATAACAAATATTTCTCGGTTGTAACTGTCTGGTTGAGCGCGTATTGCTTGTAGTCTCTTGGCTCCTTTTTTCTATCTTTCCTCTCCCGTACCACCTCTCCCCGCGTAGGGTAGCAAACTAGTTAAAATCTTGTTAATCTCCCTGGATTTTACTTGCCTTTCCATCCATCTGCTTAAACCACTCATACTACTACTAATAAATAATTAATAGGGCCTCGGTCACAAGCACCGGTGACTAAAAGCGAATGGCAGTGACTAGGACAGCGAGGAGACGCTTCGCTGAGCCACGATTAGAAGCGATAACAGAAGACTACACTGTGACGCAAGCGACGCGTCCTCTCTGCTAACCGCAGTCTTGGCCAACCGGTGACGCGTATCTGTAAGTACCACTGGGCGCGAAGTTGCCACTCTCCCTCACCGGCGCACCAATGCCGATTGAGGCTATATCGAGACGTCGTGCCTTCACCCCCTCTGTTTCTGCATCTCATGGGGTTGTAAACTGGGAGAGTGGGTGACCTAGAGCGAGTTCTTTCGTGGCGATTCATCAGTAGTCGCGAGCCAAAGGGCGCACGGCGGCTACACGCGCGCTCGTGTAACCCCCTATTGAATGTCTCATTCGACAAAAGGTTTAAACAAAAGAATAACGTATACAAAGCTACGTCAAAGCGGTGTTGTTGATGTAACTATGATCTGGATTAGCCTAACAGATATGGCTCGCATTTCATCCACATCACCATCTCTTTCTAAGCTGCAGCTTCGCCGCAGCACCCTTCCACCCCCCCCTCCATTTTGTTTTAAAACCCCGCTAACTAAAGCTCCCGTGACCAGAACGCAGTGCAAAAACAAGGTGCTCACCACCTCCTCCTCTGTTTCATGTCTTTCGATGATTTAGAAAGAATAGAGAGAGAGATGGAAATGGAGCACAAAGGCAGAGAGGTTGACTAGGTGAAGCATGAAATAGGCACTTGGTGTTAGCCGCCCGGAATAATTTAGAGCCAATAGAAGCAACCTGCCTTCTGTAAATACACACTACGACTATTGTGGAAGCGGGACAAGTTGAGTCAGAGGAACCATTCAGTGAGTTGGACAAAAACTACTTATATAAATAGAGGCATGGCTGCAGGAGCATATTGGTGACGTGAACTGTGCCTGCAAACTGAAGTTTCAATACTGGAAAATGCTGAAAGGAAAGAAAGAAAGAAAGAAAAAAAGAAAGAAAGAAAGAAAGAAAGAAAGAAAGAAAGAAAGAAAGAAAGAAAGAAAGAAAGAAAGAAAGAAAGAAAGAAAGAAAGAAAGAAAGAAAGAAAGAAAGAAAGAAAGAAAGAAAGAAAGAACCTCGAGGCGTTGTGTGTTTGACAGCAACTTTGTTGGGCGCAGGTAAACCTCCGAGCAGTATTTGATGAGGAGCGCGTCTTCCGAGGGACGTCAAAGAAAGCCAGCGTTTGCCTCAAGCTATTTCGGTTCACTTGGCAGTAGCGGTAACAAGCCTTCACAGAATTTCTTCGTACGCAGTACAGAGACACACACACAAGAAAAAAAAAACGTCAACGTAGAAAATGGTGAAAATCGCGCAGTAGACAACCAGTTTTTGGCAGACTGAGCGCATTTCTGCAATAAATCTAAAGTTTACAAGAATCTCGTATCAGTGCTTACTTTCCAAAATAAAAAAAAGAAATTCCTATCTCATTGACTCACGAAGTTTGCTAAAAACAAAAGAAGACACACAGAATGAACTCTCATTCTCTTTTTTTGTTATTATTGCCTGAAAAGAGTATTTAAAAAATTCGGCAGAAGATAGAAAAAGGTCGAGACGACAAAGCGAGGCGCTGAGCACTCTTTCGGAATTTGCGTGTTCGCTTCTGGCGAAACGAACGCTCCAGTTAGCGCACAGAGCGTAATGGTACTGAGTAGTGAAGGGAAGCACGCTTTCAGAGTTTAATTCTTGAGCAGAGGGGGAAGTCAAAAGACACCAGGGACGAGACGAGAGCAGCCTCATTAGGTTCCTTTATTGCGTAGGAACGACGACGCCGTTCGCCCTTTTGTCGGAGCGCCACAGAGACGCTCTGTTTGTGACAAACGAAAAGGGAAGGGGGGGCTAAGAAGACATGGCGTCTTCGAGCAAAAGAGCTCACACCAAAGGGCCATAGTAAGGCAGAGGCAGACTGGGCCCCAATGTTGTGAGTGCGTATGCAAAGCGACCACGCAAAGCAGCCGAATGAACTCCTGTCTCTTTTGTAATGTCCAAAATGCCTTTGTGACAAAGGTCTCTCTCCTCTGCTCTGGCTTCCTTCGCTCCGAAGACTTCTCTGAACGCGCTCCGAATTCTAAGAGCTCCTCCAATCAGTTTCGATCAAAGAGTTCACTTCTGCAAACTTCGCGTGACAGGTTATTGTTTGTCCTGCGCCGACCCCATTAATCTCGCCCGTCCATTATTAGTACGCGAGTGCCTTGTTTGTGTGAAGCATCGCATCCATGTAAAAAAAAGGGGCGCAAAATAACAGACGCGATTAAGTCGTGCTTCAAAGCCTTTTCGTTTCTTTTTACTCTGAGATGAATGTCAGTGTTAGAGCGATGCGAAAAAGATGGCCATTGATTAAGGACTTTCTTGTGTCGACTAACGTTTATAAGTTTGTCGGAGAGCCGCGTCTAATTCGGGGTTACTGTGCCCTATCCTTTCTCTATCTTTGCTACTACCCAGAGGGGGGAGGAGGGAGGAGAGAAAGCAGTAAATATCCGATTTGTCGCTCGTTCAGATCGGCATAGCAAGTTTCAGAGTTTTTTTTTTTTAGCATTTCGCGAGACTTCACAGGATTTATTATTTTACTTTATTTAAGATTCTTTCTTTAGCAATGAGACTGATGCCACAGTACTTGAGACCAGATTCAACACAGAAGTTCTTGTTCATGATGTAAGCAACTTGGCTGCAAAAAAAAAAAAAAAAACGAGGTCAGCTTTAGCCGGAATAATGCTGTTTTCAGAGCCTGGCACTGGGTTTCATAAGATAAGAAACATGACTTATTCAGCTCTTGTTTTTTTTAATTTTTGCGTTCACGCAAGAATGGCGTATAGAAAAAGGAAATAAGCAGCTATAGAAAAGATGGCAGTTTAAGGTTTCCTAAACCACGCTGACTTCAAAGATGAGAGATGGGTATTTTTTCGCCTTCAGTACAATTATTGCAGATGCTCTCTCCTTCTCACCACTTAATTCCTCGTAAAGCAAGTGAACAGTGTGAGCACTAAGTGAAAGTCTCTTTTGGATTTTCCGCTGATCGAATTCACGTCGTTACCCCCTCTTTCACCATCAAAAATGCACAAAAATGAAGTGTAATCAGTCTATCATATAGTACGATAGTCGTTGGTGTCGAGGCAGAATGGCCACGCTAACGCATAGCTAATAAAGGTAAGAAAATAATTAATGACATATCTTTTCCTAACGGGCCAATAGAGAGTTTCTTTCTGCGCGACGTCTCGTGAACTTATTGTTTCAGGCGTCTCGAATTGTGCCGAAATGACGGGAAACAGCAGGAGAGAAATAACGCGCATGTTGTTTGTAATTTGAGTGGTTGTTTAGGGACTTGTAAAACTGTGCGTGGAATAGCTTGCATTTGTTTACCAGTGCGCCTGCGTCGCACGTTAACGTCTTTGGTATGCAAATCATTTTTTTTCGCAAGTAGCTTAAGCATACTCGTGGGCCGCAAAGCACGCGAGTCTCATTTTAAGAGACTACCCGCAGTTCTGAAACGCGAAGTACGTGAGAGCTCAGTAAACGAACGTGAAGTTCCGTGTCGTGCGCTTACCGCATCCAAGGAGCCCGTTCGATTCCGCTTTCCGCGTTTTAGGCGCGGCGTCGTTGCCGAGGTCATCGCGCGTGTCCGTGACCAACGCTCGAGGTCTTCTTCTCCACGGCTGGTGAGTCTGCCGCTCATCAAGGCAGTGGTCGAGGACGGCCACCACTCTCCATTTTCACCTTCCCTTATATATACTTTTCACTCAGTCAAGCGGCTCGCAGAGAAGCGCAGGCTGACAGAAAGAACAGGCGGCAGGCTGCCGGGCTGCGATTTTACGCTCAGGCCTGCGCCGCGCGAAAGGCAGAGAACAAACAAATGTTCAATAAAAAGAAGGGCGACCGCCAGACGTACACGCAATTGAATTAACAAGGAAACACTAAAATATACGCGACCAAAATAGCAAGTGCAAACAAGCTAACAAGCTAGCTAATAAATAATGAACTATACGACCAGTACAAGGTCGCGGAATGTTAATAAAGCATAGCCATGACGGAGACTAATAGATATACAAATATTTGTGCGACGCATATATATATATATATATATATATATATATATATATATATATATCTTGATTGTCACTACCAGGAAAACAAGGGAAGCGCGGGTAGAGAAGGACGACGATGCTGCTTCTACTGTGATCGCGGTCTCACTGCCCATTGAAAACCCCCTTAAGTTACCTCACCATACGTAACAATTTGGTGGAACGTGCTGGGTAGGAAGAACCCAGAGACAGGAGCTTGACTACCAGGACTTCGTCGTAGCCGCCGCCTCGGCGGACTTCAACCTTCGCCGATCGTAATGGCGCAAGAACAGTCATCCAACGCTGCGAGGCCAACTCCGATAGGTTCCGTGCCGTACTACAGAGTGCCACCAAACTTCGGCGGGACCTCAGGCTCAAGAACTACAAGCGGGTGAGCAGAAGCAATGGCTGGGACTCGAACAGCTCAATCATGCTGTATTCTCGTTAACTGACACCGCCCTCATGTGGTACGAGAACCACGAGGACAGGTTCACGACTTGTGAACGTTTTGTTGACGAAGTGCAGAAGTGCTTCAGTAATTCTGACGCAAAGAAGAAACACGCGGAGCAGACATTGTCTCAGAGGGCACAGCTCTCAGGAGAAACATGTACGACGTACATCGAAGAAGTCTTGAAGCTGTGCAAGATCGCGAATGCAAGGATGTCTGAAGACGACAAGGTTGGACACGTTCTCAGTGATATAGCCAAAGGACATGTACAATTTCTTAATTGGGAAAGACTGCTCAAACTTCGTGCCCGAGCCCTACCGTGGTGGTCTAGTGGCTAAGGTACTTGGCTGCTGACCCGCAGGTCGCGGGTTCGGATCCCGGCTGCGGCGGCTGCATTTCCGATGAAGGCTGAAATGTAGGCCCGTGTGCTCACATTTGGGTGCACGTTAAAGAACCCTAGGTGGTCGAAATTTCCTGGACCCCTCCACTACGGCGTCTCTCATAATCATATGGTGGTTTCGGGACGTTAAACCACACATATCAATCAATCAAGTTCGTGCCCGACGTGATGAAGCCCTGTCATGTCCTTTGAATCCCTCAAGACTGCGACAAATTTTTACAAAATTCGGCCACCTGTCCAACGAGGTCCCCACTGTGGCTAGTGCTGAAACAGTGCCACCTAACGACCTTGCTTTGACGATACAGGAGATCGTCGGAGAAGAGCTGCTTCGATGTCAGCAGACCTATCATCGCCCCAGCGATTTTCAGGATGCGTACGCAAGCAAACCAGAACGTGTGCGGACTCCTGTTTCTTTTCACCATGACAACCATCGATCGACGCAGTAGATGCTTATGAATATCAAGTCACACAGCAGGCTGGATTCCCACGTCAACCACCTCCAAATTAGGAACGAAGTTTTCGCCCGCCTGGTTACACAACATCGCCTGCCTACGGTGCCCCTGAAGAGCGGCACCACTCTCCCATGCCTTCCGAAAGCAGTCGTTACTCTGAGCAGCCGCGTGCCCCTCGACCTATTCCGGGTGTGCTACAGCTGTGGCGTCCCGGGTCACATTGCACGTTTTTGTGACCACGCCCATATCAGCGACAGTCTTGGTACATGTCTCAGCAACCTTTCGACCATCCGCTCTCCACGTCACGGAAACCACGCACACCTACGGGGTCACGCTACCCCTCGCCGGCCTCTGATCGAAGTTTGACGCCACCACCAGCTCCACGTGCTCCACGATCACCGTCGACACGGCGACGCACACGGACACCGCCGCTGGAAAACTAGTCGGTGCGGCCAGTGGGGGTGAGGCCGCGAGATCACAGACGCTACCTACAGATATACCCCCGTCAGCGTTTATGTTGAAGAACAAAGTTCATGTAGTTGCGATGGAGTGGCTACTATGGCACTTGGGGATACAGGTGTGACAGTCTCAGTGATGACTGTAAACTTTAAGAACCTGCTAGGACCTAAAGTGATGTTTTGCCGCAACCATGGTGTGACATTTCGTGGTGTAAGTGGTGACGCGTAGTGTCCGGTGGGATATTGTACTGTGGACGTCTCGCTGTGTGGCAAGGTGTTTTGAACAGAGTTTGCGGCCTACACATGATGTTATCTTGGGTATCGACTTCTTGTGTGAGTGTGGCGCAACTGTAGACTGCAGAAGTTGGCACCGTTCCATACACGGTACTTTCCCTACGGCGCTTTTGGAAAATTCTTGTCCGGACGAATGCATCTTTTTCGTCTCCGTAGACACAGTCGTTCCTGCATTTTCTGCTGTGTGTGTTCCCGTGACATGTTCTAGTAACAGCTGTGGCACGTCTGACGCCACGCTCAAACCAATTCCCTTGGCATGCATGAAAAAGAACATCCTCATTCCCCATTGTATAGTGTCAGTCGTTGATAGACGGGCAGGTGTGTGGACAATCAACAGTTCCATGGAGCCTGCAGTTTTGCCAAGCGGCATGAAACTTGCAGTATTTACACCTGAATCATCCACGACGCTGGTTGCGCTTGTTGATGCTACAAGCCAAAATGAACATCTAGGCTCGCAAGGTTCAGAGGATGCTCAATTGCTACAAATGGTCAGCAAGTCACTTGACCAAAGCGAATGTCATACACTGCTCGACGTTCTATCTAAGCACTCGAAAGTATTCGATTTTTCTAAAACAGCCAAAGACCCTTAATTCTAGCGTCCCAGACACGTCATCAAATCCACACCAAGTCGGCGCATCTCATGAGGCAGAAACCTTACTGAGTGGCACCATCAGAGCGCAAGATCATCGACGAGCAAGTCCAAGAAATGCTGGAAAAGGGAATAATACCGGCATCGGCAAGTCTGTGGGCTGCTCCCGTCATTCTAGTAAGGAAGAAGGATGGTACGTGGAGATTTTGCGTTGATTACCACCGACTCAATTCTGTTACTAAGAAAGACGTCTATCCACTGCCGCGCATCGATGACGCTCTAGACTGCATGCATTCCGCGTCCTACTTTTCATCTGTTGACCTGAGATCAGATTACTGGCAAATTCCTATGCACGCAGCTGACAGAGACGGCATTCGTTACGAACGACGAACTTTACGAGTTCAACGTTATGCCATTCGGATTATTTAATGCTCCTGCGACATTCGAAAGATTTATGGACTCTATAATGCGTGGTTTAAAATGGAATATATGCTTGTGTTACATTGACGATGTCATAATTTTTGGACGTACGTTTGAGAAGCCCGACACTCGCCTAGACCTCGTGCTCAACTGCATTGAAAAAGCTGGCCTTGTATTGAATTTAAAAAGTGCCACTTTGGCGAGCGACAGACATTGGTGTTGGGACATCTCGTCGACAAAGCTGGCATTAGACCTGACCCACAAAGGACAGCGGCCGTTAAATTGTTAGAGCGTCCTAAATCTGTGAAACAACTGCACTATAGCTTCAGCGGGCTCTGCTAGTCTTTCCGCCGGTTCGTACCCTGGTTTGCGGATGTCATTCACCCCCTGACGAGCCTTCTACGCAAGAACAACCCGTTTCAGTGGACCTCCGAGGGTGATGCCGCTTTTCACCAGGTGAAGTGTTTGTTAACTTCGCAGCCAATACTTTGGCACTTCTATCCTTTGTCGCCCACGGAAATTCACACAGACGCAAGTGGCATAGGTATCGGCGCCGTTCTCGTTCAGCGTTCTGGGAAGAAGGAACACGTCGTGGCGTACGCAAGTCGTTCTTTAAGCAAGCCTGAACGCAACTACACAGTGAGCGAACAGGAATGCCTAGCGGTAGTCTTTGCTGTGCAATGGCTTCGCTCACTCACTACCATCACAGATCACCATTCCCTGTGTTGGCTGGTCAACCTTCGTGACCCATCCGGCCACCTCGCACGATGGGCCATTGGAATGAAAAAACTTTATTTCAGTCCTGCAGGACGCGCTTAGCGCGTAGCGGGCATCTCCCACGTATTCGTTTGCAAGAATATGTCTTCACCATTTCACGCAACACTGGCCGTCTACACGCTAATTCGAATTGCCTCTCCAAGATGCCATTACCAACGACAGATTGTGAAGCCGATAACTTTGACCACCTTATCGCTTCTCTGTCGTCTGGCTTTCCCGAAGCCGTGACTTTCGCCGCTAATGACCAAAGCTTGAAATCTCTCTTCTCGGGAGCAAGAAATTCAAGAAGCGAAGACCGATTCTGCGTCCGAAATGGTCTTCTTTACCAGAAAAACTTGTCTACGACGGGTGCCCGCTTTCTGCTGGTTGTTCCTGCGTCCCTCCAAACGTGTGTTGTGCGTGTCACGCATGATGACCCCACCTCTGGCCATCTAGAAACCGCACCAACACTTAGTCGCACGAAAGAGCGGTTCTATTGGCCTAAAATGAGCAAGACAATTCAAAACTACGTGCCCAGCTGTACGCGGAGTTAGAGCAACAAGCGGCCTACCTCAGGTCCAGTCGGTCACCTGCGGCCCGTTAAGCCTGCCGGTTCTCCTTTTGAAAAAGTCGGAATTGATCTGATGGGACCATTTCCACGCTCCTCAAAAGGTAATCGGTGGATAATTGTATGCACCGACTACCTGACGCGGTACTGCGAGACGGCTGCCTTATCCTCCGCCACGACAGTCCAGATTCGGAGTTCCTGTTGCATTCAGTCATCCTCCGACGCGAGCCACCTCGCGTGATAATAAGTGACTGTAGACGACAATTTACCGCTGATATTGTGGAATCATTACTTCGTTTCTGTGCCTCCAAGTCCCGACACTCAACTGCTGAGGAGGAGGATGAAGGGAAGAAATTAAATGCAGGAAAATCAACCAGACGCACGTCCGGTTTGCTACCCTGCACTGGGGGAAGGGGTGAGGGGATTAAAGGAGAAGAGAGATAAGTGAAGGAAAACAGTTCAGTATTTAAGCAACAAAATCACCTTATATATTTCATTGAACTTTCACGTTTTTGCTTGAACACTTAAATTGACGTGATTACTTGTATTTCTTTACAAACTCAGTGTGGTGCGGACAAATTTCTATGCAATGTGGACACATTTCTGTGTGGTGTGGACACTTAGTGTTGAAAAACGTGAACTCATTGCATAAGTGTTGTGCTATGTACATATGTATAGCCTTGTGTTTGCTACAGAATGTGCGATGTTGACTTTTATGCAAGAGAAGAGGAGTAGGCGGTGCTACGCATTGGCACCAACCTCTCCTTACATACATTTAATTAAAAAAAGGGACAACGTGTGTGTAGATGTGACCTTGTCCATTGCACGCTTATAAGCGGTCGCGTAGTCCGTTTGTCTTTAGAAAACTTAGCAATGCCCGCGTCGCTTTGCTGGCCTGCGACGCGTAGAGCCATGAACCAAGGATCTTTTCTTCGGAAAAAGGTCTACTGTCTAGTGTCTCTAACGTTTCGCGTAGCAAGTTGCGTTCGCTCGCAAAACGTTCACATGAACACAGTGGATGTTCTATTGTCTCGTCCGTGTCACACGATTAACATCGGGAGCTATTCGCCATTCTTATGCGAAAGGAGTACGCCTTCGTAAAAGCTACTCCTAAGCACAGGCAGCACAATAAAGTTGCATCCTGGCGGGAGAGGTCCGATAGAACTTGAAGCTTTCTCGGTGGGTCCAATTTGTGTAGGCGGTGGTTCCCGGCACTGGGGTCACTCAGCCAAGTTTCCGACATAGTGTTAGCAAACGAGTGAAGGCCCCTTGCAGCGTCGGTTCTCTACAATGGAATTGGGGTTGTGTGGGCGTCCGCGTGGGCGGATCGGGCAGCATTATCAGCAAGGGCGTTACCGAAAATACCACAATGTCCCGGTAACCAATGGAACACCATGCCATGTCCTTTCGATAAAACTTCGTGAAGCACTTCTCTTATTTCATTCACTAGTTTTTGATGCACCCCTTGTCGTAAAGCTGATTGCAAGCTCTAAAGGAATGCCTTGGAGTCTCAGAACACAGCCCATTATTGAGGTCGGGCTTCCGCGATATAAAGTATAGCAGCACGTAAGGCGGCAAGCTTCGCTGCTGTGGATGTTGTCCTATGCGACAGTTTGAACTTTATAGTGACCTGGTACGTCGGGATGACGACAGCACCTGTGGAGCTGTCAGCCGAGACCGATCCATCGGTGTAAATGTGTGTCCTCTGGCCGTATTTTTCGTTGAGTAGCAACAATGTCACCTGTTGTAGGACCACTGTTGAATGACGGCTCTTGTTCGTTATTCCCGGAATAGTGAGGCACACCTGTGGTTGTTGTAGGCACCACGGAGGTGACGCTGGTCTTGTTGCTGGAGTGAAGCCAAAAGGAAGGCTTTCTCTATGAGCAGAAATAATCCTTGAAAACATCGCTTGTGGTCTTTGAAGTGGCAACACTGCAACATGGTGACCAGGAACTCGGCAGAGGTGTCTTATGAGGGCTCTCAAATTGTCAGCGGTGATGTATGTTTGAATTGGATGCTCTCTTGCGATCATAATTGCCCCGTATGGTTGAGGTGCATCGCGGCAATCCTAACCACACGCGTAGGGCTTCTCCTTGCAGACTTTCGACGGTGCGGATGTTCGTCTTGCACGTACTGCCAGTAACGGCAAGCTATATAACAAAAATCCCAGAAACAGGGCCCTGTATAGCTGCATCATTGACCTTATCGATGTGCCCCAAGATTTTCCGCAGAGGAACCGCATTATATGGACGATGGAAGTCAGCCTTCTCTTCAGGGAATTGCAGTGGGCACTCCACGAAAGGTCCCTGTCAATAATCACACCCAGGAAGCGATGGTTCTTCTGGTATGGAATATTTTGTTCATTGATGGTAACGGGATATTGTGTCATGGCTCTGCGAGTAAACGCAACCAATGCACATTTCTCCGTTGAGACTGAAAGACCTTGCTTGCGGAGATATGAGCATGTCAGAGTGGCAGCCTGCTGGACTCTTGCACGTACTCGTAGACGAGTTACAGCCGAAGTCCATAGACAAATATTGTCAGCATATATGGATATTAGGATAGTACTGGGCAAAATTTCACGAAGACCTACCATCACGAGGTTAAATAAAGTGGGACTTAATACGGCGCCCTGAAAGACGCCACGGGAGGTATAGTAATTTGTGGTAGGTCCATCTGCGGTTTGTACAAAAAGGGATCTTTTCGTCAAATAATCCTGGATCCATTGGAACATCCGACCACCGATTCCGACAGCTTCGAATGAGTCTAGGATGGCTTTATGTGTTACGTTATCATAAACCCCTTTGACGTCGAGGAAGAGTGCCAGTGGTATGCGCTTGAGGCTCTTCTGTTGCTGGATAATTGTTGTGAGATCAATCACGTTGTCAAGAGATGACCTACCTCGCCGAAAACCCATCATGCAGTTTGGGTATATGTTGTAGCGCTCAAGGTACCATTCTAGGCGTGTATCATCCTTTCCTTGACTTTTGCTACGCAACTTGCGAGGGAAATAGGGCGAAATGATGTTAAATCAAATGGTGACTTTCCTCGTTTTAGTAGTGGCACCAGTCGACTTATCTTCCAATCCTGAAGAACAATGCCCGCTTGCCATGAGTGGTTGTAATAGCGTCACAACTGTCGCCTGGCCTCCTGTTGAAGGTTGGCTAGAGCGGCGTAGGTGATGCCATCGGGTCCTGGTGAAGATGATCGTCGGGAAGTCGCCAAAGATGCGTCAAGTTCTTCTATAGTGAAAAGATTGCCCATTTCGGAGATGCAGGGTTCAGGGATAACACTCTTAACGGTGCCAGCGGACAAGGCGGACACACCAGCGATTCGCGTACAAAACTCATTTGCCACTTCAAGTTGGGTGTGGCTTAAATGTAGGGCTAAAGCCATGAAAGGATGTCTTTGTTGGGGAGTCGAGCGCAGGCCACGAATAGTGCTCCAGATGCGTGACAACGGCTTTCGGGGATCCAATGATTCGCAGAATGATTTCCAGTGTTCCTGTTCAAGTTTTTCTAAACGTCGTTGGACTTTTTTCTGTATGCGTCGTGCCAGCCTCAAGTCGCATATTGCTTTCGTCCGTCTGTATCTCCTTCCCGCCCTTCGGCGAAGCGCACACAGTTTTTGCAGTTCAACGTCGAAATCTGAACGCTTGCCGGTGAACGGGAGGAGACAGGAAGCTTCCCTCATTGCCTCTTTGATGACATCCTCCAAGTTTTGGTCAGGGTCTTTACGGCATGTATTTTCCATGAGTCGCTGAAATTCGAACCAATCGATTCTTCGTAATGTGGTCCTAGGAGAGAAGTTAGTAAGACCCCTTATTCGCATATAAGTTGGAATGTAGTCACTCCCACGCGTTTCGATGTCTGAAAACCAGTGCACTTGCGACTGGAAGTTTCTGGATACCAGAGTCAAATCGAGGCAACTGCTGTACGTAAGGCCCCGCAGGTATGTAGGACTGCGTATCATCGACAAACTAACGGCCTGACCATGCGCACAAACGAAACTTTCATCAACATGTTGTCAATGTACGTCGCCTCCAACCACAAAACCTGGGATGAAGTATTACTATTCGTCACGTACGCCTTCAACACGGCAAAACATGAAACGACAGGCTACATACGGCCCTTTCTATCTGCTCTACGCTTGCTCACCTCGACATAAGCTGGACACTATCTTTCCTTTTGTCTTCCATGACGATTTCACAATTGCGGAAACTTTGTGTCGTGCGGAAGAGAAACGTCGACTTGCCTGCTTAAGAACAGTGGCGGCGCAAGAGTCCTGCAAAACTCGCTACGACAGTTAACAGCGGCATGTAACCTATGCCTCCAGTGATCTAGTGTGGGTATGAACCCCAATACGCAGACGTGGCTTGAGCCAAAAGGTACTGACATACTAGGCCGGTCCGTAAGTGATACTCCATCGTCTCAGCGAGGTCAACTATAAAATTGCATGTGTCACCACTAGTGGCCAACGTTCATGCAAGACAGAGGTGACGCATGTTGCCCGCCTGAAGCCGTTTACACGAAGGATACAAGAATGACTCGCCCAGAGGGCTTCGTCTGAGACAGGAGGAATGATACGAAGTGTCACTACGAAAAAAAAACAAGGGAAGCGCGGGTAGAGAAGGAAGACGACGTTGCTTCTATTGTATTGCGCTCTCAGTCAGTGCCCATTAAGAACAAACACAGTACCCTTTAAGTACATCACCTTACGTAACAATATATATATATATTATATATATATATATATATATATATTATATATATATATTATACATATATATATATATATATATATATATATATATATATATATATATATATATATACATATGTAGTGTGAAGACGACGACCGCAACTGGCACTCTGGCACAGACGCGCATGCTAGGTGAGCGAGGAAGAAGAGGCCTACGAGGAAGATGTGAACCTACCATCCTGTCATCTCTCGGTGACCAAGATGTAAGGAACAGTCACGATCGTGTAACTCTGCCTTGCACAAGCATTTCTGTTGTCGTATTTAGAGCTCCTGAGGAGCACCGGCCCGACGGTGCAGCTGTGTCTGGTGGGTCCCTGATGGCAAGCTTTGCTCAACGCTCCGCAAGAGGCCCCAACGCAGGTCGTCCGGTCGACTTAGAGGCACCGGCCCCCATCCTACTGGACATTCTACCACCTAATGAGACAGGTCTTTCTGCTGAGACTGGAACCGCCTTCCCCCCTCCATTGCTGCCACTAAGGATCAAGGGCTGTTCAAATCCGCGGTGTCGAAACACATTATGGCGTAACTGCACACTGTTTTTCGTTTTTTTTTCTTTTTTTCTTTTTTTCTGTTTTAACTATTATTTGTTGTATTTCCTTCACTGTTGTTGCCACATTCATATTGTACCCACCCCCTCTGTAACACCCTCTGGGTCTTGAGGGTATACTAATAAATAAATAAATAAATAAATAACATCCCATCTGACCAGACAGAAGAGGATATGCGTGCAACGCATGCACTGGCTGAATCGGTAGTCTCTCCGATTTTCGGAACGGCTTCCATCGAAGATCTCCCGCCAGTACGCAGCGTGGCTTCAAGAATCGCTGACTTTACAGCGTCCGGGAGCCCCATAGCGACAACGCTGCGCAAGTCACGTACTATGCAAGTCACTGCGCAGGAGCCACGCCACAGGTCAGCACGAGGACTTCACCCCAAGTTAGTGCAGATGTCTAATCGCACCGAAAAACATCCCTCGATCCGCCGAAAATTGCACAGCCGGCTGCATAAGATGCTACTTGTTTTGGTGCCGGATCCACCATTTCCTGCCCTGTTTTCTAAAAGGTGGTGGGACAAAGGAAAGCGTTTTGTTATCAGCCTGCGACAATGTCGATCCAGTCGGGGCCACCCGCCAGAACCATCTCCAAGAAAACCACACCACCGCAGGAAACTTCTACCACGAGAATGCCTGCTCGGTCCACCAAAAGAAAATTGAAGGCAAACTGCTTTCTCCGAAAAGTCGCAGCGTGGCCGAGGCTGTAGACTGCCACGCGACAGTCAATGTCGTCCCGCAGAGTCATCATCAACAAAGGGACCAACCGGGACCCAGTCCCCACCACGACATGGAGAAAGACCCACGCGACATAGCCAGTGTTGGCCTCCGGAGCCAATTTCGACAAACTTCCAGCGGGGTCGGGGCCGACCACGACGATGCAGCCGACCCCGCCCACCTGAAGCAATGTCAACTGCTGCAGCTAGCCTCACCCACATGAACATTGTCGGTGGCCCATCGCAATGCTTGCAGTCATGGCCGAGTGTGACGACGAAGACCGAAACTAGCACTCTGGCACAGACGCACATGCTAGGTGAGCGAGGTGGCCCAGGATCGGGTGTTGTCTATTTTGTCTTCATTACAATATATATATATATATATATATATATATATATATATATATATATATATATATATATATATATTGCAGATTTCGCCTAAAAACTATAATATGTAGGCACTTGTCTAGGCAGCGAAGTTATAGGTCGAGGCGAAAAGACTAACAGATCGCTTAAGAATGATTATTTGATAAAATAATTGAAATATTTTTATTAGTTTCATGTAGGGTGGTTTCTCATATGGCAAAGTTGTTCTGCCTCACAAATTTTGGTGACCCTAGTTAAAAAAAATGAAAATATCACGCGTGGTTTCAGAGATGCATCGTCGAATTGCCAGACCTTGGCAACCGAGAAACGGAACCTAATGAGCCGAGTGCGGAAAACCAGCCAAGTGCGTCAAAACTAACGAACATAGTGCATTAGTTTCCTGTAAGATTTCTTGTACTAGTACGTGGGTGTAAGCAGGAGTTCAATTACAAAGCCGTGTATAAGGCTGCATTTGTCATCAAGATCCTCCAACATATACAACGGCTGCATAAAAGTAAATAATATGCTGCACGCGAATGTGACGAGAAGAAATATTCTCGATTATGTTCGGATATCTGCTTCAAGCAAATGCATTCGCGTGTAAACATGTTACGTGATAACGATAGCTCTGCAACCTCGCAAAACTGAATCTTTTCGCGATATCTGTTTCATTATGCGCAACTTTTTTTTCTATTTTTTTCTGCGCTTCATTGCTCTGACTATCGCAAAGCCGTGTCGCAAGTTATTTTGTAAGTGATCTGCCACTCGGGGAACCGGAAGGAATGAAAAGAACCGATGCTAAATAACCTGGAACAAACAGGAGCAAGTCATTACGAGGAATGCTGCCCCTGGCGCCATTATACCCCAATAAACAGCCCGGAACTTCCAGATAGCACGTTCAGATTACTCCCAGGAGGAAGGAAAAAAAAGAAGGGGCATGTAGTTACAACGTCCATCTGACAATCTGTTGTGACTATGCCCCGAGGACTGGAAATCTGGCGTGTTAATATTCTCATTACGATGCACCTGCCGGTTGAGAGCGTGGAATCAAAAATAGATAAAATAAATGACACCGTGCATGATACGAGGCCGCGTACGCAATGAACCTTGCGAGCAGCGCAGTAGCCGTTTACCGGGGTATTCACCAAGCGGAGCTAACGAGACGTGGAGTATAAGCCACGAAGGCTAAGTGAGAAGCAAAATAATAAAACGAAGTCGTGTGTGTGCGTGAGTGTTGAAGGAGAGAGTGGTACGCGAGTAAGGTTAAGATGATTGTTGGAGTAGTAATTACTAGTTTTGGGAGTGCGTGTTAGTGTGCCTGCGTATAGAGAAGGTGGTGAAGGAGATGTATGGGGAGCGGGAAAAAGAGGAAGAATTAGGAATCGAAGATGCGAGCCATTGTACTGCAAAGAGATTCTGCCCCACCGCGGTGGTCTAGTGGCCACGGCACTCGACTGCTAATTCGAAGGTCGCGGGATCGAATCCCGGCTGCTGCGAAAGCATTTTCGACGCAGGCGAGAATGTTCGAGGCCCGCGTATTTAGATTTAGGCGCACGTAGCAGAACCTCAGGTGTTCAATGTTTCCGAAGCCCTTGACTATGGCGTCTCTCAAAATCATATCGGGGGTTTTGGGATGTCACACTCCATATAATATTATTGCAAAAACCTTCTCGGCGCTCGCCCTTAAAATATGCGCACGAAACGACAACCGATGCGGGTAACAAGGCTTATCCGCCATCCAGCAAGCTACGAATCTCCTCCCCTCCCCCCTCTACCCAAAAGGCATCTCTCTGTCATGACGTCATGTTAAAGAGAGAAAGACAGAATGAAAGAAGTCTTTTAAAAACAGAAAGAAAAGAGCGAATGCAGGATGAAGGGAACGCAAATAATACAGCTCCGGGTGATGCGTTTGATTAGCTTGCCCAAGGGTACACAAGGTAAATTAGCATTCTAGGAGAAAACATCGAATAAAATAAACAAGAAAAAAACAACCAATGGAAAGGATGCCGCACCGTTTCTTATACGAGTCGTCTGCAGTTTTCCTTTACTTCAGCGACGCCTTTTCTTTTTCTTTTGTTTCTTGAGCGTGCTTTTTTTTTAAATAATTGTTGTTATTTTCTGCAAACCGCTTGTCGTACCTCCATTAGAAAATGAAGATCCTAGGCGGTACACATAAAATGGCACGTTTATGGAAGACAATGCGCGAAATTTCAGCTCTGGTGGGCAACAGAAAAGCAGGTGACCCGTCGCGGTGGCCTCGCGGTCACGGTACTTGACCGCCGGCCGAATGGTCGCGGTATCGAGTCCCGGTCGCGGCGGTCGAACCTTGCGGGAGGAGAAGTACTATAAAAGCCCTTGTGCTTGAACCCCCGCGATCGCCATTTTTTGAGCCTTGCACTACGGCGTCTGTCATAACCACACCGTTATTTTGGGACGTAACACTTAAAAGTTAGTATGACGATCAGAAAAAGAGGCGGAAGAAACTCCTACATTCACTAGCATATGAAAGAGACCTGTTGTTCACAATTGTGCGTACAGCCCTTTCTCGCGAGTAAAAGAACAGCGGCGAGTAGGGTAAATAAAAACAGCGCAATGGATACAAATCTAGAAAATAAGCAAGACAGAAAAAATTCCCGCATCTATACACGAAGTCAATCGACTTCGTGTATACAAGGGTATTGTATGGGTGGGTAACCGTACATTAATGGGTATTTTATGGGTGAGTAACCGTACATTACCGGAGCATTGTCATAAATGGTTTAAATTGTATAACAGAAAGTGTATATATAAATGCAAAATGTTTTTCGCCTTCCAGATGTGTAAAAAATTAAAAATGGTTTAGAAAATTGCTAGAATGGACGACAGACCTCGGAAGTGAATCCATGAACCCACCATCTTATACCGTTGTCAAGATACCATTTTGATATGGATAATTTGTTGAGACATATAGTGCTCGACCTATGCTTTTGTATTACACGTTTCCTTGAGAGCCTCCATATTTAGGCACATGTTAGTAGAGGTGATTTCATCGATACTCTTTTTGATAGCTTATTTTCGTGTGGAGCAGCAAATTGAGTGACATAATGTGATGAAGTTACAAAGAGCCGACGACAAGGCTAAGTTCTAATGTTCGTACTGTCTACGTGGACGTCGTCGACAAGTGTAAAGGGTTTCTGCTTGTAGGTGTTCTATACTGTTCTGTCACAATTATGACTGAGATTAGTCTATTGTTAAACCTTTTTTTTGGTGCGTGTGCGTGCGTGTGTGTGTGTTGTGTGGTGTGTGTGTGTGTGTGTGTGTGTGTGTGTGTGTGTGTGTGTGTGTGTGTGTGTGTGTGTGTGTGTGTGTGTGTGTGTGTGTGTGTGTGTGTGTGTGTGTGTGTGTGTGTGTGTGTGTGTGTGTGTGTGTGTGTGTGTGTGTGTGTGTGTGTGTGTGGTGTGTGTGTGTGTGTGTGTGTGTGTGTGTGTGTGTGTGTGTGTGTGTGTGTGTGTGTGTGTGTGTGTCAGATTACGGAACGGTACGCGGACAGGCCTCGCCTTTATGGTGGTGCTTCGTCCCTAAAATGTTGTCGGAGTCCTTACGCAGCGGTCTTCGCTGCGTCAAGACCTGGTGGCGTCCGAAAGGCAGGCGACAGCTGTTTCCGACGGAGTCCCCCATCGCGTTAAAAGAACCGCTGATTTCGCTGACCGTTCATGCCGCGGCGGGAGCTGGCGTAAGTAAGAGACGCGAAAGGGAGGTGTCAACGAGATGCGCTAGGCCGCGCGTTGCTGCCGTCGTTGTTCTGGCGTTATATACTTTGCTCTCGCTTTTTCTCGCTAGGGGTCATTTCTTAGAACACAGGACGAAATAATGTGGACACTACTCATGGCGATGGTAAGAGAAAAGGCCGCCCACGGCTCGTTCATACTGAGCACAAGTTCACTTCGCCACGGCGAGCCTGGCGTTCACTAACAGGCCTCACATTTGGCGTGTGCCCGCTACTGGTGGAGCCCTCATCGCCTAACGATACGACTTCCAGTGCCGGTACAGTTTGGACAATGAGCCCATGGAACGCGGCGTTATCTCGCAGGCACGGCCACTAGTTCGCAGAATGAGTGAAACGGAGAATAAATTGAGAGAAAGTCAGGGAGGTCAACCAGAATTTTAGTTCTCAGACGTGCAAATAAACGATATACGCTCAATAATCTCATCCTAACAGTAATATAGGCGCAGCTCGTTCACTGATTTTGCCTTTAAATGACAAACTCCATTGACAACTTATACTCACGCCCACTTACCTCTGCCTCTCGAGAGTGCAAGCTCTAAAAATCAGATGGCGTTTTAGAAATTAGAGTACAAAATATAAATAAATCTCACACTTGTATTGGAATAGGTCTTCACCGTCATTTTTTGTATGTCTGCATTCTGCGTGTCTACGAAAAAATCACCCTTACAGAAAGGAACCAACTTCGTCTGCATGTACCAAACACTGAATTGCCGGAACCTCTCGCAAAATTGAAGTCATCGCTGTTATATTAACTAACCGCCTCCTCTATGACAATATTTTTAGTTAGGTTACTAATTTGGTTTGCATATGGACATTTACAATGATGCGCGCTCTAATCAGATATTAAGGTGAGGCTATGGGGCAACAGCTACAGAAATTCTTGATATGTTGTTGTAGGTGGCATGTTATCACGGCTGCATCAAATGTTCAAAACATCTCTTATTTTTATGTGTATATACTGTCCAGCTTACTCACAGATGTGCGCAGGGTTCCGATTCGGGAGAAGGGTCATACCACTGCAAATATAGCTGTTGATAGCAATGTTTGGTTTGATGTAGGTGTTATAGTAAAAATGCGCAAATGTCGCATCAACTGTATACGCTGAAAATGAAAGCCCATGTATACTTAGCCCTGAATGTTAGCATTCCAATGCGAGAGCACTGTAAGTTGTTAATAACGGGTAAGGCAGTGTCCAAAAACTGCGAGAAAGAGGTAGGAAAAAAGTTTGCTTACAAAAGAAATAATACATACAAATAGCGTTTGAGGTCCTGGCGTCGTACATTAATTTTTATAATTCGAAGCGGGGAACTCTTTTTTTTCTTAAAGCATTCAGGGGAAAATAAACGTTCCCAGCTTCTCTAACATAAGGGGAGTGGCGCCTAAACTCTTTGGTGGCTAGCTCATTACCTCGTCCAAATTACCTTTCCCAGATGAACAAGCGCCCTTTTGTTTCGCGGCCGATTTCGGAGCGCTCTGAACGAAAACGTGCGCAGAGTTGCAACTCGCTCCTTCTCCGACTCTCCGTGTGCTCACCCTTCTCTTTCTCTTCTTTGTTTCGTGCAGGGCCTCTGGGAAATGCCACTGCGAGTCGGCGCCATACGCTTCGCCAGAACGGTGAGTGGAGTTGGCGCGCCTGGGGCGTTCTTTATCACAGACACCCCGAAGAAAATTAGTTCCGATTAGGGCCCGTTCTCACGGGCGTTTAGTTTTCTTTGTTTTTTGTTTTCTTTTGCTTTCTTTATTACGTTGCCGCTGCCTCTGTTACCTTCCATTTATCAACACTTCGACGCATTACACAAGTGGGCTTGAAGGTAGAATGTGGGCGGTCGCGCAACATTTTCAACACACACGCACACACACACACACACACACACACACACACACACACACACACACACACACACACACACACACACACACACACACACACACACACACACACACACACACACACACGCACGCACACGCACACACACACGCACACACGGAAGGCGGCCCATGTTTCGACATAATTTAATGTATTTGTTTTTCTTAATTCTTCTTATTTTTCGTCAAATTCTTGGAAATATTCGTGTTTCTAAACAGTTTTTTGGAAGTAATTGACTTTCCCGTAATGTGCTTATTCAAGACAAATTCTCACACATGTGACGCCATGTTTTGTCGTAGTTCGACAAGATCATTTGACGTCTGATGGACGATGTTTAAATGTACGGTGTACGCTTAATATTGTGTAGACGAAAGGGTTAAATTTCCATCTCTCTTGGACGCTTTCTACTCGCTTTTGATGGCCGAAAGCGGGGAACTTCCAGCTCTCCTAGACGCCTTTTCTCGTTTTCGATGACGCGTGTAACGCTTTTACCTGAAGAATACAGAAAAACCGAGAGATACAGAAAAAGAGAGAGAAATGAACGAAAGCAATGTCACCACGGTGGGTTCTAAAGAAAGCAGCCTTCAATAATGACAGCAATGCTTTTACGTACGAATCATGCGCACCTGTGAAGATCATGCGTCCAAATTAGCAAACGGCCGCTTTGATTGAAAAGTGACTCCTTTGGCTCAGTCGCTCTCTGCTCAGGTTTTAGAGGCGAAGCTTCTCAGGGTGTGGGTTTATGAATTATAGTTTATGAATTACTCACTAGATGGCGCTGTGTGTCTTGAATCATAAAGGAAAAAATAAATCTAGTTTTTGGTTCATTAAGTATTACGGCTTGGTGGCGCTAGCCACCGCCCGATCTAAAGGGTACAGCCATATCCATCCATCCATTAATCCATCCATCCAGTGTATATAAGCTCACTAGATGGTGTTGGGGTATTCTTATAGTAGATCATTAAAGTTGAGGTTGGACAGACAGACAGACAGACAGACAGACAGACAGACAGACAGACAGACAGACAGACAGACAGACAGACAGACAGACAGACAGACAGACAGACAGACAGACAGACAGACAGACAGACAGACAGACGCTTCACCCCACTCATCATCATTCACTTTGCGGATATGCTGTAATTTTTATGCCGAGTGACCGCAGTCACAATCTTCTGAACCAATCAAATGAACAGGAACGGAACGAGCTAATGGGATTGCGCAACCCCACCTTACCAGGTAATGGCACTGCGAGCAGACGCGAATTCGGCGTGGTGACGGGTACGGCCTCCACGCAGGAGTGAACATATCGGTCACGTTCAGTCGTTGTCCTTGGTCACCAGTCCAGAATTGTCACGTGATCGGTGCTAGTCGCAGGCGTGATTGAGCCTTTATAGCAGTGACATGAGGGAGCATGGTTCCAACATTCTGTTAACATAGCATAAAAATGTAAGACGCTTACTACCGGACAAACAAAAAGAGCAACTTTGTTAAATAGACATCGTGCTCTTGGTTTAGCGTTCCATCTGAGCCACTGTAATGTTCCTGCATTTTTTTGAGCGTTAGAAGTCGTTCCGATTTTCGTTTATTGCTCTTCTCAACTTGACCAGTGCGCACAGCCGGAGCTGGCTTGCAAATCAGGCGTACACTACGGTCGGGATCGCTGGACGAAAAGCGTTATGTGGTGCAACCCGTGTCCAAAAGTAAACCACTGTGTTTATTTTATTTATATATGGCAAACAATGGGAGATAGGCTACAATTGTGTTTATTTTTTATATAATCTCTGAATGATAACAACATTACCAGGCGTTGTTATTGGTCCGTTTGTTTTAATGTGAAAACACATTGAATATCCGTGACAAGAAAAATAACAAAAGCTATAAATAAAAAGAAGTCGCTGATACAGTGTCCACAGAAAAGCCTCACCGCCCATTCAAAAAACATTAGTGTTCAGCTGAGCATTTGTACTGAATGTTAAGCGATTGACATACCTAGCCTATCCGAGACTGAAGGGTTACAGTGTTGAAGAAGCAGAAAAGGTGTAAAAATGTAGAGGGGGGGGGGGGGGGGCTAACAGAACAGTGCGCTAAAAAAGATTGCCATCACATAGTCTCAATAAATCATCGAATGTGAAATTATCATTCGTGAAATTATCAAGTATCATCTTAAGCTGCTGCACACATTTTGATGATTGATTTGTGGGGTTTACCATTCCAAAACCATCATGTGATTATGAGAGTAGTGGAGGGCTCCAGAGGTTTCTACTACCTAGGGTTCTTTAACTTGCACCCAAAACTGAGCACACGGGACTACAGCCTTTTCACCTCCATCGAAAATGCAGCTGCCGCAGTCGGGATTTGATCCCGCGATCTACGGGTCAGCAGCCGAGTATACTTAGCCACTAGACCACCGCGGTGAAGCTGTACAAATTCTGGTAAAGAAGAGATTTGAAAGGATCGCTGAAATTTTATGTACTGCAAAAAAGGAAAAAAGTGAAAGAAAACACTGGTGGTAAGAAATTGTCCCTATCTGCGGTGATTCAACGAATATTGCTAATACAGCTGTGAAAGTACGATGCAAGCCTAAAGTTTGTGGAATTTCAGCACAGTGGCACCATGTTCAACTGACCCAATTGAAAGTGCAGTGCTCAAACTCTAGGCTGACGTTCGTTTTCCTGGTAATTGTACAAAATGTATGGTATGCTTTTTCATTTTCCTCCACATTGAAGATCCTACTCAGAAAAAAATTTACACCATGTTCTCAAAGGGAACCCTGATGGAATGCGAAGCAGCAGCCTTGCTCACGAGTGGCGTCACGGGTTGAACAGCGCTAACGCGGTTGCTGCGGTGAGCGCTGAAAGATTCGTTTGAAGCGATGGCTGGCATGGGTCTTGTGACACGTACAGACATGTTTCAACGCGTACGATAGTTGCGCTTGAACCGACGAGCCGGCGTTGCAGCGAGTGGGTCGCAGTAGCGGAGCGAACGGCGGTAGAAGCAGGCGTTGTAGGCGAACGGAAGAGGTGGCAGCTGTGGGCGCTGCAGCGAGCACGCGATAGGCGATGGAGAAAAAGACGTCAGCGCTTTCTGCGAAGGGAGCGTGACGTCAACGCGCAGCTGCGGCATTACCTAGTTGGCACCGCTCTAACACCTGTAGTGAGAAGAGTGCGTGGCGGCGCGTTTGTACGGACGCACGTACGTACGACAGTGCATTCGTGAGCCAAAGAACTACTTCACATCTAATATACCTGAAGAAGAGCAAGTCATCGAAAATCACAGCATATCCACGGAGTGAATGATGATAAGTGGGACGAAGCATTCATCCGTGTGTTCAACTATCCATGCGTCCGTCCATTCGCCCATCCATTCATCCGTTTATGCTTCCATCCAACCGTCCATTCGTGCTTCCGTCGTCTGTCCGTCCGTCTGTCTGTCGTTGCATGTTTCCGGCTGTCCGTCCATCCGTACTTTTGTACATCCATTTGTCTGTCCATCCAGGCGTCCATCCGTTTTTATTTCCGTCCGTCCATGCGTCTGTCCGTCTGTCTGTCCGTCTGTGCTTCCGCCCACTTCATCTGTACGTCAGTCTGTGCGTTCGTCTATGCATCTGTCAGTCCGTCCGTGCCTCTGTCCTCCGTGCGTCTGTCTGTCTGTCTGTCTGTCTGTCTGTCTGTCTGTCTGTCTGTCTGCTCGTCCATCCGTCTGTCCGTCTATCTGTCACTCACACTAGCACCACCTGCTGAGTGAGTCATAGTCATACAACTAGGTTGTTACGAAACGGTCACAAAGGGACATGCATAGACAGACGCACGGCTTTGGGATCTTCGCTCCATAGAGTTTCCCACAATACTTACTAGAGGGAACTCTGGCGCTAGTATCTATGGGAGTTGCAACACACGGCGCTTCAGCGAGCACGGGAACGATGGGTAGTACACACATTTGTCTAATTTCCGTACTTCTGGCCTGCTTCTGGCCCCGTGTGTGTTCGTGTGGCTTGGAGCTGTTTTTTCATGAAAACATAAATTAGCAAATGTTCGCCGTTTGCGCTTCACAACCTTATTCTTTTAAGCTTACTATTTCGAATCAAGTCCCTAAGTTCAAAAGGGTTCGTTCTTTCTTTCAAAACAAAACCGTAACCAGTAATAAACAAAGCCGCAAGTACGATTCACCGCCCGCAAGTACGAAGACTAGGCAAATGTGTGTACTACCCATCATTTGCATGGTCGCTGAACTATCGCAGCACCAGAGTGCCCTGTAGTTAATTTTGGAAAACTCTATGCTTCGCCCCTAATATCCCGAACGAAGATAAGTAAAATGCTTTCTCCACGCTTATACAGCTTTCCGATTAATGTTCTCACTGGGCGCCACCATAGCCCCCCTTAGGCTGGGCAAATTGGCGCGTCCCCTCGAAAATGCACTGACAACGCTGCGCCCTTAGCCTTTGTACTCCCGCGCACAGCCCACCATGGCGGTGTTTGTTTCCTTCCTGTGAAAAGGTGTATAATTAAAGGCTTTGATTACCGGCTTACCGGCTACGGGACGGCTTTCAGCTCGCCCATGGTAGACTACCGAGTACTCTGAGTTGTTAACCACTTTTTCTAAACACACAAATAGCAGTGTCCAGATAGACACTCATCGAGTGTGAGGCCCACGGGACGGCTTTATGCTCTCCCATAGTAGAGTACCAAGTACTCTAAATTAATAACCTTTTTTTTTTCTACCCAAACCAAAGCACTCTAAATCGTTGACTACTTGTTCTAAACACAAACCGAATGTGAAACAGTAAGTTGCCTTGGACGGCTTTAAGCTCTCCCATAGTAGAGTACCAAGTACTCTAAATTGGTAACCATTTTTTTCTAAACACACCGCGAGAGTTAGATCACTAGCGTGTGCGGATCTCGCTGTTCCCCCTTTCATACATCAGGTGCGACGCTGTAGAGTCTATGCAAAAAGTTTGGTCAGCAACATGTGTGACTACGTGTGTCTGGCCCTTGGCTTTCATCGTTGTAAACGCTCGTGCGAGACGAGCACGAACGCGCACGTATAGCTACGCGAAAGGCTACGAAAAAACATCAATAAATGAAAAGAAAGATAAGTGATCCAGAACCACGTACAGACAGCCGTTTAACCGGGCGTCTTTATCTGCGGCACACAAAGCATCTTCATTAATTACTCAGCCCAAAGAGAAACAGAGATGTCGATGATGGAAAAATCTTCGTACTATCTCTTAGTGCGAACGCATTTTTAACACGAAAGTGTTTTATGCCGGGGTCCACCATGGCTTCGTTAACGCATTTCTGTCACGGATATGACGTAAAATATAACTTCACAGATTGCAAAAAAAAACCAATATGGCAGCATATCATGGGGTGAATGATGGAGAGTGGGGCGAAGCATCTGTCCGTCCATTCGTTCTTGTTTCCGTCCGTCCATGCGTCCGTCTCTGTGACCATCCGTGCGTCCTCCGCCCGTCCGTGCGTCTGTTCATGCGTCCACACGTCCATCCACGCGCCCGTCCCTGCGTTCATCCATGCATCCGCCCCTGCGTCCGTCCATGCGTCCATCCGTCCGTGTAGACATCCGTGCGTCCGTCCATGCATCTGTCCGTGTGGGCGTTCGTCCATCTAGTCAACACTCCAAGTACCACCCTCTCGCATCTTTTCATCATATATGCGTCCGTCTGTGTGACCATTCGTGCGTCCATCCGCCCGTCCGTGCGTGTGTCTGTTCGTGCGTGTGTCTGTTCGTGCGTCCACACGTCCAACCGTGCGTCCATCCCTGCGTTCGTCCATGCATCCGCCCCTGCGTCCGTCCATGCGTCCATCCGTCCGTGCAGCCATTCGTGCGTTCGCCCGTCCATCTGTCTGTGTGTCCGTTCGTCCATCTAGTCAAGACTCCAAGTACCACCATCTCGCATCTTTTCATCATATATTCCGCATATTGAAGCACCACCATCCAGCGGACATTCCAAGGACTAAACTAGAGGTAGCACACGCACACTTTCTTACGGCTTGCGCTTCGTGTGTACTTCACACCTTTAACCACCTCGAGTTCATGGTATGTACTAGTTCACTGTATTCATGACACTGCGGTCCAACGCTCGCTAAACCTTTCTAAAACCAAGGAGGTTACGCCTAGAGAGTATAACCTAGCAACGCTTTCTTGTCATACAGTGCTCAATGTACATGCTAATGGCTGCTAATTGGGAATGAGAGACAGGAGAATCTGTCTTTTAGTTAACGCGCACGCTGAGAATTTTTCATTGTTCAACAACGCACAGGAGAAATCTCCCACCGGCACCACCTTGCAGGTCAAAGCATAAGACTGGTTACGCACTACGACTACGATGAGGGACGAACAGGTGCCGCTTTAAGGCGCTTCGCCCCTAAAAAATGCGATCAAAGGGTATCTCAGCGGGGCGTCAACCAAGCGGCCTCCTGGTCTGCAGTGCTCGACGCTCACCACTATAACTAATAATAGCCCCACCGCAGTGTTATATTGGCTAAGGTACTCGGCTGCTGACCCGCAGGTGCGGGATCGAATCCCGGCTGCGGCGGCTGCATTTTTGATGGAGGGTAAGTGCTGTACGACCATGTGTTCAGATTTTGGTGCACGTTAAAGAACCCCAGGTAGTCGAAATTTCTGGAACCCTCTACCATGGCGTCTCTCATAATCATATGGTGGTTTTGGGAGGTTGAACCTCACATATCAATCAATATAATTAATAATAAAGAACTATGCCACACAGCATACGTCGCTTAGGCTGCTAACGACAAGCCATTTATACATACCACGTACCATTTGGCGCTCTCAGAGCTAACTAACCTCAGCGCATTTTCGTCATCATTAGCACGATGGCGCGAGGAGCACGTGCTCTACAGGTGGCACGCGTTGCTATGCGCGCGCGCCTCCACACGGCGTGGTCAAAGTGCGTGTAGTAGTTCTCTTTCGTGGTCGCTCGCTCGCACGCACGCTTATCTCGAGATGCGGGCGTTTTGTACCTCATGTGCTTCCACTACAAGGTTGTTGTTTTTTCTTCTTTGTTGAAGTACAATGGTTAAAGAGAGCGCGCTCGTCACTTCGCTCGCTGCCGCGGCCGCGTTTTGTAAGGACCGCTCTGCTCACACACGAAGAAGTAAGATTTGTGACAGTTGTTCGCGCGTGTCCTGCGTATAATTTGGCGTTTGTTTGGTCTTTATTTCGGTTAGAGTAGCATGCTTTAACTTTCGAGCGTCCAGGACAGTCTATGCTCGTCCTGTGTATGCTCATTTAGTGCGTGCTTGCTGCTTGAGGTACGCGCTGCAGATTTCGAGCTACTTGCTGCTCTTCCGGTGACATTGCAAGTTGTTGCTCTACCATTCATCCCTTTTCGGCGAAACAATGTACAATCAGCGCTAAAGTACGTCTGTGAAAATACGTTTCACTTTCATGTTAAACCAATTCCTAAATAGAGGAATCAGCCCAATTTTTTCGCAAAAGTATAGCGCTAGCCTCTACATCTTTGCATCTGATGTATGAAAAAAAGTATAGACTGTGCTTTTTTTACACCACAAGTTTTTTTTTGTAATTCAAACCCATTCAAGCGCAACAAATTTAACTGTCTCAATATCTGACTGCCGACTCACATTCGCGCAAGGGAACATAAATTAACTTTATTCTCTTGGAGTTCAGGGAAACATCCCGTTGCTTGTCCCGCCATTTGTGAAAAGATTTGTCGACTAGCATCCCTTACTTGGCTAGGGAACTCAGTACCAAGTTTAAGCCACTGAACTCCAGCTATACTACAAAGACATTTGTTTTAAGCGTACTAACACACTGCTTGACAACGGAACCGTCGTTCTGTACTCTATAGACGTGCTCTATTTTATATCATGGCATACTTGTCACGTTGCTCACGAGCCTCATCGTCACGTTACCAGCTCAACTTTGCAATATAAACGGAAGGATAATCCCATGAATAAGGTTCATTACATGATCATTTTTCTCGACCAGAAGTACTAGAACCCCGTATCTATAAATGTCATATTTCAAGTTTTTATAAGCATCCTCGCTAATATTGCTTAAGCATGAATAAAGATTGGTGTGTTGTCAGGAGGGGGGACGGAAAGAAGTTCTCTCGTTGCGTTTGAGGCGGTGGTTACACAATCGCTGACAGCACGCGTGGTTATTTATGCCTCCTAACCTAACCTCACTTAGCCTGAGTTGTGACGTGCAGGCTACACAGCATCGACGATATACTAGCAGAAGTTCAGTCAAGGGGAACCAATAAAGAAGTTTGTACGTGGAAGCGGACGAACAAGAAAATGCTAGATATATCGTGCTTTTCAATTTATTTCAAGCGGCTGAAAGAGAAACTGTTTTCATTTATTATTTTATTCGGATCGAGTATGCGGACGTCTGGCACGAGGAGAGCGTTTAGGGCTTAGACGGTTTTTAAAACTTTCCATAAATTTTTGTCGTTGATGCGTGCAAGCAGTAAGAAGGGGAAAGTACGGGCAATCGAGATGAGCTGAAGTGAGCTAGCACGATTTGTAATCCCCTATGATAAAAAAAAAAAGAACTGCGGGTGAAAAATGGCAGCGCCTATCACTTCAGCTTTCAGTGTGTGTGGTTCAGGCGAGCACGCTTTTCTAGCGTCGCGTGCTTCATGAAAACGACTCCCATAATATTACTCGCCCTAAAGCGCACTCTTAATAAAACACCAACAAAGGGTTAAAAACATGTTCGTGTGAAACGTTCCTATGGAAAGAGTGTACAGGTCATTAATCTTTGACGGCCCGGACCAAAAACATTTCTCTCTGCGTGTGGTCGTTTCAAATAGTTACCGCCGTAAAAGAGACAACAAGTTTGCGCTGTTGTGGATGCTCCTCGCTCTGATTGCGGCGATGAGGTCGGTAGAACCACCGCAGCTCACGAAGTAAATGACCTCAACAAAAAATAAAACACCTGAAATCTTCCAGTCCAGCGCTTCATATATCTGCTGGAGAAATAGGTACACACAGTATCGAAATAGTTTGCACAAAATGCCGCGTTAGTGCTTTTCGCCTGGAGGCGGAAATGTTGTAGGCCCGTGTACTCAGATTTGGGTGCACGTCAAAGATCCCCAGGTGGTCGAAAATTTCCGGAGCCCTCCACTACGGCGTCTCTCATAATCATATGGTGGTTTTGGGACGTTAAACCCCACAAATCAATCAATCAATCAGTGCTTTTCGCCACTGCGCATGCCTCATACACGATGATACTGCGTACACTGGTTACTTTATGATATAGCGTGTCGTCCCCAACAAATGCTAGTTCTACGTGTGCTCTTTAAGGCTCTGTATTGCTTTAGCTGTGTCACGGACGACAGCTGCATTTCGTGTGTCACACCGTATAGCAGAGCGAACAAGTGACAATGCGAGAATAAAACCTCGTAAATGAACTCCCGCCACTTTTCCTCCTGTTTCGAAATAGACGTGGCGAAGAGCATGGACCGTATGATAGGCTCATCACTGACAAAAGGTCAGTTATTTGGAATAATACTGCGGGTAAAAATTTACGTCGTGCTGTATTTAGCATGGTCATGCCGTTTCATCTGTTTACTCTGTTTTAAGGAGTTTTATTCAGCAACTTTGCAGTTTCTTCTTGTGTTAACTTCGCACACTTTGCTATACTGTTCGAGAGAAATTCTTCCACTTCAACTTTTTGTTTGCTACCCTACGCAGCGATGAAGAGGAATACTGAAAAGGGGATTATGGCAGACTGAAGAGCATGGAACTAAATCAAGCGTGAGATTAATGCTTTTTTATGAATAATAATAGCAGAGGTGAGGAACAGAAGATTTATTGTCTCTCTAATAGGGCACTTCTGAAAGAATTAACGATATCAAGTTTTTGTTACATTGTGTTAAGTGGACCGTGCGCAGACCAGGAAGCAGATCATGGAACGTTGAGCGGAAAATGCCCCCATCTTCTGTTTCTTGGTTTCGATAGTGTCTGCTGTGCGCAACTTTAACGATGAACTATCCCCAACCTGGCCACCTAATATATTTAGTCAATATATTTAGCAGTGCATTCGACAATCAGAATTATTTTGCTACTGGTGCATACGCATGATATTTTTCGCTCTTCAACAACAAACACGGTAACCGAGATTCAAAATGCTTCACAAGTCCTATACATTGCAAAATATGCTTCCAGGCAAAACTATCTCAAGAAAAGTCATTACTTATGTGGAAGCCATTCCCAATGACGTCATGATTTGAGCAGCATTCCTTTAGATGAAAATCTTGATTGATATGTGGGGTTTAACGTCCCAAAACCACCATATGATTATGAGAGACGCCGTAGTGGAGGGCTCCGGAAATTTTGACCACCTGGGGTTCTTTAACGTGCACCCAAATCTGAGCACACGGGCCTACAACATTTCCACCTCCATCGGAAATTCAGCCACTGCAGCCGGGATTCGAACCCGCGACCTGCGGGTCAGCAGCCGAGTCCCTCAGCCACTAGATCATCACGGCGGGGCTTAAATGAAAATCTTGTGACAAATATCCATGGTTTAAAAAAATAATACAACACATCGTCTATGTTACCTCGCCAGTCTCACTCAGCTGATTTGTCATCTCGCTTGCACGCGCACACGTCGACAAAGATTGAAGAAAGACCGCAGGTTCCCCCGAAAGTGCCCTTTCCAGCTACTATAAGTATTGTAGCAAGTGTTCTAGTGACCTCGGGACTTTTTCCTCGCAAAGAGAGCTTGTTAAGCAGATGGCATTTTTTTATTTTAGGTCCAAAATAGTTCCTTACAATAAATATAGACATGAATTTTGTGTAGCAAATGTCCGCGTTGTTCCTTAGTGATTTCATTGGACGAAGCTAAAAAAACTTAGGAACTAGCCGGTCGCCAACTACACTAAAAGCGACGAGGTGTGCGAAAACCGAAGGGAGTTAGCATTACGCGACATAAAAAAAATATAAGATATCCAACGTTTATATCAGCACTTTTTTTGTAAAAATTTTTAAATAGCCAGAAAAGAAAAAAAAAAAAGCCGCGCAACGATGGAACGCAACCCTCGCATTCTGCCATTTGACAATAGGAAATTATTTGAGTCAATTCTGTAATGCAGCTATAAAGTGATTAGCAGTTATTCAAAAAAGTGAAAGGTATTGCTGTTACCAGGCGAAAACAAGAAAGAAGAACAAGAGAGAAGGCAGGGAAGTTAACCAGTGATCTTACCGGTTTGCTACCCTATCCCCGGAGGAATGGTAAGGGGAGTGTAATGATGAGAGAAAGGAGAAAGAAAAGAGAAACAGACGAAGAATTGTCAGTCAGTGGGCGGACGCTTGTACAGTGGTGGCACTCGACAAAAGTTAAAGGCGTTCACGTAGGCCCGCAGTCGTCAAAAAACTCAAGAGGGCTCTGACTGCCTATTCAGCCAATGAAAGACGAGGACGGTGCTCCAACAGCATCTGCACAGTGTGGGGCCGACCATCCAATTCTCGCAACGCGTCAGAAGGTTTCGTCTCTCAAAGGCAAATCGAGGTTAGCGGCATAGCAGATGGTCAGTGCCACAGGTGTCGCATTCCGCCCTGTCGGTTTCTCAGGTGAGGGTTGTATATGCTTTTGTGAAAGCAACCCCAAACCAAAGCCGACAAAGAGGCGAAGCTTCGAAGTACGAATGGAAGTCAAAGTTCCAGTTGAGAGTTTATTTGATGGGGCCTTGTATGTATTATACCTGTGGTGTTCCACTCCAGCAGACACAGACTCCGTGCCAGGTGACGAAGTTGCCTTGTAGCGTCTGTCCTTGACAGAGGAGTCGGAAGGGTGTGCTCTCTTAGTGGGATGTGCGAGCCACGTTGTCTGCAAAATTATTACCACTTATTCCACAATGACCAGGTAGGCACTGAAAACTCACCTTGTAGCCTGTTTCTGTGCCGTGATGAAGCTTGACAACCTCGTACGTTAGATGTTTGTGAAAGCCTAATCGAAGAACTGATTGCATGGTCTGTGAGGCCTGCTTCGAGTCGGAAAACACCACGCACTTACTCGGTCCCTAGGATGTGATGTACTCTAGGGCACTACGCAGAGCCGCGAATTATGACACCGTAGACGTAGTGACGTTCACAGATTCACTCGCAAGGTTATTCCTCGAGCTGGGCATCACCACCGCATCACCAAGACTAGACGCTGTGGTTGAACCATCGGTGTATATGTGCACGTGGTTACTGTACATTTCGGGCAAGAGGAGCAAGCTCGATTGCTTTTGGGCTGACGAAAGCAAATTCGATTTTCTCCTGCATTCCTGGAATTGTAAGACGTCCTTGTAGACGGTTCAGGCACCTCATAGGATACACCGGCTTCTCCGCTGGGCGTATAATCTGACGTAAACGATGCGCGATGCGCACAGACAATTATACTAAATTTTATGCGGGACCTCTCAGTCTCGCCAAGTGGTGAGAAAGGTTCCTAGCATATTGTCTGAGGTAAGTACGCATCGTTTCAATGGTGATGTGCGTCCTGATCGGGTAGTCCAGCGCAATGGCAATGGTTTCAGCCGTCTATGCACAACGGGACAAACCAAGTCATATCATAAGAGCCTGTGTTAGAATGTTTTTGGAGCGTGATCAGGTTAGCTTTTCACATTCTGGATACTACAGGTAGGCTGTACCGCAAAACTCCAAAGAATAATGCCTTGTGCAGCTGTAACACAGACTTGACCGGCAATCTCCAAGTTTTTCCGGAGAGAAACCTGAACAAGTGCACAAATGGCGGTCAGCCGCTTTTTCACGTAGTTTACCTGTGGGGTCCAAGACAGGTCTTCGTCGATTACTGACTCCCAATAACCCATGACTCCAGCTGGATGACACCAATATCCCGTGAATTTATATGCCGTAAGCGGACACTGGCTTTCTGGTGAACGCCACGACTTCACACTTTCCACTTGCGATTTCGAGCCCTTGTTTACGTACGTAGTGCGATGTCACTGATGCTGCCTTCTGAAGCCGAGCGCGAAGAAGTCGAGTCACAGCTGACGTTCACACACAAATGTCACCAGCATAAATGGAGAAATCGTACGCTGCTTGGCTGCTTTCCAACTAACCCAAAGAGTGTTAGGTTGAACAACACGGGCTTAGTACACCACTATGCGGAACTCCACGAGTACCGTAATACTCTGATGTCACACCATTCTCTGTCTGCACGTAAAATGACCTATTACTGTAAGTAGCTGCGAACCCACATAGAGGTCTGGTCACCAAGTCCTACTCTTTTTAATGCGCTGAGAATGGTTTTCGTGGGTGACATTGTCGTAAGCCCCTTTAACCTTCAAGAAACAGAACAATAGATAATCGTTTACGGGTCTTCTGATGCTCTACATATGTCACCAGTCAACTACAATATCGATTGATGAGCGGCCCCGTCTGAAAATAGACATGACATCTCAATATATTTCGTGAAACTCTAAGTACCATTCCAGACGCGTTAAAATCATTCTCTTCGTAACTTTTTCCACACAGCATGCGAGGGCCATCGTGCAGTAGGAGGAAATGTACAAAGGTGACTTACCGGCTTTGAGAAGCGAAATCAGGCGACATGACTTCTATTCCTGTGGAACCATGCCAGTTTACCAGGAGTCGTTGTATAGCTGCAAGAGTGCCTTCCGAGCTTGATCTCCCAGGTGACACAGAGCGAGCGCGGTAGGTGATGCAGTCAGGTGCTGGCACTGAAGAACGTGTGCACCAAGCAAGCGGAGCATTTGGTTCTTCCTTTGAAAATGGACACTTCATTCGAGGATCATTTTACCAAGATACGAAATAGCGTATGCGCTGAAGCATGTAATAAATTTACAGCATACCCACGGAGTGAATGATGATGAATGGGTCGAAGCGTTCATGTTCCGTCCGCCCGCCCGCCCGTCCGTCCGTCCGTCCGTCCGTCCGTCTGTCCGTCGTCCGTCTGTCTGTCTGTCTGTCTGTCTGTCTGTCTGTCTGTCTGTCTGTCTGTCTGTCAACTATGCAAAATCGTCAGCTATAGGACAACTACTAACGCCGTCTAGTGATAATATTTCCAGGGACATATATATACCCGCAAAGCCATCCATAAAGCAATTCATAAACTAGAAATTGCGACATACTACTTCTACTACTACAGAGGACGGAACTACCTGCATCCTACGGAAGTTCTCCCCTAAAATAAAAATAATGTACTGTGTCCAGAGTTTACCATGTACGGTGTTAATGGTGAAGTATATTGCGCTGCGGCAACCAGTGCAACGGGTGACGGGCCACGGCTGCTGCATTTCTCTATGTCAGGTTGCTATAAAATGCTAGTACACGAAAGATCGTGATGGTAAAATAAGGAAATAAATGAATAACTAAATAAATAAATAATAAATAGATGAATAAATGTCCTTGAACTGATAGCACAGCACTTCGTACAATAATGACGCCACACTACATATCAGAAATGATTTTCTCACTCGGTGTCCACTAAATAGTCCTTTAATAAAATGCATCTTCCCGTGTAGTACTGCTGCTCTTGCGTTTTTAATGCAACAAAAAACAAGTGTAAGCATTAGAACAGTAATTTTACATAATCCATAACCATCATGGATGCGTTTTTTTTTTCCCTAGGCACTCGGACGTTCTGCTGAGTGTCATTGTGAGTGAAGAAAAATATCTGTGAGCTATCTATCCTTACACTCGTAGCTGATCGCGTTAGGGGACTCCTAAACCAATCGAAGCTTTCCCAGTTCCTCAAGTTATTCTATTATAGATCAGTCCTATCAAAATATGCTACGTGCAGTGTGATCACACACAAAACAGGTCTCCTGAACAAACACGTTTCGAGGATGACAGTAACTGCGTCCCTATCATTCAGCAATCTAAGGTGTCATTGACAAAGACTTTCGTGTCGCAAAATTCAGATAAACAAGGTTGATCTACTTTTCGTGACTTCGTTATAAGCGAAGGAAGAGGGAAACAAATCAGAGATGCCAAAGAAGTGACACACATCGTTTTCTTAATGGAGTACTTTTTTTGAGCCACTGAATAAGAAAATATAATCAAGGGTACTTCTCGGCAAGAAACTTGAACAGAAGTTAGGTAAGAATCCTCACGTTCTGTCCGCATGAAGCAAAGGAACCTGTTCGCATTTATTAGCTTTATGCCGTAATATAGTAAGAAAAGCAAGCCGTGCCGTTAAACTCTTCATTCGTTTCGTTTCCTCTTTTCGTTTTCTCACTCTGTTCGCAAAAACAGCGACAAGCTAGAAAAGTAGCCATGAAAGCTGAAGTAAATAATGCTCTTACTTTATTTTTTTCTTTCGCAGAACCTTACGGCGAGCGTGGTTCCGTTCCTCAAATGCCAGTTCCACGATCACGTAAGTTCGTAAGCACGCCAATAAAATAAAAATAAATGTGAAGTGATAATGCATTCGCCTTGCTCAGTTTTCTTTTTTTACACCGGCCATGCTTTTGTACCGCACTCCGACGGCGTGCTATACGTTTTCAGCAACAGTATAGGTAACGATGTTACACTATTGAATGATAAGAGAGCACGAGTGAACATTTCGCTGCTGCAGCTCGTCGACCCTACAGTCCCCGTCTTCCCAGTTCAGCGGGACTTGTAGCATTGTGAGGAATGTCTGAGAAATGTTTTTTAGGGACGGAGCTCCTTAAGCCGTGGGTCGTGCGTCCTCAATGTATGCAGTAGTAGTAGTAGTAGTAGTAGTAGTAGTAAGTAGTAGTAGTAGTAGCAGTAGTAGTAGTAGTAGTAGTAGTAGTAGTAGGTAGCCACCTTTCGTTTAGTCCTTGGAATGTCTGCCGAACGGTGGCACTTGTATATGATGAATATATGATGTAAAGATGCAAGATGGCGGCACTTAAAGTGTTTACTAGATGACGGATGGACGGACGGACAAACGAATGGGCAAGACCGACAACAGACAGACGCACAGACGGACACATGGACAGACGCACGCACGGACGTAGGTACGAACAGACGCACGGACAGACGAATGCACTGGTGGACGCACGGATGGACGGAAGCAAGAACGAACAGACGGATGGACGGACGCACGGACGGACTAATGAAGGCTTCGCCCCACTCATCATCATTCAGTCCGAGGATACGCTCCGATCTTTTTTCTTTCTTGTTACCACCTTACCGTTAGCAAGCGCATAAATTCCGGCAAAAAATTGTGTATGTACAACTTTTCTGAAGCCTATTCTGTTGACTCGCGTGCCTTACAAGCCCTGCTTAATGCAAACTAGTGTTGGTTATCGATGTGTTTAAGAATAATTAGAGGTAATAAATTGTACATAAGTATTACCTTTGGCACTTACCGATGAATATTACAGGGAATTTTCAATTTTACAGGTTAAATAACCGGATCAGAGCAAGTTACAATAAAGGGAGAGAGAAAGGTAACAGCTAAGATGGACATCACAACCAGACAAGTTGACTGGTTCACTACCCTGTATTTGGGAAGGGGAAGGACGTGAATGAGTAGTTAGCACAATGAGGTTTGGTCATTCGTGACATACATCGCTTACGCACGGCGACACGCTTCTTTGAGCATTATGCCACGTAATTTGTGGCGGTGAGGAAATGAACAACACGCCACAGGTGTGAGTTCAGAATTTAACACTTTACTGTGTTGCATTTTGTTATCTCAAAAAAAAGCTAATCTGAAATCGCTTGCATAACGGCGCGCAATGGTCTTTAATTGTACTATAATTCAGAACTGACAATACAACTCTGTCATTTGCTCAGTCTGTCATATTTTAAAGGCTTCAAAGCATACCGTACAAGCGCCAAGTTAGCGATCTCGTCTATACGACATACATATTTTTCTCAGTGTTCTGGGCTGAACACTGAGAAATATGAATATGCGAAAACCTGAAGAATGTAAGCATATTACAAGAAGACAAACGCGAGTGTGCGAACGCATTTTTCACCTTTCGCGCCAACAAACTTGGAGCTAGCAAAAAATAACCAGCGCTGTACCCGACTGACCACTTTCTTCATAATCCCAGCAATTCGGAAGTTTCAAGCTCGCAGATATAGTGTCTTCTTGATTCAATTCTCGCAGTTCGCTCGCGCCAGTTCCATTTCAGAGAGCACTGCCGGCAATGAGCATCACCCTCCGTACGGGGGCGACAAACGTTAGTATACCAAAGCGCATCGACCTAGCCCCGATAAGTTGCGGAGTACCTTATGGAGCTACATTTTCGTATGCCGTCGTATGCTGTGATCACTTGGCGTAGCGCACCACCTGTAGCATATTGAGCACGTGCTCGTGCCAAGAAAAGGTATTCCTCCTCTTATTTTGCGAGCGCATTGAGGAGAATAAGTCACACGGCGAAACACAGATAAAAGCACCTATAAAAATAGAGAGAGAAAATGAGGGAGCAAACGCTAAATGGAAAGATAGAGAAAAGCCGAAGCACAAGAAAAAAATAGGAAGAGCAATAAAAGGAAAGAAATATAGATAGAGAGAAATAAATAAAGAGAAAAAAGACAGAAAGTGTGCAAAAAGAAAGAAGGAAAACAAAGAAAAACCAAAGAGAAACCAAGATGGCTGTCGAACTCCTCACTTAGTTCGGGCCTGGCGCCGAAAGTGTGAAGCTGGCTAATTTTTTATATATATGAATTCCCCGGGGACTGAACGAAGAAACCGACGAGAAAACGTTTTATAAGATCTGTCCTTCACAAAGTCTTGCGAATTCTTCAAGTGCGACGACTAATCTGCACCAAGGGGTCCCGAATGTATATCTTATTCAACAGGAGAACGCAAAAGTTGATTTTCGCCGTTGTCGTAATAATAATAATAATAATAATAATAATAATAATAATAATAATAATAATAATAATAATAATAAATATACACTGTCCATGTCTGGAATTGGGTGACGTCTGATCTTAGTATTTCATAGACGAGCCGAAAAAAGTGTCAAAAAATAGAAAAAAAATAGCGCGAAACAACAGTTCTAGCAAGTGAACATACACTCACAAAGCCAACGTAGAACTTCGCAAAACTGAAATGTTCGCATCGAAATGGGGATGACGTCCGCGATTGGTGGTAAACTCAGTGCTCATGAACATGCACACGGGAGCTTTAGAGTGTTTAACGTCATTCTTTATGGTGTGTACAAGTAGTGATGATAACGATGATGGTGGTCACTATACATTCATATCGACCGATCGCTGGTATAACTAAGTAATTTTAGCTTATACTTGTGGTTTTGTCACTTGTACAGTCAAGCAGGGCTATATCCAAAAATGCAAAATTTATTCCAACGTTACTGGAGTTTTCTAGTAACGTTGATTTATTCTAGAGGAGTGGTGGACGTGCAACCATATTTATGTACCTTCGTGCATGCATTTGCATGTGTGCGTGTATATATAGGGAAGCAAAGTCTTAAAATTTCGAAAAAAAAGTTTGATGTCACCTCACCGCTTGGCTACACCACTGCAGGCTAGCTCGAAAGGCGGTAGATAGAGAGAGAGAAACATCTATTGTGTAAAGCTAGTGAGTTGTGAAGGTGGGAGGGTCTCTTATTCCTTCTGGCCTGGACCGCCCGCTGGGCTCGAGCGACGAGTTAACGCTGTTCGACCACGTCCGGCTGGGAGATCGCAGCCTCCCACGCTTCATTGATGACGTTTCGGTGCGTATCTCTTGCTGCTGCTTGTAGTCTTCGTACGCTTTCTTTGCACTTCAGCAGGAGGTGTGCCAGAGCGAAGGCGGTAAACTACGGTATATATTTTGGCTAGTCGCCTTGACATTCAGACTGGTATAATGTTCGCGATGCCAACAAGTAGCATTGTGCCTACGTGAGTGCTACTTTATATGTCTAGAGCTCATTAAAGCCTTCAATCTTGATCTTTCTTTTTTAAGAAAACCGTCCTAGACCACTAGATGGCCAGCATACCCACGGCCGCCTTGTAAAAAAAAGATTTCATAATTAAAAAAAACGTACTGACTAAGTGTACATAGAATTTTATTAGAGGGACAGGGAGAGTAGTCACACAATTGCTTACGGCGTAGAATTATTTTCAAGAGGTAAATTCGGCTTGTCCTATTTGCCAAAATACCATAAAAATGTAGTCCATATTAGGAGCACAACCCTCGAAAATGGAAAGGCTTGTGAATCTGGGCTCGTGTTTCCAGAAGCGTCTTAGGCTAGCAATATTCGTAAGAAAATATTTCACAAAATCACGCTCTATGACATATCATTAACGATGCAGGATGACCAACGAGAAAATGCTCTTACGACAGAAAAATTTCGTAAATTAAGTCCATGGGCCCCAGTCGCCCCGACGCGGTGGTCTAGTGGCTAAGGTACTCTGCTGCTGACCCGCAGGTCGCGGGTTCATATCCCGGCTGCGGCGGCTGCATTTCCGATGGAGGCGGAAATGTCGTAGGCCCGTGTGCTCAGATTCGGGTGCACGTTAAAGAACCTCAGGTGGTCAAAATTTCCGCAGCCCTCCACTACGCCGTCTCTCATAATCATATGGTGGTTTTGGGACGTTAAACCCCACAAATCAATCAATCAATTATTCATTCGACATAAGCATATCATCCCTAAAATGTGACATTGATGTTGCAAATCTTTCTGTGCGTCGCCGCATCGCCAGCCTCTGTTTGATTCACAAGTTTTTTCACAGTTCCATCAATCAAGCACCTTACAGCATCCCACCAACGCGCATATCTCACCGCACAACCCTTCTTTATTCAATCGCACGCGCACGCGCTCGCACTACTACTTTTGCTGCCTCATTTTTTCTTCGCAAAGCAGTGGACTGGAATGGCCTTCCCCGTGACATTGCCGCCATCACGTGTTCATCAACGTTTGCGCAAAACATAAATACATATTGTTTTTCAGAAGATCACTCTCTGTAACCTCCATGTGTTAACCCACCCCTTATGTAATACCCCCTCACCGGGGTCTTTAAGGTAATAAAGTGAAGTGAAGTGAAGAAAATCTAACTTCTCAAAGGCCTTATTCGTAAACTTCCGTGGAGTCAGATAAAGTGGGCGATTTTCGCTAGAAGAGGGATTTCGCTAAGCTCTCATTCACCACCAGCTGCTGCTATCCTCGGACGCTATCTGCTTACGCCGCCTAGAGTGATTAGTGGCGATGCACTTCGATTGTACATCGATAGCAATTCGCATATTCATTACATAGGTACGCTCGACGGCTTTTTGCCATCAGCGTCATCGTAAAGCCTGTTTTTTTTACTATATGTACGATAGCCTCGCAAACGCCTTTCCAACCAACTCATGTACACTTTAGTTCTAAGTAACTCTAGCCACCACGTAGTGCTAGCTCCACGGCAGCTATGCACTTCGTGATTCATTTTCAAGAAATACCACATTTAAAGACAGTTCTTTCTTGTTTATTTCTTTTCGTACCATTCTGTTTTCAGCTTTCAAACACCTGTTCGGTGTTTCCGTGACAGAGTACAAAAACTGCTTGCAACGGGTGAGCATGACTATATGCTATGGGCAAGACATCACAAGTAAGCAAGTCGGGGGCTGCCGTACCACAAATTCAGATCCTCATCTCGTTCCAACAAGACCCGCAGGCTTCACTGCTTTCGTGTTTTAACACTGGTCGTGTCTGGAACCGTCCTTTGAGCTAACGACCATGTAACCTCGCTCAGCGCCTTCTAATTTTCGACTCAGGCAGACCCCGGATCGCAATTTCAAATAGTGGGTCTCTCTCCCTCTCTTTTTTGTATTCCTGAAATCTCTGTTCAGACTGATAACCTAACTAACTCACATATATCGCCATCTCAACTAACCTTTATGTCTGCGTTGTAGAGCAGCTGCTATAGAAGACCGGACCCTCTAATAATGTTCTACCGGATAACTTTGTCCCTTTCCCTTCTTTCCTTATTTATTCTTTTCTCGTCTTCCCTTTGGTCTTCTCTCTTTGATGATTTCAGATACTACTCCTTACGAGTTCTGAATGTTCTAACTGAAAATAATCTTGTATTTGAGGCTGTAGAGAACTTGCTTGCCATGGTTTTGATAAAACTATAGCTCTAAAGTTTCATTAAACTGCAATAAGGTGACCTCGGATTTGGGTATACTCTGTCATGAAAGCCGGAGCAACGTTCCTAACATCAGCGCGCTGAAACTTTATTATCGCATAAGTGCATAGTTACACAATTCTGGACCGAAGATGGCATTATGTTCATAAAATAATTGTTGTAGCAATATAAATGAAATAGTATTCATTTATCTAGAAATACAAATTAAAGCCTTGTAGACAAACACTGATAACGTTTGGGCCACCTGGACAAGTACCGACGTCAGATTGCCGTTTGGTTTGCTGAAGGTAGCCACGTTCTGATTAAAATGACAATTCATACATTTGGTAGCTTACTATTGCACTGTTTGTTTACTGGCCAATGACGAAAGGTTATCGAGTCGAGGTAGCCGGCCGCCCAACGTTCACCAATGTACTGTGCCGTTTTTGACTTAATAAGCATTCTTTACCCTTTTATTTTCTATCAGATGGATACGGTGTGACCATCGGAAACGTCCAAGTGCCCACCACGCCAAGACCGCCAAGTAAGTTTTATTTAACGTTAATACTACTTCATTTCCCAAGCCAGGCTTATAAGCCAGGTGAAGACATTCTAATTATAACAGGTGTCTCAAGCACGCGGTCTACAAGCCTATTGTTTGCGGCCCGTGGTCCGCACATGACTGTCTTAGCCCATCATTGTTTTCAATATTTTAGTCACCTGCTCTGACGCCCAATGGCAATACACGCTGGTACTACGCAATTAGTAAATACGCAGGGTTGCCAGCCGGTCTGAGAACTGGCTAACCTCCCTGTCCTTCCTCTTTCAATCCTCCTCCTCCTTAGTAAATATGTTCGTGAAGCACACAGGCATGACTGGCCTAAAGCACTCTTTTTGCGGGACACCACATGTGGTGGGGTGTTGAAACAACCGTGAAACAAAAACTGCATTTCAGGATCGGCTTCTGGTCATTAGAAATTTTAACGCTAGGTATCAACACGTTAGAATGCCGTGTGTCATATCTCCTTCAGAAATGACCTTTATGTAAGATATGTAAAATGTTTTCGTTCAAAAGGCAACATTAGCTGACAATTTCTACAAACTCCCCCCCTCCCGGCCCCCCTCTTTAGCTTCACCTTTTTCCCTGTCCCTCCCGGCCCCCCTCATGAGACAAAATCACGTGGCTGTGGCCCCGCTGGCTGAGGCGAGTTTGAAACTTCTGGTCTCTAACATAGGGTGAGTGCCACATGAGTATCTTGTATTTTTAATCGTAGATCCATCCGCACTTTCCCAGACGAATGGCACCTGGTGGTCCCGAATATGCTCTGAAGTCACCGTTTAAGAAATTTGCTAAAAATTGGTAGACCCTTAAGCTTGGCCTTTAACAGCTGAACGCGATAGCGATATTCTGTCCGTATACTGAGCACTTGGACCACTTGGTTATACTTTTTATTAATGTTACTCGAGAAGTTGAAAGGACAGACTACTACAATGTAATCGATAATGTTAGAAGTGGCTTCTGTCAGTGAAGATTTCACACTGCATTCTGTGTAATAGGTATCATGCGTTAAACCATGAGTAATTATGCGCGTGAAATGTATTCTAACTTCACACACCCTCTACGTGGTCCTAAGAATATACGCAAAGTGCGTGCCTTAAGTAATGGTTGGCCGGCTTTGAAAAACGAGGTAGTTATCACCTGTTCTGACGCCCGATGGCAATGCACACTTGCATACCACGCAATATTATTCCGATATTACATGTTGTATTGCGAATCCTGTACACCGGACGCGTGTTTGTACAGCGTAAACGTTACTTTCAATGCATTTCTGAGCAGAGGAAGTTATTTTACCTGTATTCAGAGCAGACGCGGGGTTGCGTGACAGAACAGCCGAATTGCCACACAAACGTTCCGGTTGCGATCCTTCGATCCTCAGACTCTGACTTAATTCGAAGTATTTTCACTTCCATCTTTTCATCTTCCTCGATTTTTCGGTCGCGCACTAGATGATGATTTTTCACTCAAACCAACGACGCCAACGCCGGAATCACTGCAGAACGAGTTCTTTGCCGGCATCACGTTAGAATTATTGATGATTCAGGCTACCTTACGAACTGAGCTATGGGAGAGCATTGAGCCGTCCGGTACATTACAGGAAACAAAGGAAAGTTTATTTAGCCTACTACGCAAACACTTGGAATGCTTATACACTGAAAATGCCAGGCCTGTGCATCACAGCGAAAGCACAGCCCCAGCGAAAGCTGAAAGAACGGCCTTTCAGAGCATTTTCAAAACACTCATTGGGTAACTACTGCAAACACACTTGCTTGATACCCACTAGTGCAATTATAATAAACTTTCTGATAGTAGGCCGGCATTCGCTATGCTATTTTCCGTCATTATTCTAAGAAGCGTGGTATCTCCTTAACACTTGCTAGGAATTTTGTGCCAATTGTCCATGCAGTGGCTGACGAAGACGAGGAATTATGGCTGAAGTGGGTATCCGCCACCCCTAGTAGGAGAACAAGAACAAGCTTTTGTGATTGTTTGAAGCATTGGACGGCCCACTCGTTACGCTATTCACAGTGTGCGCCGATTGGTTGCTCTTTCTCTGTTGTAAAAAGCTTTACAATTCTTATTACAGCGATTGCTTTCCCCACATAAAGCCTGCCTAAGGCGAGTTTGACAAGTCACAATCACTGGTGTAGCTCAGTGGTAGAATACTGGGCTGGCACCCAGTGGACCTGGTTCAAGCCCCTCTTTGTCACTATAGCAAGTTTATTTTTTTAGGGGCGAAGCTCCTTATGGTGGCACTTGTTCGTCCCTCGTAGCCGTTGTAGTATGTAACAAATATAACATTTTTACCTTCAGGGTGGTGCCGGTTTTGTGCGTTGTTGAACAATGAAAAATAGTGCTCAATGTACATGCCAATGGCTGCTAATGGGGAATGAGCAACAGAAGCATTCTGCTTTTAGTGAACGCAAACGCTGCGATTCCCATTAGTAGCCATTGGCAACTACATTGAGCACTATCTGACAAGAGAGGGTTGCTATGTTATTATACTCGCGGGGTGTAACCTCCTTAGTTTTAGAAAGATTTAGCGAGCGTTGAGCCGCAGTGCCATGAATACAATGAACTAGTATATACCGCGAATGAACTCGAGGTGGTTAAAGGTAGGAAGTAGATACGAAGCGCAAGCCGTGAGAAAGTAAAAGCCGAATTCTCCTGTCTCTCATTCCCCATTAGCAGCCATTGGCATGTACATTGAGCACTATCTGGCAGAAAAAGGTTGCTACGTTATACTCGCTGGGCGTAACCTCCTTGGTTTTAGAAAGGTTTAGTGAGCGTTGGGCCGCACTGCCATGAATACAGTGAACTAGTATATACCATGAACTCGAGGTGGTTAAAGGTGGGGAGTAGACCCGAAGCGCAAGATGTAAGAAAGTGTGCGTGTGCCACCTGTCGTTTAGTCCTTGGAATGTCCGCTGGTTGGCGGTGCTGCTATATGGGGAATATATGATGAAAAGATGCGAGATGGTGGTAGTTGGAGTGTTGAATAGATGGACGAACGGACACACAAACAGATGCATGGATGGACGCATGAACGGACGCAGGCGCGGATGCATGGACGAACGCAGGGACGGACGCACGAATAGACGCACACACGGAAGGGCGGATTGCCGCATGGACGGTCACACAGACGGACGCATGGACGGACGGAAGCAAGAACAAATGGACGGACGAATGCTTCGCGCCACTCTCCATTATTCACTCCGTGGATATGCTGCTAATTTTTTTTTTAGATGCGAAGCAGCTCTTTGACTGACATATGTAACACCGGACGTACGTGCGTTCGTACGAACGCGCAGCGGGTGTTGAAGCGGTGCCAAGTAGGTCACGCTGCATCTGCGCGTTGACGTCACGCTTCCCTCTCATGTGCGCGCTGACGTCACTCTCTTCATCACCCGCAGCTCGCTGACGCAGCGCCCACAGCTGCCGGCTCCTCCGCCCACTCGCAACACACTTATTTCGCACGATCCCCTCTCCACCACCCGCGACGCTCGACCGTACGTCGAGTGGAAGCACTAGGCAGGTTTGAAATAGCGCACCGTGAGCCCTTTCGATGTGGTCGTTGCCACTGCGCAAGCGTCGTAACGCGAGCCGTCTTTCGCGTTCGCGGCCCACCCACAGAAAATCTGAAATAGCGTGTGATGATCGCGGCCCGCGAAGCCCCCGAAGTGCTGTGCGTAGCTTTCATTCATGTGGGTTTATGGTCGGTGCGAAAGTCCTGATACTTTTCTCTGGGGAGAGCAAGCGCTATTCTAAAGCTCATATGACGCTTTCCAAGTAAAGCAATGCCCGCAACACCTAAGAACGTTATTCGAAACCTTCCTACTCTTTCACCTTGTTTATCTGCGATAAAACTTACACGTGACTCAACCCGCCTAAGGTGTCCTTGCAATTCAAACAAAAGTTAACTCGAGCAAACATAAAGCAAAGTTTCTTTTCAAAATTTTTTCCAGCAGCCGCATCGACGACCGTTAACACCCGGTCAACGCTGTGCGTACCGCTGCTGCTTCGCATTTTATCGGGATTCCCTTCGAAGAGATGGTCCATATGGTTTAGGGGTGAAGCTCATAAACCCGAAAGTCCGTCCCTCCTAGGTCGTCGTGGTTCGTGACCGCCTAGATCGATGACTCACTCAGTATGTGTGTACAGACAGACAGACAGACAGACAGACATACAGACAGACAGACAGACAGACGGACGGACGGACCGATGGACAGATTGACGCACGGACGGACGAACGAACGAACGGACGTAAGCACAGATGAAAGCATGGATGGACAGACGGAAGGACTGACGGAAGGACGCTTCACCCCACTCACCATCATTCCCCGTGGATATGCTGTGATCTTTATTTCAATCAAGAAACTCACTAGCAGGTGCTGCCTGCGTCGGCGTCGCGAGGAGAGGGAGGGAGAGCATAGGATAAGAGAGAGAGGGGAGAGTTATTCTTTTATGACAGTGATGTAGCCCCCCACTCCAAAGGTGTGCCAAACAAGGAGGTATACACTCTTAGCAGCAACACATTAAAATTACGCATGTTTAGGGGTCACGGAATGTCCCTAATTTGTGCACTTATCAATTGGCATCAGGTGCCACCTTGCGAAGCGTTGACGCGTCAGTAGCACACTCCATCTTTAGCATCCAGTGAAATTCGCGAACCACTTTGGGAGCTTCGCTGTTTTTTTTTTCCTAGTCCTCTATCTGCTTGGGTTCGTTCTTTTTCTTATATCTTTGTCTCAGTGTCTCTTCCTCCAACCAGTAGCCTATTTCTATTGGGACTAGTTCTTCGAATTCTGCCCCCTCCATTTTCTGATCTACTTTGCACGCGAAGTCAAACCTTCTTATAAAACTCTATTAGTCTCTCAACTTGCGGTCCACCATATCTTTCTGTCGTAAATGTATTCTTTAGAGTTCCTGTCCAGTACATGAAATCTCTCTTTCCTGGGTATTTTTGATCGGCAAAAAAACCTTTGGAGATTGTTTTGTTTCTTTTTTTTGCTTTCAGAGGTTTAAAATTCGTGTTTAAAGATTTATAGCACTTGATACTCTACTATGGGACAGCAGAGAATCGTCCCGACACTATGTGGTTCGTGCCTTAAGAGCACTTAGAGTACAATGTGCTCGACTATGGGAGCGCGCTAAACTGTCCAGTTGGTTTGATGGTGTGTTTAAAATAAGTGTTTAACAATTTTGAGTGTTTATGAAAAAAGTGCCTCATAATTTATAATACTTCGTACTCTACTATGGGAGAGCACAAAGCGGCACCGTGGGCTTTCACACTCGATGAAGCCCTGCTAACAAAAATCACGCCGTGAACGAGTTCACGACGAGTGCTTCGACCAAAAAGAAATACAGATGTTCCAGAATTTTAGCATTGGTTCGACCAACTGAGGAAGGACCTGAGTGTTTAAAAAAAGTTGCTAACGATTTATAGTACTAGGTACTCTACTATGGGAGAGCGTGAAATCGTACCGCGGGCCTCACACTTGGCGACTGTGTTTAGAAAAATTTATTCACAGACAGTGGACATCCATTTATTTTTACAGTACATTTTAACAGAACAGAATACGCACAGACACGAAAGTGTTACAAAAAAAATATTTCTCTACACGTGTACATTACGCTTGATGAGTTTGTTTAGAAAAAGTAGTTAACGATATAGAGCCCCAGGTACTTTATACTATGGGAGAGCGTACAGCCGTCCCGCAGGCCTCACATGTGATGTGGGAAAGGAAGTGGATGGGAAAATAAGGCGGGTATCGTAGATGAATAAGTGCTATAGACCTTCTCGCTGCTTACAAACACAGCTCCTGAATGGCTTCTGCTTTAGTGTGCTGGCGTAGCTATCATTGGCCGGGAACAGAAGCCTTTCTCCCTCAGAACAGAAGCAGTTTAGTTCCTCTTCCTGGCCAAGTATAGAAAGCACACTTTCTTGTTAAGCTACACACATAGCAAGAGTTAGTCTTCAATTCCAAGCGCCTATCTTTTACTTGAAAGCGGAAAGACAGATTTGCACTACTTCGGCACAACTAAAAAAAAACAAGCAAGCTTGTTCAGCATTAGGGCGTTAAATAAGTGGCAATGACCGAAGACGCTTGTGGTCATCTTATTCACGGAAACACACATTTGTGTTACTGGTTTTTGGTCAGAAACTTGAACGTCCAAATAAAGTTTTTTGAGAACATTGACACCACTGATCAGCGGCACTTGGTCTTTTCGGGAATTACGGTGAACCTTTAACTGCCAATATGCGTACTATTTACACTAATTCAGGAAAAGTACTTGGAGTTCGAACGGAAACAAGCTATCACAATTTCTTTCACGTGTAAAGGGTGAACGCTGTGGTCGTATGGGTGGCGCTAACTTTTTTTTTTTCGGTTACACACAACGAAGTTATGGAGGAGAGGTTTCATAAGTAATGGATGTTATTTTGATACTTTTTTTCTAGAGAGCACAATCGTGCCGGCATTTCGGAAGGAACCTGAATGCAAAACGTTTTTGGTAGAAAAACAGTTACAGAATCCAGTGTTGATTATGCTTGTGCTATATCAGCAGGAATACATTTATTTGTTCTGGAAAGTGGTGGCTTCCATTTATTTTGACACACTGCCATCGTTGAAAGTTTTGACATTTAGGTTGCCGCCAAAGTTCAACAAAATGTTCGTCAGAACTTCAGCATAAGTATAAGCACTATTTTGTTCATGTGACCATTCTCACGGACGTCGAAGTCAAGTTATTCTTCGTTGACCAGCTATTGCATAACCAGCTTTGTACTTAGTAACGAGCGGGTGTTATTCGGGCTTTAGTAGCAATTCTGGCTGCGCAGAAATCTGCTTTACGACAATGTTGCTGTGATCAACAGCGTTATCATTAGGTAGAGGGGTTTTCCTCAGTCGAACTGCTTCTCAACGCCATAGCACTCATGAGTGGCAGACACAGTGATCGTCTCATTCATAGTGAGGGCAACCCTGCATTTAGGAATATTTACCGTTTCCGAGGTCTCGTACATTGCATATCCAGCCACGATGACCACAACGTCCTGCATCCCCGAAAAAGTTTCGCTTCTGTCGCATCGTCGCAACTAGAATGTAATTAACTGCTTGTGTACCCGTTGCCAGTAGTGGTCAGCGGAAGTTGTCGGCAAGGCACTCTACTGGCTTACTCTAAAATTATTGACAATTGCAGGCTTTGAAAGCGTTGACCACTGTTTCTCCTTTGAAGCGGCACTACAGACATTTCATTTTCATGGCATGTCAGCGTCCCTTTTTTCACAATTTCTAACCTCTCAGGCACGAAAACACTCAAAGGAACGCGTGAAAGCGAGCAGCTGAACTACGAAGAGATGCACATTGCTACATTATAAAGAGGCGCCGCGCTGGGCAACGCAGGTTCTTCGGACGCGTGAAGAACGCGCAATCCACCGGTGTCCCGTAACCATTTGCCGCTTGATGAGACCACCCCACATGCTGACGTGGTTCGAGTGGAAATGGTGCATAACCAAGCCCTCCTCTTTTTACGGTTGGTGTTCATTAGACGAGGCCAATAGAATTACCTGGTGAGGCTAACTATGAAGCCTGGGGAAATAATCGATGCTTGCTCTACTAGCTTTCTTTATGTTTAGTTGCGCCACGTTTGGTGAATGCTTCAAGTCAGATAAAACAACTTGACTTTTTTATTTGATAGATCGCGCTACCACCAAAAAACTCCCGTGAGATTTATGATTCATTGGAAAATTTTTGTTTGAAGCACTGGGTTGTCATGTTAGTAAGCACAAGTACATACAAGGCACAATATGCGCCTAATAATGTGCAATAGTCGTTGGTTATTCACGTCTAAAAAGAAAAGAGAGTTTCTACGGAACTCGGAAGCATAAGAATTACCTGAATTCAATGCTATCCTGTAGGTTCTCTAATAAAGAGAAAAGAATTTTCTCTTTATTGAATCATAGGAAGGGGCCTGCTGCTTTAATATATATAAGTTCAAAGTATCAGCTTGTATAGTTTTGTCGCTTCCTCGATAATGCGTGAGAAAGTACAGCCATGAACTGTCACATCCACAAAATATTAATTCGTCAACTTTTCGTCACAGCGCAAATAAACTTCGCATAGAAGTCTAGTGTAATGTAGTCTGCAGATCACTAAATAATATGGGTCTGCTTTGAAAAAAAAAAGGTATATTCACACGCAAACGTTTGTTATAATGCCTATTTTCATTGGAGCGCAAATAAATTAATAATTATTTTTAGGTAATATTTTTTCATTGAAACCTTAAATATTGCTTTGTCTAAAGGCACAGCATGTTTCATCTTGCTATGTTGAACGGTTTCGCCGTACTAGCAGTACAACGGAGGCTTGTACAACACAAAACCTTTGTTGCTCACACTATTTTCATTGCTATAAAGTAACGCTTCTGACCAGGCATTAACACAAGGTGTCATTGGAAAGCGGAAATCATAAGCTTTCTGAATTATTACAATTGAAATTTATTCGTAAACCGTAGCAAGCACAGTGCGTCCGCAAACAATGCGTAAAATAAGGAGCGGGGTTCGCCGGAGAGGGACCGCCACCTTAAAGGCCAACTGCGAAGATTTTTCGAGGTCTGTGAATCTGCATGAAATTCGCTGGGCATGTTCCTTTGCACATTTTCTTCCTTTATGCCAAATCACAGGTTTGAGTGATGCACTGGTCGGCCGCAAATGAATTTTAAAGATTGCCTCAAAAAGCTCACCTCACTTGCCAGAATTATTGGCAAACACTGTCTGTGTGACGTCATGTTTGGCATATCAACGGAAGTGACGCAGACGATGGCATCGCTATTTCTGCCACTACAGCATTTATTGTGCTTTCCACAAGGTGACGGCGGCGGTTTTTGGCACGGGTATAGCACGACAATGCATTATTCCTTCCTCTGCTTCGCTGTACTGGTTTTCACAGTTTTCATACTCCGCGCCGGCGGAACCAGTATGCAGCCTCCGGCTCTACCAAATAGTACGTCATAAGCAGACAGGGTGCTCGGTTGGTTTCGGTTTCGGTATTGCACATTTTTGCTTATTAAAAATTATTTTCAAATTTTCTGAGCATTTCAGCTATTGGGCTCTTGACAAGAGTGTCTCAGCAACATAAAAACACCATAACCTTGACACGGTAAAAAAATCGCCGGAGTTGGCCTTTAAGGAGGAAGGCTATCCACCCGGCTGAATCTGGAGGCCAGCTGGAGCTGAACTGCCAGGCCGGTGGAGATCAAAACTGCCTCGCATCGCTCTGGTGAGGGAGTGGCCGCAGGACTAGAGGATGTATGGATATAACTTTATTTTTAAAAAATCTGAGTAAATGTGGTTGGGCCCCTAGACGTCCGGGAGCCCCTTGGCCGTCATCTCTAAGCAGGCCCGGTGCACCAGCCGCACCTGGTCGTCCGAGCCAGTGACCCGAAGAGCGGCCTTCCAGGAAGAAAGGGAAGGATTGTGGATAAGGTCTACCACCACGGTCTTTGGGCAACTCCCCAAGCAGTAGAAAAGATCAGACTGGGGTGCCCCGCAGGAGGTGCATTGTGGTTGGTGAAGAGTGGGATAAAGTTTGCCAGATAGGGTGTGCCAGTTAGGAAGAAATCAATGCTTTTGTCTGGCGCGAAATTGAACTCTTATTAAAGGCGAGGGAGCAGTGTGATGCAGGGAAATCTCGTCTGCCGTTTCGGTAATACCTCGTAATCTCATGGTAGATGCGGATTCGCTCTTGTGGTTTTGTCACGGGCTTGGGTGAGCGAGCCACCGGGGTCCGGGTGGAAAGACCTCGTACGGGCGCATGGACGCACTCATTCCCGGGAATACACTCAGTGTGGCTACTGACCCACACTGCGAGCAATGGGGATCGATTGTGTCGGGTTACATACGTGCCCAAGTGTATGGGCACAACAATGGATGAGCTTGTGGTCGGCGCCAGTTAAACTCCTGGCAGTGTACTTATGGCGCAGGGGGGTGGGGGATGGGGAGTTTTAAGTGCCTCGGAAGATGGTAATAATGTGTTATGTCATAGTAGGATGTCAGGGCTTCACCCAAGTTCCCAGAAAGAAAAAAAAAAGCCTCCTTGGTTAAACATGTCTAAGTCAAACCGATGACCTTCTGCTACGCTCATGACATTCTTATCTTTTGATGTCTTCCAGAAATTCTTAGGTTATTTCAACCTCCACCTCTCCCCGTCCATCGCTCACAACTGCTTCTTCAGCGTTGCTATTCGTGATAAAAATCTGGAGCACGTGTCTCTACTTTGCGTTCACGACCTCTATAAGAGCGACGAGATAACATCGCGAGAAAGCAGTGACGTGCCCAGCCGAAAGACAAAGTGAGACAAACGCAGAGAAAGAAAGAAACATTTGCGAAAAGAACAAGAATACCATGATGGGATAGAACGCCTCCATGGCTTTCCCATCATGGGCCCATATTTTCCAGTATAAGCGCACACGCTTACACGAAACACGCGCATATAGGGTTTCCGCGCACACTAAGGTACAAACCGCGTGGGTGGATGCTACAAATGGATCCGCTGACGCGAACGACAGAGTTGGAAGGTGAGAGAGAGTGAAGCCCTCGAGGCTCTTTTGCTATACGCGAGGCACTTCAAAACCAAAACAAAAGCGGTGAGAAAGGAACGAGGTATTGACGCTCCAGCAGCTCACACGCAAAGGAATACGCAAGTTATATAGCCACGAGAAAGTGACGTTAGCGAAACAGAGAGCGAAAGAGAGAGCGAGCTAGTCAGCTGGCGAATCGCGAGGCCATCTAGGCAACATCCGGACCAAACCATCGCGCAACCATCATTTGCTGGCCTGAAGGCTTGAGCAGAAGAAGAAGGAGAGGAGGGTGGGTGAGGTACAAAAAACTAAAGATGAGATAACATGCATTATGAAACCGACGAGAAAAAGTATGCAGCGAGCGCGTACTCGTAGAAAAAGACGATTTCTCCTGTCGGCGCTCAACTTTTCATTGCCTTTTTTTTGCGTTGCGAAGCAGCCTCTCCTTTTTCTGAGCACGCGCACGGCCTTGCTCTTCTTCCTCTCGGTCACGCAGAAGGCTCATTTCTGCTATCCAGCGTCGCTTGTCCTGGTACGTGCGCCAAGATTCGCTTTCGTCTTCGGAGCAGGAAGGAAGAAGGGCCGAAGAACAGGGTGGGTGAGAGGAGACAGGAAAGATCAGCGGTGAAATATGAGACACTCGTTTTGGTACAATCACGTCCGATCGGAGAGAAAGTGATGCCGCGCACGATAAGGATCGCGGTGACCCGGTACGTCGCGGAGTGCATGGACGTCTGGCGGTTTGATCTGGTCATGGTATTCCAAATTCTGTGCGTCGTATGCCTTACCACCGTAAATGAGAGCGAGAGTTAAAGAATCGCAAGCAACTGACGCACACATTCACAGTTAGGAGCAACAGTGTAAAAAAAAAAAAACTTGCGTTTTTTTTGCGCCAACTCAAGCTTTACTTAGTCTGCCTTCTCCGTATAAGTGTTCTTTTCAATGAAGGTTTTTTCCAGCGGTACAAGTGAGTCATTATTGGTATTCAGTGATCTTCATAACGCATAGTGCCAAGGAAGAAAGAGTAAGAACGAAATGAAGCTGCTGGTACCTCCTTCTTCAAATTTATCAGTGATCACCTAGCTATGTCAATCCGTCTCCCTCATCGAAGTTGCGTATACGCGTGGTGTGATAGGTGACCATTATTGCTATTTTCATATCACTTTTTTTTCTGTCACTAACGCCTTTTTTCGAAGCTTCGAAGCTTTTTTCGAAGTTTTTAGCGCTAGTCATCGCTCACTCCAACCAAGTTTAAAGCACACACTAATGTTTTTTTACTGAAAGAATGAAGATATTATTAATGACCAGCTTTACTTTTTCGTTTTCTTTTGTTTGTGTGTGTGTGTTTTTTTTTGTTTTCGCCAATAAACTACAGTTAATAACTCCCATTATGTGACGAAATGCGCTTAAGCTCGAAATGCTACGTTGTTCTCCCTTCTTTAAACTTATTATTCAAGCTTTTGTAATTTTTCAAGCTGGGCCAGCCAATGACGCTGAAAACTGGATTATAAACGGAAAGTACGATGTTCTTCCAGTATATTGCAGTGGATTGTGAGCTCTAAAACATTTGTACTCCGTGTAGCCCACGTCAAGAACGTCTTACTGCCGATCCTTGCTTACGCAATGCTCTTTGCTCGCAGCTCATATGTGGCCATCACCTCGGCAACCCCATTTCCTCTGGCGAAGGGAGATCGGCGTGCGACCTTAACTCCCTTTTGATCATCTCCTCGTGCCCGAGATGAACGACGTGGAAGCTAACGGCAGGTGTACACTGCTAACTCTGCTGGGAAAAAGTGAGGAAGTGGGAAAGGAGAGACTAAATTTTGGGTAAACGCCACATCATTTGGGAAGAATGGAGTCTCTTCTCGGCTTCCTTAATTTGATTCCAGAAGCCCCCGCACGTGCGCGGGTGTTTCTAGAAGCGCGGCTTGCCGCTGTTGTCTCAGGAGATGCAAACATCACTTATCATAGCGCAGCCACGCGCGCAGTGACGAACAGACTAACAGACACACAAACAGATAGCTTTCTCGCAATGCAGCTACACGCGCACGTGTGGAGGAGGGGGCGAGACTTAGCCGTATTTCGAGCGTAGCACCGCCGTGAACAACACGTCTGCTGCTATTCCGGCCGAAGCCACTGCGCAAGGCGCTTCTGAAGCCATTTAACGTGTGTGTGTGTGCGTACGCACGCTGATGAAAGGAGAAGCGGTACGTTATAAGAAGGCTGCGAGTTCGCGAGCGATGTTTCCTCGCCGTGGCGTAAACGATGAACCACTCTTCGCTAACTCTTGCCGATACCGTTTTCCCAAACGCTCGAAGAGCCTCACCACTTCGGGCCGCCTGCGGCGTCGGCGGGAGGTTGGGGGGAGGGGAAATCATCGCATACGTTTCGACCCTGTTTACCGTAAATCTTTGCTAATGTGACCCAGCGAGCCACGCTGTCGTGCGCTCGGAGGCACGTTTCCTTTGTCTTTTTTTACTTTTATTTTTTGAGTGTTGGAACTATAGAAGAGCTCGTTGCAGCAAGGGCTGCGCCGGAAGCGCCCCTAGCTAGGTCGTAGGAGCGAAAGTATGTCTGTGAGAAAAGAAGGAGAAATGTGAAGAGGCTGGTGGAAGTAGGAGCTTTCCTCATTAACCTTTTTTTTTTCTTTCTTGCAATTTTCTTTCCACGACCTTCCAGAGCAAGCTATAATTGGTCGTCGCAAGGGTCAGTTCACCTCTTCCTTCCCTCCTCTTCTTTGTCCTCCTCGGGTCTTCGTTGATGGATGCTGCGGTGAAGACCCTCCACAACCATGTCGTACCCTCTCCCCCTATCCACTTCCCATTCGCCTTCGACTGTGGGAGCGATGCACGCTGTCGATGCGCCCACGCTGCGGAGTCTCCTACACACTGGAAGAATTATTTACGCGCAAAAAAAATGTCTTTGGGTGATTCATGCAAGCCGCAGAGATTGGACAGTTGGAGCAAGCTCATAGCGACGAGTTCTTTGAACTCGGAACACTCCTTGGTTCACATTATCTATCAACACTGTTAGCCTGTAGTTCGCGATACTACTGAATTTCTTTTACGTTGTTACGGGAATCCTGTGAAAAATATTTTGCGGAATTCATTGACAGCGAACGAAATTCCCTTACGGATTGTATAGTCAGTGAAATGCTAAAATTATTTCATTTGTTTAGCTACGTTCTTAAGAAGAACAGAAAGGGTCATATACACCCGAAAAAAATTCATACTTAGGCTTAGTGCAATGCTCTTTCTTTATGGGTGAAGCTCCTAAAGGGTTGAGCGATGTACGCCGTCATCCCTCGATGGCGATGATGGGTGGTAATGATCAACAACCAGCGCGTTACACACCACACCCTTTCTGCAATCACCATAGAGCACATGCAAGGTGCCTACTACACTTCATGTCGATAACGTTGATTCCGATGACGATGAACATAATGGTGATGACGATGATGGACAACGGCTGGCATTTACAGTATATGACGTCTTGATATGCTTTACGATGCATTTTGTATGACTGGAAACGACCCATAACCACAAAAGGGACGTGCAATTACCTCACCTTTGTCAACTCCAGGCTAGATTCAACTCCACAAAGCAGTAATAATGAAGGCAAAATCAAATTCACGACTCAACGTAGCGTACCAGTTACAACTTAACATTGTGTGTAACTGTACACAGCTTTGTCACTCATTTGTGTGTGGTCACTCTCACGAGTGATGCATGGTGACACCGAACGATCTCACTGCTTCGCCCACTCATCATGATATGCCCTGCATTTTTAATCTTTTTTAAACACTGAGCTTCTTTCACAGAACTTCTACAGATTATAAGTAAGTGCTGAGAGGACGTAAGGAAAAAAAGAAGCGATTAGGACAGAGAAAGCTCGCATTTGTAAATAAAACCACTGAAGAGACGAAGACATCACATATCTGAGAGGTTAGCTCGACTGAAAAAGGGGCTACCGAAAAAAAAAAAACTAGCGAGGAAAAAGACACGGAAGCGGTATAACCATACCGTAGTGTTCAGTGCGCATACTTTAACACCTCATTTGGAACGAAGTTCTTGCTTTCGATTCACTTTGTATCCCGACACGCTGTGTTCTTTGAGTGATGTCTCCCCAGGGCATCCTGCTATGTCGACGTCTACACGGCGCAAATCATCGTCCAGCTTCTGAAAGAGAATGAAAACTGCCCCGTTCCTTTCATGCACCACCATCCCATCTCATGACCCCTCAGTGCAGCGCGGTGTACTCATCTTCTTCGGCAACTCCTTTACGCGCCTCCACCTCTTCCAGCCCCTTTTTTTTTCCTAGTGACCACGGCCCTTTGTACACAACCGAGTTTTGGTTCATTGGCCTTGTAGCACATGGAAAATCGTTGTTATTTGTGGATGAGGTGGTGAAAGAGATAAGGCCGTGGCGGCAGCGCTTACACAAACAATCGAGGGAAAGGATACCGGGCTACGTTTGCTCAACATAATTGACGGATAAAAATGACTAGCATGAAAAAAAAAGTGATGCAAGTTCTTTTTCAAGAATTGTGCACGCCCCGCTCACAGTTCCTAATGAGCCCACAATCAGCATTGGACATGCAATGTGGATTTGGCCTTTCTCTCTCTCTCTCTGTATATATATATATATATATATATATATATATATATATATATATATATATATATATATATATATGTATGTGTGTGTGTGTGTGTGTGTGTGTGTGTGTGTGTGTGTGTGTGTGTGTGTGTGTGTGTGTGTGTGAAAAAGATGTTCGCTTGTACAGAACTGTCTATTGATCGACGTTTTGATCAGAGACCGATCTTCATCACGAGTCTTGATGGAGATAGGACTCCTGTCAAGACATCGACTAATAAAAATAGAAAAGAGTTTTACTTTTGAACAAGCGTACACATTTTTCTATACGTCTACTGCAACCGAAGACTATATATATATACGACGACGACGTAAGTGAAGTCACTTCACAAATGACAATATGTAAGGATGATGAGGAAGGCGTAAAAGTGATATTGATATGGACAAATGACGAAAATGAACGAGAGTTGCTTGTTAGATTTGCTAGGCGCCTATTCTGTCATTATGTCCCTTATATCAAAGTATTATTATTATTATTGTTGTTGTTAATATTTCCTCATGACTAGGAGTAGCATTTGCGAAGCCTCCTTCTTAACGTATACAGAAAAGGTAGAAAATCCCGCGTGCTACAACAGTGGCTCTGGAGCCGATGTTTCGACTTCCCTATACGATGAAAACTCTTCACTTCAGCTCTCCAGCTTCCTGAGAAGTTTTGTCATGTTTGTATTAGGAACCCTTGCCATAAGATGAACAGGAACGCGTGCGAGTGCCGAAACAGTGTCCCCGGCAGTGTTTGTGCCTGCACAGGTGACATATTTAAGGTCGGCATGAGACTTGGTGATAGCAACCATCTAAAGCTGCAACATGTTTCTTACGTCCTCACTCAAGCGATACATCTCTGCTTCATCACGATAAAGGATTTTATTTGCCGCTGCGCGAAAAGGCATTGAAGCAAGAGCCACTGAAACGGAATGCGGTAGCATTTTTCCAAACCTGCAACAATTTTTAACATGTCATACAAGATGACGCGAGTTTAAGACAAATATTGTCCACTTAAACACAGACGCATTTTTTAAGGACAGTCTATCGAAACGTAATGCGTTTTAAATGAGACTTGAGCTTGCTGATGGTGCAGAACAAGCCTGCAAAGTCATTACTAAACTGGCACAATATCAAGACGCAGCTGGGCAACGACGTGAGCGTACGCCCTGAAACAGCAAAAAAAAACTTTCTGTTTTATAGCTATGTTATTAAGGAAGGAAGGAAGGAAAATAGAGGGAAAAGAAGGCAAGGATGTTAACCAGCCTATAGGCAGCTGGTTTGCTACCCTACGCATGGGAGAGGGATGGGGGAGATGAAAGAGAGCAGAGAGGGAAGAGAGAAACAGCACATTCGGCAGCACACGCGCGCACACTCAGTCATAGTCCAGTCTTGTCTTTCGCAGTGTGTGACATTGCTATTACAGTCGCTTGTTCAAGTCCGTGTCGCGTAGGAATTTCAACAGAGCTTTCGTCGCCTTCTGTTGCATTGTCTTTTCTCGGGCACTTGGCAGAATAGTGTCCACAGACATTTGGCTGTTGTCGATGCGCGCAAAAGCGGACGCCAATGACTGTCTCTGGATTTCATACAACGGACAGTCACACAGGATGTTGTGTAGCGTCTCTTCGCAATGACAGGCATCGCAGAGAGCGTTGTCGGCCATTCCTATGACAAAGGAGTAAGATTTTGTAAATGCCACTCCTAGCCATAAGCGATGAAGAAGGGTGGCTTCTCTTCGGTCGAGTCCAGTGGGCATGCGGAGAGCCATCAAAGAGGACAGGTGGTGTGGACGATTCGTATCGATGCTTGGTGGGCACCATAGTGAAAACGTGATTTCACGCGCAAGTCGTCGAAGATTACTGGCAGCATCAGTCCTCGAAAATGGTATGGCTTCTTCTCGTGTTCCTTCAAGGGCTGCCCGCGCGGCAGTATCGGCATGTTCGTTCCCTATGATGCCGCAGTGACTTGGCAGCCATTGAAGCGTCACATGATGTCCTTTCTCGAGTAAAATGTGGAGAAGGCCTCGAATTTCGAAAACAAGCTGTTCGTACGGGCCGCGACGCAGTTCTGAGAGCACAGATTGTAGGGCAGCCCTTGAGTCGCTGAAAATCGACCACTGTTGCGGTGGTTCCCGATTGACCACAGGAAGTGCAGCGCGCAAAGCAGCTAGTTCCGCTGCTGTAGATGCCGTGGAGTGGTCAGTCCTAAAGCTGATGGTAACACCTCTTGCTGCGATAACTACTGCCCCTGACGAACACTGGTGGTTCGTGGCACCATCGGTGTATACATGTATGCTGTCTGAATATAACTGTTGTTGTTATTAAATATTTCGATACGGTATCAGCGTTAAACTAATAACAACTGAGACGACACCTTCACTGTACAGCCGTTCAAACGAAGGTGGCAGTATACATGCACGACTTCAAGCAACATTAACAACATTCTACCACGTATTTAAGGGCAAGTTGTAAAACCTCCGTAATGATTGAAAAAAGCCAGTTCTTCACTGGTGATGACGGATGTGGTTCGCTAGTAGCAACTCCAATAATAGATCTTCATTTGAGCATTACAAACGGGAATCGGTATACACACATGTCCTAAAACGGGCCCCACCTCCTTGGGAAATGATATAATGAAAAATAAGGTAGCGAGACTAACCGCGACACTTCGCTGGAGAATTAAGCAATATAGAAGTCATGTAATATGTACGTGTATTCATTAACGGTGTGGAAAAAAAAGGAGGCTGGGGAAAGCGTCCGCGCTTCACAAGTCATATAAGTGTACGCAGCTGCTACGTCGAAACAATCCTAAACGAAATGAAAAATTGAAAGGCTATATAGTGTACAACGTTTGACGTTAATTGCTCACATATCAGTCGAGTGCTAGAGCAACCGACGACGCGGGAAAGGTTGCTCTTCGGGAGTTATCGGGAAAGAACCAAACGACGTAAAAAAAAGAGAGAGAGAAAAAACACGATTCGTCACGTACGTAGGTGCGGTATTAATCCACAGACACTGACAAATTTAGTTCGATGCCGGTGCGCGCACCGTCCCGTAAAATGGACGATGGCAGATATTTCAACGCCCCGTGAACTCCCCCCCCCCCCCCCCCCGGCCTCTGCCAAGGCATCGACGTTCTGGCGCTGCTCCAGCGGATCGTAATGGTTTAATCAATTCCTGTCCTCGTCAGTTTGCCTTCGACCACGCTTCATTACCTCTTCCCTTCCTCTCCACCTGTCACATTTATTTGCAGGAAATCAAGTGATACGGCACAACGTAGAGAACAGCTGCTGTTCTTGCGTTGCCATTTATCGAAGGAGTGAAATTTCATTTTCGAACTCTTTATTAGCGACGGAAACTGTGACGAAGTGAAGAACTGGAAGTGCTGGACGTGAAGGACTCCAGCCGTTCGGTGTTTCGGAAGGAGGGAGTTTCATTCATTCATTCATTCATTCATTCATTCACTGTTTATTCAGACAAAAACAATGATTGCCTAGGTTGAAGGGACTAAAGGCAGATTACCTCTGCCTGACTAAAGTTCAAGTTCCTCCACCCATACATTTGCTCAGGTGAAGTGGAACATAGGATACAAATTTCATTCTGCTTTTGAATGAGGGGACATAAAATTCAAATTCAACAAGTATAACAGATGTCGACACATACGTTTTAAAATAACACATTACAGTCATCACAAATTTGCAGTACCAATTATATATATATATATATATATATATATATATATATATATATATATATATATATGAAACAAGGAGAAATTGCTGACAGAATTACTATGTACCATAGAGAAATACATTTGAAAAGAAAGAAATTGAGCAATTTTCATCTAATATGCACAAGCACGAACGACACAAAAGAAATATTTATAATAAACAATACAATCAAGGCTCCTTACAAGAAAGGAAGTACATCTTAACTTTTTTCTTCACACTGTTTTTAGAGTTATGTTCTTTCAAAAGTTCACGGACATAGCTATTTTCGTGGAGTAGATAAGGTATTTGATATGATAAAGTTTGCTTACCATATGTTGTTCTGAAAAAAGGCAGTCGAAAACGATCAAAGCGTAGTTCATAGGGAGTATTGATTGATTGATTGATTGATTGATTTGTGGGGTTTGACGTCCCAAAACCACCATTTGATAATGAGAGACGCCGTAGTGGAGGGCTCCGGAAACTTTGTCCACCTGGGGTTCTTTAACGTGTACCGAAACCCGAGTACGCGGGCCTACAACATTTCCGCCTCCATCAGAAATGCAGCCGCCGCAGCCGGGAATCGAACCCGCGACCTGCGGGTCAGCAGCCGAGTACCTTAGCCACTAGACAACCGCGGCGGGGCTCATAGGGAGTATCGCTTGGGTAGCAATGATCTATATAAGTGTCAACGGTGTTTCCTATTTCATTAATGACATATAAGCTGAGTTTAAGATTGTATAAATGGTAGACAGTAAGTATTTGAAGCTTGCCACAAAGTGGAGGAGTATGTTCTCTAGGTTGCAGAAATTCTATGTAGCGTACAGACCTTTTTTGTAAAACTAACAGCCTGTCAAGATTAGTTTTTGAAGTTGTGCCCCAAATTAAAAGACAGTAATGTAGATGGGAACGAACCAAAGAATAATATAGCTGGAGTTTTAACCAGTTTGGAACTAGGGGCCTAAGTTTATTTAAAACCGAAATCGATCGAGACATATTGGCATGTACTTTATTTATTTGAGGTGTCCAACTTAGGTGCTCATTAAAAAGTACACCTAAAAATATAAACAAATAGACTCGTTGGATTTCATTATTTTTAAACCAGAGAGAAATCGTGTAATCTTCACACTTGTTTTTGCTCCTAAATAAAATAAATTTAGTTTCAGTAACATTCAACTGTAGTTGGTTTGAATCTAGCCAGTAAGAGAGTGAGACCAGGCATTCCTTCGCTTTCTTCTCAAGATCTTCTAGACAGCTGCCAGAGAAGAACAAACTTGTATCATCTGCATACATAACTGTAGGAGAAGCCACTGGCACATGAATGATATCATTTATATAAATAATAAAAATAGAGTTCCCAGTATAGAACCCTGAGGCACACCTAGTGTTACTGGTTTTAGCTGGGAATTATACCCGTGAACACATGTATATTTTAACCTGTCTGTTAAATAGCTACGTACTTACTTTAGAGCAATACCTCGAATGCCATAATACGGTAATTTTTTGAACAGAATATCATGCTTAACCGAATCGAATGCCTTTCGAAAGTCTAAAAATATTCCCAGGGTGAACTGCTCTCAGTCTATATTTTGAGCGATTTGTTGTTTAATGCCAAGTAATGCCATTTTTGTAGATTTCTTTGCTCGAAAGCCGAATTGCTCACAGGCAAGTAGTTCATGATCATCGAGAAACTTGGTTATCCTTGTTTTTATTACGTTTTCTAACACTTTCTAGAATAAGGGTAACACTGATATCGGCCGGTAATTATTGAAATCATTGATAGGGCCTCCTTTATGTAAGATTGTTACCCTAGCATTTTTCATAGCAGCTGGGAAAATGCCTCTAACTAGCGCTCTGTTGCAGATATGTTGTAATGGTGCCGCAAGTAAATTTGCAACAAAAGTTATTGGAATGGCTTTGATTTCATCATTACCGGCCACAGTATTTTTATTTAGCCCCATAAGAAAAGAACAGATCTCCAATTCACTACATGGCGACAGAAATAGAGAATTCATACAAGAGGAAGCTATGTATTTTTCAACCTTTAATTGCTTAGCGGAAGACAAATATGTACCAAAGGTTAAGAAGTATGAATTGAATTTATTTGACAAAGCCTCTTTATTGTATGAGACACCATCAGTCACCAACGCGCTAGGACGGGTATTTTGTTCTTGACCAATCAGAGAACGTAATGTGTTCCAAACTTTTTTACGGTCATTGGAAACAGCAAGGAATCTGTTTTTATAATATTCAGCCCTAGCTTTCTTGAGGTTTGAGTTTAACTTGTTTCTCACTTTTTTATACTCGTTAAGAAGCGCTAAGTCATTAAAACTAATAAATTGATAGTACATGGTATCTCGTGCTTTCATTCTCTTATGTAACTCTTTTGTTACCCATGGTTTTCTACTTTTCTGTGTATTTTCGCATAACGTTTAGGGAAAGCTTCCTCGTAGCAACGCTTGACCTCTTTCAGAAATCTACCGTATGAGATGCTTGGGTTTTCTTCCTCGAGAACATTTGACCAGTCGACAAGCTCGATCATTGAGCGAAAAGCAGAGAGAGATGTCTCATCAAAACTACGATAAGGAACAGGAGCAGTACGAGTTTGGCATACTCTGTTTTTTCTAGCAGGAAAGATGCAGAAAATCTATAGGTGGTCACTCAAATCGCTCAGATGACTAGAATGACTTATGGCTCCGAAATGTGGCAGTTAGAGAGATCGACGTTATGGTTGCTGAAACTTAACACGGGTCCACCTCGGTAGTATACGCTGGTTACGCTTTTGTGCTCCTAACCCTTATGTCGCGAGGTCAATAATGGGTCGCTACAGTTTCATTTCAATGGAAGTTAAATGCTAAAGCCCCGTGTACTCTGTGACGTAAGTCCACCTTAAAAGTGTCATATGGTCGAAACTTCTGGAGCCCTCCACTATAGCATGCTTTGTACTCGCGCAGTGGTTTTGGCGCGTGAAACCCGGGTAGCCGTTTTTTTTTTTCTGCTACTCTATGCTTAAAGCCTTTTCATGATGACCGACCAACAAGCCCACGTTGGCAGCCTGGTGGAGATGAAACCGATTAGCTTTAGCTAGGTATAGGTTGTTCGAGCTACATTCAAAGGACACGCAAGTGCACTTGCGACACGTTAAACACAGCAGTCAGCATCATAAGCAGCAGCTGAGCAAACATTAGCAGTTAGCAGCGGTATACCTAGCATCATTCTAACACACAGTGAGGACCGATCGCGCACATAAAACTGTAGGTAACGACCGATGCCTCGAATAAAATCAAACGTGCGTGAACGTTGCTCCGATCCTTCGGCACTCCTTCTATCCTTTGGTTTTCATTTTTTTTCGCACAGTAACCGCCGCAGGTATCTGGTTTCTCATATGCCCTAAATCCACAGATCTTCGTGATTCTAGTGGATGACGTACGAAAACCAGCAAGTTCTAATTAAAACCAGATATGATCACGCGAGGCTATCGGTAGAGGACACATGGGTATTCTATACCTAAAAGGGGAAAGAAGTATTCCTCTTTCTTACCATATACGCGTGCTATGCTCAATAGCTACACACAGTACATAATCAATAGCAGTTACTGTGGGTGTTTTTGCCTCCGCAGGTTGCTTTTACAAGTCCGAGCGGTACGAGCACGGTGACTCGGTTGAAACCACGGAGCCATGTCTTGATTGCACCTGCCAGAAGGGCGTCCTGGTCTGCTACCTGCGAGTGTGTACCACCGTCGGTACGCCAGCACCCGGTTGCTTCACGACTAAGGAGGCCGGGCAGTGCTGCCCCAGTGTATTTTGCAGTGGTAAGGCTCGTCTACGCAAGTACATGATTATCGTTAAAGAAAGTGGATTGCAACTAACTCTACGATCAAGCAAGATGCGCTTTACCATCTACGAATGGTATCAGCTTTGATTGATTGATATGTGGGGTTTAACGTCGCAAAACCACCATATGATTATGAGAGACGCCGTAGTGGAGGGCTCCGGAAATTTCGACCACCTGGGGTTCTTTAACGTGCACCCAAATCTGAGTACACGGGCCTACAACATTTCCGCCTCCATCGGAAATGCAGCCGCCGCAGCCGGGATTCGAACCCGCGACGTGCGGGTCAGCAGCCGAGTACCTTAGCCACTAGACCACCGCGGCGGGGCAGTCAGCTTTCTTACCATGACATGTAAATCATGAAATTCATGACATACATGTCATGATTTTCATTTTATGACTAGTTACTTATGCTCATCATGCAGTCATGTTATACCATACCAATTTTGGTATAGATCCCTTTATCTAAACGATCAAGAGAGCTAAAAGTTGCAGGCGAATAGATTAGACAGACAGACAGACTGACAGACTGACAGACTGACAGATAGATAGATAGATAGATAGATAGATAGATAGATAGATAGATAGATAGATAGATAGATAGATAGATAGATAGATAGATAGATAGATAGATAGATAGATAGATAGATAGATAGATAGATAGATAGATAGATAGATAGATAGATACGGATAAAGTCGCTGAAGTTCGCTAAGAAAAGCTTCCCATTTAAAAAGTATGGAACTGACACAATCGGCGTTCTGCCATAATGGATTTTCATCTTCGTCTCCTCTATAACACGAGCTTGCCGTTTTTTCTCACAGAAAACGAGAAGTCCGAAACCAAGACCACTCCGCCATCTCCGTTCAACTACGATCATCCGACAGCCACAGACTACGACACCGACACTACCGCAACCACGACTACCACCACTGCAACTAGAAGGCTCTTCAAAAGCTCTACTCGCAGGTACAGCTTCGCTCCCAAGCCTGTCAGAATGCTGTACGACAGTGGCATCGACGAAGTCAAACTGTCTGCAAGAACACCCAGCGTCATTGTAGAGCAAACCAAACAGAGTAAAACAACAGAGGCTGACGTCACGACCACCACAACCGAGTCCTCTTTGATGACGAAGACTATGACCCGAATGGTGACGCGAGCTTCGTCCAAGGTCACGACCACTAAAAGCCCAGTCACGTCATTCACCCCGACCACAACGACGCAGCAGCATCAATCAACTGGTACCTCAAGCGCTCCCGAAGACGTCGCCGGGACAATTGGTGGCAGTCATAATCACTCCAATTGCAACAACGGCACTTCCGGCGAAGACGACGAGGACAGCCTTGGTAGATAGATATTCCGGGAAGTGACGATGGTGACAATGTCGAGGTGCCATCCTAGGCCTGCTGCCGGCAGACCGAACGCGGTGCAAAGGGTCGTGCGTAAAGACACAAGCCCTTCGACTAGCAGGACACTTTCCACCACTGCGATCGCTATGGGTCTAGAAGCGAGGACACCTTCAAAGCCATCTGGCCATGGTTTAGATACAAACACGAAGCATGGCATCACTGAAGGTGGCCGAGAGTATTTGTAGCAGGTACCATTACCACAACGACCACTGGGTACAGCGCTGTAGTCACTTCCACGACAGCATCACCTTTCGTCAGCAACGAAGCTTCGGCGGATGTCAGGTACGTCGCCGAAACGACGTCATCCAACGGGCTCAGTGCACCCGTGCGGAAGCCTTTGTACGACGACGAACATGGGAACAGCTTCGAGGACGCCTTGCAAGGAAGCGGCAGGGACAGCATCATGTTCGTGTCGTCCACGCCCATACCATTCGAGCTGCATCACAGCTTTGATTTTCAGAACCTCGGCACCACCTCCGGAGGTAAGCTTTGAGAACTTGAATGTAAGCAGGCTGCTTCGTATATACAGTTAGGACCCGGCCAATCTTACAAACCTCCTTTGTTTTGTGTTTTGTTTTGTAATTTTTTTAGAATTTCTTTCCTCCGCGAAAATTTTATCGCAAGTCGGTGGTGTAAGCGTTTGGCTGAAATGTAAAACTGGCAGCTCTATTTCTTGACACAATCACTACGACCGCTGAACTAGGTTCACAAGAGTCCCAGGGACAACTTTTATGATTTTACGAAGTAGTTACAGCAGGTTCTGCTCAAGTAATAAACGGTAATCGCGGCAAAACACGGAAGAAATTGGGCGCGCCAAAGAGAAATTCGTTTTCGTGACGTACTGGCATGTACAGACAATACAGCTACTGTAAATAACCAAGTTAACTGCAACGACGCCGTTTCACGTGAACTTACTTCTACAATGGCTTTTATGCACATCTTTTAAGGGCGCATTGCTCTAGTTTTTTTTAATAGCCCCCACGTAACATACCTATAGTGTAACATATCTCGCAATAAATTTGATCCTCGAAAACGCCAGAGCTTAAGCTGGGCTTGAGCATGAGTATTCTATATTCACTACGCAAAGTACTAATTAGACCTTTTAGCTAGCAGTAATAGTTGGGAATCGTTCTTTTTATTTTGGGGGGAAGGGGAGGGGGGCAAAGAGTGCAGCGTCGATTTCCAAACACGATAATCGCCAATGGAGCGTCTGTTCAGGCCGAATAATCATTAATTTAAAAAGAGCAAAGTTCATCACTCGATGCGATCAGCTCATTAATATTCATAAGTAAGCATGTTCCGCTCCTACTTCATATAATGGCCGGTCGATTAAATCAATATTAAGATATATTTAGCACAGCGAATCAGCGAACATTCGCAGAATGAAGAGAAATGCGGTTTACGAAGGCGTATTATTGTTCAACGAAAAAAAAAAAGGGAAAGGCAATGTTTCGACAAAGTGAAGGTCCGAATGTTTCATGCCTGGCCGAGTCCATTACAGTAAAAAAAAAAAAATGGTGCGAGAGAGATGGCGGCGCCCACTAGTGTAAACGCTGGGAGAGTATCCGAATGGGAGGGAGAGTAGTAACTCGTACCGATGCCACAGCCGCGCAAGAGAAGAAAAAAAAGAAATAAATAAATGGAAAAGACAATGTGTAGGAGTGCTCTTTCCAGTTTCCGGAACGTGTTTCGAAAAGCGATAACGTGTCTACACCATTTTCATTTAATCTTTCTTCTTTTCAATCATCTTTTTTTTTTGATTGAGCCGTGCGAGTAATGACGTGGCCAGCATAACGCCCCAGCCACCGAGCAGCAATCAATGGAAATGAAGCGTGATTGATGCATCGACAGAGATTCTTGGAAGAAACATAACGGACACGTCAAACCTCTCCTTGCAAAAAGAAAGAGCAAAATGTGAGAAAAGCAATACAGAATCACAAAGCCTATATGAAAGCGCGAGTATTCTGTCGTCAGATATGTGGATAAAACAAATAGTAAGAGAGACGGCGAGAATCCAAAAATGATCGTGTCAGGCAATGACCACGGCAATTTGCGAGTCACTCGCGAGAGAGCTGAAATCACACACACAAAAAAAAACGGTTGTAATTGTAAACAGCGATGAAGGAAGATTTATGATGCGAGTTGCTATCAGTCACACAGACTGCGCGCCCATGCGCGGCCACTGACTAGTATAAAAGAGGAATGTTGGTTGACGTTAAAGTTGGCAGGATGCTGATCCGGCTGTAGTTGTTACGCGGTCGTAAATGAAATAACGACGGATAAAGGGCAGTAAAATAAATAAATAAATAAATAAATAAGAAAATAAAGAAGAGAAGAAAATTTGCCAGGTTAACTGCCCGATTCGCTGTACTCTAAACTGAGAGAAAGCGTAAGGGCAGGAACTGTCAATAGAACGAAAGAGAAAATGAAAGTGACTAGTGCACGCTATGTTTATTGATTAATTTCTGAAGCTTTCGAACAAAGCGTCTAGTGATGTTACAGCAGTTCCAGACTCTGGTTGGTGACAGGCTCCAAGAAAAGCAGTGAAGCTTGCCTAGACTTTTGCCTAGACAAAGAAGCTTGCCTAGACAGAGATTTGTCAAGGCACGTTGCCGAGCTAGTTGGCTCGGATTCATCATTCATATGCCTATAGCGCACCTGGACAAGGACACAAAAGAGAGACACACACAAGTTGCAAGTCATCACTGTCTGTGTGTCTCTCTTTTATGTCCTTGGTGTGGTGCGCCATAGCCATATTACCACAGGCTGCTACATTTGTTACAACATAAAAGGGATTTGTCGCACGGTTTAATCGTTTTCTTTATTTTTCTTTAGTACGAGCGAGCGCGCTGAAAGTTCCGCAGATGGCGGGGGCATTGCAAAGGGGCAAAAGCATTATCGTTCGTCAGAGCGTGTCCTTAGCTTGGGCCCTTTGATTTAAATGCGAAGCATTTCTTAGCGAGCGGCAGACACTTTGAGTGTTCCTATCTACGTATCTATATATCTATCTATCTGCCTGTTTGTCTATATAGCCACTTACGTGCGGGTGCTGTCGTGATCACCTTCTTAACCTGGGGCGTACCAAAACTAGAATGGGAGAGTAAGAAGGTTTCACAAATATGTGTAGCTGATCAAGATGTAAATAACGTGAAAATTCCATCGCGTACGTCGTCGGAGCTTTTCCTCCGTACACGTGTGGCAAATACCCGTACACAAGGGGCCGCGGTATGCTGGTATGCGCCACAGAAGATTGACAGTTTAGAGACAGATTTGGTAACGCCTCTGCAGCAGCCGTACGGACGCAACCTGCAAGCCATTTGCAATAGCAGGCCGCGTCAGCACGGCTGCTGCGGACGCGCAACTAAATCTGTCTTATATCTGCCCATGAAGGGCGAGAACATACATTCGCAATTTCATTGCGAGAGTGTTCATAAAAAGTAACACAAGCAGCGTTGACCCAGATAATAAAAACAAAAAGAGAAGCGCCGGATTCGAGATTTTCAGTCATCGAGAATGGAGAGATCGCAAAGGGCACAGAGCGAGTACGTATACACTACAGTGATGTAGTATGAGTATTCTGTCGTAGTATATCGTAGAAGTAGTAGCAGTAGTAATGGTAGTGGTAGTGGTAAAATGGTGGTAGCAACACCACTGAAAGTGGTTGTAGTAGTAGTTGTAGTAGCAGTAGTAGTAGCAGTAGTAGTAGAATCGGAAGTATCAGTAGAAGTAGTTGAACACTTGGTTGGTTGTCCCTTAGTTGCTTGGCGTTATAGAGAAAGTACTTGTTTGCTTATTTTATTGAGAAAATACCTTACAATACGAATAGGTTTTAGAATAAACAGCTTTGCAATAGCTACCAATAGCAGTAGTAGGATGAGGGCAAGAAGCCATAGTAGTGGTGATGGTGGGAGTAGTTGTAATATTAGCAGCAGTCATCCTAGTAATAGCCTAAGTCGTAAAACTCTCCCGTAGTAAATGTGAGTATTTACAGAGACACAACAAGTACGATTTTTTTTACGCCAGGACATATGCTAAGGAGATTCGAGACGATGCTTTGTGCCATTGAATAACACGAGTAGTCGAAGCATGTAACGAACAGTGTTTTGGTGTCACTCTAAGCAAATTGTATTACACATAACGTAATAAGACAAAAACAAAGAAAACAAAAAAGAATGAAAATGGAGAACTGCAAAATAGCTTTGTCCCCACCCCACCCCACCTTTTTTTTTTACTCGGTAGCATTTCAAGTACATTTCACTGTAAGCATTTCTGCTAAAACAGTAAGTTGTGCAGTTTGCAACCCTACCAAGAAGATAGCGAACACCATTAAGGACAGATCCAGATATAGTGTGTTATAGCTAGAGTACTCGAAGCCATAACTCCGCGAGTTGAAACTTTCACAACAGGGCATCTAACATAACGACGACGCCTTAAGTGCTGGTTAAGTCGAGGCTATACGTGCGAAATGCAATAACGCCGCTGAAAAAAAAAATGGCAGCATATCCACGGGTTGAATGATGGAGAATGGGGTGAAGCATCCGTCCGGCCATTCGTTCTTGCTTTCGTCCATCCACGCGTCCGTATGAGTGACCATCCGTGCGTCCATCTGCCCGTCCGCGCGTCCATCCCTGCGTTTTTCCATGCATCCGCCCCTGCGTCCGTCCATGCGTCCATCCATCCGTGCAGCCATCCGTGCGTCCGTCCATGCATCTGTCTGTGTGCCCGTTCGTCCAGCTAGTCAACACTTCAAGTACCACCATCTCGCATCTTTTCATATATTGCGCATATAAAAGCACCGCCATCCAGCGGACATTCCAAGCACTAAAAGAGAGGTGGCACACGCACACTTTCTTACGGCTTGCGCTTCGGGTCTACTTCCCACCTTTAACCACCTCGAGTTTATGGTATATACTAGTTTCACTGTATTCAAGGCACTGCGGCCCAACGCTCGCTAAACCTTAAAAGGAGGTTACGCCCAGGGGGTATAACGTAGCAACCCTTTCTTGTCAGATAGGGCTCAATGTACATGCCGATGGTTGCTAATGGGGAATGAGACAGGATAATTCGGCTTTTAGTTGACGCGCACGCTGCGAATTTGTTATTGTTCAACAACGCACAGGAGAAATCTCCCACCGGAACCACCTTGCAGGTCAAAGCGTAAGACGCGTTACGCGCTACTACGAGGGACCAAAGGGTGCCGCTTTAAGGAGCTTTGCCCCTAGAAATATCAGGGTACAAGCAGGAATCGAACCCAAACATTCGTCATGGCAATCAAATATACTACCACAGAGAAACGCGAGGCTCTGGAACGCTTTGGAAAAAGGCCCCAAGCAGGCGTAATGTTGGTGAAATGTCAATTGTGGTTGCAGAGATGCCAATCCCCCATTTTATAATCATTACATATACTCTAATGATACAGGCGTCACGTTGGGTTAGGGTTAATGGTAGTTAAACGCCAACCACCGAAGCTGGTCTTCCAGCACTATTCAAGGCTGCCGTACTGGCAAGCACAAGCGATGCATTTCAGCTTAACGCTTCTGGTGTTGGTAATGCCCATGTTGATGTTGGCATCGTTACGCAACGTTAAGCACCTGGTTTTGTAAAACACATGACACTGCTCAACATACATGCCTGTGCGTACAACAATATTACATATCTTTAGTGTCGTTTTGTAACTTCTCGCTATTTCGTAACTATGCAGCTTACGATGCGCAAATCAGCCAGTGGCTGTGAATTTCATGTTCATGGCGCAGTTGTGTGGGTTTACGGAATAATTCGCAGAGAGAAAAGCAAGAAGTTCCTCTAGAAGATTTTTAGAACGAATTGTGATTTACAGGTCCCCTGCCGTTCGGCTCACGCGACAATCATCGCAAAGAAGGCGTGCAACCGTTTGCTTTTATTTGCGGTCTTCGGTGTTTAGATTTCTAGCCATTCCGATGACTCGTGGCTGCAGGAGCCGTCGAGGTCAAATTAGCGTTGTCACCCCTTTGTAGTAAGCCATGCAGAAGGCAGATTTTTATTACTCATGGGAATCAGAAGAAGAAAAAAAAACCTTGAGCTGTGGTTCGTGAAGCTTGCATAATTTCATTGGGCCGCAAGACCAACGCGCACGGCCCACCACTCACCACAGGGGCCGTATATAGATGGGGGTTGTATCACTGCGTGTACTTTGGAGATTGGTTAACTGCATGGTTATAAAGTTTGGTTTGGGTAGCAATTCCAGGCGTGCGCGTGGGGATGGGGGCACTAGAGCTGCCACCCCTTTAGTCACCTAGGAGGGGGAACGCAAACTTTGCCGCGTAAATTGACTCATCGCGAAGGGCGCAGTCTTCCGCGCACGTGAATTGACTTATCGGAAAGAGGGAGCTGACAAGAACGTTCGCCCCCCTTCCCCCCCCCCTCCCGAAAGGTTTCCCTGAGCATGCCTATTTCGCGATATTGTTACAACTGATTTCGCCGAGAGTAGACTACATACGGATATATTTAAACAAGTCCCACCGGCTCAACAACCATCGCTTGGCAAGGGTCATGGTCTTCTTTCCAGGCCCAGCTGTCATCTACCTTTTCAATTGCAGCAGCCCGTTGCAAAATAATTAAACGCCTCAGGACCTTTTAATAAGGATTTTGACTGACTGACCAGCTCGGCTGCCACGAATAGCTGCGCGCGTTGAACAAACGAGGAGAGCGGGAGAAAAGATTAGGAAGCATTGTTCTCCACGAGGTTAATCAACTTCATTGGGTCAGAGAGTTCACATGCTTCCAAGTAATTCATCAGTTCTTTCATAAAAGATCGGAAGACGTGCCTTGGCGAAACTGCCACACACACAAAAAAGAAAGCATGCTTGCCTTTGTCAATTGATAAACACCAACCACCGTGTCGACAAAACATCTCACTTCGTTACTTATCCCATAAACAAGCCAAAATACAATATAGGCTCGCACTATAAATGAAAGATTCATAGATTACATCTTTTTGCGGTGCTTCGCAATGTCGGTTCACATTGTACTGAACGAACGTTGTTTCCTTGAGTCACTTAAGCTTGTACGCACACGCTGGCGAATTAAAAAAGAGTACAAACCAAAGTCATCGACCACCGATACACTGATTTGATGGCATTGAAGTAAAGATGTCGTTTTATAGTCAACAAAGCGAATCTAAAAAAAACATTCTTTGCTGGCTCTGCGAACATCTTATTCAGCCATTCCGGCTAATCAGATCCTGAGAATAAAAAAAAAAGGTTGATAAATACAAAATCGAAAAGCACGAGATCGCAAAGAATACACAGAATGCAACTTTTAGGGGATGCTTGGACCCTTTGGTGTAATCGCAACGGTTATGCAAGACGTAGGCCGAATCTTGGAGCTCAAGGAAGCTTTAGTTATCTAACATACTCAGCTCCGCTGCTGTAGTCTAGTGGCTAAGGTACTCGGCTGGTGACCCGCATGTCGCGGGAACGAATCTCGGCTGCGGCAGCTGCATTTCCGTTGGAGGTGGAAACGTTGTAGGCCCGTGTGCTCAAATTCGGGTGCACGTTTCGACCACGAGGTGGTCGAAATTTCCGGAGCCCTCCACTACAGCGTTTTTCATAACCATGTGGTGGTTTTGGGGCGTTAAAACCCACATATCAACATAACATACTCAACTAAGTGACTCTAAGTTCTCTTACAGTTCGATGCTATTATAACACTCACTCACTCTAACTCACTCTCACTCGATCGGTCCGTTGGCCAGTCAGTCAATCAATGACAACGTGCGTTGCAGAGGTGGTTATCACTGTGGAGCGTTCAGGACAAATTTCGTGGCTGTAGTTCCACATTAGGCTGAAATACGTGGCGCAAGGTTGCCAATGAGAAGAACGAGAAGAGACAGAAAGAGCGCCAACTCACAACTAAGTTCATTTTCATGAAGCATTCACAAGATATAGATTCTTTTTGTTTGCACTCATTTTGTTTTTAAATATTCGCACTTTATCTTTTTCTTTTAGCCACAGCATCACTATCTTGCACAGTGATACCTCTTTGCACAGTTCTTCTTTGTGAAGTTCATTAAGAACAACTGAATAGCATTAACTACCCAGTTTTACTGCTATGAGACGAGTGAAAGGAAGTTTTGCAGTTTCGCTGAGGCAAATATCGTGATACTCAAGTTTGACTACGACTGTGATTTTGGTGTTATTTTGAAGAGGCTGCAGGCAGTAATTAACATAAATGATGACTCACGGCACCAGCTTTATTACATTGCTAACAGAAGCTTTACAGGCAGGGTCGTCATATCAACTACACGGAAAGAAACTTTGTTCCAGTTTTATTCTATGGCTCTGGAAAGATGCGAAAATCTACGGGGCCATACGAAACCGAACACATGTAATTCAGTGTAACTCAGTATAGCTCGTCCAAGTACTGCACTCTAGCTATACAGCCTAAATAACTTATTCGGGTAAATATTCGTTGCTATACAGTGCCGCACCCGGTCACTCTATTATCACATGACGCAAGCTTTGCGGCCGCGGTTAACATGTAACCCGCATTGCCCCGTGTCTTTTTAGCGTGCCTGGACGAAGCCTCGCTGTACGCCGAGGGGTCGGCCATGCTTTCCTGCAACTTTTGCAATTACTGCTACTGCATTCGCGGCTCAAAGCGTTGCGTCCAGCCCAAGTGCCACCTGGCGGTAGAGGACTGCGAGCCGCAGTTCACCAGCCAGTACGACTGTTGCCCCGCCAGCTATGCTTGTAGTAACTACACGCTGTGCTTTACGCAACACTAACTATGCTGCGTATGCCTGCTATGCCCTGCCTAACGCCGATGTCAAACTCGTTGACACACGTTCAGTTCAACGAAGGAAAATATTACGAGTTTCCTTTTTGTTCGCAATACACGGTGTTGACTTGGGCAACAAAGTTTCATGATTTCCGGTAGCGGAGTTGATCATTAACAATTTTCCAGTAAGTAAAGCCTTAGTAACTTGTCTTCACGACTACGTGCTTGTTCTTTAGCTGAGATGAATGGATGGATGAAAACTTTATTTGGGTCCTGAAGAATTGCACCCCCGTTGCATAGCGATAGGATCGTGAGCCGCTCCCACGTAGGGACGAGGAGGCTTAGCCTCACCGCCGCATCATGGGCCTTCTGGACAGCCTTGAGTTGTTGTTTTAAGACCGAACTCGCTAGCATTAAATGTAAGGCATTTTTCGGTAAATTCTTGATTTATTTCTTCTATAAAGGGGCACATCCAAAGCATGTGGTTAAAATCAGTGCTATTGTGGCAGCCCGCACAAAGTTTTGAAACGTCGGAGTAATGGCTATAGTTTACAAGGCCAGGATATGTTCCCATCTGAAGCCTGAGAAGAGAGGTTGCCTGAGGCCTAGACAACTTTGCGAGTGGCAATGAAAAGGACCTACGGCCTAATTGATAGTGCTTTGTGATCTCGTTGAAGGTAGCCCAAATGTCCGTAAAATAAAGGTTGGGCGCTGATTCCTCTGTCTGAGAAGCACAAGTCCCGGTGCGGTAAGTGAAGCCTCGTGCCTTGAACTGTGCTAGCTCGGTGACAAGGTGAGCAAGGAACCAAACAATAGTGTGGTGGGTGAGTTCCTTGTGAGCGAGGATTCTAAAAATTTCGCACAAGGAACCAGAAGCGAAGACCCTAGCAGCGGATTCAAAGTCCGTATAAATATCAGTTTTTTGTGTGTGTGTGGATCCAGGAGAGCTAGCGCAATGCCCATCTGTTCTGATTTGTAAGAAGAAGTGGTTCGAACCGATGCTGAGAATAAAATCTGACCCTTAGTGTTTACGGATACTGCTGCAAAGTGAGTGGAAACACCGTACTGGGCGGCATCAACAAAGCATAAAACAGACGAGTCATGGGTGTGAGCTTGAGCTAAAAGAGAGGAGGCTCAAACAACACGCCTGCCCACGTTGTATTGTGGATGCATATTTCGTGGAAGGGGACACGTTTTGATGCGAGAGCGTATATGATCATTAAGGGGCGTATGTTGTACTTCGAGCGACAGGCGAAGATAAACGCAGGAGCTTTTGTCAAACGTTGTCTACTGGCTAAGACATCTCTAAGGTTAATAGAGGAATATCGTCATTAAGCAAACGAGGCATACCTTACCCAGTGGACAGCGCTTTGAATTAGTGTTCGTATTCAATGTAGGTGAAGCTTCTTCTCTTCGTGGAACCTTATTTCCGAACTCAAACGAATACGAGAGGGCGCTGCTGAGTTGCAGCATGTAAGGTCCCTAGATGAAACAAGGTAGCGTCACTCATGGTAGCGTCACTCATTGTTCTCGAGCCGTCCTCCTCACTCTCTCGATTACTCCTCTTTTTCTCTGATATCCGCGTCTGTAATTGGTGCATTACTTGCACGTGATCTTGCAAATGGCTGGTGGTGTTATTTATTATTATGCAAAAGGTTCAAAACGAGTACGCATGCGCATATGGCTCCAGCCGGATTCTCGTCGTGACCAAAGACAAAATCGTAGCCAAAACATAAACTGAAGAGAAGGAGCGCTTCGGTGTGCGCTAAGTCGACCAAGATTGTTTCGCCATGCTCGTTCAATGCAACATCTGCGTTTTTCAGCAATGCTGCGTTGCCGTAAACAACAGAAAATGGTTTCGCTCTCTTCAACTTACCTCGAGCTTTCCGAGATGAAGCGCACCATGAAGTGCAACGTGTTCTGTGGTGCAACTATGAACCCTTTCACGCGAATGCTTTCGTGCAACTCCGTCAACGTATGTCGACGCGGATCTGCGAAGCGAGTTCACTTGTCGGTTTTTATTGAAACGCCAGGCGCGCGTCTAATGCGTGTCTAGTGCATGTCAGTTGGTACAAATACATGTGGGTATGCACGTATACAGAACAGCTGTAGGTTGTAATCGACGCACCTTCAGAAACATTTCACTCTTGACCAGTTCCCGCTGGAGCCGAAACGCGCTGCTTCGAGACACCTCACCAGTATAGAACTCTCACTTTTCAGGAAGTTCCCAGCACCGCATCAGAATCACTTGGCATCACGATTGTTCAAATGGCCACATTAAAAAAAAAACGTCATCGCAGTGCTGCTGGACGAGTGTTCGTACCAGTCTGGTCGTAGTTTTTTTTTTCTTGCGTGTGCACAAGCCGGTTGTAATCAATCGTCACAACGTCACGCCCTGTGGCCCCTTACAGGATCCAGCAAGAAGCACGTTCACTGTGTCACAGCACGAACAAAACACAATCGGAGAAGTGGACTAGTTAGAACTGGATGAAATACCGCGGCCGTGGAACTAAAATGTACTACGCGAGACGCCATGGCTAGTGGTGTAAAGTATAGAACTGCCCAACGTTGCCGGTTGAGTAACGCACATCCCGCTTGCTCTTGTGTTGTGCCGTTTATGTTCATAAAGGTAACTGTTTATTCTACGTCTTATTTCGTTCCATTTTGTTTCATTTACATCTATTCACCGTAGCAACAGAACCCAAACATTCGCTTTTGGATGAAAGTTTTAAACCTTCTAGGGGGCGCTTCAGGCAAATAAGCGAGGAGGAAAAGGGAGGGTGTCGCTACCTTGGAAACTTGTTTCATCTAGGGACCTTAGCAGCATGGCGGATTCACGGAGGTCACCGCGTCTGCGGTCGCTAACACAAACATTGAGTTTTCTGCAGTGTGACTGCACTTCGCACTGCTTTGTAGAAGGGGAGCGGGTTGTTGACGCGGAGCACTTCATTTTTGTCGGCACCAGTGGTCCCGCAAGCGCGAGCGGCGTTCTTAAAGTGGTCGTATAGTGTGTGTAATGCACATGGCGCACCGCGTCTCTGCTAAATTTGTTTACATACTTCGGACGCCGCAGCGACATGCAGTCACTGGATACAACGGCTACTTAATAGGTTCGAGTTAACAAGTTAACACTGGTGCCTCACTTGAAAAGAAGAAATCTGCTTGGCCGTTTGTTATACGGCAGAAACACATGAGGCAGAATACATGAGGCGTTATACATGTGGCGTTATACGGCAGAAACACATGAAACACATGAGGCGTTATACGGCAGAAACACATGAAACACAATATACGGCACAAACACATGAGCTTGAGTCACTTAAGCTTGTAAGCCCACACAGGATAATTAAAAAAGAGTGCGAACCGAAGTCATCGACTCTACTGAAGTCATCGAATACCGATTTGCAGATTTGACAGCAGTGAAGTAAAGATCCAGTTTTTACATTCCGCAAAGTTAGTATAAAAGAAAGAGAAAAAAAAACATTGTTTGTTGACTCTCCTTTTAGAGCCTCTTATTTCACTCCAATTTAGGAACTTTTTGTACCACTCAGTGCGGCATAGAAAGTGTATAATTATAATTATTGTAACATTTTATTGGCATTTTGAAAAAGCATCTGTCCAATAGCGAAGGAAGCATGGAATACCGACTTAAGTGTAAAACAAATTGTTGTTTCGACTAATACAAGTGACAGCACTTCCCATATAGTGCACAGTTCTTACCTCCAATACAAAATTAAAAAAAAAAATTGAACAGTATGACTTTCCTTCGAAGCACCACGCACAATACCACTGAGGTCCCATTTTTTGCCACGTTTATTGCTTGTATCAATTTACAGATAACAAAGTCTTGTAATTGCATGCACTTGAGCATTTATAGAACGTCGTGACAGCAGCTCTACGTCAAAATTCGTGTCATTTGTTCACGTGAAACTTTCTTGGGTTGGAAAATGATCTCGATCTCAGGCATCGCTGGTGTGTGTACAATATTGCTGTGGTTGTACCGGCCCTGAATGGAAAAAAGAAAAAAAATAGAAAGGAGCGCCACGCAATCTAAATTAAGCACGCAGCTTTGTTTTATTTTTCTGTATCATTTTTTTTTTCCTACACCTACGCTCTCAGTCCTCATTCGGCGCAGCAACGCCCTGCTTCCACACTTGACCGTTGCAGCTAGAGTGATAAATGTATACCTTACAGTGGAAGCGAAATTGCCGTAGCCATGCGATGAATGCGTTGCTCTTGAAGAAAAAAAAAATGCACGTAATTTCTGTCTGCCCGATTGGCGACACGGCGAAGCGCCTTGTAGGGGATGGAAGAAGGGGATAAAAAGAACAGTAAAAAGATCAAGAAAGATCACTCGCCGCAGAGAAGCGACAAAGAGAATAATGAAGACGTAGGAAAGATAGGGGACAATAGAGAGCTTTAGTACTGCGGAATGGTGCTACGTACGCATCACGCAAGCACCTTGCGTTACGTGGCGTCGTTTGCCACTAATCGGCTTTTAGTACGCCGTAGTACCCGCGTACGTAACGAGCGTGAAGCGTGTTGCGCCATCTGGTAGATCAAAATAGAAGCACGTGTTGTTGACAGACAATGTGAGCCAATCCAAGTGTTATAGCCAGATTATTGCCTTATTTTAAGCCACAGAGCCGGTCGGTGCTTGCCTTCGATTCCGCCATTTTGCAAAGCGAAGTCTCGCGCTGTCGCGAACTTGTTCGAGAGCGGCGCGATCACCTCATACGTACGCACGCACGCATCTCATGCGTGCGTACGTAGCGGCTGCGTACGTAACGCGATACGTGTGCGTTGCGGTCAGCGCATGCGCACCACGCAGAACGTGGCGTCCTTACGCACGCAACGCCGCCACGTACGCAGCGTACACAGTACTGAAACTCTCTACGGTCGGAGTCCGAGACGGGGCACCACTCGGCGAGAGCTGCACGCTGTCAGGAGATCGCGGACGGCAGGCCAATCAGCAAGAGCTACGCTAGCGTCGGAAATCCTGGATGACACGCCCTTTCGGCACGGAATCCGCCTAGATAGAGTCCCTGCGATGTCGACGGTTTGGTGTATTTCGGCATTCAAGCCTCCCCTCCCAAACCGTCTTTTCCCCCACTCCAGAAAAAAAATTTCTGACTACGCCACTGGTAAACGAGACGTTTCACGAGCGTATCAGGAAAAAAATGTGTCTAGCGTGTTCATTGCCAACGAAACGTGACATGCAATATAAAAGACTGGAGCCTATGCCAGATGTCAAATAGTTCGCTACGCGATGAGTGTCTTTTAATCGAGTCCGCCAAGCGAAGGGTCAAGTACGTAGATAGGATCGATACCTTTGTCAAGGGGGAAAATGTCTGAAACAGGGGAACTCCACGAGGGATCAAGTGACTGAAGATAAAGTCATGACAGCGTTGCGCAATGCTCTCTTCTAGTTTAGTTCAGTTCTCCATGTACAGTCTGGTGTGTCTGCATGATTTGGCCTGGCTGGCAGACCTTACCTTGGTCGTTCGTGGCTTTGTGTTCGTGTCGTACGTGCACCGCATTGTCAAATCAGCCACGGCTTAACTGGAGAGGCGCGCGGGCGTCTTTTTCACACCTGCCATGAATAAATGAAACAAACTCTACACTAACACAACAAGTTGTGAATTATCCATCATTCTTTTCGCAGGGTTTGCTAAAGATGGCTCACCGACAAAATATTTCTTTTTGAAGTAGTTGTATAAGACTTCATCCCCCCCCCCTTTTTTTGTTAATTGAGCAGGTGTGAAGATGTCTCAGATTGACAGTCCAAACAGAAAGGTACTGATCCTAAAATGGTTCCTGCGGAAGGCTGCTGACCAACAAATGGGATTCCAGCAGCATAGATGCTGGCCTCAAAGTGGGCTTGCGGTGGTTCCAGCATGTATCACTGATCCAAAACACCCGTGTCTGCGGCTTTCTGAAGCTAGTGGTCTCAAAGTGACATTGCACTGCTTATATGTAGAAGGCAGCCTATATTTTCGTAGTAGACCCTGCAACATAACCGTGCTACACCCTCAGCTTTGTATCACACATTTGACACCACTTGACATTTTTATTAATAAGGTCGGTTACGATGGAACAATTAACTAACATCTTTTTTTTCTTTTCGTGTCCTGTGTCCCGTGGCAATGCGTTGACCTTCCCGTACTCGTCTCAGCTCAAAGGCCGAACGCCACCACGCCGTTGCCGCCACCCTCAACGCCGGCCGCAGCTACTGCAAGCACTAGTACTTCAACAGCAACGACAACGTCGACATCGACCACGATGAGAACGACAGGAGGGCCCGGCCGTGATTCCCATTCACGGTAAGCTGTCACGGAAAAGGAAAGCTTTATACGTTTCAATAGGCGTTTTTCTGTCATATGCGGGAACGAGGCTACAGCCCTCCACTGCAATTAAAGAACGATGAACGTTTTTGTGCTAGCTTGCCGTATGTAAGCGCGTATATTATCGGCACTTATTGGCATATTTGCTTGAATTTATACTCTACAAAAATGTGCCACAGCAATGACGGGGCCTCGGAGAGGGTCGCAGAAGGGTGTGAGGAAGTTGGTTGCTTAACACCCTGCCTTCAAAACTTTTGCATCTTGTAAATATTGTGATAGCTTGTTAATTAGGATTTCATGCGGCAGGCGAAGATGTCCGAAATAACTGAACACTGAATTATCGAAAGCACAAAAGGAAACAATAAACGGCTGTCTATTACATCAACGAACTTTCTTTTCCTTAACGTATACGTTGGTCCAGTAGACACTTTGCTTAGCAACAGTGTACAAGCCGCAATTTTTATCATTCGCGTCCTCGTTCACGGTCGTCCGCGTGTCACAAGCCGAAGCGTGCTCTGAATCTACTGCTTATTGCTTACCGCGACCACAAACACAACCAGCTTGTCTTTCACAGCTTACGGTATACCAATGCCGCTACAACTGGCGAAAGCATTGACGTCCATATAGCACCGTTGCGAAGAAGAGTGCAGCGGGAGCTAGCACGGAGCGCATTATATACGAGCGCACAACTGTGGTGGAGAGAGAGAGAGAGAAACAGGAAAGGAGAAACAAAGCAGAGACAGTGCTCCCGCCACCGGCTCCAGAAGAGGAGGAAAGAGAGGAGAGTTGGCGCATGCGCAGTGGTGAAAGTTCTTATAACCCAGAAAGACGCTATATTTAGGAAGAATCAATATAGGTTGAATGTCTATATAACGAATTCGAGTGCAATGATCATTTGCTTCGTTAAAGTTCGCCCCATTAAAATTTGATATTTTTAAACAAGGTAGGTTTGCAAAAGGTTGCTTTTATTCAGAGGTACAGGTAGAATGTTTGAACAGTAAGACAGAGCGAAACAAATTGCACAGCTTGTATCAGTGGCGCAAGGCAGGAACCTACAGCGGTACTATAGCGTTCGATCTAGACTGTTCCATGGGTTTCTAAGGGATCTTTAGTCAAGCGGCTTGTTACGCAACGTGCGTGATTTTAGACTCTTTACTACTTACGTAATGTTAAGTCATTTTCGGTAATGTGAGCAATGTTACGATATTTTAGTCACGTGACGTTACCTGATATCAGTCATGAGACTACATGGTACGTCATGTTGCGTTATGCTGTCATATATTTTTTTTTCTGAACGCAGGCTGCTGGAAGAAAGGCAAGCTTTATCGGGTAGGTGAGCTGATACATGGCACTAAGGACTGCATGACCTGCTTCTGTTCACCACGTGGACCTTTGTGCCAGCGGATAGAGTGTCCACCTGTTACTTTGAACTGTGAGCCTGTCATCCCACAGGGACACTGCTGCCCTACCGAATATATATGCAGTAAGCCATGTCGTTTAAATGTATTATTTTTCTTCCGCACTAGTTGAATATTAGAGAAGCATTGATAATGAATAAAAATAAGTGGTACGACATCATCTAGCACAAACAAGTTTTGCTTATAATTGACAGCTATGCTAGTTGGTTTTCTTAGACTGTAACCAACAGAAGACTACACTGACATAAAATCAATTAACTTCGCTAATTCGCATGGCACCACATGCTTCTTGCGTCTTTAGGGCATTTCATTTTACCTTATGGAGCTACTTTCACGTTGCTTGTAGATGACACTTGAATACCCGGAAAAACTTTGTAGGACATCCTAGTAATAGCAGCAAGCCAACGATCACTTTTCAAATTGTGAAAATCATTTCTTTGTATCCAGCAACCATAAATTCATTTCATCAGAACAAAAAAACACTAAAGCTGAGAATGTACTCCATTTGACAAGACCTTCTTACAGAAGTCAGTGGCAAAAGCGCTCTAGCTTTGGTATGAAACTACCACTCAACCCGCAAGATTTCATAGCCACCAAGTATAGTTGAAAAATAGCGCCATTTTCTGGAATATATGAAGTAACAAGGTCTTGCGGTCAATCAGTATAAAGTTGGAAAGACATAATTTGGTTCCAACGACTTTCAGTACCTAAATAAATTATTAGAATTGACTTTATGCACACTAAAACAATGCATTATAGTCCCAGCAGGTAGTTCATGGCCTAAATAAAGATAGCTTGCTCTTTTCGTTACGAATGCTCTACAATGTGATATATGTAGTGTGTGAATGGTCTTCACTGATACAGGCACTCACTTCAGTGCTTCCTTTATGTGGTAATTCATGCTGAGGTATATATACATCTATGACTATTCGTGATCCCACTTAAACAGTCACAAATAGCACTATATTAAGCTTGCACAAGCAGTTGATTCTTGAACAGCTCAAATTAAGGAAATTTATGTAGAAACATGTTATTCTAACAAAACTATAAATAAGAACTGCAGGTCACAAAAGTTTCGCAAAAAAATTATTCATAAAATTTCCCAGGTTGGTTACGTTGTATAGAATCATTCAAGAATATCCTTTATTTATTTTCAGACAATACACAAGTGCACGAAAATATTGGCTACTATGTAGACCGAGATGACAGAAGCGTACGCCATCCCCAAGATTTGCTAGAGGATAATCACAGGGACACCCGGCCTTTGCAAAGAGAGTCAAATGACACACTGAATTACAATTCAGTACCCCAAGTTGCGAGCACGCTTTCCACAAAGCAAGAAACTTCTCTGCGAGCAAGTCACGTTGGAACAGACAAGACAACTCCAGCACCCCACGCAGAGCTTCCTAGTCACACTACCTCCGTGGTTCCGGTAACGAGGTTGGCTCCAACACCAATAAGAAGAAAGGAACAACCAGATGTCAACGGCACTACACTCCCTCCACTCTCCTTGCTGTATCGAGAACCTGGTACCAATGATTCAACAACAAAACATTTCCAGCAAAATTACACAGCGAACGGATTTGCGCAAAAGTTGCCACTCTTAGATTCAATGCATAGAACCCCAGCCGCAACGCCACAAGATGGGCTTCAGCTTTCACACCTCATAGGCCGTGCATTATTTCCCGAGAAAGAGGAGAAGAAAGAAGCTGGTGATGAAAACCTACAGACAGCCCCGCTAAGCCCAGTTCACATTAAAACATACATTTACAATGCAACTTCCCTTGGAGAACCTGCTATAGAAGCCCGATATCCAGTGAAAGAAAACGGGGCACTTCAGCCAATGTATAAAACAATGTCAGCTTACCAAAAGGCGACATCAGAGTTCATTATTGGCGAAACCGGCAGTCTGAAGCCAGTTCACGGGAAACAAATTTCATTAAGAGAGGAAAGCTCTGGCGAACTCATTTCCCAAGTGCACACGAAAGTGAGCACCACTGGAGAGGTTCATTACAAGCCCGCCATTTTATTATACATGGACTCGCCATCTACTAATAAGTCACTTGTAAGTGCCACAACAAAGAACACCACAGTGGAGAGCTCCAAGCCACAAACTGTGCCGTCTTATAAAGATGGCACATACCACGAAGAACGCAAACGTCCCCACATAAGTATACATCCCTTGGAGCTGACACCAGTTTATTACAATGTGCGCAAGTACACCACAACTAGAAGGCCTCCAACGACCCCGGCTACTGCAGGCAGCGATGCAAAACTTGGCACTATGACAACAACAGGGACAACAAGGTTTGTACATCGTACGTCAAGTGCTGCGGATTCACATACAATTTTCAAAGAAACCGCACCACAAAGAAGGCTTCAGAATCACTGGCAAGCTCGAAAACAACAGCGAAACCAGACTACAACATCTGGGAATTGATGTACTTCAATCGGTCTGTGCTTGCTGCCAAGCCAACTGAAAGAAGCAATACAGCAGAAACCAACATATGGAAAATGATGTTCTTCAACCAGACATCGCCTACTGCAGCACTTACAGAAGTGGACAACACGACATCTTCCAGCAATGAAATAGATGAAAAAATATCGTCCAAGAATCCAGCCGAAAAAGTTGGCTTCACAACAAGCACGGTAAAAGTAAGAGTTGGCAATACGCTTAACGTCGTCGTGGACAGCAGCAGCCAGTCCAAGTATCACAATGTCGAAGAAGATGACGCTGCCGTCAGCGTTTATCCGGAGCACCAAATGAACCGTGGAGTCACAGAACTCCATAACATGCCTCTGCAGGGTCAGGCCGAGAGTATAGAGACTTCCTCCAGAAGTCTCTATAAGGGGATGCAACACTCAGGAGACAAGGCCAAATCACCCGCTGAGCTCACGCAGGTGATTTCAGACATCATAAAGGCTCATAAGAGTGAAGAATTGGAAGTCATCCCAGCTCCAAACATGGACTTCTCAAAACAAGGCCCAATTAATGTCAAAGCAACACCGAGCAACTCATTTGAGCTGTTCTCCTCGGAATCGTTAGATAAGCATGGCATGAGCAAGCAGGGCACCGTGTCGATGACGGAGCCACCAGTGGATATTGTACCGTGGGATTCCATGGAATCCACGACAGAGGACCCTTCCTTTCCAGACCAAAACTTTGCTGAATTCGACGGGCGCAACGTGACAAGCAGTGGCACCCTGTCATCGACAGAAAGCTACGAGTCGCAGACGGCCCTCACCATACAGAATGAGCCAACAGTTCCATCGAGAGAAACAGCCGAACATCCAGAAGAGCCAGAGTTTCATTCCTCATTTAGAATTGTACCATTCCTTGAAGAAGATACCATATTCAGGTCGTCGATTCTAACGAAGCCTCCTGTGATCAGCAGCAGCACCGGTGCTTACCCCGGAAAAGTGAACACCGATACCAGAGATACAAGTGAAGGTGAGCCCCACCCACAAGTGTGTAAATATGAGAATGCTTTAGTAAGTCAGTGCGGTGGTTGTGTTGTCCTTAGTAAGCTTTCTGTGAGAGGCACTCTGTGTGCAGCTGCATTGGAAGTTCTCAGTATGTGCTGTGCTTCAATTTTGTTTCAAGTGTTTATTTACTGGTCACAAATGCTTTTATGTGCACATGCAAGTGAGGAAATTTAAAGTCTAAAATTGACTTTTCTTTGAAGTTGTAGGGATCAATGAACAAGAAGGTAATATTATATGCATCACGCACGCTTGCTTGATTCAAGCATGCATTCTTATGTGACAAGTGAATTCTTATTCTGTAAATACTATTTTGCCTAATTAAAACTAACGTGACACAAAGGCACAGAGTTAGTCAACTGAAACTTGTCACGTATCATTCTAGAAAATTGGCATACCTTAATTATGTAAGAATTCGACACAGTTTCAGAGAAGGTACTAGCCTACCTGTCAAAACTATTGTCATGCAATCAAAATCACCCGTAATGAATGAACTTATGCAGATTACCTGTTCTTCTTAATTGTGTGTAACGCAGAACGCTGAAGCTTTCTTTGAGCTGGAAGTCAGAAAAATCGGCAGATCCCACGTACCCTGCAAATCGACGTTCTTCGAAGCATGCGAAGGGAAGGTGGCCACGTTGTAATTTGTTTACTGAGCAATACGTTATGAAGTGACGCTAAATGTATATGTACAAATATTGAACACTCAGTCATATCTTGAACAGTTGCAGATGTATATGTAACCAGTTGTTTGTACTTACACAATGATGCCTACTGGAACATGCACATTATAAACACCAGAAGCTGATATAAAGAGCTGATACTCCCGAGGATGCTGGACCTGCACACTGTTACATAAATCAACTTCAGCGCATGGCAACTAACCACAATTTTGACGGTAATCCGAAGTGACGGCTGTACGGTATCATAAAAGTATGTATGTAATGTTTATGAAATTGGATACCCAGCACTGCAATCACAATTGACGTTTCATGAACGTTAAGGCTTATTTGATACTTCGGAAACCTGGCGTGGCTTTGTGGTAAAATGGTTTATTGCCACGCAGAATGTTGGGGTTCAATTTCGCTGAGACCCTGACATTTATTCCTTGCACTCGTCGGGTCAACGCTGCCGATGTTAGGTTTTTCTTGACGCTCACGCGTTAAAAGCACCCATGTCTGTTCTCGTCGTTTCTTGCTAGGTGTAAGTGTCAATCACGGGTGCCACTTAGCCACATATTCATGGCATATACCTGCAGGTGGGTATGTGCTACTGTCTGGCGGGAAGTGTTTGACGACGTACGTGAGGGGATGGTTACATTGTTCGTGTTCTCACCGGCGCGTCATATTCGTCTAATCATCTTACTCCTCCCTACTAATTTTGGTTCACGCGAAGTGAAGGGGGTGATAACGGGAGTACCTAGGCGTAATTGGCCATATAGATAAATAGTTAGATACGCAGATAGACGCCAAAAATGCTTCCAGTACGCAAACAAATGCTTCGCGCCTAATAGAAAATGCACTACCGTTTTGCGAGTAGTACTAGCCAAGCCATGAAGAGAGTAGAGCAATAGTAAGTTCTGCATATAAAACTCTCTCAAAGTGCGATGTATTCAGCTTCCACATAACTGGGAATTTACTGCAATTTAGCGCTAGGAATGTCTTGTCCGGTTTCCCGTGCCAAACTACAATATGACTACAATCACACAGTAGTGGGAGGCTTGAAGCGGACAGGAGCTTTTACCTTGTACGTATATTTTCAAGCCTTATCTTTGTTACCGGAACTCCAGATACGGTTTACCGTGTTAGCACCGGAATGCACGTTTTAGCACAGTTCTATCACAGTTTTAGCTTGACATACATAAACATTTACGCACGTACGTAAACGTACTTTTACGCTTGCACAAATCACTGAATTGTGATAGCATCATTGGAACTATAATTTAGACCCTGAATCACTGCTACGGCAAAATCACAGGCGAGTTATTCAGCGTATACAATATCCTGGTAAACGCAAAGGGGTGTATGAATACCGGATATCCAAAATATTGTGTCGGCATCTTGTGACGCTTCGTGCAGCCACACTGCAGTCATGGACACGTTTGTTTTCACGAAGTGTTTTTCTGGAGAGAAAAAACATTTAAAAGGCAACTCATTCGCAATTATGCCTCTACAAAGCAGTTACACCAGAAGTAGGATGCACGATGTTACTGCAATGCTGTTTTTGTGCTTGCCTCGTTCATATTGGTTCCGATTAATCGCGTCACGTATCCAGTCCTCATATGATTACATCTTCGGCAATCTAGTTCACTCTAGCGTCGGTAATCCGACTGAAGAAAGTTGATCGCGATTACCTCTCGTACTTCAGATTATTTCGACTCGATGGCTGAAGCCACCGTAAAAGGGATATCCCGAGCAGCCATTAACTAAGGTAGATTGTCTAGATAGCAGCGTAAACGCGAAGCATATCGGGCAAGTAGTTTACGTTCCGCAAAATTGTACGCTCCTTAATGACCTGCGAATGCGCAGATTCCTTCCGGTATCCGCTAACACGGTAACGTCAAGAAGTATGCGCACAGGCTGGAAGTCCCTAACTTCTACCCTGTGAGGTTCTGGACTGTGCGCTCAGAGCCAAGAACATGGGAGTTTCCGCATTTGGCCTCCATCAAGATGTATCCACTGTAACTGGGCCCTGAACCCATGCCCTCATGCTATGTAGACATAGCAGAACGTGGTATCTAACCTTCATAGCTGCTGTGCCTGCAGCGTCTCTCGATTTTTTTTCTCACTGTCTCCTTTGATTCTTTACGGTGGTCGTGATTGTGTGATCCTAACGGACATTTATCGTTTTTATTTGTTGTTCAGACAACTGCTTTGTGGATGGTCATTTGTACTTCAATGGTGAAGTGATCGACAATGGGAATCTTTGCGAAGTGTGTCGCTGCTACTATGGGCGGGAGCTCTGCAAGCAGGAAAGCTGTCCATTGCCTCCTTCACGTGCATGCATCAGCGAAGCCACACCTGGATTCTGCTGTCCAAGGTACACTTGCCGTAAGTAACGCAGGGAGTCGCGCTTCAAGGCTGACGGTTTGGAGGGAACACATTAGGTGAGGTCAGACTTGCACTTGAACTTTAACAATGACGGAAAACAGAAGCGTGGTTGTTGATGCCAAAGTAATTTAAGGAACGCTGAGGTACTTTCTGTACATGAATGAACTTATCTACTCCCTGCCTGGGAGACCGCCAGGGGGCTAGAAGTAGTGCAGACGCGCTCGCTTCGCGCTCTGGATTCTCTTGATTTTTAGTGGTGTTTTCCGTCTGCAACCACTCGAAAACGTTACTATCAGCTTCAAGAAGTTCCGAGGAACGCCTGGGCACCACTCAAGAGGATTTCTTGCCACTTGAAGGTGCCAAAGGACTTCAGAAAGCTCGTCATCCCTAGGACGCTCACCAAACGCTGACCCGGGGAGCCGCCGGCAGCTGCACCGACGCTGGGGACGCCCGCGTCGGAGCTTCATCCAGCTATGGCTCTCAACGCGGCGACCGACCAACAATACCACCTCCTAGACCAGGATGGTACAGCAGACAACCAAATGGATCAACTCCAGGGCGACCACGATACGGTGAGCCGAGACGCTATTGGCGCTCAATCGCGTGCAGAAGAGGACGCTAGCTGGCAGGCAGCGAAATCCACCAAAAAACGCAAGCAAGAGGCACTGGAGCGGAGGCGCGGCAGCGCAGGGCTCCAGGACCAAGTTAAGACAGGCACGCCAACATTCAAGAAATTGCCAAAGCTACCGCCGTTGCCGAAGGACGATTACAAGATCGTCATTCGTCCAAACCAGGGCCTCCCACTGAGAAACATTCTGACTCCTACGCTTGCGCAAGCAATCATCGAGGCATGCCAAGCTGGCATCAGAGATGACCATTTCATCCTTAGAATCAACCCAGGGTCAAACATAGCGATTCTGTCGACCAAATATGAGGAAGTGGCGGACAAAGTGCGTCTGATACGCGCCCTTGTGCTTAACGGCAGGGCTCACGCTGTCCGTGCCTACGCCGCAAATGGAGATGATACTCTGAGAGGGGTGATTCACGGCGTACCGATGAACACCTCAACCGAAACTCTCATGGCGCACCTACGTGTCAGAACGCACGATGTGGAGATCATCACTGCCAGAATGATAGGCACAACGAAAATCGCAGCCATTACATTTTTCGGTCCAACGCTACCTCGTACCGTCTACTATTACGGGGGTGAACTCCGCTGCTACCCCTTCCGACCTACGATTCAAGTCTGCAAGGTCTGCCGAGAAAAAGGACACCGCGCGGACGTTTGCCCGCATCCGGATCGCCCCATTTGCCGGCTGTGCGGACTGACTAATCCAACGGATGGACATCCGTGTTCTATTAGTTGCGCCTCGTGCGGGGAGGCTCACCCCACAGGAGATCCAACTTGCAAAAAAAGACTTAAGCCGCCGAAGCCTAAACAGCCGCAAGTACAAGCAGGCCACAGTGATAAGCTTCAACAGGGTACTAGCAACGACCCACTGAGGACCAAGAATCTCCGCTGGTTCTCCTCCGAAGAGGAAGAAAACGCCTACAAGTCAGCCGATGAAAAGCACAGTTCCCGGTCGCATTCACGGTCCCCGGGCAGAAAGCCGCACTCGCCATCCAAGAAGAGCCCGCCAGCACCGACTCAGCAGAACCTCCACCGCAGTCCTCCAGGAGGGGGAGCCAAAGGCAACGGCAGGGATCAAAGATGCACCCAACAGGCATCATCACTTCCGGTAAGCTGGGCGGAAGCCATGGCTCCCAAGTCTGCATGTACTCCCCCCATCACACAAAACGTACTTTATCAAGCAGTAATCGCTGAAAACAAACAGCTTAAGCAACGCCTTGACAAATACGAGAACAAAATAATGTGGCTCGAAAAACAGCTGGCCCAATTAATGGGAGCCACCCCGAAAACTACAGTCCAGGCCTCTCAAAATCTAACTAGCCATCCAAACGAAAAGCTACGGGACAATGGGCACATCCAACCGCAATCGACACCACCACGAGATCCTGTAGCCAATATAGGAACAGAACAAACAGCGACAAACCTCACTTTACAACAACAACTGCAGCTAATGCAACAGCACATACTGCAGCAAACAGAAGCCCAAATGAAACAGTTCTTTGTCGAATTTCATGACCTGAAGCGATACGTTCATGAAAGCCTCGACAAAGAAACGAAGTGTCGACGTAAGCAGAACCAACCGCGGTTCCAGGAGTCCGACGCCAAAAGCATGCTTACCTCGGACGCTGAAAGCACACCCACCTCCTCACATCATGGCAATTAACCGACGCATAGCAAACGAGAATCTCACTATATGGTCCTGGAACTGTCGTTCCCTGCACAACAAGCACGCTACACTCACTCTATACATAAAAGCGGCGCTGGTTCCTCCTGACATAATCTGCTTGCAAGAAATGGGAGCCAGGCCTAAAACAGTTTCTGGCTACAAACTGTACATGGATCCAAATACACCTAAGATTGCGACACTCGTCCGGAAAGAATTGGCAGCTACATGCATAACGGCACCGAACGAAGAGACGCAACACCTTATCGTAACGCTCTGGCCAGCGAAGAAAGGACGCCCGAGGCAGGTTATATGTAACATATACAGTCCCCCACAAGACAGAAAAGCAGAATTCAGCAATATCTTCCACTATTTGAACAACAAGCTTCAACCACGCGACCGCTTGATCATCACTGGGGACTTCAACGCTTGGCACACCACATGGGGTTATAGCGCAGACAGACCCAAAGGTACGCGACTTTTAGAAGCGATACAGCGCTACGACTACACACTCCTCCCGACACCGGGCATACCGACTCGTATAGGAAACAGGGTCAACAGGGGCACCACTCCCGACCTTACCGTAACCAACAATGCCGCGACCATGCGCTGGAGTGTGCTGGACGACAATCTGGGCAGCGATCACAATATTGTGCAAATAACATATGAAACAGCTCGACTGCGACGCCCGCTCGGAAAAGCCAGACTGACTAACTGGACTAAATATAGAGAGCAACAGGAAGTAGACGGGCCCAAGCCAACAACTATAGCCCAATGGACACCGTACATTAAGGGTCTCTATGACAAGAACACCAAGATATATCAAACAACTACCGACGCACCTGCCATTGACACCCACTTGACACATCTTTGGGAAGCTCGTCGAGGCCTCACGAAACGGTGGCGCCGACAAAAGCTAAATAAGAAACTCAGACTCCGTATAGCGAAAATCACGGAGGAAGTAAACGCATACTCAAAGGAACTTTACAACAACAACTGGCGCACCTTCTGCGATTCCTTAAAAGGCACATTAGGCACGAAAAAGACGTGGAACATCCTACGGAGTCTTTTGGATCCCTCTGCAACAAAAACCGAAACAAACGCTACCCTTCAACGGCTAGCTGGGGAATTTCAAGGTGATCCGGATCAGTTAATAGAAGAGCTGAAACAACGCTACACAGGAGAACGCAAGCGAAACGTTAGCCCAACACCCAGTCAAGAATACAATGGAGAACCCAACACTGAGCTCGACGCCCCCATAACCTTTGCGGAGGTTTCTGCAGTGGCTCAAAGCTTCAAAAGAAATACAGCACCCGGATTGGATGGCATTACAAATGCCATGTTACGGAACCTCAGCGATGAAGCATTACAAGCCATCACAGACCACTTTAATCAGAAAGTCTGGACACCGAGTGGAAAGATACCTGCAGAATGGACACTGGCACAGGTTGTACTCATACCTAAACCACGCAAACGGCGAAGCCTTGATCAGCTACGACCAATTTCTTTAACGTCATGCATTGGCAAGCTCTTCGAAAAAGTCATACTCACTCGCCTTGACCAATACACAGAAAAACGGGGGCTTCAACCAACATCTATGTACGGATTTAGGCGAGGAGTGTCTACCCAGGATATCTTCTTACTGCTCAAAGAGGAAGTGCTTAACCCAGCGCCAGGTAGTCTCAACAATCTACTCGTTGCACTCGACATCTAAAAAGCATTTGATAATATTGCGCACTCTACCATACTAGACGGTCTTGCAGCCATAGGATGCGGACAACGCATATTCAACTATGCCTCTGATTTTCTTGGAAATCGCAAGGCGCAGATTGGCATAGCTGGTACCAAATCATCACCATACGACCTCCCACTGAAAGGCACACCTCAGGGCTCCATCTTGTCTCCATATTTATTCAATATCGGCCTCCGGAAACTAGTCCTCCAGCTGGAGACTGTATCAAACCTGGGCTGTGCTTTTTACGCGGACGATATTACGCTATGGGCAACAAAGGGCTCCTATGGAGAACGACAAGATGTACTGCAAACCGCTATAGACATGATTCAAGCCTACCTCACTGCTGCAGGCATGTCGTGCGCACCTAGCAAATCGGAATATTTACAAATAAGACCCCCACGCACTCGGTCCAACCGTGCACCCGCGCTGCAGCTAGAAATTGCCGGACAGATCATCAACAGGACCTCAGTAGCTCGAATATTAGGCATGCACGTGCAAGAAAACAACACCGTAAAGACTGCAATAGGCAAACTCAAACACACCGTAAAGAGTATTGCATCCCTTATAACTAGAATTGCGTGAAGTAATGATGGGATGACAGAGGCCGACACGGTACGCCTTGTACATGCCTTCGTTCTCAGCCGAGTCACGTTCGCTCTTCCCTTTCAATCTACACGCAAGCCCGAAATAGAGCAGATTGAGACTCATCAGAATTGCGTACAAAGCAGCATTGCGACTTCCGAACAGCACAAGCACAGAAAAACTCATGGGACTCAGCATGCATAATACGTATGAAGAATTGGCCGCCGCCACGCTAATCGCACAGCGAGAACGACTCACCACTACACTCCAGGGAAGAACACTGCTACAGAGGCTGGGATACCCTCTCGCCCCTCAATATTGTGGCGATGAGACAGTCATTGTACCCAAGCAAATACGTGATCAAATAATCGTGGAACCAGTTCCAAAAAACATGCACCCGCTCTACAACAAAAAGCGCCGTCAAGCGCGAGCACGAAAACTCCTGCAGAGAAGTAGCGATCCAGACGCTTACTTTACCAACGTCAGTCTTTATCCCGCGCCACCACAATGCTCCAGAAAACAAGCATATGCATTGGCAGTGACTAACCAAAGCAAAGTCGTGGCCTGCGCGTCCCTACGCACCAGATCAAGTGCCACCGCAGAGGCAGCAGCCATAGCCTTGGCAATCAGAGAAGCTGAAAGAAGGGGGCGCTCAGCGTATATTTAGACAGACTCACAAGCTGCATTTCGCTTATACCTTAGAGGCACACTTCCAAGGTGCGTCACTGATATTTTGGGGTCCATGTTGATGGAGGCACATGGCGTCACTTGGCGCCCAGGGCATGACGGCCTGGGGGGGAACGAGGAGGCAAACTGCGTAGCTCGCGGACTTACTGGCCGAGACGTAGGACTCTCCTCAGGACACCTCACAGGGCATCATGAAGAGCAAAGTGTAACAAGCAGGCAGATATTGGAAAACCAACGCCTTACAAGACGCACGTACGCCCCTCCACATCCGAACTTAAGCAGCCAACAAGCCCGGGATTGGCACCGCCTCCAAACGAACACATACCCCCACATATCAAAACTACACGCAGTTTTTCCACAGATATACACAACAGGGGTATGCCCATGGTGTAGTAACCACACAGCCACACTTACACACATAACCTACCAATGTACCGAGCGGCCAGTCAATGCAGTATCTAGGTTGGTGCGCTCACTACAAACACTCGCAACGTGGTCTTGGGAGGCACGGCTTTCCGGGCTGGCACTGGGGAGCCAACTGGTGACCCTAGACCAGGCCCGGCGAGCCGCTGTGGCCAGTGGGGCTCTACAAGAGGGCTCCACCCGGGATTAGTCACGTAATTTTAATTCTTCAATAAAGTTTATTCTCTCTCTCTCTCTCTCTCTACTCCCTGCCTTTACTCCATAGTTTAATCGCTGTTCATATTTGTCATACCCAACCTTGATATTGTTTGCAAAAGCCCTGCCGCGGTGATCCAGTGGCTAAGGTGCTCGACTGCTGACCCGCAGGTCGCGGGATCAAATCCCGGCTGTCGCGACTGCATTTCCGATGGAGGCGGAAATGTTGTAGGCCCGTGTGCTCAGATTTGGGTGCACGTTAAAGAACCCCAGGTGGTCGAAATTTCCGGAGCCCTCCACTACGGCGTCTCTCATAATAATATAGTGGTTTTGGGACGTTAAACGCCACATACCCATCAATTGTTTGCAAGAGCTTGCCGCCAATTCAGCAAATTATAGTAAGTTACCTCACATAGCTCCAATGACCGCCGCCTTAAATTTATTAGCACATTTCTGTCAAAGCCTATAGCACGCAGAGACAACAGATGAAAAGAGATAAACACCAAATTGTATTGTTTTGATGCATTCGTTCATTGCAACAGGTTGTCTTGAATAGTAAACAATCTAGCTTGCCAGCATGTTCGTTGTGCCATAAAGAAAGAAAAGAAACACCACACATAGTATGGGCACTCCTGTGAACCACACGAGGGTTATATTTAAGAAACAAATCATGGCGAGTAGCAGACAACGGTTTCATTTATACAGGGCCCGAGGACATCTACTTTCCTCCGGATCCCGAGACTACGCCTTCGGCCGACAACCCAGTCCAGCAGTACGCCTCGAATGTTTGGTGGGCGAGCAATCCGACGAGACAAGCCGGTTTCGCGGGCGCGCGTGGTACAGCTAAAAAGTCCAGGCATGCAAGTCCGAAAAGCATGTCTTCATGGCCCACAACACCTTCCTTCTTCAAAAACTCGCCACCGCTTAAACCTCACATGCTGCAGAGACATCCTGTCCAACAAGAGCCCCACGATAGGTTCATTCACTTGTACAGCACAGAAGAACTTAGACGTGGAGACAACGTAGCGGCCATTGCTTACGACGATGACCACGGTAACTATCGAGCCCCCATCGACTTTTGAGTCGCCTAGTAGTGTTGAGAAGCTCCGGAATACCTTCCAGGTTTCAGGCAAGTTTTTATAAAGCCACCAAGAAACTCATAAGGGTTCCTCAGACAGACAAATAGATTCTTAGTTGCCGAAAAGTTAGCTCGGAGCAGGATGAACATTTTGGCAACTAAGAAGCTTTCCTCGTGATTGAAGAGGCCAGGATTCCATGCTTTTTTGTTCTTGTTTACATTTGTGCTTAATTTGCAGTGCTAACGACTGTAATTCCTACCCTTCTATAATTCGTCATGTGGTATGGCAGTATCTACACAAAAAATCTTGATGGATATTTTGTTACTCCCTTCCGCAAACGGGTGCTTGTCGATGTCATTTTCTTAAGTTTTATTACTTTTCTTATTTATTACAATACTGTGATCCACAACTTCTGACTAACTGCCCGCTTCCAGTCACAGACGGTGTGCGTAAATCCACCTCTCACTAACCTGATGCTAAAGGCTGTCCTGCTACGTTGAGTGTCAATGTACAATATTCAGAACATAAAGCTCAACTAGTACGTTGATTGTCAAATCATCGCCATTGGTGTGCCGAACAGAGCCATTAGCCATTAGCAAAAAGGAAAAAAAAAGAGGTGACTTAAGCAAAGATCAGATGTACATACGAAAAGTGTAGGGAACTGAAGCTCTCAAAAAAGTTACTTGCCGAACGCTATAGTCTTCACAGTGGTGAACAGTACACGTTTGGTTGGCCTCCTTTTCCATGTCTTCTTTTTTATTGTGATATGTCTCTTTGTTTACCCAGGCGCACTTCCTGCCGCTTATGAGCTTATGATATAAACAGTAGACGTCTTCTAATTCGCATTTTTTTTTCATTATCTTGCCGAGCATTAATCTCCAAAGACACACATTCTATCATGGAATATATAATGAAAGCCGTTCAGTACACCATGAAGTACAACATAACATGATAACCTTGGAGAAGGTGCTTCATATGTATAAAGTAACAGCTCGTCCTAAGAAACAAGTATACGTGACCTAATAATATATCTGATCACGACCAATTGCTTTTAAATGAAACAAGGTAGCGACTTGTGTGCTTCTAATGAAACCAAATAACCCATACGTATAAAAACCACTTATCCTAGCCAATGGTGGCCAGTCACGTCTGCAGAGTTTTCAAGTGCAGTTTACTTGTTCCATGACACGAAAAATGTAGACTCCACTCTCTTGATAAGAACTCCCATAAAAGACAAGACCCACCGCTTGTAACTAGGACCTCCTCTCCACTTGAAACACAACAGGCGTCACCATTGATTGGCTGAATGTGCAGCACAGGGAAAGTGCGCTTGCAGATCATGAAAATGATCATTTGCAATGCATGCTGATTATAAACATGCAATGAAAACTTCACAGTGTCAAGTATTCAGAATACAACATGGAAAGTGAGTAGTATACAAACTAAAATGATCGAACAAGTCAGGGTTATTTAATGCTTAAGCAAGGGGGTTTATTAGCGACGCCAGATAATAGGCAGACAGCCGGTACAGAAACAAATGCTCGGGCAGTCCAGTGTCTACAGCTCGTGCTCGCGCTTCGCACTCAGCGATGGTCCCACTATCATTGCCTTGCGAATTCCCCACCACAATGCCCCGGCGACGAAGACGAGCCATCCTGGCGACTCAAGGTGACGAGAGAACAGGAGGGTCGTAACAGGGCTTGAGGCGACTGACGTGGACCGTCTCACGACCAAGGCGGCGCTTGTCCGTGGACGGCTTGAGTGGTTCAATCACATAGGTGACAGAAGAAGGGTGTTGTATGACGCGGTAAGGGCCCGCATACTTCGGTGCAAACTTGGGAGTCAGTCCAGGAGAGTGGAAAGGCAGTCGGAGCCACACGAGGGAACCGACGGGGAAGGTATTCTGAACAAGATCATGGTCGTGGCGATCTTTTTGGAGGGCTTGGTTATCGGCTGTGAAAGACCGTGCAAGTTGACGACACTCTTCGGCATGTTCAGCCATTTCAGAAACTGGGCTGAACTCTGAGGCATCAGGATTGTATGGCAAAATTGTGTCGAGTGTGTTGCATGGGTCACGACCATATAAAAGAAAAAATGGAGAAAAGCCTGTTGTTGATTGAATCGCCGTATTGTAGGCGTACGTCACGAAAGGAAGAACAACGTCCCAGTTGGAGTGGTCGGAATCAATATACATAGCGAGCATGTCTCCGAGGGTTGTGTTGAAACGTTCCGTTAGGCCGTTTGTCTGAGGGTGATAGGCTGTTGATGTGCGGTGTACCGTACGGCATGAATGTAGGAGCTGCTGCAGAACTTCGGACAAAAATAAGCGTCCTCTGTCACTCAGGAGCTCCCGTGGTGCACCATGACGAAGAACAAACCGGTGCAAGATGAAGGTTGCAACGTCACGAGCACCAGCCGAAGGCAGCGCTGCCGTTTCGGCGTACCTTGTCAGATGGTCGGCAGCCACAATCACCCATCGATTGCCACCAACAGAGCACGGTAGCGGGCCGTATAGGTCAATCCCAACACGGTCGAATGGGCGTGCAGGACATGGCAAAGGCTGCAGTTGACCGGGTGAATGAGGGAATGTCTTGCGCTGCTGACACTGGGAACATGAGCGAATGTGTTTGCGTACAAACGTGTACATACCCCGCCAGTAGTAACGTTGGCGGATCCGCTCATACGTCTTTAGCGCACCGGCGTGTGCGTGTTGCGGTTCAGCATGAAAATATTTGCAGATATCAGACCGCATATGGCTGGGTATGACAAGCAGCCATTTACGACCCGTCACTTGATAGTTGCGACGGTATAACAGGCCATCCCGTATGGCGAAATGCGTTGCTTGGCGGCGAAGAGCACGCGGGTAACCGGAAGTTGATGCGTCAGAAAGCATATTCAATAGCGAGGCGATCCAAGGGTCCTTGCGCTGTTCGAATGGCATGTCTGTGACGCTGACGGCAGAGTGGGGAAGGTCCAGGGCTGATATATCCGTATCATCGGATTTCACGGGTGATCGTGAAAGCGCATCTGCGTCAGAGTGCTTTCGCCCCGATCGGTACACGACGCGTATGTCGAATTCCTGGAGGCGTAGTGCCCAACGTCCGAGCCAGCCGGAAGGATCTTTTAGCGAAGCCAACCAACAGAGTGCGTGATGGTCAGTTACCACATCAAAAGTTTGGCCGTACAAATAGGGGCGAAACTTGTTTAACGCCCACACAATCGCGAGGCACTCTTTTTCCGTAACAGAATAGTTGGCTTCTGCCTTAGTGAGGGCGCGGCTGGCATAGGCGACCACATACTCCGTAAAACCTGGCTTGCGTTGCGCGAGTACTGCACCAAGGCCAACGCCACTTGCATCCGTGTGTACTTCGGTTGGCGCAGTAGGGTCGTAATGGCGCAGTACGGGTGGTGAGGTAAGGAGTCGGCGCAGTGTTGCGAAGGATTCGTCACAGGCTGCTGTCCAATTCGAAAGATCTGCAGGGCCAGCAAGGAGTTTGGTGAGTGGAGCGATGATGGAGGCAAAGTTCCGGACAAAGCGACGAAAATAGGAGCACAGGCCCACAAAGCTCCGTAGTTCTTTAACAGTAGTCGGCTTAGGAAATTCGGCAACAGCACGAAGCTTGTCAGGGTCGGGAAGAATGCCGGCTTTCGAGACGACATGACCAAGTATGGTGAGTTGTTTAGCCCCGAAGTGACACTTCTTCAGGTTAAGCTGAAGCCTGGCGTTTGTAAGGCACTGTAGAATCTTGCGCAGACGAGTGAGATGCGAAGTGAAATCGGGTGAAAAAACCACAACGTCATCAAGATAGCACAAGCAAATGTTCCATTTGAGACCACGTAAAATGCTGTCCATCATTCGCTCGAATGTGGCAGGCGCATTGCAGAGTCCGAATGGCATCACGGTAAATTCATAGAGGCCATCCGGTGTGACAAACGCCGTTTTTGGACGATCAGACTCAGCCATTGGGACCTGCCAATAACCCGAGCGAAGGTCAAGCGAGGAAAAGAATTCTGCACCTTGGAGACAATCGAGAGCGTCGTCTACGCGGGGAAGAGGGTAAACATCTTTCCTCGTAATGTTGTTTAGGCACCTGTAGTCTACGCAGAACCGGACTGAACCATCCTTTTTTTTTGACGAGTACAACTGGGGAAGACCAAGGACTACAAGAAGGCTTGATGACTCCGCGCTGTAGCATGTCGCCTACTTGTTCTGCAATTACCCGACGCTCCACTGGTGACACACGATAAGGGCGCTGGCGCAAAGGAGTACTCTTTCCTGTGTCAATTGTGTGCACAACGGTGTTCGTTCTTCCTAGCACCGCTTGGGGAAAGTCAAACGAACGCTTGAATTCGTGCAGCAGGGTAACAAGCTGCTCTCGTTGAGCCGGGGCGAGATGGCTGTCAATAGAATGGTGAAATGCATCGGTAGACACGCTGTTCAAGGCAAAGTGAGGAACCAACGCGTTCAGCTCCATATTCGGCTTGGTGTCGAAGAAATCGGCAGGTACGATAGTACCTTCATCGATGAGCTGAATGTGGCCGAGCGTCTCGTTGCGGCGCAAACTGAGGGGGCACGAGTTGGGATTGGAAATAAATATCCCGGTAGTGTCTTGACAAAGCTCAAGAACGGCGAATGGCAGCGATGTGTGGTGGCGGCTACCGAAGATGTCAGATGGCGTGAATAGGACGGTAGCGTCAGAAAGTGAAGCACAGCAGGCAGGGACAAACTGGGCGCTGAAAGGAGGAAGGTCTATGTCCGTCGCGACGACAAGGTTAGCCACACTAGATACGGCCGCATCAACAGAAGGCGCATCACCAAACGGTAACAGCTCCACTTCGGCCCGAGCGCAGTCCACGACGGCGTGATGACGTGATAAAAAATCCCATCCTAGGATGACATCATGGGAACATGAAGCCAACACGTGAAATTCAATGGTGTACAACACGTCTCGAATCACAACTTTTGCTGTACATGACGCGACGGGCTCAATTTGTTGGGCGCTCGCAGTACTAAGAGAAACCACGGGAGAAAGCATCGTCACTTTACGAAGAGAGCGGCAGAGTCTCTCACTAATCACAGATATCGCGGCACCGGTATCGATGAGTGCGAGTGTTCGTACACCTTCGACGATTACATCGATAAGATTGGCGGGAGACAGGCGAGGACTTGAACGATTAGACGATGACGCAGCTCGTGCCTCCGGAGCTGCGGCAGTTAGTTTTTCGTCTCGATGGAGGTGGGTCGTCGACGCATAGGCGACACGGAACGACGACTTGGTGAAGGTGAAGGCGAGCGGGAAGTAGAACGTCTAGAAGCGAATGTTCGGGCGCCGGAAGCAGTTTGCGCATCGCGTTCGTTAACTTCAGGTGGTACGTGAGGCGCGTGGTATGGAGGTCGAAACGAATAGTAAGGATATCTTGGTGCGTTAACTGTGAAGCGCCGACGACATAGACGTGCAACGTGACCTGGAATTCCGCAAAAGTAACATATAGGCCGGTTGTCAGCGGTGCGCCAAGGATTTACGGCGTGTTGCTGTGGAAACGGCGCGGTGGACGGTCGCACAGGTTGTGGCGTATACATTGGCAGACGAGATGCAGGAGGCATTGCCGCGACGGCCACATAAGTCAGTGGCGCGGCAACAGGCGTTGGTTGAGAGGCAGGCGTAGGTAATGGCAACGCCTCGGAGACCTGCTCCTGAATAGCCTGTCTTATTGTCGGCGTTAGGCGGTTCGTTGGTGCTTCGGTGTTCGGCAGATACGAGAGACATGAAAGCTGTCGTGCGACCTCTTCGCGTACATATTCTTTTATCTGCTCCAGCAGGGAGCTGTCACCACCGACGGCCAGGGCAGCGAGAGAGTCGTCTGCAGTCGTCGACCTCCGAACTGCTGCACGTTGTTTCCGAATCTCTTCCAAGCTCTGGCACAAGGTCACAAGTTCGGATACGGTACTTGGGCTCTTTGCCAGCAACATTTGATAGGCATCATCGTCTATGCCTTTCAAGATATGCCTGATCTTGTCATGTTCGGTCATCTCAGGGTTGAAGCGCCGGCATAAATCGATTACATCTTCAATATAGCTTGTGAAGTTTTCGCCCTGCCTTTGTGCACGTCCGCGTAGGCGCTGCTCAGCACGCAGCTTGCGCACTGCGGGGCGATCGAACACAGCTGCGAGGGTGGTCTTGAAACCGGCCCAAGTGATAAATTCAGTGCGGTGGTTTGTGAACCACAGGCTGGCGACGTCTTTGAGATAAAATGGGACATACTCTAATTTCGAGGGGTCGTCCCACTTGTTGGCGGCGCTCACCTTCTCAAACAGCTGCAACCAGTCCTCCACATCTTGGTCCTCGGTGCCACTGAAGAAGGGCGGATCTCGTTGGCGCAGGGTGGTAGGCACAATGACCAGTTGAGATTGGGCCGTGCTTTGCTGGGTGGTGCCTTGCTCGGTCGTCTGATCAGGCATTGCTGATGTAGTGGGCAGCTTCCGGCTTCGAAGTTGCAGGTTTGCGTACCCAGCACACTTCCACCACTTTGCAAGGGGGTTTATTAGCGACGCCAGATAATAGGCAGACAGCCGGTACAGAAACAAATGCTCGGGCAGTCCAGTGTCTACAGCTCGTGCTCGCGCTTCGCACTCAGCGATGGTCCCACTATCATTGCCTTGCGAATTCCCCACTACACTTACTACAAATTATCAGCTATAGAGGAAGATGCGCGTGAACTCGGCGTTTATTTACACAATAAAAGTGATGCTTCAGTGAGTATTATCATGTAATGTAGTTACCCTTTAACTAAGAAATATACTATTTCTTTTTGTGCTGTAATTAGGCCACTTTTTCTGCAGGAGTAGGTTGTTTCACAAGATAAAATCAAATTACATGGGCTCGATTACCTTTTTTCGTGTTAACTAAAAGCGAGTATGTCTAGTGATTATGTGATCTGCAAATAACTGGAGTTCATTACCTGCGTTTTAAGTCCACAATATTGCGAAAATGGAAAAAGTTAAGGGGTATCTAAATCGCATGGTTTAAATGTAACCACATAAAAATTTGGTTTCAAACTTTCTGAAGTTTAACCAGATGTTTATTGTAAATTATTTACCAAGAAGTAACACAATAGTTTAGCTTAGTGGGAATGGAAGCATAGTAAAGCGCAAGTAGGTCATGTTGGAATTGATATAACGCTCAAGGAGATACTACCACTCATTAGGCATATGTGCATATCAACTTAACATATGTTTATAGCCTCGTATAGTGGGAGTGATAATGATTTTAATTATAATTAAAGCAAAGTAAAGTGAATACGTGCATGTATAATTCATTACGTAGTTGCATTCAAATTTTGTAATTTGCCGACTGAATATGAACAATCAAAAACAAAAACTTTCGATAATTAATCGAGTGTTGCGCATCGAAAGCATTTATGCGTCTTTTACAAAAGAAAAATGAGAGCTTTTGAAAAAGTTCTTGAAGAACGCCCCACCCGGCAAGGGTTCGGGCTAGGATCGATCATATTGCAAACGCTATCATGCAGTCTTCTTAGCCCACTTTTCGAGCATTCTCGAGCGCTCTTGCTTGCCTGCTAGAATTCACTGTTACGTTTAGCCGCAAGGAAAGAGCTGAAACTTGAATAATCAACAGTTCACCAAAGTCTCACTTTTAGTGGCAGACTTATAGCGGCAAGTTTACCAACTAAAACAGGATCACAGCGCATTGTGCCCTTCTTATGTCACTGAATTATTCTATTACACATAACCTATATGTACGGTGGCGTACGTTCTCGCGCAGGCTGCAACATTTACGGACGGCTCTACGTTGTGAACGAAGTTGTGCGGGAACTAAGCAGCGAATGCAAGACCTGCACGTGCACGGCTTTCGGAGTCCAGTGCGGCGAGACGTGTCGATCGCGACCCTCTTCCTCCGCCCACATCATCATTCACAGACCATTCAACATCCAGCGTTGAAAAAAGGAAGGACAAGTTTGTTTGTTTTTTCTTCACAGTGGAGGCACCGATATGAGCCTGTCGAGGCCATCCAATGTGCGCGGACAAACTGAATTTCGGAACTGCGCAGTGCTGTGCCACCCTCCCGTATTGCCGGTACGTGGTGTGAAGATTTCGACGAGGCCCGTGCAGATTGCGGCATCCGAGTCGTCAGGTGTGTCGCATAGAAGTCGTGAGTGACAAAGCGTGATGTAATGTTCCCGCGTGTGTTAATATTCGTGCGCGACTACACAACCACGTACTTTCTCCTTGACGTCTATTGCGTGGCTGGAGTTGGTAATTCCTGCATTAACATAATGCAGCGAGAGACGCAAGGACAAGAGTTTCGTCACTGCCCAAATTTTCCGTTTGCTACCCTGCAATGGGGAAATGGCAAAGAAGATAAAGGGTAAGAAAGAAAAGAAAGAGAGGGTGAAAACAAAAACAAAGAAAGATTAAAGAGAACATACACACACTCTCACGCGCAGGAGTGCCATAGTCGTTTAGCGAGATCAGTTGACCGCAGAAATACCAGCGACGCCTTCGTCGCTTTCTGGCTGGAAGTACGAACGTTATGGCAATTGAAAATTGATTGTTCGGAAAGCGGCTAGTCATCGAGGTGTGTTAACATTAAGGTTTTAAAAGCGATGCAATTTACATAGTTAAAATATACAACTGGAACAATCGTACCTCTGGTACAATGTTGTCAGAGGCCCACAGTACGGCTTTAAGCTCTCCCGTAGTAGAGTACCCTGTACTCTAAATCGTTACCCACTTTTTCAAACCCCCCCCCCCCCTTATTGCTGAGAATTGTTGTCACTGGGAACTGTAGGGCACACAATGAGACCCGACGTGTGCAATGTCGCTGCCGCAGTGATCACAGGCAGCATCGTAAGCCATGACGATTCGGTACACATAGCTATTCGTGAATAACTCTCTACTAAGCCACAGGTGGCCCTGGACTGTTGTTTCGGATAGGGATTGTCCGCAAGGAACTTGAGGTTGAAACGACGAATTCAGATGGCGATGGCGGAACGGTGCATCAATGTGTGAATATGTCTTCATTTTGCTGTCTTTCTTTCATTTGGTTACGGCTTGTTTTGAAAACCATGACTGAAATACAGGTATAAGTAACGTTCGCAAAATTTTAGTGTTGGTGCTGGAGCATCATTAGTAATGGTTACTGTCATCTATAGCAACAGTGATTCACGATATCATTACTAGCTGCAGTTATCAACACACCTACATGACAAAGAGACAGCAAGTGATAGTGACACAGCGTTTTTTTTTCTTGAGGATTGAAAAGTATATATTGCCGCTTACATGCTCAAATCTTCCATGAGTCCCTGATGCTCGAAATGCCCTGTTTTTGTTGTATGAGACAAATTGAAACTTTTAACCAGGAAAGCTGACAAGGTAACACATAATCGCTCTCTCTCTCTCTTTTTTTTTCTTGAAGTTGTTCGCATGATAGCCAGGAAGTGAGCCTTTTAACGGTCCCTGCGAGCACATAACAGCTCTGATGTTCGGGCAGCATATAAGCTCGAGGTATCCATTGAAGTCAGAGGTAAAAAAATCTCCAGCAAACAATTTCAGCCAGCATGGCTCGGCGTGGTCAAATTTATTTCGCTTGCAGAATTCAGCTGTTGCTTTTACGACACATCACGTCCTACATCACTTTCTTAAGAAAATAAAAAGTGCGACGGCGTTCACACTTAAAAAAAGCAGGTTAATAGCTGTCATTGTTGATAGTGACTACTGACACATCAAAGCAGTGAGCGCTTTCTCATGACGAAGCATTTTTATAATTTGGTTTCAAATGTATTTATATAATATTGACTACTGCCGCAATGAATAATTGTTATTAGGCATGTTAAATTAAGTTCTTTATTGTATTTACCCTTCCACAGACAAGTGAGTGTCTGTCTTGATGGGCTGCATATAAACAGAGATTTCATTCTGAAAGCAGCGCTCTTCTCACATTCTACATTGTTTAGACCATGCAGGCCAGTGTGCGCTTAATGATTAACTAAAGAGTTCTTAAATTTCTTAGCGCGATAGTGTTAAAGAGCTCGTTTCGCAGAAATTACAGCGTTGGTGTCGGCGTGGCTGGTTGTAGAGCGAAAAATCATCATCCTGGCGTGACCGAAAAATTGAGAAAGATGTGAATAAAATTCCGTCTCTGCTCGGGAGCCGAGTTCCGGTCGTTTGCGCGGAAAGCGGGTGTTCTACCACACAGACCACACCTCTGTTTTGAATGCAATGAAACAACTTCCTCTGCTTCTAAATGCAGTGAAAGTAACTTTCATGCTTTGCAAACACATGCATCCTGCGTACATGATTAACAATTCAACATGAAATACTGCCTTAATAATGCGTGGTGAAAGCGTGCATTGCCACTGGGCGTCAGAACATGGGATTACTATATTGATTTCGTAGTTTAAATCCAATCACCCACTACAAAAAGCCCACATGCTACTGCATCCTTAAGGCGTCGTAGTGGCTGCATAGCACGGTCGAAAAGATTTGATACATTAAGTGTTCGAAGTACGCACTAGAAACGGAATATCGCTATCGCTATTAACTTTTAAAAGTGGAGCTTATGGGTACCTTTTTTTAACCTGAACTCAAAACATCTGTATGATTATTAAAGGTCACCAGCCAACGAAGAAGAGCAATGAAAAAATTCGACTGATCTCCCGTACCTGGGAATTGACGTTATGCAAAGCATCCAGAGAGAAGGTGACCGTTCTGCAATTTCTTTTTGATTGAGCAACAAGTCTAGAAACGGCGCTAAATATATGTACAAATGTTGCACGCCCAGACATATGTTGAAGAGTTTTAGATGCTTATAGAACCAGTGGTTTGCACTTATGCAACGATGTCAACGGGAACATGCGTATTAGCAACACCAGAAGCTGCTATCAAGCGCTGATGCTCACCAGATTCTGGCCATGGACACTGCTACATAAACCAACTTCAACGCATGGCACCCAGCCACAATTGACGTTAACCCGAGTTGACGGTTGTATCAAAGAAGTACATATGTAGTGTTTGTAAAATTGGGTAGGCAGCACTGCAACCACTATTGACGTTTCACGAGTATTAGCGTCTATTTGAAAAGTAGTTCGGAGACCTGGCGTACCTCTGTGGTAGAATGCTCGACTGCCACGGAGAATTATTTGGTTCGATTCCTGCAGGGACCCTGAAATTTATTATTTGCAATCGTCGGGCGTCAACTCTGCCTACGTCACGTTTTTCTTAACAATGTCTTTTATTTTATGCTTTCGTTGGGTCGACGCTACCGATGTAGGGTATTGCTTAACGCTCACGCGTTAAAATTTCCCATGTGTGTTCTCGTCATTCCTTGGTAAATACAAAGTGTCAATCACCGGTGGCACATACCCTCATGCCAGTGGCACATACCCGCCTGTAAGTATGTGCCACTGTCTCGTGGGAAGTGTTTGACGACGTACGTGACGGAGTTGTGACATTATTCAAGTCTTGACCGGTGCGTCATGTTCGTCAAACAATCTTACCATCCCATGCTAATTTTGGTTCACGCCAAGTAAGGGGGTGCCCACGGCAGCACCCAAACGTAAGTGGCTAGATAGATAGATAGATAGATAGATAGATAGATAGATAGATAGATAGATAGATAGATAGATAGATAGATAGATAGATAGATAGATAGATAGATAGATAGATAGATAGATAGATAGATAGATAGATAGATAGATAGATAGATAGATAGATAGATAGATAGATAGATAGATAGATAGATAGATAGATAGATAGATAGATAGATAGATAGATAGATAGATAGATAGATAGATAGATAGATAGATAGATAGATAGATAGATAGATAGATAGATAGATAGATAGATAGATAGATAGATAGATAGATAGATAGATAGATAGATAGACAGACAGACAGACAGACAGACAGACAGACAGACAGACAGACAGACAGACAGACAGACAGACAGACAGACAGACAGACAGACAGACAGACAGACAGACAGACAGACAGACAGACAGACAGACAGACAGACAGACAGACAGACAGACAGATAGATAGATAGATAGATAGATAGATAGATAGATAGATAGATAGATAGATAGATAGATAGATAGATAGATAGATAGATAGATAGATAGATAGATAGATAGATAGATAGATAGATAGATAGATAGATAGATAGATAGATAGATAGATACGCTCAAATTAAAAAAAGAGAGAAGTTTCCGGTTGAAGCCATAGCATTTCGCACACCCCTTTTCCTAGTGTAAAGTAGCGAACCAGGACGATCCCCAACGTAGCACACGCAAAAACGAGAACACGAAAAAGACGGGATGATTTACACTGAACATGGAACTCTAATCTCTATGTTGTAACGACATTGTTAATAGTGTCTGGACTTCTTACAGCTCTTTCATCCTAGAGTGCTATATAATTAAAGTCGATAAACCTTTTTTAATCATGTTGGAAAATTATCACTCTGTGTTGTCAAATGTTCCTGGGATCTAGGTGTTCTTGGTTTTGCCTGGGCTGCAGCAAAACAGACCAACTAGCTCATTTAGCCGCCCTTGTCGGCTTTCCTTGCGACTAAACTGTCTGCCTTTCTCGCATTTGTCTTTCTTGCTGTGTGGCTCTCTCTAAATCATTAGTGCGACTTTTCATCTGCACTGCAAGTTTAAAACTTTTCAGATGTGACAGTTGGCTGATAACATGCGTTATCCTTTTCTCATCCTACTGTCGTTATTACGCAGGTGGTGTCGTCAACGTTAGCTTCTACCAGGTGGGCCAGATGGTGAAGAAGGCGAGCAGGCCGGGCTTGGCATGCATCGACGATGCAGCAGCGTGATCAAGTGCAACCCCAACGCCCCTCTGCTCACGATTAACTGGTCCTATAGGCACCTCCACCCCAGCTTCCTACAATCACCGCCAGAAAGAAAAAGACATTATCCTAGTTGCGCCCCTTTTCGACTATATTGTCACTGGGTCGTGACGTGGCCGAAGACAGGAGACTTCGTGTTGGGATTTAGCTGTTTATTGTGGCGAACCTGTGCCCGGTAAACGGAAAGTCCAATTACAGCAGCAGTCTTGCACAGATAGCTGTCTCGGACTGATAGCGGCGAACGGAGCGTGGGCCTTCGATCAACAACAACTGACAAGCGGCGAAGCGCGTCGGCATTTATACTCTTGCCATCGAATGTTCTAGCGTTATCGCTGGCGGTGGCGTAGGTTCCAGAACAATCTGTACCGTTCGCACAGTGGGCGTGATCTTATCGAAATGATCTACTACAGTCCGGAACCTTCTCGAAAACTGCAGGCGCGGTTTGCGCTGAGAATCGTGTGGTGTTTTGGGACGATAACGAAAACTTGGGAAATGGAACGTGGCATTGCCCCCCTCTCAAAAAAGGCATCGTCCCGGTGCTTCAACTAAAGATGAAGGTACAATAATAATGCCAGAAAGTACTATGAATAAATTACGATGAAACAATAATACAAAAAACACTGTTTCAGTTTGTTACCGCGCATGAAACGGCTTGAGGCGCGCGACATGCACGACTTCAGGTCGCAATCGGCGTCGTTGAAAGTTCATGATGCCGTCGGGGACAACCTCGTAATCAAGTGGGCCGAGACGTCGAACCACCCTGTACGGTCCGAAGTAGCGTCGCAGAAGCTTTTCACTTAGTCCACGTCGGCGTATCGGCGTCCACACCCAAACACGTTCACCGGGCTGGTATTCCACGAAGCGTCGTCGAAGGTTGTAACGGTGGCTGTCTGTCGTCTGTTGATTCTTGGTACGGAGACGCGCAAGTTGTCGGGCTTCTTCGGCACGTTGAAGGTACTCGCTCACATCGAGGCTTTCTTCGTCGGTGACGTTGGGTAACATGGCATCGAGCGTCGTTGCCGGGCTCCTTCCGTAGACCAATTTGTATGGAGATATCTGCGTCGTCTCCTGCACCGCCGTGTTGTATGCGAAGGTCACATACGGAAGAATGGCGTCCCACGTCTTGTGTTCGACATCGACGTACATTGACAGCATGTCGGCGATCGTCTTGTTAAGCCGCTCGGTGAAGCCGTTGGTCTGTGGGTGGTACGCTGTCGTCCGGCGGTGGTTTGTTTGGCTGTGCGCCAAGATCGCTTGAGTTAAGTCGGCAGTGAATGCCGTTCCTCTGTCGGTGATAAGGACCTCCGGGGCGCCGTGACGTAGGACGATATTTTCGACGAAGAACTTAGCTACCTCGGATGCACTGCCTTTTGGCAGGGCTTTTGTCTCGGCGTTGCGGGTGAGGTAGTCGGTAGCTACCACGATCCACTTGTTTCCGAAAGCCGACGTCGGGAACGGCCCTAGTAGGTCCATACCAATCTGCTGGAAAGGTCGGCAAGGTGGATCAATTGGCTGCAGAAGTCCTGCTGGCCTTGTCGGCGGTGTCTTGCGTCGCTGACAGTCCCGGCATGTCCTCACATAACGAGTGACGTCGGTGGTAAGACGTGGCCAGTAGTACCTTTCTTGTATCCTCGCGAGCGTGCGAGAAACACTGAGGTGCCCTGCCGTCGGATCGTCGTGCAGGGCCTGCAGGAGTTCTGGTCGCAGAGCTGAAGGCACCACAAGGAGGTACTTAGCTCGAAGCGGTTAAAAGTTTTCTTTTGTAGAAGACCGTTTCGTAGGAAGAACGACGCAAGTGCGCGCTTGAATACCTTCGGGACTTCGGTGGTCCTGCCTTCGAGGTATTCAATTAGGGCCTTAAGTTCCGGGTCGGCCCGCTGTCGTTCAGCGAAGTCGTCTGTAGTTATCGTTCCCAAGAAGTAGTCGTCATCCGGGTCGTCGGGTAGCGGTTGGTCGACAGGCGCACGAGAGAGACAGTCGGCGTCGGAGAGTTTTTTGCCGGACTTGTAAATGACAGTAATGTCATATTCTTGAAGTCTCAGGCTCCATTGTGCGAGGCGACCTGAAGGGTCCTTCAAGGTGGCTAGCCAACACAAGGCGTGGTGGTCGCTCACAACTTTGAAGGGCCTGCCGTAGAGGTAGGGGCGAAATTTCGACGTAGCCCAGATGATGGCGAGGCACTCCTTTTCTGTTGTGGAATAATTTGCTTCTGCTTTGGATAGCGATCGGCTGGCGTAACTAATAAGCCTTTCAAGTCCGTCAGCCCTCTGCACAAGAACGGCACCAAGACCTACGCTGCTTGCGTCAGTATGTATTTCTGTCTCGGCGAATTCGTCGAAATGGGCAAGTAACGGAGGCGTCTGGAGGCGATGTTTAAGCTCCTGGAAAGCGTGTTCCTGTGGCGTTTCCCACTTGAATTCCACGTCGGCCTTGGTAAGGTTAGTGAGACGATCGGCGATGCAGGCGAAGTTTTTCACGAACCGCCTATAATAGGCGCACAGGCCCAGAAATCGGCGCACGGCCTTCTTGTCAGTGGGCGGCGGGAAGTCGGCGATGGCGGCTGTTTTCCGTGGATCGGGACGAACTCCAGACTCGCTGATAACGTGCCCCAGAAACAAGAGCTCCTCATACGCAAATCTGCACTTTTCTGGCTTCAGTGTGAGTCCGGATGTCTTGATGGCTTGAAGTACAGCTTCAAGGCGCCGAAGATGCTCGTCGAAACTCGAGGAAAACACGACGACGTGGTCCCAGTACACAAGGCAAGTCTGCCACTTCAATCCTGCCAGTACTGTATCCATAACGCGTTGAAAAGTTGCAGGCGCTGAGCAAAGGCCGAAGGGCATCACCTTAAACTCGAAGAGGCCGTCCGGTGTTATAAACGCCTTCTTCTCTCGGTCTCTTTCATCGACTTCGATTTGCCAATAGCTAGTCTTGAGGTCCATTGACGAAAAGTACTTGGCGTTATGGAGCCGATCAAGTACGTCGTCTATTCGTGGGAGGGGATACACGTCCTTTCTTGTGATTTTGTTCAGGCGGCGATAATCGACGCAGAAACGTAGGGTCCCATCTTTTTTCTTCACTAACACCACGGGGGATGCCCATGGGCTCTTGGACGGCTGGATAATGTCATCCCGCAGCATTTCATCAACTTGTCTCTTCATGGCCTCACGTTCTCGCGTCGAAACCCTGTACGGACTCTGACGGAGTGGTCTGGCATTTTCTTCGGTTATGATGCGATGTTTCGTGATTGGGGTCTGACGAATTTTCGATGACGACGAAAAGCAATCTTTGTATTGCAGGAGCAGGGCCTTGAGCTGTTCTTGCTTATCGTTTGGAAGTCTGGGATTGACGTCGAAAGCTATGGGTGGGGCTTGGTTCCTCTGAGCAGGTTCCGCAGAATAGGCGAGGGCGAAAGCACTGGTGGCTTCGACAATTTCTTCGATGTATGCGACCGTTGTTCCTTTGTTCACATGTTTGTACTCAATGCTGAAATTCGTGAGCATAACCGTTGCTTTGCCTGCCCGCAGCTCTGCAATTCCTCTTGCGACGCAAATATTGCGGGTGACCAACAGATGCTGACTGCCTTCAACGACGCCTTCGAAGTCAGGTGATTTAGGAGCGCCGACTGAAATAATGACGCTTGAGCGAGGCGGGATGGTGACTTGTTCTTCCAGCACATTCAAGGCATGGGTCCTGACGGCGTGCGCGGCGGCAGGGCTGCTTCTGTGGATAACGTTATCGACTTTGTTTTTAGGTTGATGACAGCACCATGGAAGCATAAGAAGTCCATGCCAAGGATGACATCTCTTGAGCAACGCTGTAGGACTACGAAGTCTGTAGGATAAATACGGCCGTTAATGGCGACTCTCGCTGTGCAGATTCCTGCAGGCGTTACGAGATGACCTCCGGCTGTGCGGATTTCAGGGCCTTTCCAAGCTGTCCTAACTTTCTTTAACTTCGCGGCGAACGACCCACTGATGACAGAATAGTCGGCTCCAGTATCGACGAGAGCGGTCACACTGTGGCCGTCGATAAGAACGTCGAGGTTGCTAGTTCGCCGTCTGGCATTACAGTTAGGGCGTGGCGTCGGGTCACGGCTGCGTCGGCTTGTTCCGCTGCTTCCATGTTGCGTCGTCAGGCCACCTTCGGTAAGTGAGCTTTCGCCGTCAGGGCTTTGCCTGTTGGGCGTTGTGTTCGGAAAGCTCCGTCGCGGCGTCGTCGTCGTCGGAGGATCTCCGGTAGTTCGTCGCACAGCAACCGCACCTCCACCGGTTGCTGCCCTTAGTTTCCCGGATACGGGCTAGGAGACCGGCCCCGCGTCGGGCCAGAGTACTGCCGGTGGTGCGGTGACGTGCGGCGGCTGGGCGACGGCGAACGCGAAGGGCTTCTTGGTGTCCACCGAGTCCCTGTCAGGTAGTCGGCGATGTCACGTGGTCGTTCTCCTGGCTGTGGACGCGGTGTATTGACGGCGAAGCCACGCAGTCCCATCTGTCGGTACTGGCAACGGCGGTATGTGTGCCCGGCCTCGCCGCAGTGGTAGCACAGTGGCCGGTGGTCAGGCGTGCGCCAAACGTCGCTTTTCCTTGGCGCACTGCGCTGGCCCGCTGGCGAACGGTAGGTCGTCGGTGGGGGTGGTGGCGGCGGTGGTGTCTGGCGACGGAAGTGCGACGGGGCGGTGTTTCGGCGTGGACGGGGAGGAGCGTTGTGGCGCACTGCAGCGGCGTAGCTCATAGTTTCTGGCTCGGGCAGCGGTGTGTGGGGAATTAGAAGCGATTGCCGAACTTCTTCTCGCACAATGTCGGCGATCGAATCCACTTGAGGTTGCGCCAAAGGCAACAGTTTGCGCCGCTCTTCCCGCACGATCGCTCGGATCATTTCACGCAGGTTGTCGGAGTCACTGGCTTGAGCAGCAGCGCATTCTGGAGTCAGGCGACGATTATACTGTCTGGTGCCCATGTCCAGGGTTTTTTCGGTGGTGGTCGCTTCGGATACAAATTCTTGGACGGTGTTCGGTGGATTCCTCATTAGTCTCGCGAAGATCTCTTGTTTGACCTCTCGCATGAGGAAACGAACTTTCTTCTCCTCAGGCATGTCTGCGTCAGCGTGACGAAATAGGCGGGTCATCTCCTCTGTAAAAATTCCAACCTTTTCATTTGGTAGCTGAACCCGGGTCTCTAATAAAGCAGCGGCCCGCTCTTTGCGAGCGACGCTCGCGAACGTTTGCAGGAATGCGCCACAGAAAACATCCCACGTTCGGAGCAAGGACTCCCGATTTTCGAGCCAGGTCCTTGCGGTGTCTTCCAAATAGAAGAAAACACGACGCAGCTTTTCGTCATGGTCCCAGTGGTTGAGGGCGGCCACACGGTCGTATGTTTCTAGCCAGGACTCCGGGTCTTCGAACGATGACCCATGGAAAATTGGTGGTTCCCTGGGTTGATGAATGACCATCGTGGGCTGGGACGCTGCGGTTGTCATTGTCGCTGCAGTCGCGGTCATGGCCTTGGTCTTCCGCGCCTTGTCTTGTAGAAGCCCGTACTCCGGTGGTAGCCCTTGCTGTCGGCGGCTTGTTCGCTGCTCCTGGTTGGCGACGGTGTCTTCTCCGCGACGTGGGCTGGGTTCACGGCTTGACGGGGGCGTCCGGTACATGAACGAAGCAGCACCTCCACCAGATGTCACTGGGTCGTGACGTGGCTGAAGACAGGAGACTTCGTGTTGGGATTTAGCTGTTTATTGTGGCGAACCTGTGCCCGGTAAACGGAAAGTCCAATTACAGCAGCAGTCTTGCACAGATAGCAGTCTCGGACTGATAGCGGCGAACGGAGCGTCGGCCTTCGATCAACAACAACTGACAAGCGGCGAAGCGCGTCGGCATTTATACTCTTGCCATCGAATGTTCTAGCGTTATCGCTGGTGGTGGCGTTGGTTCCAGAACAATCTGTACCGTTCGCACAGTGGGCGTGATCTTATCGAAAGGATCTACTACAGTCCGGAACCTTCTCGAAAACTGCAGGCGCGGTTTGCGCTGAGAATCGTGTGGTGTTTTGGGACGATAACGAAAACTTGGGAAATGGAACGTGGCAATATCATCACCATTGCTGTTAACCTCACTAATATTAGTATAACCACGGCCATCAAAATTTTTTACAAGTCACTAGGCCGGTGATGGTGTTTCCAGAGTTCTTTGGCCACAACAAACATTGTGGCGAAGCTTTTAGGATCAGTATTGAATAAACAAGTAGCATTGAAACAAGTCGTATAGCGTGCTTTTATTAATATTATTACGCAGTTGTGGGTACTGCAAAGTAAAATTCTGCACTCTATATTTTTGCTGACATCATAGGCCCCGATAACAGGCATGCACTGTTCGCATATGAGTGAAGTGGTTGGTCTTGGTTGTTTGACAGATGCATCGCGTGATATTGACCGGAGTGGTGGCAAAAGTTTATCGACAGCCCGTATTTGCGACCGCCGTACGTAGCACCTCCGTCGGCTGCAGGCCAAGTGTTCAAGCCCTCTTTCGAACATTGACGTCAGGATAAATCAAGGAGAAGCACATGCTATGAACAAAAAACTCTATAAACGGGCGCCGATGAACGGATGTACAGCCGCGGCCAAGTCTGTGTAGAGCAGGTGAGCAGCCAGTTTTTTCGCTCCACGGCGCGAAACCTTGAGGCAGTTTCGGGCTCTTAATTGGTGAATCAGGAGCACTCGTGTCTCGGTTGAGAGGCTGACCACATCAGAGCCCGATACGCATGCCCCAAGGCTTTGCACCACAGAGCAAAAACAGACTGCTTGCGTGCTCTACACAGACGTGACCACGGCTGTGTAGAGGGACGCCTATCTGGCTACAACGCGACAAATTTAAAAAAGTTGGAATCGTCATCAGAAGACGCCAGAAACACGCTTTCGGTGAATTTTAAACAGAAATGTATATCGTCCTAGCGTAACAGACTGGTAGCTGTTGCGGGCTACCTTCGCTCCATAAACCAGAGTCGGCGGCGTATCCCATGAGCGTAAGAGAACTCTGGAGACACGGCGCACTTAAACGGTTGCGTATAGAACTACCGGCACAAGTAGTAAGACGCCAAAAGGAGCAAGACAGGCTCGGGTCAGAGCGTCCTCGAAGACTGCAGGTGAATGTGAAACACGAAAGCTGGTGTCGTCTGCGTCCACAATGTCGTTTCATCTATCCACGCACCTGGAGCGTTGTAACAGAAGAAAGGAAGAAAAACAAAAAATAGAGCCTTGGGAGGGAAAAAAAACAACAAAGACTTGTGTGGGTGTTACACTCCACACCATCGGCTCTACTCGTCCTGTCCTCTCCGCACCCCTTGCCACACACTCTCAACGACAATACAAAAAAAAAAAAGGCCCCCCCATGTCATCTATACGCCGTATTGACTCACTTGTGAAACTTACGATGCGCGGCGTTTTTTGCCGGTTGACACAGCTCTCTGTGTCCTCTACATGTCACTGTGCCAACGAACGAGCTACTGCAGCAGCCAGCTGGCATACCTAGACTGTGTAAATGCGTCGATGTCGAGTGTGTTGTGTGAGCGCATGCGCGCATGACAATTGTAAAGAAGCATGCGTCAAGGAGGACGACACGGGCTACGGCAACGACTAGGGAGAGACGCATGGACATTTTTTTGCAGTTTTTTATGCAAGAAAGCGCAAAGTTGTGTTCTTTGCCTGAGTTCTTTGCGTGTTTATGTGTGTACAATATGTATACCAGCGTATGTGTTTACGCGTAACTCTCTCTCCTGCGCTTCTTTCTTTCTGGTGTCATTTTCCTTCTATGTTTTGTCATTTATGCACTCTGCTTTTCAGGCTTTACCACATTGTCGCGGATTGCCTAAACGCATCAAAAAATAAGCGAGCAAGAGAGAGAGAGAGAGAACACTTGATTTTAATGTGACTGTGTTGTGACAGAGCTCGACAAGGGTTTAATCATGCCTTGGTATCGTTTTTATCCTTTTTTTATTTTCATCTTTAAGTGCTCACGTTCTTACGGTGGGTGACCTTTGCAACGTGCGTCGGTCTGAGTACTTGTCTCAGTCATGTTACGAAGTGAAACTGTCCTTTCACGAATGGTACACAAAAAATCACCGCTTCAAGAAGCGTCTTTTAGACGAACCATTAGGTTTCAAGAACCTTTTTTTTATTTCTTTTGAATCCACCGCCGAAGTGCCGTTGAAACCAGTGCTAACGCATTTCGGTATAATGAAATATTGAGCATAGCGCATTTCAGTTCTACGAACATATTTTGTGATACCAGTCAATGCCTCCAATCACAAGTACAATCGAATTTCCATAGCCTATATTTACCGTAGCCTTCGCCAAGAGACATGGAACATCAGCAAGTAAGTTTAGCTCTATCCTTGGGCCGTTGATGTAGCATATGCGGGTGTACTGAAGGTTCTTTGTCAGCAAGGTGTCGACTTTGTTCGGGTGGGAGGATTTAGCGCGGACTGCAAAAATAGCGGAGTTTTCCCCACGAAGACGGCGCGGAGTAGAACTTGACTAAGCGTTTCGGAGCACTACGTGAATGCTTTTTCGTGTTCTTTTTTTCGTCGCAGAAGTCAAAATAGACTCATTTAATCACATAAAAATTATGCATTCGCCCATACATTATTTTTTACAAGTGAGCGCGCAGCCAACCTCGTTTCACCGTGTCGAGAAACTTCCTCACACCGCGGCGTGATAGGCGCCAGCGTTATATTTATATGAATGTAAATAACTTTTGTACCTATACAAAGCTAATATTTGGAGTATTATTTTAAAAGAAGCATTCTGTCCCAAGGGTACATCAATTTTTTTTTCTTTACCTTCAACCTGCTCAGAATAGCATTGATGTTCTACGGATGTTCGTTCCTGTTGTTATACTTTTCTTTGTTTGTTTACTTTTCCATGTTATTAGAAATAAACGTTTCAATTGACATTAACTCACTTAGAATGGTCAATTTTTTGTCTATCATTTCATACCCTACACTATGGCGTCAGTCAATGTCTGTGGCAGGAAAAATATATTTTCTTGACTACCCCAAGACAACCGTTTTTTTCCACAGCCAACATATCTTGTTCCTAATGCACTGAAACATCCACGTTAGAACACATGTTCTTGCGGTGTGCTTGGTCCCTGTCGAGAGCCATCAACTTGGCCAAGCAGAATGCGACCCTCCGTAGCCCCCTTCTGGCCAATCTACTCCGGGCTGTCCAGCAGGCCTACGATGCGGCCGAGAGACTTGGCCTTCCGGTTCGTACACGGCCGACTGTGTGTTGAGACACAATCTGCAGCACATTCATAAAGTTTTTCATATCATACTATACAAAATTGCAACTCAAGATTACGGAGTTAGACAAGGAGAGCAGAAAGGTGGGTCTTAAAATTAATCTGCAGAAAACGAAACTAATGTACAACAACCTCGAAAAAGAGCAGCGCTTCGAGATAGGTAATAGTGCACTTCAAGTTGTAAAAGAATATGTCTACTTAGGGCAGATAATAACCGCAGAGCCGAACCACGAGATTGAAGTAACTAGAAGAATAAGAATGGGGTGGAGCACATTCGGCAAGCACTCTCAAATTATGACAGGTAGATTGCCCCTATCCCTCAAGAGGAAGGTATACAACAGCTGTATCTTGCCGGTACTTAGCTACGGAGCAGAAACCTGGAGACTTACAAAGAGGGTTCAGCTTAAATTGAGGACGACGCAGCGAGCAATGGAAATAAAAATGGTAGGTGTAACCTTAAGAGACAAGAAGAGAGCAGAGTGGATTAGGGGACAAACGGGGGTTAAGGATATCATAGTTAAAATAAAGAAGAAGACATGGACATGGGCCGGGCATGTAGCGCGTAGACAGGATAACCACTGGTCATTAAGGGTAACAAACTGGATTCCCAGAGAAGAGAAGCGGGTTAGGGGGAAACAGAAGGTTAGGTGGGCAGATGAGATTAAGAAGTTTGCGGATATAAATTGGCAGCAGCAAGCACAAGACCGGGTTAACTGGCGGAACATGGGAGAGGCCTTTGTCCTGCAGTGGACGTAGTCAGGCTGATGATGATGATGATGATGATGATGATGATGATGATGATGATGATGATGATGATGATGATGATGATGACGACGACGACGACGATGATGATGACTATACATAATAGTCAACCCTTGTCGAGTTGGCAAACTTTTACTGTACTGCCAGCGCCCGTACTGACCATCGCGTCAAGTCGTGTAAGGTGTGACAGCTCAAGACGTCTACTGATCGGTTTTCCTTCGTACAGAAATCAACGCAACAGACAAAGAAGACGATATTTCTTGAGCACAATCACAAGTCCACGCCGCTTTTTTTTTTTCTAACAGAAAAACTGTGTCAGCTAGCCGTAATTTGTGTGTGCGGCCTGTCATAAAACTATCATCATCATAAACGTGTACGTGCCACAGAAACTTAGTGATCCCCTCTGGTCTTTCGATAACGTTCTTCGTATGTATGTACCGCCCTATTCACCACTGCATGGTCCACTAAAGCTAAATAAGTGAACCGTTAGCCCAACAAATGGCAGTGAAACGACGGCTGCCAGCTGAAGACCCCAAGTGAGTAGAACGAGAGTATAGTAGAAGACGGGAAAGGCAAAGACGGCTGCGAGAAGACACCAAAGCGATGGGGGCCTCCGTACATTCATGTAAGCGGGTATAAACTGTCAATATTTGTGGCACATACCCGCGTACAGCGGCCCATAGTATATAGATATGAATCAGGTATGGGCCAGGATTGTATGGAGGAATAGGTTCAAAGGGGTGGACAGACAGAAAGACAGAAAGACAGAAAGACAGAAAGATAGAAAGACAGAAAGATAGATACATAGATAGATAGATACATAGATAGATAGATACATAGATAGATAGATACATAGATAGATACATAGGTACATAGATAGATAGATAGATAGATAGATAGATAGGTACATAGATAGATAGATAGATAGATAGATAGATAGATAGATAGATAGATAGATAGATAGATAGATAGATAGATAGATAGATAGATAGATAATAGATAGATAGATAGATAGATAGATAGATAGATAGATAGATAGATAGATAGATAGATAGATAGATAGATAGATAGATATAGATAGATATAGATAGATAGATAGATAGATAGATAGATAGATAAATAGATAGATAGATAGATAGATAGATAGATAGATAGATAGATAGATAGATAGATAGATAGATAGTTGATAGATAGATAGTTGATAGATAGATAGATAGATAGATAGATACACAGACAGACAGACAGACAGACAGACAGACAGACAGACATACAGATAGATAGATAGATAGATAGATAGATAGATAGATAGATAGATAGATAGATAGATAGATAGATAGATAGATAGATAGATAGATAGATAGATAGATAGATAGATAGATAGATAGATAGATAGATAGATAGATAGATAGATAGATAGATAGATAGATAGATAGATAGATAGATAGATAGATAGAAACGCTGAAAATATCTGCAGTTCGCTGAGAAATGGTTGGCATTGAAAAATAATAAATGAGGTAGGGAAGGAAGCTACATTGACGAATTTTTTTTTTATATTGGAGTAAGTTGAGGCTTTAATAAATAAACAAACAATCAACCATGCAAGTGCAGCAAATGACATTTTCCGCTACACCATGGTGAAAATCGAACTCGAGGTGCCGCGTTGTACGTAAAAAGTTCCCAGAAAGCAATCACTAGAAGTTTTATAAAACGAAATAAGAAGTGATGCAGTGTCCCAGGCCAACGCTCTAAAATAGTCGCTCCCCTCCCAGCGCCCTTTTTAAATTTGATAACGTTGACGTTTGAAAAAATCTGCCAATATATTTAATCATATTACCACGTGGCGGCAGCTGCGAACTGACGTTTATCGAAACTGGTTAGCATATCACGAATTCTGCCAGGAGGTCGATCTTAACAGCACCCGCAACGTCTGGGATATAAAACCTTCCACATACAAACACATGCTCTGGAAATTTCAAATAATAAAGGTTTTATTCCTGGCTTTTTCATGAGGTGGGATGATTCCCTACACAGCTCAGAGCTCGCGAACCAAATGTGGGAGATCCAGCAGGCCCGCAATGAAAGCACCGTGTAGGTAGCGCCTGGACGTCTCAACATGCGTGAGACTAAGCCATGAAACTGCAGCACACCGAATAAAATTTTTGTCAATCAACCAAATAAATCATGTCGGTGAGTCCCAAGAAACCATGAATGGTGTCCAGCCAAGCTTTCTGCGCAAGTTTGTTCCGCATCAATTGAAGCCCGACATTGTAAAGTTTAATGAATGAATGAATGAATGAATGAATGAATGAATGAATGAATGAATGAATAAACCTAAAATTTTCAAAAAGGGCACAACAAGAAAGTGTCGAATGCCGTAACGTCCGGATTCTAGAATTGGCTGTCACTGGCTGAGGTAGACAAAAATCTGTGTATTCGAATCAAGTTACTCAGAGCATTCTTTCCAAATAAAGACGACTGTGAAAGCAAGCACAACTCGCGACTTCTGTCGCTTCCCAGTCTCCTATTTACTCACGATGGTTTTAAGCGAAACATTCCAACATTTAGCTAATGCCAAACTTGCGTCGACACTTGTGCACGTGACTTTGAAAAAGAACCTAAGGTGTCCAAATAGAGATTCATTATTTAATAAGTCAACTTCGCCCCAAACTTGCCAAGCAAACTCGACGGAAGAAAGGAACGCATCATGTCTTCTGTCAGGTAATCGATAAATGTGCGGACTACATCCAAGAACCTCCGAGAGCCCGCAGCTTCTCCGGAGAAAAATATCAAGCAAATAAATAAATTCATTTTTAGCACCACCACCACCACGACGTCCTTCAAAACGATATCATGGTTTTGGGAAGTAAAACTCCAGGTATTTTTATTATATGCAGTTCATGAGGTACTAATCGATGTTTATGCGTCAATAAAAAAAAAGATGCCGTTGTGTAGAAAGAGAGAAAAAAAAAACAAGACAATGAAAGGCACAAAGGCCAATCAGGATCCAATTAGCAACCTTATTCAAGTTCTGCAGGCCCGTTTTTCCAAATTTTCCTTTACTCGAAAATCGACCTAAGTGTTTCTTGAGGACTGTTGCACATTACATAATTAAGCGTCGACACGAAACGCTCTTCGAAAGGAGAGAATCCTCAGTGTACTGAAAGCCTAGACGCTCCCCTGAGCGCTCCTCAGATAGCTTGCACGTAAACATGACAGGCTGATTGATATGCGGAGTGTAACGTCCCAAAATCATCATATGATTATGAGAGACGCCGTAGAGGAGGGCTCCGGAAATTTCAACCACCTGGGGTTCTTTAACGTGCACCCAAATCCGAGCACACGGGCCTACAACATTTCCGCCTCCGTCAGAAATGCAGCCGTCGCAGCCGGGATTCGATCCCGCGACCTGATGGTCAGCAGCCGGGTACCTTAGCCACTAGACCACCGCGGCGGGGCAAACACGACAGGCGCATCGTCATTCGGCCACTTATTGATATTCGCTGTTTGTGTTCACCATGTTTCCAATAAATTTGCACGTGAGGCGGAAGTGACAAATTATGTGCCATAGTTTAGGAAACCACCTGAATCCTATGAAAAAGTAAAGTAGCGCAGAGTTCAAAATCTTGTTGCTGCCGCGGACGTGCTCAGTGACACCCTTTTATTAAAAGCATTTCCCTAGCTTCTTCGTGTAGATGTACAGTTCTCATGTAGCAGTACATAAGTATTCATCTCTAGCTGCTTGAACGCATAGAAATTTGTTTACATGCTCGAACTATTCATTTACGTGTCAGGTGGATTTCCCTTTTTCCATGCGAGTTCTTTTTTTTTTCACCGATTCTCGAGGTTCTTCAGAAATTTCCAAAGCTGCTTTTAAGTTCGTGGCGCAATCGGCGGCTTGGAGTTTGTCACAACACGGGTTTTTTGTTTCGTGCATTGCTCTTTGCTTCCACAGAACTGCCATTTTGCGATGGTTTTCTACCGCACGTTCATACTTTTGAGATAATGACTTAAAGTGCTCCCTCCTCTTCCGAGTAAAAATGACACGCTGGGTTTTTTTAGCAGCGTTTTTTTTTTCAATTTTCATCGCAGAAATGGGGCTAAATACAATGGATATAAAATATGTGCGTGCCAACATAAACCACGGAAAGTTTCATCGGGTGCCATGCGCACCAACACACCATGTGTTGTGTCGTCTGCCATATCCGAGGACCTTTGCATGGCGACGAGCCCACATGGAGGTGGGTAACTTAGGTGAACTTTCACACTCAAATAACTACGTCATTAAATTCAGGGGGCCCTCTTTTTTGTGCTGTTGTAGGACTAACCTAAATGATCTAGAGGTGCGCTCCGACGCTTTTACTAACAGACGGCGTGCGCAGAGCGATGCAATTCTCTGCAACATTTTGTTCGTCTGTGAAGCATTCGTTCCATGATAACGTAATTTGGGCGATTGAATCTGTGCCACAAAAAATGATGGCAGCGGGTCAAGGGGAGAGTCGGCTATACTGGTCTCCTCTTTTACAAAGTTTTACACCAGTTGGCCGCCCCATAGCAGAATATTTCTCTGCGAAAAGCGACGACTCTCTGCTTGTTTCCATTTCCAAAGGATCGCCGTGTCTGCGAGCTACTACTGATCCCGTTGTATACAGAATAACATACACACTGTACGTACGTGTGTTGTCATCTTAGATACGTGTGTCAAAGATGTGATAACGAAACGTGCTACCATTCACTCTCATAAAAGGCTTTTATGTTGTCAGACGCAATTACGTTAGCACCTCTGTCTCCAAAACACAATAAATATTTCCTCCACTACACCACCGACTCAAGAAACATTACAAAATAGTTTAAAATTGAAAATAAATATAGTAATTCTTCTTTTCGATGCTACCGGGGTGCTTTGGACATATTGCTTTGCCATAATCTCCTCCCTGTACCTATCTGAAGTACTATGGAGTGAAGGACGCTTCCTTGAAGAGCTCTATCTAGGAGCAAACGTTCACAAATATTGACGAATACGACTCGACCATCGAGAAGCAGTTTTTTCCACTCCACGGATTCAAGAAAGGTGGGGACGACTCGAGGAACGTTTGTGCATACGGGCCTACCAGAGCGCAGCCAAAACTTTTTCTCGGCGGGGAAGGGGTGGGTGGGGGGTGTTGAATTATGCTTTGTGTATGTTTATGCGTGTGCATCAAAACTTTTGAAACATTTCAGGGAAAGGGGTTGAACCCCCCCCCTTGACTATGCCTGTGCGGGTCTATAGATCAGCAGCGCACATAAACGACCAACACACAAAAAGGAAACACTCGGCAGCGCCAAATTAAAACAATTTATTATATTTGTTTTTGTTTTTCGCAGAGGTGGACTGCATTTGTACATTGCACATGTAAAGAAATATTGAACACTTCCCGTAAGCTTGAGAACACGGATAGCAACAATTGTAACTATTTCTCATATACAATGGCAGTCGGCGAAAACACATTGATCACCTAACCTCTGAATCATTTCTGCTTCTATTGCATCGAGCATTTGTTCGTTCTTATGTTTGCTTATCAGACCACGTGTAAGCTCATTTTCGAAAAAGTGGAGAAGCTAAAGAGTCACGAGAACATTCGCGCGAAATGATAAACGCAGAAATGAGTCAGAGGTTAGGTGATCAATGCGTTAGTCTATCACGCTATTTAAGAAAGAGTTACAAATCTCAAATCTTGCAATCGGAGTGGCCAAATTGATAGAAATATAGGAATTGTTTATCTTCTTTTGACGTGCGCAACCAAATTGGTTATTCTTTACACACACACACACACACACACACTTATATATATAATGTAACCCATTTACTTATAACAACATTACACTGCCACGAAAATTCCATTTTTGTAACTGGTAGTTGCTGGAGTGGGTCGAACAAAAAAAAATTGCCCGCAGCTTCCCTCGGGGGAACACTGAGGAGGATGCGGAGCATATAATTGGTTAACGGGGTGTTAAAGTGCGACTTACTTGGGTCGATGGCTAAATTGGTTAACCTGGTTGTGAAATGGGGTGTTAAATTGCGACTTACTTGGGTCGATGGCTAAATTGGTTAACGTGGTTGTAGGAGGGGGTGTTAAATGAGTGAACACGTACATACGTATGCGAAAGGGCGGCGCTGGTCGAAGGGACGTCGATCATTGTGTTTGTGGATTCGTTGGAATTCATTTCACCGCGACCTTGGACGTCGACGCGCCGTACAAACCAACCGACGAGCGGCAACTGAGCGAGCGAGCGCCGACCTTGAGTATATATACAGCGCGACGGCACATGCACTGTCAGCTGTCGAATGTTCGAGAAGGGGGAGAAGCGCAACGGCGCATGCGCGCGCGTCAGCTGCCGATGTTCTCGAAGCGCGACGGCGCATGCGCGCGCGTCAGCTGCCGATGTTCTCGAAGCGCGACGGCGCATGCGCGCTACATTATACAGCTAGCGAATGTTCGTGAAGAGGAGAAGCGCACGCGGTGTGTAGAGGAGGAAGGGTGCACAGATGGTGGAGGAGTGAAGCGCGCGCGGTGTGTAGAGGAGGAAGGGATGCACAGATGGTGGAAGAAGGAGGAGGAAGCTTGCGGACGGCGCCGCACTACAAGCCTCGAGTATTAGATGCTCCGCATCTAAAAAAACAAGAGGATGGCAGACTGTTGTGAGAAAGCTGTAACATTGGATGAGATATACGAACAGGCATCACTAATTGTGATTACAAGCCTGTGCCAATGTTTCGCACGTGCTTGAAAATTCGGACGCTTTCACAATACCACCTCAAACTTCTATAACGAATGTATCACAACACATGAAGCTTTTGACACTGAAACTATTCCAAGTCTCCACTCTTTACCCGAATCGTATGCCCGAGAGGGTATTGGTAGAAGCCACCACCATTCACGCTCCGTAGCTCGACTGTAAATTTAGCTTTGCTGCACTTGTGAAACGCTGTGAGGAGAAACGTACGGCAAATTTGAAAGGGCTCTCGGGAATGTTTGGATTGTGAGCGAGGGCCCAGTCGCTCCAATTTCACGCTTTCTTCTTTCTCCTCGAAGATTTTGCAGTACATTAAATTTCAGCACGGACACCCAACAGCCAGAATTCAGTGTTAAAAATAATAACGCGGCATGCGGGCATTGCTGTAAAGGGGTTATTTAAACATAGAAAGCACAAAAAGTTGTCGGTGCAACATCTTATTGTTATACCCGTATACCCGATATTCTTAAAACTATTATTGTTATTAGTAGTGAGTTTAAGGTAATTAACCTACTTGTACATTATTTTCCAAAACTTTGGGACAGCGTGATGTAGTAGGGAGGTAATGTGATTTTCTTATCCAGCGTAGGGTAATTTCCACTTTCCACTCGTAATCGATAAGCGAAAGAATGTAGATGATCGATGCCGCATCTGTGAGGGTGACTTTCCTAAAGGTACCTGAAGACTACATTTCTATTTGAATAAAAGTACAAGCATCTCGATTGGCATGTCCCTCGCATTAGACAGAGACGAAGGATAAAACGTTCCGCATTACTGTGCTAGAATTGTGTTTGCCATCAATTTATATCTATGTTCAACCGTTCGTTAACTGCGTGTATGTATGTCCTTCAGACTTCATGACGATGCCTCGTCCCAAATGAAAAGTGACAATCGGCATCGATGCGAGATATACCAAACTTAATCATATTAACGACATAAACTCATGAAGTCCTGATGCCACAGAACGCCAGAATGGGTGACGCCATATAGCAGTCATATTGACGTCACTGTGACATGGCAATGTGACATCAAGTGATCGCGTCACTCATCACATTGCACTGTCGCTTGGTCATCGATGTCACGGTCCTGAAAGAAGGTGAAGTACGAAATACATGCCATGTATGCGATGCTGAAGGAAGGCCACGTGTTTGATCAACACCAGCGAGTAAAAACACAACCCGTCATTTCCTGACCTTATACGCATGCATGTTCATTTCAGAAGATTGCGGCCAGCCGAGCTGCGAGCATCATAGACTGAACAGACATGAACGTTTGAGTAGGGTGGTATCGCGCGGAGACGCAGGCAATTGAGAGGCCCTAGGTTCCCTAGCAATAAATATTTCTTTCAACTCGACTCTTTTGCTGTATCTTGCTTTGAAGTTCTCCGTACTAAGAAAACCCTAACTCACTTCAAACAGGAAAGCGCCTCCCGTTAAAACATCTTAAAGGTCATCCTTTCATATCTCGTTTTTACCCTTTCAGTAGTTACCAAGAACCGGTCTTCTTTCGATCCGCAGCCATTCCATACACTCCATTTTCACCTCTCTGATGTTTCGCTCAACGCTCATTGTTAGCATTTCGCTTACGCTGCCAAACGTATACTTGCTAATGATGAGACTCCTAGGTGTTTTTCTCAACTGTAACTGAATTATTTTCCCGTACAAATACCGACACACTTTTACTTCTAATCTGTTGTGTTTCATATCCATTGGTCTTTCCTTGAACTGATAATTTTCAAACCGCCCCTCGAGCCATTACCGCCTTCAGCGCCACCACCCTTCTGCATGTCGTACAGTGACGTATATAATTTACTTTATTATTATTAGGTGTGAATTAAAATGCAGAGTAATAAAAACTGATTTAGAGTAATAGAGAGTCATTTTGACTATGACGTAGGGTATTTTCCAAAAACTGGTTGGCTACATGTGTTGTGTGTTGGGGGGAGGCTTCTAATAATTTTTTGCAAGTCAGCGCTGTCATGCGTTCTCTTTCTGTACCCTGGTCGTTTAGGAGCGCACAGTTTGATTCATAGGCAGTAGTTCAAACCCCGGAAGCAATACGTGAGAGAAAGAAAGAGAGAGGGAAGAAGAAAAATAGAAGAAAGGGAAAATGCAGGGAGGTTAACCTGGTAGAAGCAACCACTTTGCTTCCCTGCGTATGGGTGGAAAAATAGGGGTTGTAAAGAAGACAGAGAGAGAAAGAGAGAGAGATAAAAACGAAACACACACACACACACACACACACACACACACACACACACACACACACACACACACACACACACACACACACACACACACACACCCTCGCAGGACCTTCATATTAGAGATGAGCCGAGGGGCCACTTCAACACAGGAAGCGCAGTAGTGCTTTTACAGCCTTGTATTCAGACGTTAGGTCAAGTTGATAGACAAGGATTCGTTTTTACTAAACAGTTCGGTCGTCTACGTTATCAAACGCATCGCAAAAAGCCGTTCTTGTAAACAGTACTGTAGGCATTCACACAGAATATGTTGAAGTTTCAACACTGCTACAGTATAGTCACATGCTGCGTTGTTGGCCATCCATATGCGGAATGCGTACATGTGCGTAAAAGCAACACCCAACCACAGCCTACACAAAAGGGTAGCGTCACATCGATGAAGTCCTGGAGGAATTTGAAGGCTGAAAGTGGGATCCAAGGAATACAGCTTTGAGTGGTTGAAGTGCGCTTGGTTCCAGTGCGACGAAGTGCATCGACGAGCAAATACGTGGAGCTTCTATGTAGCGTCAGTCCTAGAGAGTTGTAATAATATTTCACTGTTTTCTGTGTGCGCTGAACGGGCAGCTTGAGTGGCCCGTTCATTGCCGATTATCGCAGTGACTTGGGAGCCATTCAAAAGTTATTTCATGTTCTTTTTCAAGTAAGCGCTGGGCCTCTTCTGCAATCTCAAATGTCAGCTGCTCCTACGGGCTGCGCCGTAGAGGTGAATGAAGGAACTGCAGGTGCTGCCTTTTAGTCACCTAAGATCATCCATTTTTGTGGCCCGTTGTTCAGTAACGATTGTAATGCTACGTGAAGCGCCGCGAGCTCTGCTGCTGTCGATGTTGTCAGGTGTGACGTCTTAAATTTAATTGTTGTGGCTCTAACAGGTATTACGACGGCTGTGGTTAAGCTGTTCGGCATATCAGAGCCGTCGGTGTAGGGTAGGATGGTGTAAAATGTGACAAAAATTTTTAAATAGAGAATTTCGATTTTTATTTCACTCTTTGTGATTAAACATCAATGCAGCAACTTTCCTTTGAGCGCGAAGTATGTGCTGCATAAGTATTTTTATGTTACCAACGTTCAAAAGATTGTTTTAAAATATACATAAAAATTATCCAGATATCGAATTTTGCCCAGACATGTGGGGAAAAACGAGACACGACGCGGGGCAAAACGAGAAAGGGCGATAGAAATTAATTCTTTCAATTTATACCGTAGAAATACTTGAAAATCACTCTGTGAGTCCTTACGCAGTCTTAAAGAGTCCAGTCCTTGGGCCCCACGCATTAAATCTTGACAGAACGCTGTGTTATGTTGCTCTGAAACTCATAGCAGATCAAACACCGCCAGTCTTTCTTCGTGCTAATGTCTTTTGTTTAACGCTTTCACCTGATCGGATTATGCAATAATGGGAGGCTGGATATGTTTGGCGTATCTTCTTCGCCTCTTGCCGTTTTGATGCAGAACTACTCAGGTGTTTTATTGCTTTTATCTTCGTTCACCGGGCTTTGTTAGCAATAAATATAAAAACTGTGCTAGATTGATATGTCCTAGCGTTTATTTTTTTTTCAGTTAGAGCAGTGGAAAAACGTCGTTAAAACTCAATTCCAGGACGTGTTTGTGTACTGACTCGATTTAGAGATTCCGCCATTTTCTATCGTAACTTGAAAGGAACACGGAATAACCTTGATGCAGCGCGAATAGAGAGCGTCATGGCATATAATACGTAATGAATGTATATTAATGATTCGATTGATAAGACACTCTCCAAGGCAATCGAATGTCTTTTTGTCACGTTTTCCCTCTCTCACATACCATAACTTTAAGAAATACACACTGTTTCCCAGCAACAAACAAGCTAAACATTTCGTGTTATGTAGCTCGCTGACGAAAGTAATAAAACAAATATTTATGCTGCTGCGCAGGAGTAGCTTTTGCCGAAAATTAGGCCGAGCAGAATTTCGCCCTCTTATGACGGGTCATGAGCACATTGACACCAGCAGCGCATTTTTTCCCGTGCGAACGCTGTGAGCAATCATCACCATTTACACATGAAAGGTAGACAAGGACCAACTTTTGCCCCGCCACGGTGGTATAGTGGCTAAGGTACACGACTGCTGACCCGCAGGTCGCAGGTTCGAATCCCGGCTGTGGCGGCTGCATTTCCGATGGAGGCGGAAATGTTGTAGGCCCTTGTACTCAGATCTGGGTGCACGTTAAAAACCCAGGTGGTCGAAAGTTTCCCGAGCCCTCCACTACGGCGTCTCTCATAATCATATGCTGGTTTTGGGACGTTAAATCCCACAAAATCAAAAAAGGACCAACATTTATTGCTCGAAAAGATAAACACAAAAAAGTAGTTTTTGTATTAGTTTACAGAGTCCGGTAATGTCAAAATGCCGCATTTTGCCCCATGACTCATTTGAACCCACCCTTCCCTTTACGTGCGTTGAACCTCTGTACTTCTGATATAGTAGGAGCAAAGAGGTGTGTTTCAGAACCTCCTATGTAGCAGCTGTTTCATTTGATTCATCCAAATTTGAGACAAATTCGTTAACCAGTTGACTGGGATGCTGGTATACATATTAACTATCCAAGTCACGTTATCCTGCAATGTCGAGGCGGCGATCCTAGGTCTGCCACAATTTACCCTCAAGGTCGAGTCATTTTTGTGAGTACGCCTTGTTAGATTTGAAACTGCTTACTAATTCGCCCACAAGGTGAGAGAATCCAACGCAACATAAATGTAACAACAGATGTTTATTTGGATGCCGACATAAGTGTAGAACCATCTTGAATGCTTCAGAAGTTTCGCTTAGATGAAACTAAAGTTCGAAAATAAATCTACCTAGAAAAGGTATTAAGACGCATGGAAAAAATAAGCAGCAGCCACTCGGAACTTGCAGCCCCAGACGAAGCCCCGCAACAACGTCGCGCGAGCGGCGTTAAACGGCTTAAGTACGAGCGCATTAAGGAAAACCACGCTGCAAACAATGCACGATAACTTAAATAGACATCTTCCTTATTCGACGGAACGGATGGGTCAGTGGACGCGAGCAGCGGGACAAATGGTTTCCTTACGAGACGAATAAATAACAGAAACGAGACGCCATTTTTTTTAGGACTCGCGAACAAACCACGACGTACGCACATAGCCGTCTGCATACCTCCGTCACGTCATCTACCCTTTAGCCGCATAAGAGCCAGCGCCTATTACGCAAACGACTTACGACAGACCACAGCACCATGTGCTTAGGGAAAAAATTGCTCGTGGTATTAAAGGGTCCTTCAATACGCGCTTCTCTTCAGCTTCAGCTTACCGCATTCCCCGCCGAGTAGTCTTCCTTCTCCTTCTTTCTGACTCTCTCATACTAACGACTTCTTTACTTGCTCCCTATATAGAGAACCGCCTACGGTGCTCCCGTGAACTCTTGCTTGCAGACGCCCTTGCGAAAATAGGGGCCATCTGGTCTGCGCTACACTCAGTATGAACTCGGGGCAACGCACTTTATGGTTGACAGTAGAGACGGCATATGCACGATCACGCTATTTGCGGAGGCTGACGACGCCTTGCGAAACCTTGAAAATGCGTTTAGACACGTGATTTTTTTTTTTTTTTGAGAGCCAGTTGTCATTCACCCTGGACAATGTGCTACTGTTGCGCTAGACATAATAGCCTTTTCTAGGGTATTGCGCATTGTTCATCGAGCGAGAACCTTCCGAGAACCTTTGTATTTCCATATTTTGTTTCTTCACATTCTGTAATTCGAGATGCCTCTTAAGGTGTCCGTCGTTTGAGTCGAACCGTGTTGCGTTCATCTTGCAGGGTGCTAAGCGAAGTAACAGAGGACCTGCGCACAGCCTTTATGGAAGGTCACAGCGCCGCAGAAAACTACAGTAAGCGACCAGTCTACAGGACTGAAAGAAAGCGACGATCATCGCATCATATTTCCTACCCTAGACAGCCGTGACATAACTTGCCTAGTGCAACAAATACTTGCTTGCAGCGTTCGTCACATCGTTTATTTGTGGTAGTTTTTAGTTGTTTTTTAATAGATTTCTCTCTATTTCTCCGTTCTCTTCCCATCGCATGTCTCCCACCCCCATGCTGGGTAGCAAATCGGATGCTGATATCTGATTTCTTTTCTGCCCTCCTCTTCATCTTTCTCTCTCCTTCTTTTCACAGTCCAGGAATAGTTACGGTTGTAATTATGGTGCTCACTCCTTAGGTATACAACACAGCATAGTGATCGGCTGCTTACACAATTAACTGCCACTGCTGCGTCTAACAGAGATAGAACATAAGCGCTTTGAAATTGTATACAGACATATTTACTCATCTTTGAAAGTCCCACAGGCAGCCTCAGATATATAACTCAGATATGAAGACAAGTATACATGGCTACGTGATCTTTTCTCCCAGGCACCAGTTCAGCAGCTTGTGGGACCGCAACAGGCCTTGCTTTGAAAATTCCGCAGCAGAATACTATGACCCAGACTCTGAACCGAGCTGGTATGCAGCGCTGAATACATTAGGGATCATGGTTGTAACTACAGTAAAAAAAAAAAGTTCAAGGCGGTCTTCTTTGGGTGCTTGGGGACTTAGTTTGCCCCGTCAATACACCAAAGATAAGGCCCGAGCGATCGATACTTTTGTCTAAGGTTTAACGTCTGGCGCAACAGAATTTGCACCCAAACTATTCAAACCACCTTTGCGTTTCCCGGGTGGGTCCATTAGCGCGGATACTGGTTACCATACCGCTGCGTATTCGATACCATCAATCGCTGCTGCTTGGTAAGGTGGTTTAGGCAACCTCGTATCTTCAACGGTTGAAAAGAGTACCGCTAGTGCGGCTCTTTGCAAACAGAAGAACAAAACCGAAGAGAAAGGCATCATTCCCTCTCGCTCGAAGTCCGCTATTTAACATCTAGCATTTCAATCAATGAGTTGTGTTGTTATTCACCAGCATCTTCTAAATACACACTCAGAGAAGGATTTAAAGCACTGTTTCGGCGAATACTCACGCGTTGGTGTCACTGGACAGAAAGAGAAAAAAAAACCGTAATCAATGCAGCGTCTTCAAGGTAATCGATAATGAGAGATTAAGTAAATTGACAATTCCAAAAGGAAGAAATGTCTATCCACTATCATTCGTGATCTAAACCACCGCATAAGCCTCGTGTTGCATAAGCACTTAGCAGTTCAGAAGGCGTCCACCTGTACAGACTAAGAGAAAAATCGGCGTGAACTAATACATGGACATTAGAATTGAAGAGTGGTACTCGTTCATCGTGCACTGAGTGCATTGATGTGGGCGACACTAAGATCAGATTCTACTGTTCCTACAGGAACTTCCGTCTGAAAAAGGATAATACAATGATGCGAGAAAAACAGCGAATTCTCTAATGAGTACGTTTACAAGAGTCCTCACAGAATGACAACAGATATGCAGCCAGAAAGTGCGACCCGTTACAACTAACGACTTACCTTTCTACTGAGACAAATATGCGAGAAACTAAGTAAACGAGCAGCGTGCAGTGGAGAAGCCATCTAAATTTATCCTTGAAGGCATACCGCGATTCCTCGCCGGTAAAAGTCGTGTCGGATTCATAACAATCTCTGCAAATTTGCTTCCTAGCAGAAGTTAGAGACGAGGACGTCCTGCAATATTTTCTGGTCCAGACATTCTTTTTCCCGCTCATTCACTTGCCACACGACGAGCAAACCGTCATCTTCCTCTTTCCCGTGCTCGCTGCATCCGTGCGGCCAACCTCGCGCTCGCAGGTTGCCCCACCATTCGCCTGGATGGCGCTCTCTGTTCGTTCCGACTGCAACGTCATGGTTGCTTCTCTTCCTATCACTCTCCCTTACTCGTGACGTCACGGAGTATTTTCCTTCCTCTCCTTTCCGGTGTGAGATCTCCTCCCCTCTTGCATTGTAGCCAGTGGTCAGAGCACAGAGGGGTCGGAAGTAAAAAGCAGGGTGTGAGCATCTTTCAGGATGACAGAGGAGGGAAATCTCTCGAAAGAGAGAGAGTGTTTATAAAGATCGCCTACCCTCCTCCTCGGGACGAGAGCGCTCACCGCGGGCGTTGAGCCGGCCACCGCTGGTGCTCATCCGGACTCTCCTGAGGCGGCGGCGGATGCAGCGGCAGCTGACGGCGGCAGTGCCACGCGCAGCCCCACCGCTCTCTCCCTTCTTCCCACCTGAAGATGAGGAAGAAGAGCGGCGCGTCTCCCTCCTCGACTCGCTCTCCGCCTTCCTGCTGCTTCCTCCTCTGACTTTCGCTTCCCACCCCCCAATTTTTATTGTCCGCCCGGGAGGCGCCGCCGCGGGATGCAGCAGCCGGCAACGGCGACATCGTGGTGCTGCTCTCAAAGTGCTCCGCGCTCGAGTCGGGTACACATCGTGCGGCGCTCCCTCTCCGCTCCGTGATCCTCGGCGCGCGTTGCTTTGGGCCAACGCTTCCCCGTGGTTCGCGGCGGCGTGCGCGTGTAAACGCCCCTTCAGTGGGTCGCCCCGCAGGAGTTCGTGACACTTGTCGTGGTGTGAACAGGAGCGGCGGTGACAGCGTGTCCTCCCACTTCCATCTAGACAGTTCGACTCGCTCAACAGCACGCTAACGGCTTCGACCGGAGTGTCGCCAAACAAACTCGTCCAGCACCGTTCCTTGAGTTCGTGACAACGGAGAAAACAATCCCTTTGTGCGCATTTTCGTTTAAATTGGCCACTCACCTAGTTCACCCAGAAAGAAACCTACTTCTTGCCTGTCCTTCGAAGTGAGGGTATTGTACATTGCTGGTTCCTGACAACGCACCGTAAGTGACCATTTCAACTTGACACCCAAGCCCACCTCCAACCAAAGCTCTGCGGAACAGTCAGTGGAGTCATTGTTGCTGAGGCAGTTGCGAACTTTCAAACAGTCAGAACGCTCGTGTGTCGACGGTTTGTGCGGGCTAGCAAAGTGAAATCCTGGTTCTTGGCCTAGTTATCCGCGTCGCTCTTTACGGGACGTCCCAACACAGCGGCGTGAGGACGTACATCTGAAAGCCTTGGAGTAGCTCGAGATCTCTCTTTCGGTGACGCCGTGAAGCTGGAGTTGGCCGTTCTGGCCGAAATCAACCAGTCGTCATGACGCCAAAGTTAAAAGCGGCCTCCGTCCTCCTAATGTGCACTTTGGCGGGAAGCTGCATTGCAGGTAAGCCCACTTTCAGCTCTTTACTTCTCGAAAGGCCGACGGGCCGCTGCACTTTCGTCCTGAACACAAGCGACGTGTTATACAAAGGAAGTTGCCCCGCATCAGCCACGTGCCCTAAGAATTTTAATTTCGAAGATATCGATAACGGCACCTATGCGCACGGGTGAAAAATGTAGAGTGCGATAAAGCAGCATCGGACTTGCGGAAAGCGATAAAAATACTCGCTGGCAGAGCGAAAAAACAACGCACAAAGCAAGTGAGACACTTGCTAAGGTATTGACTTGTTACGTCATGTGTCAATATTTAGTTACAAATATTTATAACGTCGTACATATTGAAAACTCTTTTTCCTGCTTCCTGCGCGTATGCCTGAGTGCACAGCGGATCTCCGTGAATGAAATGCGTGCGTGAAACTCTCATCCATGGAACATAATTAAGCCGCCCTCTTGCGCAATCTCTCGCGCCAGGTATCGGACGCTGTCACCAGGGGACGGCGTCAAAAGCAGTATCACATTAAATAACTTATCCCTTTGGTGTCACGTCGCACCGGAACACTTGTATCGTTAGTCTTCAACGAGAACATAGTGTTCGAAGGCATATATTATTGGCTTCTGGTTTGCTGATGAAGATAGACATCGTAACGTCCCAGACACTTTCGTGGAAGATGAAGAACTGCAGACGTTTCTTTCTTTTTAGTCCGATTCATTCTATGCCGATCACGAAACAGTAATTGCCACAGTAGCACATGAAGCGCACTTTTCTTTTTCAAACTAAACGGCATAATCTCACGTTGAATTTTACTGCAGCAGCGCAAACTCACCGGATGCCAAGAGTAACAAGTTCTTACAATGCGTCAAAGAGGCTGGTTGCTTAGCGAAACGTTTACTGTGTCACTAAGTTCAGAATATCTATACCGGCATCGATTAATATATGGTGTTCGTGCCATGAACAACAGACTCTGTGTTGAGCCATAACCAGGAAATCATGGAGAATGCGTTTATTCAATGGTGGGAGGACATTTGGGGGAGAGATGCTTCAAAAAGCGCTAAAAACACTTATTGGCATTATATTCTCTACATTGATCAGTAATCAAGCATTCATTTCTACAATAATCATGGTTACATGGGAATTATGTTATTAGCTTGCGTATTTTTCTCTCTGCAAAGAATTGACATTTCGTAAGATTAGACGGCACTTTGTTGTTGTCCTGTGTGTTCACCGTATTATGGATAAGTTGAATTATACTCATATAATGCTAATAAATCACTGCGGTTAACGCCAATAAGGGGGCCTGCGGCCTCGTCAAGCTGTGTAAAATGGCAACTTTTTCCGCCGTCCGCTTCGGGTCATAATACTGAATTGATGCGAAAATGAAAGTCATTGTGATACACATACCAGCACAAAATGTTACCATTTGGCACAATGCTTCTCGATGCGTTCACCAGCGAAACGCGCCCACGTTATGACGTTATATTATGAATAAATGTCGAACGAAAAGTTTCCGTTATGTACTTGGTGTTCCTGAGTCTCCAACAAACTGCCTGACTGAATTGGCGTCTTCGATCGATTCTCCAACTCGTGGAATTGAACGTTTCACGTAAACCAAAGTAGGGCGCGTAAACTAGAGTATATAGGTTTTGTCCTCGTTTTTTTTTTTATGATTACGCGTTACAGAGTCTAAACGAAAGAAAACAAAAGGTGTGGATTCTTCTCAGCCGATTCTATTTCTTTCTTCTGATCACGATATCACAGCTCACAAAGCGAGGTGATGTCGGCAGAGTATCGCTCAAACAGCACACGAAAAGGAATGATTTGTATCGATGTACATCGGGGGTCCTGACACCAATTGAGACGGGAGGCAAGTTCTATGAAACCGACACAACAGGGGGCAATACGGAAAGGTAATGGAAATGGGGGGGAGGGGTGCTTTGCAGGCCAAGTGAGGAATCTCGGCGAATGGACACTGATTCGTGCAAATGGATTAGAAATCACGTATATTTTCAGCGCGCACGTCACGAGAGAGAGAGATATATATATAAAGATGCAAGGAAAGGCAGGGAGGTTAACCAGACGCACATCCGGTTTGCTACCCTGCACTGGGGAAGGGATAAAGGGGAGAAAAGAGGTTGCAGAAAGATGAGAAGGTACGCACGTCACGGAGTTGCAATCAATCATATATGTTACAAGCGAAAATTTCATCATGGGTCAAAACTGCCATGTCGGCTTTTATATGGGACGTGGCAAGGGAAATGGGGCAGAGGGTCTTGACGCGTTGCCTGTAGCGCGTTGACCGTCTTGACGTCTTGATGCGTTGACTGTCACGTGGGCCGCATGCAGCCCCCCGATTAATAGGTCTCCAACTCCTGATATAGATGATTGCGTTGTAAGTGGATCCGAGACACCTCGTGGCTGACGGAAAACGCACGCGGGTGAAAGAGAATAGATAATAAAACAGTGTACACCGCAGTCGAAAAGCACTGTTTCGCCGGCTTCACGCAATTAGAAAGTGGAATGTTTCCTTTGTTTCCGCTTTCTAAATAAACGACCCGCGCGCATGCGCGCGGCCGTCGTCACGTGACACGACTCACGGACGTTCGGAAGCCCCGCACTGCGAGTCACGCCTGCTCGTGATTGTATACGCAGCAGCGAGGCTCTACTGTTGGTTTCAGGGAAAACGAGAACTTGCGCCTAGAGATGGAGATATAGTGCGTCTGACTCCGCAGGGCTATTTCGGTCACTTGTCCTCAATTTAGCTTTTTTGTGCCGTACTAATGAGCACTGAATATGTTTTTTTTTTCTCTCAAAAACTTTTTTTTTTGTCAGTTCAAGTTGTCGATCTTCTGCTGTTGCACTCGATCCCTGAAAAATTTAGAGTATAATGATCAGCCTGTGTGACTTTTTTTGTTTATTTAGTGCATATACGACATCAAATAAGGCAATCTGCTTCGCGCTATGGGAACATGCTTAACACGCTCACATGAATACGCTCATCATTGTCGTTTAAGATAAGGGACACCGTAACAAATATAATCAGATTAAAATGTTCGTTTACGCTTAAAAAAGTTTGGTTTTTATGTCTGCGTTCAGAAGACTCAACCGTTCCAGTATTATCTCAGATAACACTTCTTTTTTTTTTCTTTTGCGCACACTGCATCATTTTTAAAACGGTCCCGCGTCCGCTAAGGTTTTGGGACCTAGTTTCAAATTAAGTCATCTGACATTAAATGTGTCAAGGTACAGCTAAAGCAATATGCATGTGCTGAAGTCAAGACGCATTTTTGTGAAAAACGCTTCGTTCGTAAGGATTTCTAAGGTCTAGTGCACTTATTTTTGTAGTTTTTATGTTGCTCCATTGAAAGTGGCAATAATACAACTTAGTCGGTTGGCCACATTTTAGTTAAGTCACTTCTCTTTGCATTTCGGCGGAATTAAATTAAGGTGGGGTTTGAAAAACAGAAAAGAAACACTAATGATACGTCCTTCCTTCTTTTTCTTGAGATTATTTATTACTTGAAAGGCCCTGAAGTCCATATAACCAATTCTTGGCCAATCCCCCGTTAGTATGGGCCATAGTTCAGGCATCATCAGTGTCGTCCAGTTTGGCGAAGCAGTCGAATAATCACGCCAGAAAACAAACAACAAAAAGAACATAGTTTTAACAGCGCATTCAAACGTGTTTCTAAAGTACGACACCATACGGTTTCAGGAAAAGAAACGAAAAAAAAAAGAGATACGAAAACCAAATTACTAGACTGTTGAGTTTCTGGGCCGATTGGCTAGAAGCTATATGTTAAATGTTTCGCTGCGACAAAAGAAACAAGACATTGTTCAGGTTACCAGCACTGCAAGAGATAAAATTGCGTGAGAACCTTTGTATCGAGTAGGCCCGTGTGTCAAGATTTGGGCGCACGTTAAAGAACCCGAGGTGGTCGGAATTTCCGGAGTCCCCCACCACGGCATCTCTCACAATCATATGGTGGTTTTGGGACGTTAAACCCCACATATATTTCAATCAATCAATCGACCCTTGTAGCGATGGAAAGCAAAAAAACATTTTTTTTAATCAGTCCAGGCAGTCTCCTTTTAAAAGCATTCGTCACTTTATCAGTAATACCTAGTAATACACTTCTCAAAGAATGCAGTGAATAACTCTCTTCCGATGCTTATTAGTACAAAAAGGATAGACTGCTTTAAAGCGTGTCACGAATTCTATCAAGCCGTACGTCAAATTTATAATTTTTGGAGAGAAGAATAAAATAAATTTCTTTTGATGTCGAATGCCTGAAGATTAACTTACATCTATGCATTGATTGATTGATTGATTGATTGATTGATTGATTGATTGATTGATTGATTGATATGTAGGGTTTAACGTCCCAAGAGCACCATATGATTATGAGAGAGGTATGGAAAGAAAAATGGTAGGTGTAACCATAAGAGACAAGAAGAGAGCAGAGTGGATTAGGGAACAGACGGGGGTTAAGGATATCATAGTTGAAATCAAGAAGAGGAAATGGACATGGGCTGGGCATGTAGCGCGTAGACAGGATAACCGTTGGTCATTAAAGGAAACTAACTGGATTCCCAGAGAAGGCAAGCGGGTTAGGGGGAGACAGAAGGTTAGGTGGGCAGATGAGATTAATAAGTTTGCGGGTATAAATTGGCAGCAGCAAGCACAGGACCGGGTTAACTGGCGGAACATGGCAGATGCCTTTGTCTTGCAGTGGACGTAGTCAGGCTGATGGTGATTATTATGAGAGACGTCGTAGTGGAGGACTCCAGAAATTTTGACCACCTGGGGTTCTTCAACGTACACACAAATCTGAGCACCCGGGCCTACAACATTTCCGCCTTCATCGGAAATGCAGCCGCCACAGCCGGGATTCGATCCCACGACCTGCGGGTCAGCAGCCGAGTACCTTAGCCACTAGATCATCGCGGCGGGGCATCTATGCATTGATGTCTAGGGCAAATGTACTGCAGGCTTTTCAACCTTAAGCTGAGAGAAATTCATCGCAGCTTTTCTAAAGTCAATATTGTAAGCTCATTTTAAACAAGTAAACACTGTACAACAAGTGCACGGCACAACGAAATGAATGCATTGTACCTTGACACAACTGCTTCGCAATAAGCAACTAATTGGCTGGACTTAATTTTTTATTTGTGTTTTTTGTTGCTTCAATTGTTGGTGTTTTCTGCGGCATCAAATTGGCGGGCCATAGACGGTGACGCTTTGCTCCTTGTTGACCACCATCACTACTTTCGGGAGCGTTGAAAAACTTTAAAGCATCAACGCTTTCTGAATAATTAGGCTTAAAGTATACTGTAAGATATTTTGAAATAATGCTGAAGCGTTCTTCCCAGAATCGCATACTCGCCCAACCAATGGCGGTACCTGTGGCGCTTCAAGGGATGATGAGGGCATATCTTTCCCGTGCTGTGGCTTGTCTATTGTGCGTGTTCATACGAAAAGCGCTGCGTCGACATTTTTTGATTCGCAACGCATGCAGAACAACTGCAACGCATGCATTCGAACACTCTGCTTGCAGAAACAACAAACTGTCATCAGTTGGGCTAACTGCACTGCAGAAAAGCAAGCTTTACAGTCAATGGAGTGGGTATATTGCCAATACAATCACGTCTATAATATAAACAGCGTTGTCATAGGAGGAGGACTAGTGTCATCTGCAATGTCGCTGCCTCTCGCTTACGCACGGGAAAAAATGATGCTCATCCGGAGAATATGTTGCTGCCTAGACTAACTGACAACAGCCAAACTGACGTAGATGCTCAGCAATGACTCCAACGTGAAATAATAAGTGCACGTAGTTAACCTTCTGTGAATGCGTGTTACAAACAGACTGCAATGTCACGTGAACTTAAGAAGCTTAGCAGTTCACCAAGTGCGCGCGCGTTAAAATTACGAATACTCACGACTCGCCTTACTGGCACGCCCACGTCGTCACGCCGGCGGTGACGGAATAGGTCACGTGCATTGCGTAGGCAGCGTCTAGAGAACGAAACGTGTCGAAAAACCTGTCCAGCTACATGTCACGCACAGCCCCTTTTGACCCCAAACAGCAATGACTTCACGGTGTGACACCCATCTGTTAAAGGGGGAGCGACACGAAAATTTTCTGTTGTTTTATTTTTGAGTCAAATAAAACCCCAAGCCCCCAAGATCATAGGAAATGTGCTGGTAACCGTGCATGCACTCGGAACAAAAACACTTCAAAGATATTCCTGAAGGTTATAGTTTTCTCTGCACCTTGACGTCGAGACACCCTATAAGATTATCGTAACGTACCCGCGCTAGATGTCGTGAAGTATGCCCGGCCGCTTCAATCCGTGGCTCCGTTAGTGAAGTGTAAGCGTCCATTTTGTATGTTTTGACACATGACGTCATCACAACCAACCGCAGATTCGTGCATTAAGTCAGTAGAATTGACACAGTATAGCCTGTCGCGAGTCACGTCAATGTCAGATGTTGGTAGGTGCGCCATGCGCAAATTCATTTCAGTATCAGAATAAAACATTTTATCGGCATTTGGTGAGATTCAAACAAGCTCGGAGCCGTCTATGTATAACAGGAGCTTTGTATGAAGAAGCAAACCCGGTTTCGAAGACCGGTGTCATTACCTTTTCAAAGACGCGGTCGCGAGAGGACATAGTATAAACCACTGTGCCAACATTCACGCTTTATTCACGTCTCAAGTGAACGACAGGGCCGGACACTTTAACACTCGCCTGTTTAACGGGGAACAAGCATTGTGTCTTCATGTCCGAGATCGATCCTATATACTCAAAGCTCGTCATCAATCTTTAGTAAAGTGATATAGCTGTGCAAGCCACCCCAACGCATTCTTTCTTTTCCTTTGTCAACTTTTTTATTATTCGTTCATTCACATTCAGGTTCATTTTGGTAGCGAATAATGAGCGCTCCGACACCCTAGCTGGAAGACACAAAAAAGGCTGGCGAGCACCCTAGACGCGAAGGAGTGGCGCAATAGTCGATTATGCGCGAGGAGCTGGCCGTAAAGTCTTCTTCGACGTCGTAATCTGTCTCCCTCCCTGCCTCCCCTTCTTTATCTCGCACATCCCCTCCCTTTTCTGTTGTACCTCTTCGTTCTTCTATCGTCGTGAAGCAACCGAGGAGAAGGTCCTGTTCACTCTATAGAGCGGTCCTCGCCCCGAAACTATCGCGCACACAAGCCCGACGAGCATGCCGCCCGGGGAGGCGGCGGCTGCGAGGCGTATGCACACAGGGAATCCATTAAAAAAGCCGCGGCGGCGTTGTTAGCCGAGAATAAACGACAGGACGCCGAACCCCCAACCTCTCCTTTCTCTCTACGGCCACTGAGACTCCATTAGTTTTAATATCGCTGCGCTTGTTACGCAACGCCAGTTTCAGCACGGCCCAGTGTTCCCCACTAATTGTTCGCTTGCCTGAACGAGCCCAAAACCGTGTGTTTGTTCACTGCTTCGTTTGGTTCGACGTTTCTTTCGATGGCGAAGCAACGTACGAACAGCCTGGACCAAGACCTTGGAACTGGAGGGAGATATCGAGGGAGTGGCACTCGTATCGACACCCTCCTCATTTTTGTCTGAAAAAAAAATACAGGTTGGTGAAACGAGATCCTGAAAAGTTGGCCTGTTCCGTGAACAGCGAGGCGTATAAAGGAGCTTTGATCGGCGAGTGTAAGGATTACTGTGGCCTCGCGCACCGCCGGGACGACGAAGCTATTTTTAGTAGCCGCGAACTATCAGCCTGATATCCTGGTCAACGTATAAACTTTGTCTCATTCTCTCTCTCTTCCTCCCTGAATTCGGTGACTGTCGGAGTCGCTGTTGCTAGAATTTCTATCAGAAAATACAAAGAACAGTTCGAGCGTGTAAGTTCCCGTTTCACTCGACGGATTCTTTCAGTGTAGGAACAATAATCGATGAATACAGTTGCGTTTTTATTGCGAGTGTTTTCAAGGGAGACGACAATGATTTTTAATTGATGCTTTATTTTTTTTTAAGTTTCAAGGTAGACTTAGGATCTTCTGTTGCGCAGTAAAGTCAGAAATATCACCGATTTTCGATTTAACAAACTTCAAGAAATCAAAGGGCACTGACTGGATCGATACGTTGCGTCTAAAATACACCGACGCTTTCTGGATGAGCCACGTTACCTGCCTCACGAAAATATTTTTCAGATGCATACACGTCATTTTTTGTGCGAACTAGGCCTGTGGGTACTTGAGCCAGCAGTTTGTAAGTATGCACTTGCCACCGGCTAACACGAGCGCGGGGTTTCTGATTACGTGGCCAGCGTTTTGATTTCGACTGCTTGGACACGTCGAGTCAAACGGAACAATTCTGTACATGGCATACGTGTCCTGATTTGCCCTTTAAGATTTGTTACTTGTGTTCGCGCACCTTGGCGTTATTCGCTGCGAAGACTCTTTGGAAGCGCGGCAACTGCACCAAAGTATAAACCTCGCCGTTACCTCCATACGCCTCTTTTCTGTGGTACAAATGCTATCTCTCGCTCCAATAATTAACTGCGGTTCCAATATTTTACGAAGAACACATTCAAAGCGTTCACGTATACACTTAAAACGCGCGAAATTCGCTAACAGTGAGGGCAAATTCATTAACCTTATCGGTCGGCTTGCCTTGCAAGGCCTTTCAGTTTTCCGCACACTGGGAGCTTTCACGCGTGCACGTGACAAAGGCACGGACGTATACATCAGCGGCTTGATGTTTAAACAAAGGGATACGTAAGGGGGAAGTTGTTTTCTGAGAAAGCGTCTCAATACTTGTGCCATTAAAGATCGACACCACATAGTGAACAACAACGGGTTAATCTTTCGAGAATCATTTTGCGAGACTTCACGCACACCGATCCTTCTTGACCGCCTCGCCTTCTTATCGCAGCCACGCAATCACAGTATACCGACACCACTGTAGAAATACTTCCAATAAATCTTTACGCAGTCCGCGCTCGCCGACAAGTGCGTACCTCCGCCGGCAGCGCGCTTAAGCACAACAGTTTTATGCGTAGCGATAGAGCGCAAAATGGCCGCGCAAACGCCCTTCAAGGCTCTCAGACGCTCGCACTCGCGCATAATGCCGATGCGAGACGCGCACGCAGTTTGTGCGCGCAATCAAGTTCACGGTCGGATGGCGCCCTTCATGCGGGACACCGGGGTATCGTGCCAGGCTGCGGCAAAATGAACATAATAGGAGCGATAAAACTGGCCGAAAAGAAAAAAACACAAAACAAAAAAGGAATACGGAGACTGGAGGCTGCTTGCATGCTTCCTGATGTACGTTGTCTGCTTTTTGTTGCTGTGGTACCATAGGCAAAATTGGTACAGTGCTGTAAAAGCTTACCCTGCTTTAATGACTTTCGACTGAGTCCTGTTCTCTTCGCACTGGTTTGGTACGTAGAAGTTGAAGTTTATATTACGCTGGCAGCTGCATTTCTATAGGTTCTTCAGTGAAAAACAAAACAGTGACAAGTACTCATTCATTAATAAAAATGAATAATTAAGAAAGCATAGCGAAATGGAACAAGTAAAAAAATTATACGGCAACCTGCAGTTCGCTTGCAGGAGCTTACGTTGCAATAGATCGTTCACACGCACACACTCCTATCTAAGTTCTCTCCGTAGGCTTTTTGTGGACTATTACAATGTAGCTGCACACGAGCTTATCCATAGCTGAAAAGAAAATTCTGTAATGTGCGCGTAGTGAACAAACCGCAAGTAAAGCGCGCTAGCAGTTGTTGACTTATACTGGTTTGTAGAAAGCATAAACAACACCAGCACTTCACTGACTGCGGGCGGGTAGCTCACGGGTTGTGGAAGTCAAATAGTAAGGAACTCCTCGACATAACACTTATTAGCGTTTGACGACGCATTGGACTGGCCAAGCATCTCTGAATATCTTGGCACACGACGAGTCCATGCGATCATATTTTTGTTGTATCTTGTAAGGCCGTTCTAGGGAGCACTGTGGAGTTAAGCACGTCGGAACATCATTACAGTGGTTCGAGAGTAAGTCACCTAGGCGATCTCCTTCGACAATATTGGGACAATCTTTCGTGTGGATTTAAGGAGCTCACGCGCGGTAGAATATACATTTATCTGAAGTCAGAAGCCATTCAATCAGAAGTTCCCCGGTACGTTATCATCGCACTATTGGCGAATATTCCTGCTGCACGAATACTTGCGCAACACAGAATGCCATGGGTATGCCTTTTGTGATTGTCTTTATCAGAATACTGCGTACCAGGTGAACCCTTAGTACCTCTTACAACAGTTTTCGTTCGAACACATGTGGCTGCATCGTGAGTCGTAGCTTCCGGACCGTTCCATCCGGCTGCATGCAACCAATTAAAAACAATTCATCATTGCACAGCACCCGACCTCATGAAGAGCGATCACACTTCCGTCATATTAGCATCACGTGCCGGGTGCGCGTCCATTCCGTGTAGCTGGGATGGTCACATTATTGCAGTAGCCAAATCTAGTAACAATTGAACTCCCATACTGCCACCAGCAGGCACAAAGAATTCATGCGTGCAAGGTTTACGTGGCGTGTGTGTTCATTGAGGCGCACACAAGCAGGGCAGCATCACTGCACTAAGACTCGGCGCTTTGTATGGTTGGTATGCTCCAACGTGAGGCGCCGACTGCGAGCAGCCTTGCACGCTTTTGTTCGCGCGGAATGTTAACGCCGCCGTGCGTTGCACACGCGCCGTTGTTGCGGTGTCTTACCGTCTATAGCTTGTATCGAAAACTCGTGTGCCGTGCTAACCACTGGCCGTGGTGGCCAAAGAAAAAAAAAAACATTCTACCGTATACACAGGGCCCTCATCCCTCCTTTGTTCTTCGCCTTCCTTTCACAAAACCTCTCCCCTTCCACGGCAATCTCCATGAGGAATCTTTCCGGTGCGGCGAGCGCGCTATTAGCTGCGCACGCGCAGTCTATACACGCTTGGAAGGCCCAGATAAGTATGGAGCGAGGATATATAGACTACTGGTATACAAGATCGCGCATGGCGGGAGAACCTTGCGGGGAAGTAAAAAGAAATGCGCCAGTGGCTCGAGAATGAAGGTCAAAGGAAGACAGCAGAAGAAACTATTGAAAAAGAGAGAGAGGAAAGAAAAAAAAAGCAAATAAAGTGCAAAGACAAGATTGAAACGAAGGAAATACACCGGGTCACAAAAGTGGAGCCATATAAAAAAATATTGAGAATACGAAAGGAGCTGCCATCGCTTCCGACTTACGTTTTTATCTGCCTCGCCATTTATTTGTTCTGTCACACAGGAACGAGATACCACCAGCACCGGAAGAAGCGTATGCTGTGCCCGACGGAGAAAATTGGCCCGGCGTCGCTAGTCACCCTCTGGTGTGGAACCGGGCCGAAATTAAAGAATACGCAGCTCATATAGGCGTGCGCGTCAAGACTACGCGTATACTGAGCGCAATAGAATCTCGTCGACGTTTATACGTGCATGCTGCAGTCGGTATGCCACCCGCATATTGCGCACACTCTCGTATATTCTCATTTCGCCCGGCTCTCGTTTTCATCTGTTCTTCCCTGTTCTGTTACAACCGCTTTGCTGCGGAGTTTCGAAATAAAGGTGGGAAGGGGAACGCGGCAGACTCGCGACGAGAAATCCGTAAACATGAAATGTGTGCTGTAGCCGACGGCCCGAGAAGTGAACTTGTCTTTTCCAAGACCGCAACTGCAACGTATAATAATAGTTGTTGGGATGTAACGTCCCTAAACCAGAATATGATTATGAGAGACGCCGTAGTGTAGGGCTCTAGAAATTTCGACCGCCTGGGGTTCTTTAACGTGCACCCATATCCAAGCACAAGGGCGTTAATTAAGCATTTTCGCCTCTATTGAAAAAGCAGCCGCCTTGAAAAAAAGAGGTTCACTTGCTGAAACGCCGGCCACAGCACACATTTATTCTATACGGATTATTCATTGCTGTGGAGATGATGTTAAGCCCTCGGCTACTCTATTTCGAAAAATTATGCAGCAAAAAATAAATAACGGAAACAATAATAAACCATTATGAACATATAGAAAAGATAAACAAATAAAGAAAGTAATGTAGAAGTGAAGAATTCAGTTGCAGGAGCTCACTCTGCGACAGAACGTCCCGACGCACACATTTCTTTTCAAGTTCAACCCACAGTGTGAGAACTCACGCACCACCATATAATATATTATAGCAGCATTGAGCTGTTGAACTTTTTGCGTTGTAGTGGCCTACTGTATGGGCTATAGCACCCCAGCTCACAATTGATTTTTCTTTTTCGTGCGTCTATTCCGCTCTTCGCTTTCTTTCTCATCTTTCTTCTCCATTCTTCCTTCTCTTAGTGCAGGGTAGTGAACTGGATGCTCCAATTTTTGGTTAAACCCCCTGCCTTTCCCTTATCTTATTCTCTCTCTCTCTTTCTCTCTCCTCAGAAACGCCTATCTAGTTCAATGTCTACGAAAAAAATTATCTCTTCATTTTGTCTCTTTATATTATTAAATACCATTTTCTTCGATACTACGGCTCTTATTTTGCCTTGTCTAAGTCCACTTTTTTTTTCGCCCCAGCGTAAAGTGTGGGTTGTAAACAAACGCTTTTGTCTCGATTGTCCCAACCTGGCACGGCACACAACGCGACGACGCCCAGAATTTTACGGCGAACGCAGGTGTTGCTCCCGCTTGAGTCGTCATGTGCAGGCAATGCCACCCCACGATAGTTGGAGCTCACCACGGCGCGTTGAAGAACTCGTTTCCGTATGAGTGATGCGCTGTGCAGAGACAGGACGCCGCCAGGTGTGCTGGTCGTAGACGTTACGTCACCTCCTCTCAGATATGATAAACATCTCGCTGTCTGCCGCGAGATAGGATCGCAGCTACTGCCCTACAGTGCAATCGCCGACGTCAGCCGCAGAGCCTAACGCGAGAAAGGAGTCGTTTTAGCTGCATATACGCTGCCCGCATAATGAATGGCTTCTTGTTCTCACTCGCTCACAACATTTCGCAAACTTATTTTGTTTTTTTGTCTACGCCCCCGCGTTATGATATTTCCAACACGAATTCACAAACCGGCTGTCTGACAAAATACCCGTGCCCCGCCACGGTGGTTTAGTAGCTAAGGTACTCGGCTGCTGACCCGCAGGTCGCGGGATCGAACCCCAGCTGTGGTGGCTGCATTTTCAATGGAAGCGAAAATGCTGTAGGCCCGTGTGCTCAGATTTGGGGGAACCTTAAAAAAAAACCCGAGGTGGTTAAAATTTCCGGAGCACTCAATTACGGCTTCTCTCATAATCATATGGTGTTTTTTTTTTTACATTAAACAGCACATATCAATCAAAAAAAGATACCTGTGTAGCTCCCCGACTTTTCCCTACGACACCTTTCTCGTTTTCTCCTCCGTTTATCTGCCATTCAACTCTTCCACGTTCGCCGCAGTGCTACGCAACACTGAAACTATGTGCTCTTTCCGGGACACTCTCGCTTTCCCTCCGAGCTTATCTGCCACTCAACCGAACTGGGCATGCTCACGTCGAGGCCATTGTTCGAAAACAAAAGGGTACCCGTGCGGATGGATGCATCTCGCACGAGCTAAACGCGAGCACCGGAACGGACTTTAACCCTGCAACGCAAACTCGCCAAGCCGAGTGATTATATAGAGTGACCAGCGCAGTTAGTACACCTCGCCTCTTTCCCAATAATGAACCGCAGTGTTTGTTGCGATTTATTTGACGTAGTACTGTACGGCTCACTGAGCCTAACTACCCCGTGTTAGGGCGTACTAAAGATTAGTGTGCGAAATTATAAGCGCGTCCGAGTCTTTTATCTAGACACGTTGTTTTCATGCGTTGCACCATGATAGACCGGCATAATCATTCTGGTAATGTGTACCACCTTCTCTAGGTTCATAATTCCGTACCTTCCGGCTCATTTTGCTATTTTAGATAATAAGATCATTTTCGTATTTATTTATTTTCTTTCTCGCTCACTCTCTCTCTCACTGTATGTGCCAACAGAACTTGAAGGTTGAAATCGGGAGTCTCAAAATGTTCGTCCAAATATGGCAATTTACAAGCTATGCGCAATTAAACAAAGATGGGTTGGTTTAGGATAAGCCGGCTGTAATACGAAAAGTAACAAGCCTGAACACCGTGAACGCTTATAGGCCCGCAACGCTTACGCACTCACCATGACTAAGCAACAATGCCATACTCTAGGTGCGCGCGTGTCCTGCCTAATGGGCTGTGTTCATCTCTCTTCCCTTTTTCCTCGCTATCTTTCATATCACCCCTCCCATGCGCAGAGTAGCAAACCGGCTGCTTATAGACTGGTTAACTTTCCTGCCGTTCTTTTCCTCCTATTTTCCTTCCTCCCATATTCTAGGCGCACGAAGGAGTACCCGGTGCTCTGCTGCATTGTGACTAACCTAAGCCTCTAAGGCTACAATGTTAAACACAAACACAATACAGCACAGCACACCTTCCTACAGTCACTTTTCAATTTGATACTTGTTGAGTGTGTTTACTTGCCCAGTGCAAATCTCTTCTGAAGATGAGTGCAAACGCCTTTGCCTTGAGCCACTGTACGAGAAGAAAGCATCATGTGTAACATTCCTGCGCACGGCCATATACAATGTACAAAGTCTTAGAAAGAATGAGGAAAGAGGCGTGAAATTGAAAACGAAGCTACATGCGTTATACTCCGTGAGCCATTACACGTGGCTTACCGAAACCGGCGTTGTGTAGCGCAGACCTATCTGCTACGGTGACGACAGCGAACTCAAAGCCCTCCAGAGACAGGGGGAATCCCGCAGCATCCATCTCACGGAGCAGGGAGAGGCCGCTCGCGCCTCTTTAAAAGCGTATCAGCTGAAAGCGCCAGCCCATCAATCTACGGCTGGAAAGGAGTGCATAGAGGACGTTGGCGAGCTCCTGTCTCGAACACACCTCTACGGCTGGCTGCGAAAATGAAAAGAAAAAAAAAGAAATGGGTGGGCATTGAACCAACAGACGCAGAGGATACTGGTCGGCACAGGAAAAAAAAGTTCACCGCGAGGATTCCAGACCGCCTATGAGGTACAACGGTGTATTATCATTTAAGTCGCACTGACAGTGGGTAGAGCCCATGACGTTATAGTACGCACTCCGGCAAGATCTCGATCTCTCTCTCTTTCTCTTTCTCTATCTGTCTATCTCTTTCTTTCTCTCTATGTATGAAGTGCGCTCAAAAAGCTGCCCCACGGCGCACGATCGAGCCGAGCGGGTAGAAATGAAAAAAAAAAAACTACTTCTGTTTGTTATTGGTGCCACGTTCCAAGTGCACCACTCTTTCTTTCTATCCCTTCAAGTGCTTAGATCTTCCAAGATAAAAAAAAAAACACCGAAGAAGGCTTCCTTTTGTAGAAACCAACCTTAAGCAAGTGAGCGATGCGGGTTGCCCCGAGCTGCATTTGATTCGCGCTAAGATTTTTCAGACAGGTGAAAAGGGTGGAACTAAGAAATGTAAGAAATGAAGCGCGAAAGTGTGTGCGTATGTGTGTGTGTGTGTGTGTGTGTGTGTGTGTGTGTGTGTGCGTGTGTGCGTGCGTGCGTGCGTGCGCGTGCGCGTGTGCGTGTGCGTGTGTGTGTGTGTGTGTGTGTGTGTGTGTGTGTGTGTGTGCGTGTGTGCGTGTGTGCGTGTGTGTGTGTGTGTGTGGGTGTGTGTGTGTGTGCTGCGAACAGTAAGAGAAAAGAGCAGTTCAAGCACCGATATCTTCTTTGAACGCGCGACTTCCCTTCTGTCTTGGCGATATAAACTACCAAGAAGAAACGAGGTATTTCCATACACGACTCCGGAAAAGCGATGGTGACAGCGTACGCTGACATCAGCGATAGCGGAAGAGACGTTTTCTTAAAGATAAGGCTATCCTACTCTCAATTCATTTCTACACATAAGGCTTTGCTTTTTTTTTTAACCCTTCGTGTACGCCAAGCCAAGGACCCACCCCATCGATACTTCGGCAGGCCTATCTTTTTTGGCGCGGCAGTAAGTACGAAGTGATGAAACGGTGGCCGAGGAGGCCCTCCGTTTTCGGCCGTATCGTCCCTGTTTCTAGGATCACGTAGTATGCAGCCCTCGTCCATAAGAAAAGCAACAATAATAAAGAAAGGCAGAAGGAGAGCGAGAAAGTTATAGAGAGGGGGGGGCGGATAATGAAGAAGGCAGAAAAGATGGCCGCCTTGAAAAGAACACCGAGCTAATAAGTGTCTCGTTGTCAGAAACCGAGATCGATATACATGACAGAGTACGAGGAAGACGACACACGCTCGCGCGCACGCACACGCACACACGCACTGCGTCTCGAGCGAACGAAATTCCATAACTGCGATTAACAAGCGTTCCGCAATAGCGCTCGGAGCTATAGCAGCCCGTCCCTCTTATCAGGCCCCGCAAAGCCACGCTAATGATAGAAGGAGAGAGAGAGAGAGTTTAGGAGAAGGGTGGGAGAAGAGCAGGAAGCTTTCTCGGCAAGAGGGCGTTAGTGTTTGACTGCTCCGCCTGCGGTGGCAGCGGCCGCGTCAAGCACAACTCTGTGGCGATCAGTTGACATTTTCATGTAGGGACCGCCGGCCTTCTTCCCCACTTCTCCCCGTCCCAAGCTCCCTTCACCGACAACAGTGGTGTAGAAGTGATGAGGCCCGAGGGAGCTGCTTGGGAGAACTGGAGAAAAGAGCTAAGGGAAGATTGGGGAAAAATATGGAAAAAGAGCGTTGACGCCAGAGGAAAGGAGAACAGCAAAGACTTGGCAGGAGAACTAAAGACACCATGCGACACACACCACACACACACCACACACACACACACACACACACACACACACACACACACACACACACACCTGCTGTCTGTCAATAGGTCCGTCCATGTCCCGGCCGAAGATGGAAGCGTGGCGCCGACTCCGCCCACCCGATTTGGACGACACAACGGCTTTATACATCTGACCCGGCCGCCAACCCTCGTGAGGGATAGCATGCACTCAATTCCAAATGTTTCTTTTTGTTTTAAACACTAAGCATTTATTTGCGTACTGTAAGCACTATTACTTTTGGCGTCTATCTATCATGTATCTATGTATCTATCTATCTATCTATCTATCTATCTATCTATCTATCTATCTATCTATCTATCTATCTATCTATCTATCCGCTTACGCCTTGTTGCTATCATGATCACCCCCTTAACTTGGTACACCAAAATTAGTATGGGAAGGTAAAATGGTTCGACGAAAACGACTCGCCGGTCATGACATCAACAATGTCACAGTGTCGTCGCTACGCAGTAACTTTCCAAAAAACAGTGGCGCATACCCCGGGCGTGTGTATGTGCCACTGCTATACGGGTGTGTGCCACAGGTGATAGAGATCGTAGGTCTAACCTGGAACTGGCGAGAGCACACATGGGTAGTTTTAACGTTCGAACGTTAAGAAAAAGCGGACATTCGGCAGCGTTGACCGGACGAATGCAAAGAATAAATGTCATTGTCCCAGCAAGAATCGACTACTATAGCATTCTGCGTGCAAATCAAGTATATCCTACCACACAGCTACGCCTAGGTCTCGGAACTACTTTTGAAATAAACCCTAATACTCGTGAAACGTCCATCCTGGTTGCAGTGATGGCTATCTAGTTTTATAAGCATTAAATATGAACAGTCACGTGCGATACGAAGGTAATCGCGCGAGCGTCGATTACCATAACGTTCAAGGGCCCTAGCGGCACGTTTATGAAATATGAAAATCACAATATCGCTCTCTTCTCTCCTTCGTTGCCTGTTGCATGCTACTAATAATCACCCCTAATACAAACTCTACACGCTTACTTTCAATTTTGAAGCCCCCCCCCCCCCTCCTTTCTTGTGATCAAGTGTATATTCTTACTGTGCTTTTGTTTCAGCAGTCGATTACAGAATAGCTTTGAAAGATGTGTTAGCGCTGGTCCTATAGCTATGCACACGCACTGCTTCGATTACAGTGCCTCCTCAGACGGGAGTAATCACTGCAGCTTAAGGAACATCAAAGAGAGTGAGAGAAGCTTGCGTGACACCACCCTCTCCTCGAAAGTGTATTCTGGAACGTGGCATGGTCGTAGTTCTTGGTCGACGCTCACACGATAACCTTCAAACCGTTTTGATATAGCCGCCACGTCAGGTTGACGTCAATTGTACATGGTGTCATCCGCAAAAGTTGATTTATGTAGCAGTGTCCAGGGCTACAATTCTAGCAAGACCCAGCGCTTTATTTTAGCTTACCCCTTCTGGTGTTGCTAATATACATGTTGGGGAGAATTGGGCATCGTTATACGCACCTGCAAACAACTGTAAACAAACATCTGTGGCTGTTTAACGAGTGTCTGTGCTTGAGCTAGTATCTTTTGGGTCACTTTGTAACATATTGCTCAATGCAAATATTACAACATGGTCAGTGTCCATGGGCATGCTTCGCATAACATCGATTCCCAAGGTACGTAGGGATATGCCAGTTTGTCTTCTTTTTCTTCTTAATGAGCTATAGTTCTTGTGCTTGTGTGCATGCGAAGCGACATAGTTAACGAATGAAAAGTTCATGCCTAAAATACAGAATCTCATCTTGCTTGTATTGGAATGCTGGCTTTTTTTTTCGATGATGGCGCAATAATAATGTTCCTAATAAAGAAAATATCCGCCTTTTTTTCAAGCTAAAGCATTTCGCATGCCCTGCCGTGGCAGTCAAGTGGCTAAGGCACTCGGCTGCTAAACAGCGGGTCGCGGGATCGAATGCCGGCTGCGGCAGCTGCATTTCGACGGAGGCGAAAATGCTGTAGGCCCATGTGTTCAGATTTATGTGCACGTTAAAGAACCCCAGGTGGTCGAAACTTCAGGAGCCCTCCACCACGGCGTCTCTCATATTCATATGATGGTTTTGGGAAGTCAAGCCCCACATAACAATCGAAGCATTTCGCGTGTAATTAGTATTATGCTTAGCCGTTCTGCACAGATGAGAACACGGCCGAAAAATGAACCATTAAAAACAAAAAATACTACCTCCAAAAGCGTCAAAAAGTGTTTTCGGTGCGTGGCATTTATTGCAGCGTACGTTCTCCGACGTACTGCAAAAACGTACCTTGGTTCAACGGTTGCTATTAGCTGAATGTTCACTCCAGACACCGCCGCTCATCTGGATTTATTGCACTCACAGCTCAGCCAGGAAGCCGCCGCCACATTCACAGTTCTGTAAATCCACTTTGTGTTTCGGTGCAACCACGTCGCCGGTGCAAATGTTGTCATCGTGGTGCAGTCGTGATCACTACTTGCAGCTTTCCTTACGGGGAATACGTGACATGCCTTCTGTCAAAAACGGCGTAGTATTACGTTACGTATAGTGTACATGCACCTTGTCCTGTCCTGTCTGAGAGAGTCGGCGTGCTGTCATAGGCGTTAATGGATGCGTTCACGACGTACAAGACATCAACTTGTCTGTTTCGCCGTCGGCGCCAAGCACATGCACGACAGAAGCGCCAGCGTGTCGTTTGTTCTTCGCGTGTGTAGCGTGACGGCGAGCGTGTGCGTCGACGGAGCAGCCATGCGATTCGTTCCGAGTGGTACATCACGTGCTCTCGCTGTGACGAATGAGCGAGTCGTGAGAGCGTCTGTGCTTATACGTGTGCGGACCGGAGCGATCACGAGAGAGCATCATCACTCAAGGCGCACTGTGTGTCGACGTACGCGTGTGCAGGCTAAAACATTACGCATGGCACGTCAAGGTTTACGTGGACGTAAAGGCACGGCTCTGCTTATTCAGTGCCCCGCCGCGGTGGTCTAGTGGCTAAGGTACTCGACTGCTGACCCGCAGGTCGCGGGTTCGATTTGCGGCTGCGGCGGCTGCATTTCCGATGGAGGCGGAAATGTTGTAGGCCCGTGTGTGTGCTCAGATTTGGGCGCACGTTAAAGAACCCCAGGTGGTCGAAATTTCCGGAAGCCCTCCACCTACGGTGTCTCTCATATTCATATGGTGGTTTTGGGACGTTAAACCCCACAAATCAATCAATCTGCTCTTTCAGTGTACGGCTGCTGCACGTAAAAAGCGTAATTTGAAGGATAAAAGGAGGAACATTCAATGCTACCGCAAAGATGATGAAAGAAGTTGATGGTAGCTGCTCATAGAAGCAACTAAATCATTCGATCCAACTTGGTACGATGATGGCTGCGTGAGTTGGTTGTCTCGGTGCCGAGCTCTAAGAACGTCCCCGTCTGCAATTTTTAGCGCCAGCCGCAGAATACAGTTTATTTGGCTGTCCTTTTCCCTCACGTGGAGATCATACTTGATTAGTGGTGAATTCTTCAAGGAAATCTTAAGATACTCCATAGAATATACAGCTTAGAGGAGGCCCACTCACTAAGCTTTACAGTATAGAAACAAAAAACGTGAAACAAGATCGATATGGTCATCAACGCCTATATGTTTGACACAACGAAATACAGAACCAATGACCGAGTCTCAATCGTCTTAAGTGTGTGACGCAGATGAGGCGCGATTACGAACAAGATAAAGAAAAGAGGCAAGTAGTTACGTCTATCAGCACCTGCAGCAATAAAGGTTGATTGATTGATAGACAGTCCGCCGCAACCGGGATTCGATCCCGCGACCTGCGGGTCAGCAGCCGAGTACGTTAGCCACTAGACCACCGTGGTGGGGCAACAATGAAGTTTTACCAACCTAACTAACCAATCAGGGACACACACTGAGAAGTGGGCTCATAAGTGTGCTGTAGTCAAGTGGGCACAGTCACGTTATACTCACCCCATCAAGCAAGCTATACGCGTGGGAAAATTTTCACGAAGGAAGGCATTACCATCGCACCGACTCTAAATAGAGCGCCGGAACAACGAACGCTTACATAACGCCTGCACGTCATGATTCTCGATGAGCACTCCCCTTCGTTGCATTACTGCACTGGCATTCAGTTATCTCTTCACGGTACCAATTCTTCAGTGCGCGCTTCATGAAGAGACGTCGCCATACCAAGAGTAAGCAGTCATTCCTGCGATGAACTCAGGCACGTATAGAAATATGTGCAAACGTTGCCTGAGCGTATGTGAAGCCATCGTTTCTGACTCAAACATAAACGTAATTGAAAAGGAAGCACATGTACTTAGGCTCGGCTGTATACACCGTTTCAAACATGCAGTTTACGATCTGGATATATGAGAGGAATTAACAAGCTGAGGCCAACTACCGGCTGAACAGAATGCCAAAGAGATAGGTGAAGCAAACTTACTGACCGGATAAACTTGGAAACCTACAGAACGCACCACCGACCCAGAAGCTACCGGGCGCACGTAAACAAGCCTGGGCGGACTGTCGTTCAAGTGTAGACATAATGGCGTATACCAGCGCGCGACGAGAACGATCTTCCAAGACCTTGCCTGCGTACTCTTACGCAAGGAGGCACGATAGGATGCCACTGCAGTGTCATTATATTGTTCTCCGCTAAACGAAGAATGCACGCCTTGCAGCCAACGCGGAAGCCTGGTACACAGAGACCGGCGGCCCCTCTCCGCGCCTGCCGACTCAAAGTGACCCATTAGCGCCGGCGAGCTCCTCTTAATTCTCGTCAAGGGGGGGACTGCATTTTGCCATTCTTTTCGAGGGAAGCACCGTTCTTGTTCTTGTTTTTTGGTTTTTGCCACGCGACGCTGACTCGAGAGCGTCTCCGTCGGCCCAGAGAAGAAGATGGCCCCATCCGTCCTCCGGGGACCACTCGGCCCCGGCGTCAATTAGCGTGGTGCCCGGGTTGTTCTCGAAGAGCGCGCACGCTGGTCGGAGGCGGGAAATTGGGCTCGCGCAAGGGGTCAGCGGCGAAGGGTGGCCGGGCACCAGCCGACGCGGAAGACTCCTTCCTGCGTCTCACCATACGGCCACTGCAGCGCAGCGTACCCGCTCGCTTCCGGCGCCTGGAAGCCGTCGGAAGCAGAGACGCGAGCCCACCCTAAACGCGCCGACGCTGCCGTAGCAGAACGCCGGTGGTCGCGCTCCAGTGAGCGACTTCGCCGCGTACACATCGAAGCTGACTACGGAGAAAACTTGTACAATGTTCCTCTGTCCGACTTCAAAGCTGTTAATAACCAAAACAAGGTTAACTAGGTGCACGAAGCAAAAGATAAGGAGTCTTGTATGTTTCATCTGGATTAATTGTTTTGCAACTACACTATACCCAAGCACTATCTGTGAATCGCGGTACTAGTTCGTCACATCTAGTACCAGTTCGCTACGCCGCGTTATCCCGACTACATCGACCCCCCGTTTCTACGCTTACACTTCACGCCATCATCGAGGAGAACCTGATGAAGAGATGACGCCATCTCCCCTAAATATTCAATGTTCTCGAAAGGAACAAAAAATATAATTTCACTTGGGTGCGAAGTCATCTTGTGCTTTGGTCTTCATCTTTTCCAGGAATGCAGAGATATCTGCGCAAAAATCTGTTGCAGGAACTGTGCGGAGGCCAGTGGCCAATGGGATGACAACAGCAGCCTAAATTACGTTAATGATATTTGACAATATCACATAGTCATTGACATGCGAAACTGGAATTATCTAACCGTCAGTATGACTATACCTCTTATATTGCGGCCGTTGATGCTGCACCCCACGGTACTGTCAGCTCAACTACCAAGCACTCAATGTTGTTACACGCCTCAATGCTTTAAAATTCCTTATCAGAAACATCAATAATGGTTCATAGATTGTGTCTGCTCCTGAGTAATATCAACGAAACTTGGTAGTATCAATTCCTCGCAAAGGAAACGCTGCGTATGCGGTTACGCTTAGAGCAAGTAGCAGTGTCTTAGACAGGGGGCTGCACAGCGAGTCGGTTCTAAGCCCCTTCCCCCTCACCCTAGAAATATTTTCCGTCATGGCATACAGAGCAAAAAATGATCCTTTCAAGTAGGTGCCCCTTTCTTTTCCACACACACACACACAAAAAAAAAGTTATGCCTACGCCCCTGGCTGGTAGGAGCCCAGGCGCACTTAACCGGTCGGTACCCAGTAAAGACGACGGCTGTAAAAAAAACAAAGAAACAAAACTTTCAAGAAACCATTGAAAAACAGCACCTCGAAACTGGACTGCGTGAGTGCGTTTGTGTGTGTGTCAAATAGAAAACAAAATGTTGAAGGATGAGGGGAAGCGATTTCAGCCTTTAAACTAATTCCCCTCCCATAACAACAACAATGTGGAAGGCCAATATAAAATGGCGCAGACAGAAGAGAAAGAAAAAAAAAAGGAGAAAGTATTCGGTCATGCATTGGCGATCTCACGGACGCGAATATAATCGATATCTTCTCGATCTTCCAAACGCAATCTTCCTATTCCATCCGACCATCAGCGTCAGCCAAAAACGGGGGCTATTTACAAACCAAGAACACCTCGAGACACGTCAGACAACAAAAAAAGAAGAAACGAACTAAATAAATGAACCAGAGCGAGAGAGAAAGTGGGCTATCATCATGCACCTTAGGGGTCACCGTAACCACCGTAAAGACATCGCTGCAGAATGAAGATCCCCCTTGCGGTGGCGTCGTCATCGGTCGCGAGGTGCGTGTGACTCGGAGAATCTCGGAGTCATCGTCACGGGCTGGACACGACTTAGCGCCCGCACCGGAGAGGTGCAGGGCGCCGGCACAAATCCGCCCTCTCCTGCCTTCGGAAACGAGGCGGCAGAGGACTAGAAGAAAAGAGAAGAAGCAACAGAAGCTGCGGAAGGATGGTACCCCATCCCTTTTACCCTCCGCCACCGACACTTCCGAGCGGCTAAAAAGACGGCGAGTGGGCCGGATTGCCGGACGACTCTCCGTTCACGGGTCAGCGCCCCTTAATTTCTCGTCGGGGCCGCCCTTTATGGCTCGCAGAGATGGCGGTATAGCGGTGGCGTTGGCAAGTGTGTATCACACGTGCGCGCTGTACTCGTCGTTGCCGCACAACAGGCCTCGTCCAGCCGCCCTTGGCTGCACCGTACATACACGACACCGAGCTTTGCTCGTTTCAAGGCCTTCGGTCGTGTTTTAGGTACGCTACGTTCGCGGCATCTCTCGCGCCAAACTGCACTGCCGGCCACGAAGACGATGCCGGCCGAACGGCCCGCATTATCGGAACAGCGCAGACACCGCCACTCAGGCGCTGCGCGGCCTGGTGCCCAACTTGTCTACGCTTTGTTCTCGTTCGCTCCTGCTTGATCACGTGCTATTTGGTTGCGTTTCCTCGTACACGTTGCTTCCTAATTGTGCGGAGGCACGGCTAGCGTGTACATGAGCGCGGATTCCGGTGACGAGTACGGAACAGTTTACGTGGTGGTTCGAAATTTTGTTAGCGTTATAATAAAAATAACAAATTATGGCAGTATAATGAGCTTGTTTAAGGCGTGTTTCGAAGGAAGAAATCATGATAGTAGGCTCATTATAAGCAACTTGTCAGTTCGTCACATTCAATTAACAATGAGGACGATGATGGCGAGGAAGAAGGAATTATGCATGAACTTCTGGCAGTCAACCAAATTTGGCTTTGTTTGAACTAAATATTCAGTAATTAAACTAAAAGCACCACTATAACATTCTCGTTTGTGCACAAATTATTTTTTTTACCATTTTCTTTCTTTCTTTGGAAGTTCTGCTGCCGCGCGACTTATAGCCCTTGTTTGGTTGAGTCATTCCTAAAAAAACTAACCGACACATTCATCCCGCAACATTTCCCTGACACGCCAAGTGTACGAAACTTGGGCATATTTTCACTTTCTTGGCACTCGCCGGTCTACATATAAACACCACTCCTATAGTTAATTCAGCGAGCCAGAATGTCCAAGTCAGGCCATACAGCTTGAGGTGTCGCGTTGATACTGACCACCTATATCACACTCTCGGTTATAACACTACAGAAACAACACTCGCGATAAGGCGGGCAAGTTCGTCTGCGTGCGTCAGATTGAACTGGACACCATATTCGCGGAGGCCCTTGTCCCCGCGTAACATCATATAGACGATATCCAATACTAGTCAAGCCAAGGACAGGGGTAAGTCACCCATCAACGCTGTGGGCTAGATTGATGTGAGCAGCCGCCGGCGAAGCCTGTCCATGTAATCTTACACCAACGCTCTGCTTAACCTTTGATGCCCACTGTCGCTCTGGGGCAACAACGCCAAAATAATTTTTTTCAGCCAACACGCCCTGTTGCGTTACCCTTCTGGCACTATACGTGGTAAGAGACAAACACTACGAGGCGTCATGAGATATATAAAAAAGTGCTTAAATATAAGTGCATTGCGTTTTTTTTTTTTGAAGTATTTTGTTTAAGCGTCTGACAGGTGCACTAGGTGGTAAAAAAACCTCCACACGCGGAAGGACACTTATTCGACAACGACGGAACAGGATGCTACTGCGACATTAGGTATACCTAAAATGCCTCAAAAGCGCTTGTAGAACATTTATGAGCTCGCTGATTAGTGTGCGCGTAAGTAAGATAAAATAAATCGGGATACCAAATGAGTTGTTGCTAAGAAGCGGCATTGGGCATATATGGGAGTACAAGCAGAAATCGGAAGACGCGATTGTAATAATTTATAGCATGCGGAGCAATTAATTCGATGTTTTTAGTGTGAGAGAAAGAGAAATATTTCATCGTCAAGGCCGGTTAGCGCTCCTTACATCCTCTTCTTCCTCGTCTGCGTCACTCCCAGAACAAGGAGCGCTAATCTCTCCGGCATAGCAAAAAAAGAAACTATTTTTCATAAATTATCTGCGCGCTTCAATGCCCTTTTTATTTTCACAATAACTGATTATAATTTTATCGTTTCGTTATACAAAGCGACGAAGATATGTTCGCTTTTTTTTAGCTTTAAAATGTATATTCTAGGCTACCCGACACAAGGCCAGTCCCCAGGGCAGGTATAAACCAAAACTTTAGGATCTATACAAATACATCTCAATCTCGCACGGTGCAACATGCATAGACACCTTATTCCAGGCCGCTACTGCTGGAAAGCATTCCATGTGAAAAAGTACCATAGGTACTCAATGTTGCTCAGGAGCAACAACTTGTTACTCGCCTCTGAATATTTGTTTTTTTTTGAAAACGTTATTGCCATACTTTATCATATTCTCATGCATGCCATAGTTTCCTTGGTTTTGTTTACTGAAACAAAATTTCGGACATTAACAGGACAAGTGGATTGGAGTTGATTGGTTGAAGGAGTGCGCTCAATTGAAATGTTCCCGCAGAGAACACCGCAGGAAATTAAGCTGCCATGGTGAGGGTGTATTTCACAATACGCTCAATACCTGTATACGCTTTTCTTACGCGCCTGAGTTATTGCGAAACCGCAGATTTTGACAAGCCTGAAAAGGAGGGACACCTGTGCAGAACTTTGTGTTAAATATGCTGTCAGTTTTTAACGGGTAAAATAGTTAGAGGCCAGATTTGTAGGCCTTGAACATGGCCTTGAATAAGCCCCTCTTAGGTGTCAGAAATGAGCAGGCATAAGAACACTTTAGGGTTTCAGAATAGTAAATATAGGCACACTTATTCTTTACATAACCGCGAATAATTTCAAAGGAAGACGCGCAAACAAAAGCGGCAACAGTTGAACACAGCCGTGCAATTGTCCCTTGTCCCGCACGGTCCTCAGACCATGGTCTCTCAGTTTATTATGCAATGTGGCGAGCTAAGTGTCAAGTGTCGAACCGAATCATACCTGGGCGCACTGGTTTCGGCATGACTGAGAAGTTTAGAGGCCAAGCAGATAGCCAGGCTGCTGAAGGACCAGAAGGCAGGAACGCCTCCTATTGGCTGGGATCAAAACAAATCGCGTAAAGCTAATTTATCTACTGGGAGTGGACAATTAAGTACGTTACGAACAAAGCAAAAGCGACGTGTGTATACCAACTACCGTCTTCTTTCTCTCGTTATTTCCCTTTCCCCTGATGGCGCACCACTGTTTTGCACTCGGCAACCACTTGCACTGCGCTTGCGGGGTGGCATACGCTGGCCGGCGAGTAACGCTTGACCTGCTGCTAGCGGTTGTGCAGAAAGAGTTGCTGAACTAGAGGACCAGGTGGAACCACGAAGAGCTCTGAACGCTTAGTGTTGCCGAGTACCACGAATGATGGTGTCATACTGCAACTTAGCGTGAAACTTGAGGCACTTAGGGGCGCACGTTGAAATAGACATTGATTTGATTGGTATGTGGGGTTGAAGGTCCCAAAACCACCATATGATTATGAGACATGTCGTAGCGGAGGGCTCCAGAGGTTTCGACCACCTGGATTTCTTTAACGAGCACCCAAATCTGAGCACACGGGCCGACAGCATTTTCACCTCTATCGAAAATGAAATCGCCACAGCCGGGATTCGAACCCGTGACCTGCGGGTCAGCAGCCGAGTACCTTAGCCACTAGACCACGGTGGCGGGGCAAAATAGCTATTTATCAGCAATAACACAAGGCGGATGGAGGGGTCAAAGAAGGCAAATGAAGTGATTGAAAAACTACGAGTTCTACGTCACTGGTCACGTAACATCGTGACGTAACCTGTAGCATAACCACGTTACGATGACGCAACCATTTTATATCCTAATGGCGTCACCGATCACGAAAGTTTGTTACGTCATGTGACGACATCATCGAATGACGTCAAATGATGACGGCGTATATGACACCACAAATTTATGACGTCATACGATGATGTTATCACTTGGTATCGTAGGGCAAGTCGTGGTCAATGTCTTATAGTGTGACGCCCAATGACAAGTGTCCTAACATGATCAGTGATCACAGTTACTGCAATGCTCATAAGTGCACGTGCAGGCAATTTCGGCAATGAGGGCACACTAGCGCGCTAAATTTCGTTAAGCTGAATCCACGTTTTCTTCAGCGCCGATTCATTGGGCATTTAGACGTAGCGGTTTAGCGTGCGCTGCGTAATCACACAAATCCGCCGCGAATGCGTGTACGGCACACACGCCGTACACGGAGACAACATTAGTTTTGAGGTTACCTCAGTTTTCGTCCGCGATTTTCGAATTATTATTTCATTCACTTCACTCGAGGAATACTGCAAGCTTTGAAAAATATTGAATTTAAGAACAAGTCAGAGTTCGGTTAGATACGCCGACAGGTCCCATGCTGTATGCGCAATTATAAGTATTGTTTTCTTCAGCTTGCCTTTTTCTTACGCTACGGCTCGTTAGTTAATTTCTCGCTACAATGACTCACATTAATGATGCACTTGCAAGGAAACAGATCTATCTATCTATCTATCTATCTATCTATCTATCTATCTATCTATCTATCAATCTATCAATCTATCAATCTATCAATCTATCAATCTATCAATCTATCAATCAATCTATCAATCTATCAATCAATCTATCAATCTATCAATCTATCTATCTATCTATCTATCTATCTATCTATCAATCTATCATATCTATCTATCTATCTACTCTATATATCTATCTATTGGTAAAAAACATTAAAAGCGTGCGCCAGATGCAACCATACGGTAATCGTGGGAACCAAGCAACTCGGCGTTTATAGATAGAAACCATAGGAAAGCGCTTAGACAAGACAACACAAGTTGCACAACACATAGATGCACAGACACTTCGGACGGTCCCACCATATCTTAAAACACCATCTTAAAGCTTCGCGAAGTTCGACGGTTGGTCACGGTTCGCCCACACTCCCGCGTAGCGTTCGTTCTGGCCTGGACACGTAAACAACCAAGATGCAGTAGCGCACTGCGAGCGAAGTCGCGGCTGGAAGAACGCACTGCACCTGCAGCGAACTATCCGCCCAACAAACAGTTTCTTTGCGCCGCGGCAAAAGATGGATGTAGTTGCGGTGTCAGTGGGCGCGTCTTTTGGGAGTTTCGGGGAGGAACGGGAACAACAACAACACCGACGATGACTAAGAAAAGAGCCCTAAAAGCGCGAAACGAAGTTGGTCGGGAGCGAAACACCGCGAATGGGCCGCAAGATGGCGCGCGCGTGCACTGGAGCGAAACCACCAGGCGAAGTGTGTGTATGGCCGCCCTTGCCCGATCGGCTTCGTGTTTTTCCGCGTGCGAAACGAAACCAACAAGCAATGTCGCTTCTTAAAGGAACGACGAATTTCATTTTTTCTTTCTTTTCTCCGCCCCTTCTGTTTTATCATCGTTGCCGGTCTCCGCATTTTGTTCCGTCGCGGTTCAGCGAATTCGTTTCCTCTAGAAACACCCTCTTCCTCCTTACCCTTATTCAACCCTCTCTCTCTCTCTCTCATGTCTCTTTCTTTCGTGTTAATGTTCTCTTGGCTTACTGTTTTGCAATGGTGCTTGTAAGCTAGCTCGCTATTTACGAACTGAAAGGCTGTATCGTTCAGGTCTACGCCTCTCGTTTTTGTGATTTGTAGTGAACAGTGGTTTGCGGCGAAATGAGAACGGAAGAAAAAGAAAAGAACCCGCGAAATCTTTGCCGGCTTGCCTTGGTTCGGTGGCCCTGAGAGCCTTAATAAACCGGGTGATTTGTTGAACCGAAACGATTGGCTTGGAAGCCGATATGGTTTAGTACTTCTTAACCAATCGCTCTCTTTGTATTTTTTCTCATTTTTTTTTCTTTTCTCGCGTGGTATACAACGCTATATATGAACGCTTTTACGCTTCTTTATTCTGTTTCATATTGCCACCACCACGACGCAGAACTTGCCTGTGCCCGTGATATCAAACAATGACTTCGCTGTTGTACAAAGTGTCGCTTCCTGTTCCTTCATTACTCGCTCTCGGTATAGTACACTGCTTTGAATTATAAATTGATTAAATAAAACGTACCTCGAATGAAACAACATCTGGATGTATATGAGGATTTGATCCACATCGCATTATTATGTTCAATTCATTTCGTTCAATGATTGCTTTATTCTTTCCTATTCGACACTTCCCTTCAATACACTGATATCCGTGTGCTCAGATATGGGTGCACGTTAAAAAACCCCAGGTGGTCGAAATTTCCAGAGCCCTCCACTACGGCGTCTCTCATAATCATATGGTGGTTTTGGGACGTTAAACCTCACATATCAATCAATAAATCAATCAATCAATCAATCAAAACACACTGATATGAACAGGTAGACTACGCTAATTGCTTCGGTCAGCATAATAACTTCTAACTTAAACTTCCACTGTGTCCTCAAAATAAGAGTATTTGGCTCATGCCATGGGCAACTTGGAAGCCTCCATCTCCCAGTAGATGTGTTTCCACGGTATTATCGTTTGTCGAATGCACCTATGTCGCCTTCCTGAAATCACTGGTACTGTTTGCTTTTGCGAGCTTGTGCGCACCCTCGCCACAGAAGCCTCCATCTAAGTCTCTAACATGGACCTATAAAGCCCTTGATAAGTACCACCACGTTCCGCTGACCATGCCGAACGTGCCGAACATTGTTTGTTCATACTTAGATCTAACTTATGAAAGAAAGCATTTAATTTAGCGTCACCACCCGAGCACTCAGCACAGATAGCTGACCAGTGAAGACGAAATGAGCGGCCCCTGTGTTTATCGCAAGCTTGGATTTATCGAAGTACTTTCTCTTGTCGCTTTCGGTTTCGATCATCATCACTTTCTAAGATATGCGTACTCATAGCTTATCTTTGGGGACGTTAACTTGACGGTTATAAGGAACACATTGAGGGCTTTCTAGGTAAGAAAGTCATGCTGCGGCGAGTATCATCACTATATTCATATACTGTACATGTTGACAAATCCTGAAGAGAAACCAGTGCGATCGCAGAGACTCTTCTGCGTAGCGTATATACGCTAGTAGTTGCTTCGTCATTACAGTTTTCGCGCACTCATAGACTGTCAGCATGTTCCCGCCTCGTAGCTATATACAACTTCAGAGTGAAACAAGAAACATACCAAATTTTGGGAGTAAAAATGTTGGTGGTGCGGAAGGGGCTGGCTCTTCGTTGAATGACCAAAAGAAAATGCGTAAAAACATCCGCTGATCATCCAACTCAAGAACAGCATTTACGTAGGCGCAATGAAAAACGAGAGTAGCCAAGTGGCGGAAAAGCTCGCCACTACAAAGGTGCGCTCGAAAATTCCATCTCAGACGTGTGGGCGGTGCCGACTCGGGTGCCGGGCCTATCTGCACCGCCACTTCTCGTATTCCACAACCCCTCCCCTTCCTTCCTTCCTTTTTTTCATTCTTTCGGTGGCAAAGAAACAGTAATATAAAACACTCATACCACGCGGTGTTTCATAATGACGTTCCACCGGGAACGCATCGCAACCACGACAGCTGCATCACGTCGGCGCTTGGTGGTGCCGATTCTTTCCAATAGGCATGCGTGTATACGTATAGCACTGAGCTCCCTGCACTCTTCCCCCGTCCCCTAAAAAACTATAGAAAAGTGAAACAGGTGATGAAGAAGCTCTGCGATGCGTCAACTCCATCACCTTTCTTTCTTTCTTTCTTTCTTTCTTTCTTTCTTTCTTTCTTTCTTTCTTTCTTTCTTTCTTTCTTTCTTTCTTTCTTTCTTTCTTCTATTCGTTTCGAGATATCAACTCATCTACCTCTAAAGCAGCGTCCCACTATATACGCACTTGAGCTCAACGAAAGATTGCAAAAAGGAACTTGACGACACAAAAACAGAGATAGAAAGACAGGAAAAGAAACTATACGCCCACGCGTTTCCGTTTCTCTTATGTTTTTTTTTTTTTTTAAGTGATGGGTAATGGTTGGCGGAGACACAAAAACGCCCGGTCTTGCAGAGAGCCAACGTTCCGCTGTCCTTCATCTGTTCTGTATCACTTTATAATATCTGTTTTCCTTTTTTTTTTCTTTGTGCTGTGTCTCGGTGGCATAAGAGGTAAACAGCATTTGCGGAAGAGGGTGTGAAAGAAAGTAGTGGATGGTGAGGTAGAGGAAGGGGAAGATGGGGTGTATTGTCGTCGTCGTCGTGAGGGTGTAAATCTCGGTGTCCCACACCCTCGTTGCCGCCAGGGTGTGAAATTCCGACGTATACACACACGTCCGCACATACCCACACCCTCGACAAGAGGGTGTGAGGACGAGAGAACGCTGCATAGAGACCCACGAGGGAAAAAAGAAAAGCTATAGAAGCACGCTTTGGCGGCGTAAAGGTCCATTAGTGCGACAACATTCGTTTCAATTTCATCGCCGTCGTCGTATTCTTGGGCGGCGCGTTCTTTTGCTCATCTGTTTTGACTCTTCCTCTCTCTCTCTCTCTCTACTCCTAGTTTTTTTTTTTTTCTAAAACCGGGGCACACGCACGCATTCTCACGTACGCTGCGCATTGAGTTTCGCGGAAAAAGACCCGGCTGCGTCGTTTTTAAGCGTTATACGGAGCGAGTTAAAGCCCCGAGTGAACGAAGAAAGTGGCGCGGCGCGGCGCATTTGGGCGCGCAAATACTCCGACAGTGCCTTTTAAGAAACTGAAAATCTTTTCGATAAAAACTTGAGAGTTTTCTCGTTTGGTGACGCCAGTGGGATCTCATCCGCTTCGTTTTAGCGCGATTGCGTGAATAAGCTCGTTTCGCAGAAATTTCGTCGTCGGCGTCGTTCGTTGTGAGCGAAATATCATCATCCTGTCCGTGACCGAAAAATCGCGAAACATGGAAATAACATATTAAAAAAAAACTGGGTCCCATCGATATTCGAACCCAGGCCGGCGGAGCGGCAAGAAGGTGTCCTACCACAGTGCCACACTATGCCTCGAAGCTGAATCATCAAAAAAATGCTATACGTATTTTATCCTGTGTAAGAGCTATTAGCGCATGTAATAGGGCGTCACAACAGCGTAGAACCACGCCATGGCGTTAAAACACGCGAAATACGCAACGAGTGAGTGTTTTAGAGGCCCGCCTATTTCAAGGCGCTCAGACACGTTTGAGCATCATCAGCAGCAAAAGCATGAACGAAGTGAAAAGCTGCGTAGGTCCGTGCGTCGCCTTACGGATGTGTAGTGGGCCCTTCGGCGATTCGTGAGAGGAATAATTATGGTGTAGCGGACATTTAACGGCTTTACTTGCAGTTGGCACCATAATATACTTTTAAACAGTCAATGTTGAACGCGCAGTGCGCTCGCTTCCTTACAGCACGGTCGATGCATGTGCCGAGAACCGAAGCTAGCCTAGCAATTGAGGAAACGATGTGCCCGAGGCCCACTTGCACTATCACGTTCCAAGCCTGAAGGCGAAGCTGAGGCGTCTTTCAAGTTTCGCTTTTCTCTCGAAACTCGACAGGGATCAAGATGGCATACCGACAAATTGGAAGCGAGACGAGATGACAGGAAAAAAAGAAGTAAACAAAAGCAAGCCAGCTTATGATTGATTGATATGTGGGGTTTAACGTCCCTGAAGTACCATATATGATTATGAAAGACGCCGTAGTGGAGGACCCCGCAAATTTCGACCACCTGGGGTTCTTTAACGTGCACCCAAATCTTAGCAGACGGGCCTACAGCACCTTCGCCTCCATCGCAAATGCAGCTGCCACAGCCGGGATTCGATCCCGCGACCTGCGGGTTAGCAGCAGAGTACCTTAGCCACTAGACCACCGCGGTGGGGCGAGCAAGCCAGTTTATTCGTATCGATATTTACCGAAAAGAGGAATACGTTTGATTGGTGTTCCGATGCTTCAGGAGCTTCCATCAGCGCTGAAACCAGAATATAAATTGAAGGACAGACTTTTGGATGAATTTTAGGTTACCTTCAAACGGTGACGCGCGAAAAGGGAGGTAACGCCTCCATGTCCCCGTTTTCTAATTTCTGGTATTACCACCCTTTTCAGGCACTTCAATTTAAAAATTAAGAGTTCGCCTTTTGTTCACATCTTTTCCAAAAAAAAAACAAAAAACTCTTTCATGAGTGTTCTACCAAGCTTTGTTCACAAAGTAAAAACACTATTTCGAACGACTTGAAATCGCGCGCAAGGAGAATCTGTTCTAGCTTTTCGTTCTGTGTAAACGCCAATGCAAGCTTCGGCCTTTCCCACGTTTTCGATAAGTTTTTCTAGCAATGTTCCTTATATTTCGGGCCCAGTTCGCATGCCCAACCAGTAATCCTCGACTAGCCATGCGTCTACGTTGCTGCACAACGACTTTTTCCCGTCAGTTGTTTTTCTTATTTGTTTCAACCACCCACTCATCTTGTAACGACCTTGGCAGCCGCCGTTTTGACTTGCTGTTGATGACCACTTGCATAATGCATGATTGTCATCGAGATGTCCTCACCCTTTCTAATATATATCTGTTTTGTCGACAGTCTTGAAGGCATTCAAACAAAATCAAACTAAACAATTTATAAAGGCAGTTCATTATTGTTCAGTACACGGCTGTCACTTTTTGGTTTTGTTCTCATGACGAACATTTTCTACAAGGCTGCGAACTTGTAAAGAGCATGCGGCGTAATACAAAATGAGCCTAGTAGAATTCTATCAATTTTGTAGCCGTCGAAATTGCGTTGCCGTCAAATCAACCGGAAAAATATTTGTACCTTTGTGCAAACGTAAAATACCTGCGCGTATATGTATAATTCATTCATGAGAGGCGTCGACGCTACGCTTTGCCGGTTTATGTCGATTTTCTGAGTGCTATACTATCAGTGCGCTGCACTCACCTATAAGCGTGCGTCAACCACGTAAGTGCAATGAATCAAACACACAACCTCCACAGCATTATTGCGTAGCCTATGATCAACATGCTTAAAAGCAAGTCATCGTTGATCAGCAAGTATTAAGAGGCGAAGCCTCCTACGGAACCTCACAATGTCCGTCCGGCCGCCGTAGTCTACAGCAGATGTGTCGCCTGTGCATGCACACAAACCGAATCATCTGTGAGCAACAAAAAGGTTATCAAAACAACGTTAACCAGAACAAACAAATTAAGAGGCCACAACACCTTAAAACATCAACAATTAATCATCCATCAATCAAACCGCGTGACAGAACTAAAAGTTAACTAGAGCAGAATAAGCGCACCTTAACCAGAACAAAACGGATGGCCACGATTTGCCATCCTATGCAGACTATGCAGCTTTCATTTTAGTAAAAGTTGAGTCATACCAACGTACGCGAGGACAACTGAGTGGCGCAGGTTCAAATTCCGCCAAGTCTCTATTGAGATTTAAGGCCTATGGGCCGGCTTTGTGCTTTCTCATAGTAGAGTACTTAGTACTCTAAATCGTTAACCACTTTTTCTAAACACACTTGAAAGTGATTCGTTTTTATTGACATTTTTTATGTATTGCTAATTGCTGCCATACTACTTTAGTTTGCGACAGTACTGCAGCGCCCAACGATGCTGCACTGCGCTGCACGCATGAGAGGGCATGTAACACACCCACGCCTCCGCATCCAGCGATTGCGCTTTGAGGAACACGACGAAGGTACACACGCAAGTAAGCTGGAAGAAAACATAAAGTAATCGCTTGTTTTTAATGTAAGTATACCTACGAACACTTTATCTTCTCGCTCTGTACCTCGCGTATACTGTTCGGAAGTCTACAATCTCGGTCTCAATTTTTGTTTCAAATCGAGCGCGCTGCCAACTGATACACGCACGCCCGCGACTGTGCGCAGCATGCTGCTGGAAGGAAGGCAAATAGGAGTAAAAGAACGGCATAGAGGTTGACCAGCCTATATAGGCAGCCGGTTCGCTACCCTGCGCGTGGAAGGGGATGGGGCGATGAAAGATAGATAGGAGAGTGCGTCACGGCGATATGCTGCTGGAATCTGTAGAGCGAATCACAGGGTTCGTTTATTCCTCTCCCGCTCATTCGTTACGCATCAAAATCGATGCGTAACGTCGTTTCAATTACTGTCGTTTCAATAAGGGTATCTCGATAGAAGCGCGATCTCTTATGTTCTCTACTGAACAGACTGAAAAAATGAAAGCTGGGACAAAGGAACCTCTGCGGAGAAGCTCCATTGGGGGGGGGGGGGGGGCAGTATATAGGAACGAATCATTATATCTGGCCTTGTCTTGTCGCTATTGTCTCTCCTTGGTCTCCTCTTGCGTGGTTCAAAAAATCATGGACCTGATGGCGCTACATGTCGGGTTGGGGAGGAGGAGGATTCAGGGGGAAGGTTGGCAAGACAGGAGGCCAAGTGGGACCGCAGTGAACAGTAATGCCAAGTGGGACCACAGTGAATGCAAAGAATGTCCGGAAGAACGTTTTTTCAGATTAGAGGAATTCTCGTTTGCAAAATAAGCTCAAAGTATTGTGACAGAAAAGTTCTTTCCGTCTTTCGTGTTCCACTCGCGGCGAGGCTGTTACTGAATCGGATCGCTCCCGATCTGTCTTTTCTATTTTTTTTTTCTGTGTTTCATTTTGCACTGTGCGTGAAACAAAAAGATGCGCACGAATTGCGAGGAAGCGGCAGATCGGAATCTTTTTCTGCACGGCACGCTACCAAAGAGCAGAAACTGAGAAAATGCTCTTAAGTCAGCCGGAAGATCGATTCAGTTTTGATGTTTATTTCTCCGAGACCACATCTGTCATCTCAAACCACGCACGCGTATTATGTGCATTGAAAAAAAAAAGACACATTCGATGTACGGTGTGTTGCCGTATAACTACTAAGCAATTTGGACGAGTCTACTGTGGGAAGTCCTAACTTTTATCGGAATATCATCGCACAGTCCTTTATCTCTGCATTGCGCGGCCGCAAGCTAATAATTTCTGGTGCTTTCAGTGCCAGAACCACGGTATGATTACGAGGGAAGTAAGACTCCGCAGATTTCCACCCCCCCCCCCCCTCCCGAAGTTCTTTAACACGCACCGAAAACTTATATGCACGGGCTTCTTGCAATTCGCCTCCACTGAAATCGTACCATCGCGACCACGATAGAAACTGCGTCTTTAGAACCAACTCTCAGTTTTCGAATTCCTCCAGAATTATGCCGACGAGACGCTACTAAGCTGTGCAGATTATGGTTGGGCGTCACATTTACCAATGCGTACGCGTTCCGCATAGGAATGGCTGACACTGCTGCATGCGACCATTGTGGCAGTGATGAAACAACTTGGCACATTCTGTGTGAATGCCCACAATACTGCTCGCAGAGACAGTCACCCTGCAATGCACTAGACGAACTGGCCAACCAGACTCTTTCGGAAGAAAGAATCCTGCGCTACCGACCGGACATTACGTCAGAGAAGAAGGCTGTGAAGGCGCTCCTGCGCTTCTTGCGTTCAACCGGCCTGTCCAAACGACTATGATCGGAACACCCTGAATGTTTGCGCATGTGAGTTCATTTTTCAAATTTATTTTATATATCTCTATCTCTATCCTCTTTCCGACCCTTTTCCCCACCCCTGTACAGGGTAGCAAACCTGTTCTTCTAGGTTAACCTGCCTGTCTCTTGCTTTTATTTATTTTTCTCTCTTCTCGTCAGCAGCCGAGAACTTTTGTACCACAGCGGAGGCTTCCTGCAAAATAGCACCGTAATTCACTAATACTTTTAAAGATCCTACAGTATCTAGCAATGGTGGTCAGGACATAGAAGTCGATATTCAACGTGCTCAGAAGATTAGAATGATAACCACACAGTGCAGGGTGTCAGTCACGCAGCTTGCACAAGCAAAAAAAAACAGATGTTCTGTGAATATTTACATTCCTTAAACAGTCATATTTTGCACACGATTACGACGATTCCTACAATTCTCCTGATCAAACTTTTTTCTTTACGAACACCATGAGTTAAGCGACCGCGTCAGTGAAGAGGGGAGTAGCTTGTGCTAGATATAATCACCATCCTACAAACGAAATATAATGCTACTACAAAACAAAAGGGAAAAGGAAGATAGATAAGCATCCCATAGGCGTACGTGTTCTGCTCCTCATTGTTATGTGCGCGCACATCACCTTAAAGGACATCACAACAGCCTATTATCTTTAAATAAAGTAGCGTTTAAGGACCACGCGAACACACGTGTTTTTTGTCGCTGACATTATATCAAGAAACGTTAAGCGCAAACGAACAACATTAGTAAGGCGCTGCGGTAATAACAGGTGCTAAGCTTACCACATTAGGTAAACACCGAAAGTGATAAAAAAACCGACAACGGCTTAAGAGTCCGGAAACTTACTACTCCAGAAAAAAAGTGCGAATACAAATACTTCACGCAAACACATGGCAGCTACAGCAGAATCAATCGAACGTAAGTACAACCCACTTCATTTCGATATTCGGTGGAGGTATGTAGCGAACCGACCGATGAAAAACGAGTCTGACGCCGGCAACCTAAGTCGTATAAAACGTTTGGAAGTGTGCACTGAGTTTGCCTTGTGAGGATGAACAATCAACTCGCTTCAAATGTGTTATTCATGTTATTCGAGCAAGGAGATTGGACACCTGCCCAAATTACATACAGGGAAGAGGCGCAAAAGTTGGGAAGAAGCATTCACAAGAATCTCTCTCTTTCTCGCTATCTTGTTGCAATTCCAATCTTGACGTTTCTTTTAGGCGCCTACAGAACCATCCCTTAAGGAATGTCACGTGTGAACTCTTTTTTTTTCTTCGAGCCGCTTTCGTAAGATGGGTAGCCCTGCGCAAACAGTAACCCTCCATGATGGAGGGTTACTGTGCAAGATTGTCCCCGCGGGCTCGCGCCGATGAGCAAACAGTGGACACCTCGCAGACTTTTACTTCACTTCTTTCGTGACGGGCGAAGGATAAGATCCCCCTAAAAGAGGGAAAGATGACCTCGTGGGACGACAAACACCCAAACACGAACCATTGCCTCCGGCGTTTTAGCGTACAGCATAGGCGAGGTTAGGAAGGAAGGCCGACAAGCAAAAAAAACAATGCCTCGCTACGGAGGAGTCGTAGCTCAAGGCTGTCGTGACGCGGAGGACAGATATGAAGTCTTTCTGGTCAGCTGGCCACGGGCTCGAGCTTCCAATACGAAGGCGCGCCCGTACACTGTGTGCCCACGTACGTGTACGGAAAGCGCGGGATTTTTCGTCCGGGAGGAAGGTGGTGTCGGAGAAGGCTCGGGTCCTCGACGTGTGCCGTGGTGCTTTCATATATTGCGTCCAGATCCCGGGCAGCTATAGCCTCAAAGGCAATGCTATAGAGATAGGGCATGGTGCACAAGCAAAAAGGACTCTTACATTTATAACGCCTGCAGTCGAATGCGTCTGAGCTGTATTGAGAGAAGGACGACAGGATAGAAATATAGAAAACTGAAACAAAGTCAGACCCTTAAAGTCCTCTTCACATTCTCATTTGTCTACTTATTGGTGCCTTCTTTCATCGTAACGCTTTTTTTATATTTGCCGGGCAAACAGAGAGGTGCGGATATTTCACGCGACGAGAGCTTTGACCATCGGTCTTTGAAAAAGTCCGCCCGTGAGGTTTGGCGACGCTTCTTTATGTGGCCAACGTTTGCACCTGCATTCAACGTCGTGGTAACTGCTTGGTATTTGAGAATGTAAGACGCCAGGGCATTTGCAAGTTTATCGGGCATTGCTTATCTGGGAAACCTTTGAATGTCTATTTGTTCTTTTCTATTGATATCTTTCTCTCCTCTGCAGTCCTTCGTGATGGATGTTCGTGAGGATTTACGCGTTTGCTGGACTGGTATTGTAGGATGATGGCAACTTGAATTCAAGAAACGGCCGGACTGCCGTAGGTGAACACTGTTGTAATTTGATATACGCTAATCAACTCTGCTGGGCATTGGTGGATTCTGCGAGATTCTGGTGGTCTAATAGGCCGCGTCTCGAACCTCGCGCATAGTCAAGCAAAATACCTATATCCGTTATAAGTTACAGGAAAACTTTGGCAAAGACTATACGTTCAGAAAAACACACGACAGTGGCTGTTGTAGAGAAAACGCCCCGTTAATTCGTGGTATTTTTCTTTAGTAACTCGCCTCATGGTCTTTAAATATCATTGCCCTTCGCTCACTTGACCAAAAAAAAGAGAAAAAGATTATAAATCATCTCTGTGAAGGGAATCATGATGGGATGAGAAGCAGCAGCGGTGCGCACGACGTTCACACTGTTCAAACATCGACGCGGGTGCTAGAATAACAGTTTGAAGCGAAACTCAATGTAGCGGTTACTCGAGTAAACGTTTGTTTGAAGCGCCAAGACACGGGAGGCGGGTTGGGTTTGGTGCAAGTTTCATTAAGGCGTTTAACGAGACTTCTTAGTCGTCATTTCTTCAGAGTCGAGACACGGGCGCAGACCGGAGCAGGCACGCGTTCCGAATAGACTACCACGGCATTGTGATCGGTGAAGTGCACGCCGAGAGGTTCCTGCAGATACGTGACGTCGAAGTGGCAGCAGCGGGCGCTGCGGTGAGCGTGCTGCGGGTGAGTGAGAGAGTGACGTCAGCGCGCACTTGCGAGGGAAGCGTTCGTGTGGAGCGTGACATCAACGCGCAGCTGCGGCGTGACCTACTTGGCGCCGCTCCAATACCTTAGGCGAGGAGAACGCATTGCGGCGCGTTCGTACGGACGCACGCACGTACGTATGGCGTTACACGCGTAAGTCAAAAAGCTGCTTCGAATCTAAAACACACGTGTGCAAGAAACCTCTATGCACAATAACGCTTTGTATCGGCCGTCTTAATGACGTCAGCCGGATAATCGGCCATAAATGATTCCTGGCACGTCGAGGCTAAGCTCACGCCTCAGTGTCACGTACTCTTCCGTGTGTTTACGTCGTATCTCCTTCGCAAACGAGCAACCATCTATCAAAGTTATAGCACAGAGACTTTCGGGAACGGTAGTGTGTAAGAAGAACAATAAAGAAAAATAGTCGTGGTTTTCATTGTTATAGCTAAAATAAAGGCCACGAAGACAGAACTGGTGCTTTGTGCAAGTTGTATGGCTCACGCTGAGAGGCGTTATTTAGTACGGTCACGTCTTACAGCAGGAGTTGGCGAGCAGTATATATTGAGCGATATGACGGGGCACCAACGGCACAAAAGCCGTCTCAAGAAAAAAAAAAGAAAGAAAAAGAAGGACTGCACGCTGCACGAGTAAAACGCTGACTTTTCTTATCAAATTATGATTAGAATATTAGCATGATGGTGTAAAAAAATGGCGGATATTCAATACGGTGTTCTATAAGTGTTAGTGCGGAGTTATATTAGTGTAAGTTCAAGCAGTATTATTTCTGGCAGTATTTTTTATGTGCTTCTGAAAACCGAGAAGCAACTGGTGGCCAGTCGTTGGCTCACTGTTACAGAAGACGTGAAGAGGGACGTGCGTATTGTGGGTGTGCGTGATGTATGCATCAATAGTGCTTTCTTGTGCAAAACGGCAACGCAAGATGCACGACAGGACAAAGCGCTCGTGACGTTTTGCGCCTAAGAAAACGGTACGCATTCACAACAGCTAGCTCACCAGAACATTGTGCTGGACGGTGCATATTTCATATTTGATATTGCATATTTCATCATATTCATCTTAGGCAACATTCTGGCTTTCCGCCAGGTTAACTTTGCCACTGTTCACATACATTACATTACATTACATTACATTACATACATACATACATACATACATACATACATACATACATACATACATACATACATACATACATACATACATACATACATACATACATACATACATACATACATACATACTGGATATTTAGGCGCGGTAGGGAATAAGCTAAAGCGCCGTTTCAGGCCCCACTGCCTCGTGACATGACGTAAGCTGCGGCACAGTCCACCGGCCGTCATGATACGGCTCCACTCAGCTGTCGACAGCACATACGCTTATTGGAATAAGAACCAATAGAATCAGTTCGCACACGGGAGGGTAAACAAGAGATCACTATAGGTGATGCCTTCGTCCTGCTGTGTACATAACGATAGCCCTAAAACAGAAACAAAAAAAACACAAGGAAAAGTAGAAGGTGGGTGCATACAGAGGCATCACTGATGTTTATCGAAGCTTGAAAAAGCTTGTACCATGTTTTTACAGTCACCAAGTTGCTATCTGATGCGACCTTTATTTATTGCTAAATTGTTTCACATAACTGGACGTGCTTATAGGATGAGTTGAAGTTACGAAGTGCAGTAAGACACTGACAGTTTTGGTTTAAGGGGTCCGAGTGCCGTTCAATATCTCTCGCAGTGCATCAAACTGCTGAGGATGTACTCTCTCTTCCAGCTTTTCAGGTGCACAACGATCACCAGGCATAGTGAAGCCAGCTCTAAAGGCATTGGTCTAGATAGACTGTTTCATTGATCTCGGAGCATGTCACGCTTTCGGTTTCCGCCTTCAGGTGGCGAGCATCAGGTATAAAGCGAATGTCCATACCCTTCTTTATTCTCTTGTTACATTCTTTTTGTCCTTCGACGGATAAAGTTCCCACGAATGTTTCTCATTGCTGCGAACACAGCCAACAAGCTGCGCTCCTTTCTCGCGCAAAATGAAGAAGTTAGGCGACTGACGGGACAGAAGGCCAGAATAAGAATGGGAGGTATTCGTCCAGCTTTTCTACTGTCTCTTTTTTACTCTCTCTTGGCCATGTAAGAAATATATTTTTCCCTCGCCAGCGTAATATAGGCGGGCACGAAAGAATTCAATTCTTGCCGCGAGCCTCGCCCACGTCTGAAGCAAAAACAGGCCGCCTTAGTTTTTTTCCCCCCTGAAAGCGAATAACTGCATACGCAGAAGGCGGGATAGGGGTGTATGAAAAAAAAACGGGTCGCCCTTTTCTATATGGGTTCTCGGTGCTTCGACGAGCAAGAGCTGCCTTAGTCGTAGTGTGCGCCAATATGTAGGACCCCAAGGGCTTTCACTAGTCTTCTTCTTTCAAACGTCTCCATCCGCAGCCTCTCTCAGCGGCTTTGGATCCTCCCAGCCCCACAGACAACCAATGTCGCAGACGCGGATATAGGAATGTTGATTCCAGTGTCGCTGCTGCTGGTGGCGAATAACGGAAAACAATGAGTCACGTCAGTGTTTTGCGAAGAGAAAAGAATGATTCGCGCAGCTAAACGGAACATTCGACGCGGACACAAAACTATGGCGCGTGGTCGTTTGTGTATAGCAGCCGGTGCTCGTATCATACGAACTCAAAATAAGGAAAGAAAGCAGACGAACCTATACAGACAAAGAAAAAGGGTGAAACAGCCAAACAGTCTGTCTTTTTCTCAAGGAAAATAAACATGCAGTTCGTGAGACGATGTTTTCAAACGAGCATCGCTCGCCTCAACGGAATAGCGAAGGATATCAATTATGTTTCACTAGTGGGAGTATAGAAAACTTTTAAAAAATTATCCGCACAGCTATCCCAGACGTACCATAATGCTCTCGCTGCTAGGTTTAAAGTAGCAGACGACGAATGTTCCAGATGATGCACACGAAAATTATGGAGGTGCAAAGCCGAAACGACTCAATAAAAATTAACGCAAGAACAAATAGCATTTTTGGAGGACTACGGTTACTGTAGATCCGCTGTTTTTAATGCCAGTATGTTTAAAAAAGTTTATACGGGAAGTGAAACACGCTTTAACTTAATTCTACGGGTTGTACAAGTTGCAGAAATTTTAAATCAATTGACGAGTCATTGTATTCGTAAGAGTTAGTCATGAGACTATGTAACAACGGTCATGAGACTCAAACACAATGTGACAGGGCGAGACATAGGTTTAATGCGTAACGTCCACAGCAAATCAGCAGCCAAACAAGATGGCTATGTCGCCTCTCGCACAATCGCTTAACGCACAGGCATCGTCGCCATCTTCGTAAAGTGCCACGCTTGCTCATGTCGATGATGCACCGTAACAATATAATGGATTCCCATAAATAAAGGTGAACGCGTTATTCTTCTCCCTTATGTGTACACTAGAATCGCATATAACTATTTCAAAGCAACGACCGAATGCATTAAATCTTCGTCTCTTACGGGTTCAACAAGCAAGGCACCGTCCATCTGGCAGGACTTATCGCGCACGCGCTGCGCGAATTTCGAAGTTTGCTCCATCAGTCGTTAGAAGCGCAGCGTGGGTCACTGGCCCGTTCGATCTTTGATTCTGCCGGCTGGACATCAACCAAACTCAGCTGTGCTTGTGTTGGGCGCCGTATTCCCAGCCATCGTGTCGCTGGCGGGGCCGGGTGATCGAACTGCATGCTTCATGCGATTAACCGCTACGATGCCCCGCATAAAACATGGCGAATATACGTTCTGTCCATGCGTTGTCCTCGAGCGCTATAAATGTCGCGCTTGCCCTCATTCATCTTTCGTGTACGCCAGGTAGACGGGAATACACGTTATAACATTGAGCAGCGTTGTCTGGACGGGCGGCGCCGGTCATCCATGCTATGCTTAGCGCATCGATGGTCTTTATCGACGGGGCTTTCGGACAATCGGGCGCCGAAAAACTTGGAGGTCCCGACGACACGATGAATAAAGCTGTGAACCTCCTACTGCGCACATACGCAAGCGACTCACAAAAGAAGGAAGAAAGAAAAAAAAAAGAAAACACAGTTGTGCGCAGGTTGGGGCGCGTAAACACGTATACTGATGCGCAATTGTGTATATGTACTAACACGAGCGACTCGCTCTCTGGATTTCATGCCGACCGGTTGTGCCCCCGCAATCTCTGACAACAGCGCAGCTCTGGCTGACTGGCTCGCCCTACGCCACCTGTTGCCGCAGACCAGAGCTCTCGCATGCAGAATGGTGCCCCGTCCTTGGACTAAATGTTGTAGGCCCGTGTACTCAGATTTGGGTGCACGTTAAAGAACCCCAGGTGGTCTAAATTTCCGGAGCCCTCCACTACGGCGTCTCTCATAATCATATAGTGGTTTTGGGACGTTAAACCCCACATATCAATCAAATCAAACCGTCCTTGGACTCGTGCGACCATGTCCATCTTTCCTATCTTCTCCTTTCTTCTGGGTGTCCCTGCTCCTTCGCCACGCTCTCTCCTTCCTCCTCTCTATCTCTATACATTTAATCCTATCTTTTTAATCCCTGCTTACCCCCATCCCTCGTGAGCTACTGTTGAGTTGTCACACTCTGATGCAGACAGTTACGGGGCTCACTTTTATCTTCTTTTCTCTTTTAAGAATCACATAAGTACTAACACGAGTATACGTAGACGCAGCCTTCCCTGGAGCTCTGCCCAGCCGAACAAAAGGTTTCTCTTCCTTCGAAGCGCAGCGTTTCGCGCTCCACAGACCGAGAAGAACGCGCGTACACATTTTTTCCGGATCACAGGCGAGCGCGCGTCTGAGTGCCGCTGTCTCTCTCCCTCTCTGCTGGCAGACTGACCGGCCGCTTATACAGCTAGATACACAAATCCTGTATCGAATAGCCCACAGGGAAGGGGGGGGGGGGGATCATTGGCAGTCGCGCGTCGATTGCTAGCAGTGAAGCTACGCGAGAGCCAACGGCAGGAGATATATTTATACGCAGGAACCACGCAGCCATCCTTATGCACATGCATGCGCGGCACAAAGCAGTCGGGCGTGGCACTCTTTTGTGCGGAGTCAATGGACGTTACGCCACTGTGCCATCCATGTCAAGGGGTCATCAGGACTCTGCTTGTGTGAGCGCATCGTAGTGGAGGGGGAAGAGGCGAGGGGAAAGGAAATCGACATGGAGTACCACTGTTGCTGCGCTGTTCGTTGTTCTTGTTGCAGATGTATATATGTTTGCCGAAGAGCTTCGTTCGCTGGCTATACGCATCGATACTAGTAGAGCGGCGCCGAGGCTGTATACCGCGTCACAAAATCAGCAGTGCATGGTGCATACGGCAGAGAGAGAAAGTGCGGGGGAAATCCTTAACGCGTGAATGACAACCTCGACTGAAGCCTAGCAGCGATGCACCCACCGGAGAGTCGTTCTCACTGTCGTTTCTAATGCAGACAGAGGGATTTGTTGAGAGCCACTGAGTTAGGTGCCTGCGACGCGAAATGCGTGGAGCGCCCGTCTAAGGAAGGCAGCCATTACAGATACGGAAGCTGACGATAATATTTTGGAAACCGTTTGCTTTAGGACGCCATGAAAAGCAAGTAGACGCTGTAAACAAAAGCCGCGGTATTACGTGGAAACTTGTAAGCTTACGTTGAGTGTCACCCGCGCATGTCTTCGATGCAGCGCTGTCTACGCGCTGTGCCTTTTAACTCAAGCCAAAACAAGACTGTTACTGTAGTACTAGATGAGGAAATAATTTATGCATGAAAAAAAGGAGGCGGGGGACGTTCAGTTGCGTATGTAATATACATGTCTATTCTTGTGTGAATTTCGTACTGTTATTTGGTGGTCGACAACGTCACGCCACAACTTCATATTTACCAGAAGAGGGGTGGCTGGAGTCACACTACAGTACTAACATCACCTTAAGCTCATTTAATAGAAAAAAAAGCTTCGTATATAATCGTCAACAGATATTGTTCCAATCTAAGCCCTGTATATTGCACGTCTACCGTCATTATCTGTAGACTGACCTGCCATCGCTCAAGTCCACTTCATATATCATGGCCCCGAGAGAGATTTTCAACGAGAAAAAGTAAGAAAGCCGGTCTAATTTGAGGTCTGAACAAAATTTCTTTCCCTTCTTACTGTATACAACCACTACCCCTGCCGCTTTCGACACGCGTTTGTGCTATTCCTGACACCCATGTCGAATTATGTGGAGCTTTTTGCACACAGCCGGGTTACTAAAGCGTTGCCCACACAATGGCCTCGAATACGCCTAGCCAATGTGTTCATGCCTCCTGGCATGACCACGAAATTTCGGGTTCGCAAACTTTTCCGCCTTCTACATGAAACGGTTCACATAATCGCATGCGAAGTTCAACGCCATTTCGAGACCAAATAGGCCAAAGGCACGATTCACTGAAGGCCCGATCATAACGGGAAGGGTCACTGTTCTCCTCGATAGTGTGAAGAATATATATATATATATATATATATATATATATATATATATATATATATATATATATATATATAGTGTGTGTGTTTGTTTACACGTCCGTTGTTTGGCGCGCACACAGTGTGCTGTTCGCATGCGTGTACGAGTCATCTACCGCGTTGAACACATTCTCCCCACCCCTTCTTTAGGCATAGGTGCCTAAGCGTTGTGTTAGAGTGTATCGAAACGTTTCTCCAATAAGGGCACGCTGGCAGGTGATTCCTCAACTTAGACGCGGGGCTCTTCCGTGTTTTCTCGTAAAATAATAATAATAATAATAATAATAATAATAATAATAATAATAATAATAATAATAATAATAATAATAATAATAATAATAATCAAGGAAACAGGGAGGGTTTTGATTGTGAACATCGAGAAGAAAAAAGGAGGACCATTGGGAAGAAGGAAGCAAAAAAACATGGCCGTATAGCGGTGGATGCGAAAGTCATCGGGTCTCCACGGTCGACAGAGTGACCTTCCAATAAATGGTCGACACGTGCTGCCTTCACTGCTTCGTGCGTTCAGACAAGAAGGAAGCAAAGCAATGTTACGTCTAGCGGTTCAAGAGAGAAACGTCGTCCCTTCAACGAATAACGGCTGATCCGCAGCGAGACGAGGTTCATCCTGCATGTGTTTTCGTCTAAAGCACTTCGTGACGTAGTCATTTTCTTGGAACTCCAGCCACAGCGCGATTTCCATCAGTCTTTTTACTTCTTTTTTTTTTCTCTTTTGGCGTAATCTGAACTCACCACGCACATGCGTGCACGTCGTTACGCTCGACTGCTACGCGATAGACGCTAGTGCATATATTCACTTGTGGGTGTTTCACTATATGCAGTACCATGTCCTTTAGTTTATCGCCTCTGTAAAACACTGAGTTTTTTTTTTCTTTCCTTGAGGATACAACACGCACGACTGTGCTCGCCCTCAACGAAAACCGTTACTTCCTATAAATCTCGCCTTCTAGCGTATACCAAGCCGGCGGTTTGTCGACTGATACAGCGTACCAAAACACGCTTAAACGCGGTTACAGTACACGTAGAGTCTCGCCAGAGCCTTTCCGATACATCAGGCCGGACCAGACGAGGAGCACGTCGACTTGAAACGTTTGTCGTCTATAGCCAAAAAAAGAAAGAACAAATCCAAAGAAAGACAACGCGGAAGAGATCGACGGCCGTGTCTGCAGCCCGACTACCGGCTGTTCGGTGGAGAGCGCGACCTGTAGCCCCGGAACAAACCGACTAAATACAAGGAGCCTCAAAAGAGAGCAAGTGGTGCTCTTGACCCTTCTGGAGTCAAGCGGCCCGGCCGGACGCGTCGGTGCCCTTTGTGGCTCCGCCAAGGTCAGCCGTTTCACCAGGACACGGCAGCCGTCAACGTCCTCGCAGGGCACCCTCAACCCCTATCTGCACGTTGGGATGCTCCTGCAGTTCACAACGGCGCCGAGAAAGAACAAACACTCCAGACCTTGCTACGTGTCACCTCCCCCCGTTCCTTATACAAGCCAGCCCGCGGATAAACACAGGGCGATTATACGGCGTTCACCGTTTCAAACCGCGACGCTGGCCAGCGAGAGCCTGCATGAGCGAAGGAATCGTCCGGAGGCTAAAGACCTCGTCACCAGGACAAAGGGATAAAGATAATGGTCGCTTCGAACTTCGAGGATGGTAGAATGTTCAAGCTTGGGTAATAACAGACTCGGAGGAGGGCTGTAGTTGTTGTCCTTCATACTGTTTCCTCCCTCACCCTCTCCCCCCCCACCTCTTCCCTTAATAGCGCAGATACACGCGACAGGATGGTCAACTGTGTTCAAAAGAAGAGGCAAGAAAGACGCGTCACCGCCGGTATCTGGCACTGACCGATCTGTAACGGCTCTGGATGGCCATACTTACGCGAGGCGAGTGGGGCGATTAATGTGCCGGTTTCACCTAAATGATTTTTTTTTTTTTTACGTGCAGAGCAGGAAGAGGCACAATTGCTGTCAGTTCCGGTATAGCGTAACTGCGCTTGCAGGGAAAAAAATATGGGGAAAAGAAACTACAGCAAAACTCTTTGAGTATGCGTGATGCCGGGCAACGTAACAGCTGTTGATAATGCCACCGGATGCGAAGGAAGAATATTCTCAGAGTACACCAATATGGATAAGTTGCCGTTAAGCCCTCTCAGGGAGCAAAAAAAGAAAGGAAGTGCGTCATGCATGGTATACCTAATTATCATTACCCATTAAACAATGTGTAATAGTTTAACAAATATGTGCAAGTCGTTTTAAAGATGACTGTAAATGTATGGTTGTAAAAGATCTAAGAACACTAATGATATCCGTACGCCACGTCGTCTCACGTGCTAGTGTCGTGCTTCGGTGACGAAATCTGGTCGCGGGTTCAATAGCAGGCATCATATTAATAATGATTGTAGTGAGGAAAAACCGTTTATGGACCATATATTGGACTCGTAATGAGAAACTTTAGAACGTCAAAATGATATGTAAACCTCTAGTACAGCGTTTTTGATGGAACATCTGATAGTTTCGTACGTTAGGTGACATGAACATCAATCACGTTTCTCAGAATCTTCGAAATATATGAAGGACAGAAAGTTTGTTTGTAATATAAAGCTGAAGCATATTCTTTATCGCTGTATATCTGTACTTATTATATTTTCACTGTATTGAATTTATGTATTTATGCTGTACATAATTATGCTTTACATAAATGTACGTACATACTTTGTGTTCTGCATTATTGTGACCAGGACGGGTGTCGGTGCGTTGTCAGGGATTCAGTTGCCTTTCACCACCCCTTCCCATTCAACCACTAGATAAGTTATGTATGTTCTCAATCAGCCATGAACAAGCATCAAACTTCGAACTTCAAACTGGCTTGAAATCATCTCAAACGTGAATTTGGTATTGACGACGAATCTCCTAAATATGCAGTACCATAATTTAAAATTTTTCAGGTGATTGGTGTAGGACCGTATCAACACTGTTATTCTAAAGCTATAAATTATGCAAGCTCGAAATTCCAAATAGTCCGTTAACATACCCTCCAGGACCTATCACGACATCACCAGCAAGGACCATGTTATAGAGGCCGCTGCAAACACGTGATCTGGAAATGAGAACCAAATACTCAATGGTTTAACTTTTTTTCGCCCCCTTTTCGCCTTTTTTCGCCCCCCCCCCTTTTTGTTTGGCTAAGATACTCGGTTGCTGACCCGCAGGTCGCGGGATCGAATCCCGGCTGCGGCGACTACATTTTCGATGGAGGCGTAAATGATGCAGGCTCGTGTAGTCAGATTTGGGTGCACGTTAAAGAACCCCAGGTGGCTGAAATTTCCGGAGTCATCCACGACGGCGTCTCTCATGATCATATGGTAGTTTTGAGACGTTAAACCCCACAACTTAATCAATCAATCTTTGATTTATGTCGGCAACGTGGGCCGATGCCCCGCGGAGCACAGAGATATGGCCAAAAAGATCTGAGCGGTCCAGGAGGCCCGTCCTGGCGGTGACCATAGTAAAGGTCCGGTCGTCCCGACGTGGAAGACCTGCGTCCGGGTTATCATTGCGCAGGACGCTGCATATAGACGGTACTGCCAAAGAACCGACCATTCAATCTAAAGTTGCAAGCACGAAAGTAAAACATGATGCTCTGCGTTAGAACTGAATAAATTGTAATTTATCGTGGTTTCCACGCCGACATTTTATTGATTTCTCAGTTATGCCTCCAACAATCTGAGTGCGGCTTGCATAGCTAACGAATTTTTCGCGAATAACCTATTGTATAGACTTACCTTGCGAATGCATGCATAAGCCGGAGGAAAGACATTTTGCAACCCGAATATAGCGGTTTCGTTCATGTTCCGAATGACAGGAATGAAGAAAAAAAAGGAAACTCCGCGCAATGCACTTTCTGCAAAACACAAATTAAATTTAGTGCGTGTAAGCTTGTGTGAGCGTATGTGTTTGTGCGTGTGCGTGCGCGCGTGTTTCGATAAGAGTGGCACGGAAGCAATACTCAGCGGTCGCAACCATTGCCATCAAGCGAACCATGCAGCCACTCACAGCTATCGACGAGGCATCAGGATAAGCGTCTATGGTAAATGATTCAAACACGCATTGAACAACGTCTCTGTAACACCGATATAATGATTTTTTTTTCAAACATCGTCGTTAGACAGTTCCCGTACAACACGCGTCGTCAAAGGAACAGTGGCACGGTGCGCTCAAGCTGATGAGCGAAAACATCGCACTGACACGTACGTACAAGAATTTTATTTTTCTACGTTTATTTCCCGCGCATTCATTAAGCGCTTCAGGCAGAATATGTGTCGCGAGAACGGTATACAAAACCGACGGGGCCCTGCAACTAAAGGGCACGTGATTAGGATATTAACCCTACAGTACTCCTACAGAAATCCTTTTTTGTTCTTCAGCGTATGCGCGTGTTTGTTTCGGTCCTCCATTAAGGCCCATCAAACTTACAGCGATGGAGATCCTGCTCCGGTATACCCAAAGGATAGCCATTTTCTTTTTTTTTTGTTTTTCGTTGGATGTGATATAGAATATCGCCGTATCTCTCATTTCCGCTTCGATTTACCTCGCGGTGATCGAACAACAGTAACAAAAAAGCTGGGCATGTTCAGCGTGCCACGCGTTAAAGCCTGTCAACCTACATTTAGCACGCGTGAGAAGAAGTCGTCCCCGCGTCGATACACACGAAATGATATACACGAAGGAACGTCGTAGAAGAAACAAGGCGTTCGCGTCGCGTAATCTAGCGCGATATTTATTTACTTTTTTTTTTCAAGCTACACGACAAGCAACAGAGCCCGATCGGTCCTTGTCTGGCCCGCCTGCCAGGCGCGTCCGTCTCTTCGCACGCGCTCGATCACTTCATAGCCGCGCCGAGATTAGAGGGCCGCGAAGGAAGACGCAACGGCGCGTTCATAATGAGGGCCCCGGAGGCGCGCGTGCCAGTCTCGATTAACGCGACGCTGCACCCGGTACTCGAGCGAAAAACAATGCGCCCGTTCTTCACCGAATCACGAGGCCCGGCCTGATTACTCCGAAAGCTCCTTTTTTATTCTCTGTTTCGAGCAGGTATACATACACCTGGAGAAGAGACTACTAGGAACGAGTGATACGGGCAAGGAGAAATAAACAGGAAAAAATTGGAGCGAAGGAATACGGATGGGAACAATTAGGGGCGATATACGGAGGCTTGCGCATCGGTCTATAATCGTGAGCACAATGGCCAAAACTATTCTTAATGAAATAGGTCAGTGTACGGGTGTGCTTTAAAAGCATGTATGACACACATGACGAAGGAACGACACACAATCGTGCTCCGGAAAAACAGCTATTGTGAAGGCATATACTCCGAAATCATGCCTATGTATACAATCTATTTACGTGTGATCATCTCCTATAACCACGTTATTCGACTGGTCGTGACTGAGCGACAACCAAATCAGGATGGCCTGCAAGTTCTACAGTGCGTTTCATCTCGGTGTTGTGAGGTGATTGCACATACTGGTATCGCTAACCAAAGCTGAGTCACTTTTTTGTTTTGGTCACATTTGGCTGGTGAATATGCCGAGCATTAGGCGCGGCTTGTAAACGGTGCGGCACTGGGCACTGGCTTTTAGGACACAAATACAATGCGCATGCTCTTCTGATTACTGTGGTGCCTATTATGTATTTCTTGAATGAATTCTTAACACACACACACACACACACACACATATATTATATATATATATATATATATATATATATATATATATATATATATATATATATATATATATATATATCTGTATGTGTCTCCTGATGTGTCCACAGACAGACAGAGCGCAAAAAGAAAAGTGTGTTCTGTGCTTGACAGAGATGCCTCCGGGCGCGTCGATCGAAGCCGAACACGCATAACTGAGCGGTGCCACTCGTGGAGCCATGAAAAGTCATATTGCGTATCCGCCCTCCGCCTCGGCAGAAATATCCCGAGGAGAAGGGAACGCAGCGCTACGTATAGAAAGAGAGGAGCGACGGCGTCAGCTGTGTCGTCGCTAAAGCCGCCAAACCGTGTATACGGTGCCGAGAGGTGCCAAGCTGCTTTTCCCGCGCAAGTTGCCACCCGCTTCGCGAATACAGCCGTGTTTGTAGGTGCGAGAATTGGCCTGTAAAGATATATATATATATATATATATATATATATATATATATATATATATATATATATATATATATATATATATATATATATATATATATATATAACGAACTATAATGCACGGAAAGTGTAGGGAAACGTACTAGACTTCATTCTAAAGTATATGTAAAGAAAGAAAAGTAGATGAACAGATAACTTGCCGTGGGAAGGTCATGTACAGATTAGAACACGCAGGTTAGAAGAGCATTGAAGAGGAACGACGCCGCATCCGGGAATCGAACCCGCGACCTGCGGGTCAGCAGCCGAGTACCTTAGCCACTAGACCACCGCGGCGGGGCTTGAAGAAGAACGAAATATACACGTTTGTGTAGATTCCACTTTATGACGCCCACTTTACATTCGCAGTGGCAACGCACGGGTTCGCGGGTGACGTACAGTGACATACCGGTGCGATTTCTCAAAGTGCGCCCACTCGTCGCGATTCACTCGTAGTTCACAAATGTTGACGCGTGACCTCATCATGACCTCATATGGTGTCATCACTTGGTGACTTATTTGGATCACTCGTGATGACAACGACGCATCAGTCGCATTTCATGAGGAAGCTAAGGCATTCGCCTTTACAAACGAATTCGGATAAGTGTGAAAAGGTTCGACTGCTTGTTTCGCGTGTGAAATATAGGGTGACTTAATTATGGCGTTCCTCTACACTAGCTCTCCACATAGCTCCGAATATGACGTCACTGAAACAGTGATGAGGCGAGCGGGAAACACGTCGGTGTTTCCCGCTAGCCTCATTATACGTCGTCATACATTAAAGGATATCGTTGCAGCAAACATGTGAGATTCAACACATCTATACATACTCTTGGATCCGTGGAACGTCTCACGTTGGGTATGCTTGTAAGAGAATGTTCCAGCTAATTCCGACAACAAGCACATCGTTATCGAATTGGTACCAGCCAAAGGCGAATTGCACTAACCAGAAAGCTTCTGGCTTTGGCCGCTAGCGCTTTATCTTCACGTAAAACTTTCCTGCACAACGCCTATTATTTTGAGATATACGCGCTTACTATGTCGCACCAAATCCATGTAGTCTGGAAGTTTATGTCCCCATTCTCTTTCTCCATCTTCTACCCAGCCATCCATATTTCATAACAAAAAGTAACTAAGAAGTTTCCTGTCCGAGAAAACACTGCCAAGCGTTACGGCCGCAGGCAAACCACAGCAGCACTCGATGTGTAAACCTCTACAGTTATCCAAAGTAGGGGGCGGTGGCGAATTTATATTAGGGGTTGCGAATGGAGAGGGTTGGGGCTCGTAGATCAACATTTTGGCAACTAGGACATTCAAGCGAGCCCATCGGCTATAGCTGGCAGGCCCCCAATCGGGTCGATGCGATGCCCGTTCAAACTTTTCTCGTCTGAGATCAACACGCGAGACGCAACGCGCGTGGCTGCTTACTTGATCCAGTTGTTTGGGGGAGAAAAGGGGGGGGGGGGCTGAGACGGGGGAACGGCCGGAGGGCAAGACGAATCTGACAATTCGCAGCCGGGCATCATTGGGATGGAGGGTATTATACAGATCGTCCCACGTACCTTTCGCCATAGTTTAAAAATATGCCGGAACACGCAATTACAACGCGACCAAACGCATGTTGCTCACTGTTGCCTGGAGTTAGACTATCTTTTGTGTTCTGAAATATTATTAGTTTGATCTGTTTAACTAGGAAAGAAGGAAGGAAAATAGGAGGAAAAAAATGGCAGGGAGGTTAACCAGCCTATAGGCAGCCGGTTTGCTACCCTGCGCATGGGAGGAGGATGGGGGAGATGAAAGATAGAGAGCAGAGAGGGAAGAGACATAAACACAGCACATTCGGCAGCACACGTGCGCACACTCAGTCATTGTCCAGTCTGGTCTTTCGCGGTGTGTGACATTGCTGTTTACTTTCGAAGGAACGAAGATGGATAAAAAATTTCAATGAGAAAGTTGTAGATCAGTTTGCAAAACGCCCAAATAGATAGTTTTAAACTTTGTATCTGTTAAGTATTAGTGTTTTTTGTACTAATTACAAATGTCCGCGAAGTACAAAAATACCACGTGACAAACGCGCTCACGCGTTAGCGCGCACGATGATTCTAGTGCTCCCTAACGTTCCACCTACGAAAGACACGCTTCCCTCCCACCAGTTCGTGACAGCGATAAGCAGTCACAGCAGTTAGTTATCGTTTTTGTGGCCGATAGCAAAACGTGTTCATCGTAAAACCGCCACCATCCTTGCGACCCTGCCGAGACAGCACAATGGGGCAAATGCTAGGGTCGTTCGTATACGCGGAACATGCCTCTTTCATATTTCGTATAGGCTTTCCTTGCGAAGCGGGAAAAGAAAAGAGGGACGTAAGACGCATTCTGAAAGAGAACAAATAAATTGGTCATTGGGTCTACAACAAATAAATAAAAATTTGGGTAATTAGACATGATTTATTAAGTGGTAAAGAGAAGATAACCTGGGTTGTAACTATATATGCACTCTTTGCGTCCGTATGAATTTGCTTCCGATGCTCTTTTAATTTTCATTCTTGGTTCAAGAGAGTGAATAAAAATACACAAAAGCAAAGATTGATTGATTGATTGATTGATTGATATGTAGAGTTTAACGTCCCAAAACCATTACATGATCATGAGAGACACCGTAGTGAAAGGCAAAGAAGTCAACCAAGACTGTAGCATGTGGTTTGTTACCCTGCAATAAGAGAAGGGACGGTAAAAGGAAAGTCTTGACTCAAGTTTACGCAAGACAGCTTGTAAAAGTGGCTTTCGAGACCACCGACTTCCCATTTACTTAAGCTTACATTATGCTTCATGGCGTATTCTAAGCATAGCTAGTATTGAGCGAAATTTGATAGATACCTTAGCGTATAGTCCCACTCATACTTAGAGACGTGTTCATTTGTATTCGCCTATAGTTAGATTGATTCAGCTTATACAGGAAAAGATCTTATTGGGGTATGTTGTAGAAGGTAACAGAGCAGCTGCGCCAGTGCGGCCTGTCCAACTATTATATTAGTGCAGGAAAAGGCTGCGCTGCAAGAGAGAGAGAGAGAGAGAGATAAATAGAGAGGAAAGGCAGGGAGGTTAACCAAGCTCGGCTCGGTTGGCTATCCTACACTTGGGGCGGGGAAAATGAGAATAATAGAACGGCAAGAGACAGAAAAGAAGAGGAGTGAGAAAGAGAAGCATAAATAGTCAGCTCGAGACTACACAGCACGGCCTCGCACAGTTCTTTCACAAACGGTCGTGAAGTTTGGTGGTCCTTAAAAAGAACAAGAGGGCTTTCGTGGCTTTGCGCGTATGGGAAGCCGTCGGCCAAGGTCCCAGGATCTTCTCTTCTGTAAGCGGCCGTGAATCCAGCTGACAGAGCTTGGCTTCCATAATACGTCGTTCGGTCTGGTATGCTGGGCAATGACATAGAATGTGCTCAAGCGTTTCCTCGCAGGCGCACATGTTGCATGCCGAAGTGCTCGCCATTCCAAGGAGACGAGAGTACGAATTCGTAAATGCCACGCCCAACCTCATGCGACACAGTAAAGTTTCAGCGCATCGTGGGAGCCCGGGTGGCAAACGAAGTTGCAAGTTTAGGTCGATCGAATACATGTGCGTGTTGGAGAAACCCTGCGTATTCCATTGTAGGAGAGATATACGGCGAGCAAGTGATTGTAGTAGCCTTGCAGCGTCCGTTCTCAAGAGTGGTATGGGCGTGCGCTGGTCTTGGTCATAAGCCGATCGAGCAGCTTCATCCGCATGGTCATTGGTCATTGCCGACGGTTCCGCAATGACTCGGCAACCACTAAAATACAATATCGTGACCTTCCGCGAGCGCTTCGTGCTGCGCTGCAAAGTTGAGGACGAAAAACTGGACTGGCACGCGGAAAGCGCATCTGACAACTGACGTTTATCGAAATAAATAGCAAAAAGAAAAGATAGAGTAACATACAAGGGGGTGGGCACTGCTAGCAAACCACGCACGATCCCATCGGACTGCTATGTATGCCGTAATACACGTGCTTCAATAAACTTCAGTTGTTAGATGCGCTTTCCCTGTGTCAGTCCAGTTTTTCGTCCTCAGCTTTGCAGCGCAGCCTTTTCCTGCGGTATGTTCCAACTGGCCCCCACACAGGTTTTTCTGAATTACATTAGTGTTCTTCGTCCAGATGATCTACAACCAGCTTAAAATCAGTCTAAATATATAGGCGTACGTAATGCATTCTACGGCTGGCTCAATGTTATCTTAAGAGCCACGCGACATGCTGTTTGAATTTTTCTCGTGTACTCCGTTGCGTTTTCTATAGGGCTGTTAGTTGTTTTAATCAATCTTCTAGCGAGACACGATTGAACACTCCGCTTGAGTATTGCAAAAGCTGTGCCCATTCAGCATGCCTACACAGATGCCTGTCGCGTCTATGTTCTCTAAGCGATACAGTTAACCCAACGATCAACAATGGCGCACAAGAACTGCACGGTATTTGTGAGCTCTTTACATTCCTAAAAGTAAGAAAGAATGAACGCTACAAACAACTCAACAACAATCAGCGTGGCAATGAGTGAGCGTTCAATCAGGGAGTTTCATGCATAGTTAACGGATTGGTCCCACGTTGGTGCCCCTTTCTCCGAGTGGCGTATATCGTTGGCGAACGCTGAAGTTTGGTCGATCCCGGATTCACCTGTGTTGCGGTAGACTATAGCGAGCGATTGAGCGATCGCATACGTGCGTCTGCATGGTTTCACCGCATCTGAACTGCTGTTTATTTTATTTTATTTTTCAAAACAAACCGCTCAGCTTGAATTAAACACGAGTTTGAAAAACACATCTCTTTGGCTCTGCCTTACACAAAACTACTTTCCGAGCTACTTTACGAGCGATGTAAGGTAAGATATACAATAATAATTGTTGGGGTTTTACTTCTCAAAACCGCAACATGATTGTCGAGTAAAGCGTAGTGAAAGGCTACAAAAATTTTGACCACATAGGGTTTTTTAAAGTGCACCTATACGTTCAAACGCACAGACCTCTAGCAAATTGTTTCCATGGAACTGTGGTCAGGATTTAATACTGCTACCTTCGGTATTGTAGGAAATACTGTAGTTGATCCCCTTCCACGCAGAGTAGCAAGTCAGCGACACACACACGCTGGCTACATTTTCTGCTCTTCAATAATAAAGAGCTCTCTCTACTGTTTTTGAAAAAGATTTGAGCACGATGAAAGGCAGGGTGTGATTCCGAAGTTCCAGAGCGATAGAAATCGAGCAGCTTACCTCCAAAACTAGCTGAGAAGTTTATTGGCTGAGAGTGAGGTACTACGGGCAGCGCTCATCAGCGTTCAACCCAGTGCAGCGACCACGACCAATGCGGATGGTGATGCCACTGAGGCCACTCCTCACTACAATACAATCAGTCATATAAAAGGGGATCTTCATCACGAGTATGGAACGAATGACCGATGTAATGACAGTTTGCCCGAAGCTGTTCGGAATTACTCGGGTCGTTGCCCGTCCGTCTTTCCGTCCGTCCGTCCGTCCGTTAGTTCTTTCTTCCATCCATCCGCGTGACCATCCTTGCGTCCATCCATACGTCCATCCATCTGTCCATGCGGTCCATCCATGAGTCCATTCATCCATCTGTCTGCTAGTTTGTCTGTCCGTCCATCCATCCGTACCTCCATCTAGTGAACACTCCAAGTACCGCCATCTCCCATCTCGCATCTTCTGTGGCAAATACTCGCTCTAGAGCGGGTATGTGCCACCGGTGGCTACGTACTTCTACTTACATTCATACAAGGGATGAACAGACCCGCGTCTTAAGGAGCTTTGCCCATAAAATCAAAATGATGAGGCACAAAACATTCTTGATGCCGCCGGAAAGTTGAGCGGCGAGCCATCGCGGAAAACAATCAGCCGAAAAGAACAGCATGAAGACGTTGCAGGAAAAGGACAGGTTAGAGGGAGAAGTGGGGTGTTGGCGGGTTGGAAAGTGGAGGGAAAAGGTAACTTAAGGTAAGCCAGAGGCTGGAGATTTAGGGAAGCCTCGTACATCACCACGGAAGCCTCGTACATCACCAACACCTATCCGCTTTTCTAACATGCCCCACTTTCCGTCAAGCTCTTCGCTGGGGGATCATCTCCACAGCTATATGCTACACGCTGAGCAGAGTGCATGCCACGGGTGGTGTGGAAACTAACAAAAAACAAAAATAGGGTTCTAACTCAGAGCTCCGGAGAAGCATTCCGTCGACATACCGTCGGCACCAGAAGATGGGGTGGTGTGGTTTATGTACGGAGAGCGCGCACCCATCGTTGCCAGCACCGGGCCCACTCGGCTGACGGAGCTGTGCATCAAAGCATGCAATCCGCTGGCTGCACTGCACACCCCGGCAAGGTGCACTCGATCGATATTCAATTTCATCCTTTCGCTTTTTTCCCCTCCCACATGACTTCAGGCCTGTGCCACGTTTATATACAGTATAGTCGTGTGTGCTGGTGCGCGCGCGTTCTCGGCACTCTCTGTGCGCAACGCTCGACAGGGTAACGCCATCAATTTATCAGTTCCATGCTTGTACACCTATGCACCACGCCAGTCTGATCTCCGCGGAAGCGGGCAGTATAGGGGGCTTCGCTCGTAGCTTCTTTCTTTCTTTCTTTCTTTCTTTCTTTCTTTCTTTCTTTCTTCTTTCTTCTTTCTTTCTTTCTTTCTTTCTTTCTTTCTTCGCGCGCCTGGCACAGTTTGTCATGTATGAGACAAACCTTTCATGACGTGCTCGTGCTGTTGTGATGTTATTCATATGTAAGTTCACCGCCAGGTCGAATGCGTCGCCCGTGAACTATACACGTAAGCTTCGGCATAAATACCTATGCGTAGACGCACCATTTAGGCTATTTTCGCAGCCATGCAGCGCCTGAAGAGAATCAAATTGTTGTTGGGCGCCTGGCTTAATAGTAAACGTGATGTTGTGGATAATGCGTAAACAGTTTTCGCCCTAAGAGCACACAATGTCGAAAAAGCGAAGCTAAACCAGAACGCTAAAAGCGGGGGGTGAGGATGATGGATACGGGTCGTCTATAGTGAATAAGGGTGTAATCATAAGTATTTAGGTAGCGTCGGGCACATAAATTTCATAACAAGGGTAAGCAGTGTGCGAAAAAAAGTCCGGAGTCAAGGGAAGATGGGGGGAGCTTGTAGTGAAAAATTCGTAAAGAGGAGACGGTTTGAAGCGTACGTTACGGCAAGCAGGCTGCTTTCGCTATTGACCGGACGTATGTAGCTGCTTCTTTAAAGAATAATAATAATAATAATAATAATAATAATAATAATAATAAATAATAATATAATAATAATTAATAATAATAATAATGGAAACATACGAAAAGTGACTCTTTACCATTATATTGTACCATAATATACCATAATATTATATTACCATAATATAATCTAATGCACACTGATAATCCACTCAGTAGCGTGCTGATGGTTTCACTACATGCGTACGCATAACGGACGGAAGTATGATCTTGTGAATTTTTTTTTATATCGCCGAGTTCGCCATGTGTAATATGAAATCAGTTGTATACAGTGCACGATGACGATCATCGTCCGCTCCCTGGCACGTATCTCGCAGTGAGCTTGTTAATTACAATAAATATATTGGTTTGTACTGATCAGTACACTGTGTTGTCTATATTTTCTCATCCCACTCAATTTCTCCGAACGCGTCCGTCGTTTGTACAGTTCAGTTAATCGCAGAGAGAGCACTTAAGTGATCGACGCTGAGACAGCAGTGCTCATTTGTCTAGGAGCTCGTTCTTGCACATAACTTAAGCGGAGAGGAAAAGAAAACTAAAGGAAATCGCTGATGAGAGCGGCGTGGGATCGCTTTTTCCTGTGCCCACGCGTACACACATACAAAGAACTTCCGGTGTTCCACTTTTCTGCGCTAGGAGTGACTCGAGAGATCTTGGAAAAGCCCTCCTCTTTCCGCCATGTTCTCTCGCTCTCTTCAATCCTTCTTTCCTGCTCTTTCATTTTCCGTTTCGAACGAAGGGCGATCAAAATCATCTTATAGGCCTAATCACCGGTCCCGACGGACTCCCCCGAGCGGGAAACATTGTTATCGACGAAACGCTTCCACCTAAGTGGCGCAATTTCATCAAGAAGGGATAAAAGAAAAGAGAGAGAAATCAGTAGCGACGGAAAAGCAGTTAATGCAAGTAGATTCTAATGCACTTTTAGGAAGAGCCATTGTGCATTCATGCTTCAGGGTAGCTTTAAAACACGTTTCGCATGTTGTTCTCATCTATATAGATACTATATATATATAGGCCGAAACGTCGAAATAACCACGTTGTGACCGCTGGCGGAGGATCAACTTTACTATATGCAACGCTACTGCCACTCAACCACCATGTCTGCTTATATATATATATATATATATATATATATATATATATATATATATATATATATATATATATATAGTATATAGTGTGTGTGCCTTCCGGCGCACATGGTGTGTTTAGTTACAGTTTCTCGCGCGTCACGTTCCACAAATTCGACCACGGATCTCGCTAAATTTCCGGAGCCCTCCACTACGGCGTCTCTCATAATCATATAGTGGTTTTGGGACGTTAAACCCCACATATCAATCAATCAACCACGGATCTCGGAAACTATGCGCGATATTTCCGACTTACAAAAGCTGTGCCCACCATAATTCGTGACTTCAAACAACTTTGCCATATGAGCAACCACCCTAGAATTCATAATAATAAGTCAATTAAGTATATTTGTTAATTATTTATTCCTAAGTGATCTACTTCGTGGCGAAATCTTTCCGCCTCGTCTAAAATTGTCTGCGAAGACGGGCACGAGTGTTGAAGATTCGGCGAGTTGGTTCGTCGTACTTGAACTGGTATAGCGCATTACGGGGAAGAAGAAACGGCCGAGCAGACCGACACAAAAGGACAGAGCGCTAACTTCCAACTGAGCTTTATTGTCAAACTGCATCAAATATGTAGACCGGCGCAAGCATACGAAACCACCCAACGCAACGACAAGATTACACACAACATCGCACCGTCACATATCACAGATTCATAGGCGGTTATCATGATTAAGGAAGGCCACTTCATGTTCAGATAATAGCTGGAGCTGGCATCACGTGTATTAGCGCCCCTTCTTTGGTTTTATCTGAACATGAAGTGGCCTTCCTTAATCATGATAACCGCCTATGAATCTGTGATATTTGACGATGCGATGTTGTGTGTCATCTTGTCGTTGCGTTGGGTGGTTTTGTATGCTTGCGCCGGTCTACATATTTGATGCAGTTTGACAATAAAGCTCAGTTGGAAGTTAGCGCTCGGTCCTCTTGTGTCGGTCTGCTCGGCCGTTTCTTCTTCCCCGTAATGCGCTATACCAGTTCAAGTACTGCGAAGACGGGGTGTGCGCGTATTTATTATAGTTTTCAAGGAAAAATCTGTATTGCTTTAAAAAAAAACGCCTTGCATATAGTAACAACTTAACAAGCTCGTGCTTGTCACGCTAACGTTTAATGCAAATTTGTGCATGTGTTCGAGTGGCTGACGCCACAATAGCGTTTTTCGTCGCGTGTAAATGAGTGCTTCTGGGATGTATCAAGAAATAAAGCGGAGAACTGATTCGGACCAGATATACTCTCAGCGTCAGCATCTGGACGAAGCCCAACCTCGACTGTGTTGTTACTGGGATACAGATGCGCACTTATCTTCATTTTCCTGCTGATAGGCTCTATAAAAAAAAGAAGTATCCTGTTTATACATCGCGTTACTTTTTTAATTATTTCACCAAATTATCGCTATTATCAAGATATCGTAAGACACAAAACTTGAATATTCTACCCTAAGAACCTTGATGAACGTTGCACTCAATTCTGCAGCCATAACTATGATACCTGGTTAACTTCACCGGAGCGCAGATCGCGAATAGTTAATAAGAATAACTGAGCGAGGCTGTGTTGACTTATGTCGAAAAGTTTACCGCTTACGCACGAGACAAAGAGGACGCACGGGCGAGAACAGAAAATAAGCCTTAAGTACTCGAAGCTACAAGAAGTGTGGTAAACCTTTTCGGATCCACGAAGGAGGTTATGACGCTCTCGTGTTACATTGCGCGAGACCACACTATGTAAACTGTGTGGTTGAATATTAGCTGTGGGTTCGAATCGTTGCTGAAATACCGAAGGTGTAGGCCTGCCACATTAACACTCTAAAATATTGCATCAATATATTTTTTGTTAATCAATGCTTGCTTGCACACCTACTACAATTTCCATCATTTGTAGTGCTACGCGTGGAGTTGCAGTATAGTCCTATACAAGTTGCAGCTGCAGTTGCTAACGAAGGCAAGTGCGACGCCATCTGCTTTAAGCCCGAAAATTCTTAACCGTGATTCAACCTGGCAGGAACTCTACTAGAATCCTAATCGAACAAAACAAATCCAGCGCTAAGAAAAAATAGAGAAAAAAAGTTCGGCATGTGCACGTTTAATAAATTTCCCCAAAACGCCAGCGAAGGAGAGAAAGAAAACAAGAATGACGAAGTCTCTACAAACAGACTGCTCCTAAACGAGAACGACGTCGTTTGGTACCAGAAACCCGCATCAATCGTCCTTCAGACAAATGAAGTGTCTTCGCCGAATACGATTATTCATTTCCTCGCAGCTTATAAACTTGCGCACCACGAGGTGCACGCCGTGACGTTTAACGATGATGAACGAGCGAGAGAAACTTGAGAAAAGATCACGTTACTAACGACATCATCGTATGCATTCCTACCGACACCGGTACACATATCGTGCGCGTTCCCATTCGAACTTATAAATTAGGAGCAGCAGTATAGAGCTCCGACAAACGCAAACACGCGAAGCCTTGTTTTGTTTTGAATGAAGCAGAAAAGCGAGAGCAGAAGTAATTTCAATTTCCAAGAGACAAATTGCTGCGGGCTCCGCTGGCAATTTCGGGAGGTGAACTGTCGTTACAGGAGAAAAATAAAAATGTGGGGGCGGAGGAGTAGATGGAAGGGGCTGTGCGTTTTGGGGTATCACAGTTGCCCCCCTCGTATGTTAGCTCCCTGCGCCGCAAGGTGAGCGTATGGAACAGTGCACTATGTCGTAATACGGCTATGCAGAATGAAAGGCTCTTTTAGGAATCCGCAGATCGATTTCAATTACGCGTAATGTCGCGGATTCCCTGCGAAATGAGCGCAAAAGGGACAACCCGACGAAACCGGTATACTCGGTTGAAATGCAATCAGTGAGAAAAGAGGAAACGCAGTTGTTCTACGGGTCTGTTTAATTCCTTGGTCGCGGAGATTTTCCCTTCGCCTTGTTGTGTGGAGTACTATACTTCAGTATATATTCTGCTCGATTTTTTTATTGGAATATCGCGCAAAGTTGTCCAGAGAGTCCTGTTGAACGATGCTTATGATATGGAGGTGTGTATAGTCTGATGATGATGATTATACACTAAGGAGGTTTAAAAAAATTTAAGCCTCCTTGGTATATACATATGATAAGCTGATGCGTTTAACTAATTCTCACGATGTGTGTGTGTGTGTGTGTGTGTGTGTGTGTGTGTGTGTGTGTGTGTGTGGTGTGTGGTGTGTGTGTGTGTGTGTGTGTGTGTGTGTGTGTGTGTGTGTGTGTGTGTGTGTGTGTGTGTGTGTGTGTGTGTGTGTGCGTGCGTGCGTGTGCGTGCGTGTGTGTGTGTGTCGTCCTGCATGGGTGACCCCTCTCGGCACTTACTGCCGTCCATCGTAGCTCGCCGAAAGCTCTCCACAGCACGCTTGGGCGAACGGACAAGACGTGGGGGATAACAGAAGACCATCCGGTACGGCACTCGGCCCAGACAGCATGCAGCGTACATATAAAAGGAGCGCAATTGACCGCGCCCTGGGAGTGCCCCTCGGGGAGCTGTTTGTGTGCCGGCACCGATGTGAAGGGCCGGGTTCATTTCCGAGGTATAAGGGGTGCCCGTCGAGCACCTTCGAAAGCGAAGTGGTTAGACTCGTATAATAACCCGAAATGATGTGTTCGAAAACGTGCGCTCGTGAAGCTCAAAAGATAACAAGGATTGTATAGAGATTTCGCTTTCTTGTATTATGCTTCAGAGAGGCTTAGTATTAGCCGAAACTTTGCGGAGTGTGTTCTGGCGGTAACGACCTCTGCCTTCATGACCGTCTGATATTACGCTCAATATACCAAGTGTGCGCCAATCCAAGGCACCCAGGTTATTCGCAGAGTAAGGCTTATACTTACGCAGAGCAGAAACATCCTGCTAACTCTGCGATAATCACGTGGGTCTGCATAACTTCCTGTTACGCGGACGAGCCCATATATTGTTTCGTTAGCTCTATGTCGTTACACATCGCGTTGCCGGCGCTGCCCACTTCGAGGCGAAGGCGCAGGGGCGTGACGTGTTTAAATGGCCAATCAGAGAAGACCCAACACGGAATCGAATTTCATATTCCACGATTACGACGACAGTGATTATAATGGTGATGACGACACGCGGCGATCACGAGGATTTCAGTAAATGGGGAATGTACGAACACTGGGAATCCTGACTGAGAAGCGTGCGTATGGCGCTTCTGGTCATCAGTGTCTTCCTTTCGAGGAGCTTGTTTGGCAAGGCAAGCTTCTTATGATCGCGCTTTGTCCGGCGGTGGCGTGTATACTTCTCGCGTGATTTCAGAAATGCTTTCCAGATGGCGCGCCACCGCTCATGGCGTCGGCTTTTCGGTAATTTCAAAAATGTTCGTTAGATGGCGCACCGCCACTCAAAGCAGCGCGCACAACTTTCGGCACGTGCGTTTCTTTTCTCTTCACCGGGAGCTCACGCAGTGAACATGAACACTATTAGTTACCGTTCCGCCGCATGAACACCTCAGAAACCGAGGCAGCATCGCGGCGGGCTCGCAACGCAACAGAAGCTTGGGCTCGCCGCCAAGACTAAGCACGACAGCCCAGGATACATAACAAATAACAACGTTGTCACGTCCATATGCGTTGGTAGAAGATGTGTACGGAGAATTCTCGGGTTACCCGACGATCGCGCAAGCGCCTCTGTGGATTCACTTTGTGGATATGGCGGTGATCTTCGCTTCGCTGAATTCGACTGTGATTCTCTGACAGCTTCTTAGTTCCTGTCTTACTGCACGGTTATTTCTCTATCAATACACTATTCAATAAATACCTTTAAAAAACCTGCTTGAACGGATATTGATGAAACAGTGCACGAAAGACAATCACGCGCGCATGAAAATGGAGCGCATGCAATCGCATAACTGCAAGTAATATTTTATTGTCCTAAGACGCTGCTTTATTAATATTATGACCAACCAACTAGCCCATCAGTACATATTAATTATGCCTAGACGTAATAGCCACAAGCTCGAGCACGGTGGTGGGGCTGGGGTAGAGTCTCAAGAACGGCCGCGGCAGCCACACATGGCGCGATGCAACCGTTCCAGAATTTCACTCCAGGAGGTTCAGCAGGAGGGGTCAGCGCCAAAGGTCGACCCGGAGACCCCGTGAACATGCCTCGCCTCTTCTGTCGGCATATTTTTCTTATTCCCGCATGCCCCCCAAGAAGCCGCGCCAGCCTTCTAACCACCCTCTTCTTCCACCCCCGCCGCTCCACACACACTCGCACACTATCCGTGAGACCTGGCTGCTTTCCTTCTGTCGCCTCCTCGCTCCGTTGTCCGGCTCTTCCTCTGAGCACCTAACCTCGTAGATTCGGGTTGACATTAATTCCATGCAGTACAGCGCGGGCTGCGAGCCACTTCATAAAATCAAACGAATAACCTTAGGAAAGCAACAGTATACAGTCACGCTGAATGTGAGCTCCAACACGGTGGTGTTGGTCACAATGCTCTTTGATAAAAGAGCCTCGAGCCTGAACGGCTACGTCGTTGAAAGTGAAGTTGGCTTAGAAAATACTATATAGTAACTGAAGCAATCTCTACATCAGTTATTTTTGCTAGTCGGTGCCACTTAGTGTGGAAGTCACTTTGAGCATGGGCACATTGTTTCCACCCTTATTGGGCCCGAGTGTACCTTGACTTGGGCTAGTTGGCTCAAACTCGAACATTGGCAGCGCCACTTGCAGGAAAGACAGATAGGCGTGTACGTTCACCGTCTCTCTGTGTCCGTGTCTCCTGTCTTCGTCTAAATCGACCTATGCAAGCGCTGACATGAACCAGCGCCTGCTTATATATGCAGTAAGACAGAACAAGCCATGAATCTCTTCCTGGATTCTCTTACAGGCAATTTGATTTCGGCGAAACTAATAGGTGACCAGAAAGGGGGAGAGGTGGAGGAGTCAGAACTCAAAATATGAATAAGTATTCGAATCGAAATGGCCAGCAGCCCGACATGTGACAACTGTAGCTAGCTGTGAAAACTCAATAATCAATCTTCCATGTGACAGTCCTCTCTTCAGTGCGCCCAGAATAAAAGAACGTACAAAAGTGCTAAATCAACGTCACAATCAGCACTTGTCAAAGGAAAAAGCTTTAGGAGACTGGAAAAGACCATACTAGACAAGCAACTCATTGAGAGCGTTTCTGCACTTTTTTACGGGTGAATAGTCTCTGAGACAAACTCGAAAAAGTGTCGTTTATCGTATTCTTCTTCTCTTTTGTGTAACATCTCTCTCCCGTCATCTTTTACTTCTCACTTCCTTCCCCAGCGCAGGGTAGCCGGCCGGTCCCTACGCTGTCTAATCACCCTTAATGTCCTTCTTTTTCTCCTCCTCCTCCTCAATTCATTCTGACCGTATACGTATACCGGCTCTCGACTTGTAGGAAACGCTGAATATAACTTTTCCTGCGTTCGCCCGCTTCCTCCGCATGCACACATCCATACTTCTACGGGAACGTCACTATCCTCCTTTCTCCCGCGTAAATTCTCTCTCTATCTCCCTCATGGCGTCTACTCCACTGTGATAGCGGGCGAAAGGCAGGCAAGTGCGTCGGGGGAGGAAAGGTGGAGAGGAGGGGCCGGAACCAGATCAGCCATAGCCCGCCATTCTTCTGGCAATTCCAGCGTCACGTTGCACGTGGCGGCGTGGTCGTGCTCTCGGTTGCCCTTGGCTCGTTGGTCCGCGCACGAAGCTGCGCCGAATAACGAGAAGGCGCTGGTAGGCGAATAGCTTCAACGCCGAAGCTAGGTCTCACCTTCAACGGTCGTCTGCAGGGTCAGGTTTAATGGGCGAAATTCCTGCCGACACAAGCGGGCGTGTTCGGGTGGAACTCGACGGGAAGAAGTTAAGATAACCGTAGATGATGAAACCAACTTCCACTCTGGGATTCTGCAATCGCATTGTGGGCTAGAAAGGGGGGTAGTACAGCCACCGGGAATGGCGGTGGCTTACATCCTACAGCGAAGCGGCTACAAAGGTCCAGCACCATTAGGGGTGCAAAATTTCTCCACCTTCACCAAACTGCGACGGTGGCGGCCAGAATTCGAACCCGTGCACTCTTTTCTAGCAGCTTGACCCCATAAATGGCTGATCTTTCTGGATGGTTACATGAACTATTTCTATGTGCTTTTTAAACTGCACCTGAGACCTGCTCTCTAAAATACATAAATATATCTTTCTAGTATCATTCGCTTCCATACAAGAGAACTTTAGTTTTCGTGGATTAATGGCTAACATTTTACAGTCAGCGATTTTCATGTATACATCCGAGAACGTCTTGCGAGACACCAGTAATCACGAATAATTGACTAATATAATCTGTGATAGTACTCATTCTGCGAGTGTACCGAAAAAAAAGTATTTCAACGTTTTTTAGAAGCGAAGCTCCTTAGGGCGTGGGTCGGTCGCTCCTCCGGATGTATGGATATACGTAGCCGCCGGTGGCACATACCCGCTCTAGAGCGGGTATGTGCCACAAGGGTTGCGAGATGGGAGATGGCTGTACTTGCAGTGATCACTAGATGGACGCACGGACGAGCGAACAGATAGAAGAGCAGACGGACGGATGGATGGATGGATGGACGCGTGGACACACGGACGCATGGACGCACGAACGGACGGAAGCAAGAACGGACGCACGTGTGGACGGGCTGACGGACGCTTTGCCCCACTCATCATGATTCACTCCATGGATATGCTGTACTTTTTTCTAAATTGTGCAACTCCCACTGATAACAGACCTTGATATAGAAGTAAATAAACATTTTTAATGTTTATTATACATGCCCTCATCGTTGAACAAGGTAAACATTCGAAATACTTCTTAAAAATTCTTGTTGATACAAGCAGAAATCTTTCGCTGCTTTCAACTTCATCGTCATCATTACCACGACCATCCTTGGAACAGCCACAGCTACACGCTGACGTGGTGCTTCTATTCCTGAAGGAGATAAGTCAATTACGTCAATGCCCAAAGACTGCGTCATTCTCCTGATGGCACAGGAAGCCGACACTTGCGTATTACGTAGCTATACCACAGCGTGCTCAAGGTTTCCCATTGGGGCAAACAGATGCCCGCTCCCCCCACCCTCTCCCCTACCCCACTGATATAATCTGAAAGCAAACAAGCTTTTCAATGTATGTAAATATGAAAATGAAACAACGACGTGCTTAGCACATAAGCCTGCCATTGATGATGATATGTGGGGTTTAACGTCCCAAAACCACCATATGATTAGGCGAGACACCGTAGAGGACTCCAGAAATTTCGACCACCAGGAGTTTTTTAACGTGACCCAAATCTAAGCACACGGGCCTACAGCATTTTCGCCTCCATCGAAAACGCAGCCGCCACAGCTGGGATTTGATCCAGCGACATGCGGGTCAGCAGCCGAGTATTTTGACCACTATAGACCACCGCGGCATAGCCCAAAGCCTGCCATTGGCCCGCAACTTTCCGGCAGTAAAAATGGGAGTCGATATGCAAGATGGCCGGTACATGGCTGCCGTTATCTTCAATAACTTGCATGGACATAAATAATCCCGCTATTGACACAGTGATGGTATACAGCTCAAACACAGTAAAGCTTTGAGGTAGACTTGACGTCGTCGTCCCCCCCCCCCCCCCCGTAGCCCTGCATGACTAACCGGGTGGGGGAAAGGAGGAGGGGAGGTCATCTGTGAGCACGCCCATGACCACAACCAAAATTTTCAACCATGATACATTCACTTTCATTCGAAGATCGAGTCTGGGGCCAGTGAGGGGTAAACAAAGCTCACTGATTACACACACGCCGAACACATCCGGCATGAAGAAGAAAGTTAGAACGCACCGAATCGCGAATCACGAGAAGGCGCACCGCACGACGGGACAGATCCCGCGAGTTTAAAATGCAGATGACAACCGCGGTTTGCGCGGTTGTTGCAGGGTGTATGCATGTGTAAGAGCTCTGTCTTGTATATTTGACATATAGCAAGCTGTGTGTATTGTTGTTCCCGGTATGTACACACACGGCCGCACGCCAGAGACGACCCTCGCCCCGAGTACAATACGGACTTGACGGGAAATTAATTATTTTTGCACTGTTTATATCTCTTGCATTCTCCTGTTGCAACGCATGCCCTGCAACTTCGCATAGAACCCTTCTAGTCTTGTGCGACAAAAAATAAATGATTAAGTACAACGGGCAAATGTAAGCTATTCTCGGTTTCGTGGTTGCTGTGTACATAGTGTGTGCAACGACCACGAACAACAAAGCTTTTGTTGTGTGAGGTTTTGTACCATTTGTTTTCTTTTTTTATTCTTGCTTCTTCTCGACGCTTTGGGCACACAAAGGAGGCTTCACCAAGCTTGCGTAGTAATAAAGTACGCACACAGAAAAGGTCGGCTGAGCTTAATGCCTTTATTACCGCATAGCAGCAAGAACTACACACTGCGCTTGAGGCTTTTTATTATGCGTTCGTTCCCTGCTCCATCAAGCTCCGTCTGTTTTTCTAGTTCATTGTTACTGTAATAGCCCTTCCTTGCCCACACGAAGTAAAGACTGTCGACGGGATTGTTGTTTTATTGACGCACCGTTAATACAACGCAGTCGAATAACACAAAGAAACATGGGAGTTTCTAGAAAGCTGCGGTTGCTTCGATGACACAAGCGTAAGCGTGAACTGCAGCTGGACCTGGGCTGTCACCAGTGGACACGCATATATTTGCAGGCACAAAATGCTCGCATGCCTGAACGTGCCACATCTACGTAAGAAGATGATGAATTCGTTCGTACGTGACTGCACTATTGGCGTTCGTCAGAAGCTTTCCAACTATACAATACACCGGCGCCTATGCTTACTTTTCTGGAGCGGAACAGCCAGCTTCCCATCACCACCACCATCCCCGCAAGAAGCACAGCTGCATGCTGACGCAGCACTTCGGTTCCTGCAGGATGAAAAGTCGATTCCCGCCTCTATACGTACACCGCCGCGCCAATAACCGCGTTTGCAGGCGCTCGTGTCCCGTCTGCGTGTATTCAGACCGCAGCGAAAACCCATTCCCCCGAGGTATCCTGTGCGCCTGAAAAGCCGGCTACACTACACGTTAGCTTCCAGACCACCGGAACACATCAGACAGGCATCAGGTATCTCTTTCTCTCTATCCGGCTGGGAAACAAATGTCTCTCGGGTTTCCCCCCCGCTGACAAATCGTCGCGTGCGGCGGATGAGAATCGTTGCGAAAAAAAAAAAGATGAACAGGTTCTCCTCCCATCCTATCTCATCCCGTCCGAGCACCACCGTTTTTTTTATCTTCTTTTGTCTTTGCCTGGAGCGCCGCTCGTCGCTCCATCGAACGTCCGCTGTACTCCATCGTTGCGGATGCCTGAAACATTTCGGTGCGTGTTTCTCCGTCGTCGACCGGCCGCCCTTGTTGCGGTCGGCCGATGCACGCCTATGCGATATAGATGGAGAAGCAAACCGCCACCGCTTCCTATAAAGATGCATGCGCGTGGGCACAGTGGGGCAGGGTTTGAAGGGGGCGTTTTTCTCTCTCGCCATAGCTGTTAATTATTACATTTTAGGCCTTGTTTGTTTATTTTAACCCGGTTTCTCATCGTTGCTAGAGATGCTCTAGGTTTGTATTGAGCGCCTGATCGTGAGCGTGACCACGCCCCATGGGGCCTATTGATGGGCGAACAGCGGGGCCTACGAGCTTGAAGTATACATGCATAAACTCGAAAAGTAAAACATAAGACAGTTCAACTAGTTGTACAAATCCTATTACAACGAGGGAAAGAGAGAGAAAGAAATGAAGAGGAAGAGCAGAGAGGTTAACCAAGCTTTGGCCAGCAAGAAGAGTAAGAAAGAGAAAGGGCAAAGAAAGTGGTAGACATAAAATAACAGTGCAGTAGTGACAATTAACGGGCTGAAAAAAAAAACTTGAGAGCAGGTGCCTCAGCATATTGGAGTCATGTTCATTTACTATCTTCGGGTACTGCATTGCATAGTCTTAGCAGTTGGTAAAAAAAATTTGTTGAAGACTTTAGATGTGCCGTGCAGACGTTGTGCAGCGAGATTATCAAACAGGTGGTGTGGCGTGTAGTTGGGCGGAAGTAAAACAGTGTTTTCGATGCCAGAGAAGTTATAACAATATTTTGTGAAAAAGAGAACGTTGTGAAGGTTTACGATGAAAAGTACGAGTAGGTATGTTGAGTGTTGATTTCGTGCAAGTTACACTTTTGAGCGCCATTCGTCGTTTGAAAAGCTGTATCGTGCCGCACGTTTCGCAACTATTCATAGGGATTTAATACGACGAATCTGATGAAGGAGTCCTATTGCAGGATTATGGTTATGTTTTGTCCGAATGAACATTCCACAAAGGAGCTTGCGTATAGCGATAGGCACAAAAAAAACGATTGTTTCAGGAGGCCAAGCCATCTAGAGGAGTCATTCAAAAACTTTGTGTGCGCATACCAGTAGAGATTATTAGTGATTCAAACTCCGAGGTACCCGCAGGTCGCGGGTTCGATTCCCGGCTGCGGCGGCTGCATTTCCGATGGAGGCGGAAATGTTGTAGGCCCGTGTACTCAGATTTGGGTGCACGTTAAAGAACCCCAGGTGGTCAAAATTTCCGGAGCCCTCCACTACGGCGTCTCTCATAATCAAATGGTGGTTTTGGGACGTTAAACCCCACAAATCAATCAATCAATCAATCAATCAATCAATCAAACTCCGAGGTAACGGCAATAGTCGACTTGCGTGAGGACTTTAGAATTAAGAGAATACTGGTAGTTAAAAATTCAGATTTGGGTGCACGTTGAAGAACCCCAGGTGGTCAAAATTTCCGGAGCCCTCCTGTTACAAGCTGCCACTCTAGCGTCGCCAGCGCGAAGTCGGCGACGGGAATGACAGCAGGTCGGTTCGTTCCGTACGCAAGCAGAGACAGTGAAAAGATCAGAGACGTGGGAAAACAAAACAAACTTTACTCTAGTGATATTGCAGCAACACGGGATCTAATACAACACTTCAATACAACTAACAAAATACATCGACACTTTATACAACTAAAGAAATATATAACAGAAACAATAAATCATCTTACGAGAGAGAACTATTACAAACTACACAAACTAACAAGAATAGGAGACGGAGGAGAAAGGTCGAAGATATAAACAGGTGAAGGCATACGTGTGATGACCGGCAGCGTTGTGTCCCCGACGATCGGATGCGAGAAGTCGAAGAGAGTTCTGGCACGGCTGCGATGTCGGCGGTGTTGCAACGCTGGTGGCTCCGGGAGGCTAGTGCTTGCAGGTGACTTCGAGCAGGTTGAGCTAACTCGAGGCGAAGTCCCGATGTCTACGTTGCAGACGTTAATATCGCGTCACAACTAGACGAACGGCTAAGTTTAGGTGGCCAGCCGATACAGAGACACACTAAAAACTTCTAGAAGAGATGCTTGTTGATCTGTTTCTACACCATCTTGGTCAGCGACTAGTCTGCCTAGCAGGGCAAAATCCTGCGCTTAAATCCCTCTCATGTCTCCTCGCTCTCTTCCTTGGGGACAAGAGACCTCTACCTGGGTCCAATCATGCGCGTTTAACTGATGGGAGACTCCGCCCCAAAAATATTTCGACCCCACCCCTTTTTAATTGGGAGAGGGCCCGCAACTAGCGAGAGTGACAACCTGTCGGGTTGTTGTCATACGGCTTGGCCACCAGAGCGTTTCCCACGCTTTTCCCCGTGGGAACGGTCAAACGTTTGGCTCTCAGCACGTGCGTCTTGTAGTCTAATCCTTGTTCGGGGTATACCGCGGCCTTCTACGACCTTGCAGACGTCGCCACAGTTACCAAAGGATTAACTGTCGGCGGCGACGTTCTAAGGAGAGCACCCCATTTTGCACTTATCGGTTCCCTTTCATATGCCGCCGTTTCTCACGGTCAGTCGGGGAGTACGGCGCCCGTTAATTGCCGTGACGCGGTGTCGCCGAAAATAGCCGTCCGTGACACCTCGACTACGGCGTCTCTCATAATCAAATAGTGGTTTTGGGACGTTAAACCCCACAAATCAATCAATCATGGTAGTTAAAAATTCAGCGCTTGCGAACTGTGGGCCCCTTGTATACTGGTGGCAGCGACCTCACTTGCACGTATAAGCTGCTCTATAAGAAGCAGCTTTTGATAAGAAAACACAAACGTAATCCTCATGCATTTAGGACAGTTAGGAAGCGTATCGTCGGTGCTGAAAAAAAAAGTCACAGTTTGACGCGAAACCGGAGAAATCAATGAATGCGACAGCAGGAACTTGAAATGACACGCGACGAACGATAAGCAGCCCTATACTATATCTATATATAGGAGAGTGTCGCTGAAGCACAAAGAAGGATGCTCGAAGAGAACACACAGGTGTGCACAGGGCAAGCGTGAATGACCTGTCGCAATCGTTACGTCTTTATGTTTAAGCAACAGTAACACGCTGAAAGTGTCGACAATGCAGAACCCGACGCAACAGAAATATGACCAACAGACTCCATTGTTGGTTTATTCGATGGTTAGTTGTTCAGACAGGCAAAGTGATAGGACAAAAAGTAGTCCTAATTAGCTTTTAAACATCACAGCAGTGTTCGTTTACATTTGCATTATATCGAGCTTTTGTCTCTTGGCTGGTGTAGGACTATTCACGAAGATACCAACTCCGGCCTCTTCAAAAATCAAAAACTAACTCCCCTTGAACAATGCTCAGACCGAAATATTTACCATTGGAGCAACGCCAGCAGAAAAATAAAATAAGGTATACACGTCTTACGTCAAGCGTATAGACCTACCAGTAAAGTCTCGCGTTCCAGCAGTGGCAAACAAGCCCTCTCCAGTTGTCATTGCGTCTGTACAAGATTTAGCGATGTTTCTTTCTCGACAGTTGCTCTCTGAAACCGCATTCCACACAATATATTAACGGTGAGGCCGAGTTTATCTCATTTCGATTGCACTGTTCTTTATACCCGTCAGCCCTGCTGCACATCGGGACAAACACAAGAAGCAATGCTAAAAGCAGTCACAGCCTGGCTTCTTTGAGTTTACGTTGAACAACGTACTAAAGCGATGCATGAAGTTCTGCGCAAGCTCTTGGAAACCGTCTATAACACATCTATACAAAGAGGGGACGCGAAATAGCGTAAAATTACGACGGCAACTAACACGTCTAGACACTTATGTCACAGTGAATAAGAGCATTTAGGTGTTTTTAAAGTCACTTTGTCCATTTTCGTGACTTTCAGTGGCAACACAACGCTTCTGTAACGCCGCATGACGCTCAATAAACTACAGATCCGTCTTCTGTGAGTTTGCTTCTCTCCATACAATGGTACTATTCACTGCCGACTGCGCTTAAAGCAATAAATAACCGTCAACAAAGGCGTCGACCGGCCGTTTCGGACAACAAAATGGCTGGACGTGCTCTGTCGAAAAAGAAAACGCTTGTAATCGCCGATTCGCCGTGCCTCCTCACTCCTGCCTTTACTGTATCCATTTACGGCACGACAGTTCGAAACGTCATTGTTGATCAAATTTCAACGAGGAATTATGGGAGCCAGCAGCTCAAAGCAAGGATTTGGTGACAGTGCCTTGTCAGTGCAAACTTCGTGGCATCCTTTCCATCAAGCATTGAAGGCAATGAAACCAATCACGCAATAACACAGCGCTGTGACAAGTGTACAAATACAAGCCAGATAGCGCTGCGTGCTTCAAACGAGTCGAGAGAGCAGCGGCGACGGACTTTAACATTGCTGCAGTGACACTGGAACGCACTCAAGACAATCACTGCTGTTTTACGCCACGACGATCAATCGTCCTTTCGCCTCTATCTTCAAACATTCTCGCTCATCGCGTCATAATCCTTTTTCACTTGTGCCACAACGTGTAATTGATGGATGACAGTAAGGACACCGCACGGCCAACTGCTCTAACTGATGCTTTTCCATTATTCGAAGGCCGAGTGTTTAATCATCGTTTGTGAACCGTACGACCTCCTTCATGGCGCAAGTATAGAACGGGGGATGAACTTGTACATAAAGCAAATCTTAGTAGTCACACGTAACTTTAGATCGGTTCATCTTTATTTTGCGGGTAGCGAGTAACAATACCGTATATAAAAGCATTCGTAGGCGCCTCTCAGACTGGCGCTCCATGCAAATGCTATTGTGTCGTGCTTCCACACAACAGCATTCGATTCCCTTCCACTTCCCGCCAGTGTGACGTAATTACGGTTAACCTTCGTGCGTTTTCATATCTCTATATCCCTGTTTGCATGGAAGGATGCTTCTGTCTTGGCTGTATTCTTGACATGATGTGCTAGAAAACAGACCGCCATCCGAGTGCCTGCGCCCGTGATTTCGAGTCTCGTATTATGAGGAGAGATATATAGGGAGAGATAAACGCCACAAAAAAAGGAAGATCTCACAGGTCAGAAAGGCAAGACATTTTATATAGCGATAAACATCAGTTGGAAACAATAATTCACTCGGCGCTGCGTGAAGCATCCTCTCGAGCCAGGAAAGCGCCGCCCGCATATAGCGGCCACGCCCTAAATCTCACCGCCACGCGCGTTCGCGCGCTTTCCGTAGACGAGAAAGCGGACGCGCAACTTGTGGACGAGACATGAAGCGAATTTGTCAGGATTACGCGGAGCTGTAAGGAGCCTACGCAGGAAAAAAAAAAAAGAAGAACCTCCGAAGCGGCATAAGAACGCACGCGAGGAGCGTGCGCGCCCACGCTCGTCTTATGATTGTTCGCGCACGATCACAGTTGCCTTTCTACGACGGCTTTGGCGAGTCTGCGTTATGACGACGAAGATGACGACGAACGAAGGTTGAAAGTATAGCGTGAAAGAGAAAAAAAAATGAAAGAAGCGAAGTCGTCAGAATACTTCTTGCGAGATAAAAGAAGACAAATCCGGGAGGGTCCACGGCGATTTACTGCGTAAAACGTTTCGAACGGCGACTTGAAGTTTACGGCGGTTTCCTTTCGGTGCCCTTTGTCCATATATGGATTTGTTGACGAGCTCTCCGTAGCGCCTCTTCTTCGCGGGAAATGTGGGGACACAGAGAGCGCGTGGAGGCTTCGTTTGTTTTGTAACTACTGTCTTCAAAGAGCGGCTTGTGTACGAGTGATGAACACTCGCGAAAAAGGGTCGTGAGCCGGCACTCTGGATAATGGTTGCTGTGCAACTGAACGCCAGCTGTCAATATCAATGCTTACTTTCCTTTTGTTCGTTTGTTTGGTTTGCCGAGTGTTTCGGTGGGAGACAGGGACGCGAAGTTTACTGAAAACACGTCAAGCGAAATGAAAGGAAGACGGAGACTGTGAGAGATAATGAACGGAATTGGCTCTCGAAAAATGCTTAAGAGCTTTCCGATTTCCAAATTCACAAATAGATGACAGAAGTATCAACACACGTGGGAGTGAGTGAGTGAGTGAGTGAGTGAGTGAGGCAAGGAAGGAGAGAGAGCAAGAGAGAGAGAAAGAAAGAGTCTGTTTGGTATAATTAACGTTCCGCATAAGTTGTGACTCAAAGAGACTCTGGCGTTTTGCAGACATATAGCGCCACTCGTCGACGCAGTTTTGGGCAGTGCCAAGTCCGACTCCCATGCAACGTTTGCTGAGCAACCAGGTGCAACTAGCGTGGACGACACAACGATATAGCTGAATGTTAGGCGTGTTTGTGGATTGAACACTCAGAAAAAGAGCTACGAGTTTTTCTCTACTGGTTGGACGCGTCACCGAACCACCGAAATAACTGAACATTTTTGCATTCTGCCCGCAATTCGCTTTGATGAGCTTCCCACTTTTGTGAAGTGAAGTTGGATTGACAGAAGAAGCCTGCCAGGTCCTTGATTTTTAAGAAACCGCGCCTCAACAGCAACGAAAGAGAAGGGCCTATGCACGTTCGCTTGCGGACGGCTCTCTGTGCACTACCCAGCTATGGCCAGCGCAGCGATGAGGGCGCTGGTGGCAACGTTTTCGCAGCGCCACCTGGGCAGTGCCTGTCGTCTATACTCTTCTTTTGAAAAGCAGTTCGAACATGTTCGATTTTGTACTGTCGCCTTTACAGCTCCGTCATGCGTACGAAAAAAAAAAACAGTGCAGGGGGACATGAGCGCCTCATGTTGTCTGAATTCCTGCACTTTCTTTCCGTCGTGATTTTAGTTCGCAGACGTTATCTTATTCATGGGCGCGACAATACAGACATTGTTTTTGTAGCTCTGCAGATATAGATGCATTCATAGTTGTAATTCATTTCACCAGGTGGGACTACTATTGCGATCCATATGATGTTGATGATTGTGCTGTCAAGAATATTGGCACCAACAACGCATCGGCCGTGCGTGCCGTCCAGTCTTTTTCTTCGTCGTGAGCTTTCTCAAACGTCACATGTAGCTGCCAATATAAAAGTTAGATCAAGAATGTAGGACGCTGAATGCTGCTAATGGCCCCCGTACCTGGAGGAAGAACAATTGAAGCAATTCAAACAGTGATAAAAGCACAGATAGAAGCAGGCAACTCTGCATATCAACCAACATTTTTTTTAAACAACAAAAAAGTACAAACTAGTCAGCGTAATGAATAGATTTAGCTGATTTGTCACCAGATTTCTAATTTGCCTCCATCACATCTTCAGTTTCCATTCCCGAGTGCACTGACCGCCGCTGAGTTCTCTTCGTTGCAACACCTCGCGCGCTCTTTCACTCTCGCCTTCATTTTTTTTTTTCGGTCTAAAAACGCCATCACCTCTTTAGACCACGGACTATAGGCGTGCATCTTCACTTAGACGGTAATATAATGGCACCCTCAGCAAAAAGGCCTGATTCTTTCAAAGTCTCCTCATCGTTCGCCCATAGCCCGAAGGACAATGCCGTGCATTCTTCGGACGACTGTCATCACGCCAGGTAACGAGTTGAGCAAACCCCTTTCGTCATACAACGAAATCGTAGCGTTGGATACACGAAAGGAAACACCTCACACGTATACAAAGACACACACAAGCTCGCACACAGAGACCCACCCGCCGCACGTAATCAATGTACGCCGCAGAATAGCTGCGCGCGCTGCTGTGAGTACTACATCCGTGAGGCAACAAAAGAATGCCGGGACCCGGTCGTCGCCACTACTCTGGCACTCGGCGCGGTACCGACTGCAGTAGAGACGGCGGTGGCGAAAAAAACAAAAATAATAAGGGCCACCGGCGTCTTTGGTCTCTTGCTCGGTGCCCTCCGACGGCTCGCCGACCGAGACCTCAAAGGCGCGGCGGAGGTGAAAGGGGAGTGAAGCGACGCAGTGCCTCCCGTCTCCAAGGCGAAGGCCACACGCGAAGTCCACTTTCGCTAACCAGTTTTCCTGCGCGGCTTCTCGTTCGCGTCTCCCCCTCAGTCTCAATAGTAAATGCGTATACCGCCGCCGAAGCCGTGTAACAAGCGCGCCCGCTATTCGCGCACAATGTCAGGGACGGGAACGAGGGACGGCGCTAACGAGACGATCGTTCTCGCTCAGCGGACGTGGTCTGGGTCAATGAACGGTGTACAAAAGCTTTGCTTCAAGAAGGTGCTGTGAAACGGTCGACGCTAGCGTACGTCGCAAGTGTTAGCTCTGTTTCGTTAACTGCCCATCGGGTTAGGGCAGGTATTTTTAAAGGTGTACGGTGAAGCATCCGGAAGTTCGACCAGGGAAAGAGAGAGAAATCGTGGAGGTGGACTGAAGTAGGAAACGAACAACACTGCAGCTTGTACGGGGATTATATAAGCGGTATTTTCATTACAGGCGAGGTTCAATGCCAAGTCGTGACCCTTGGGTTACAGTGTGACTCTTAGGCCTTAGTGAAAGGCTTGGTGTTACGTGAGTTGTGACGTACACGCGCGCCCCGCCGCGGTGGTCTAGTGGCTAAGGTACTCGGCTGCTGACCCGCAGGGCGAGGGTTCGAATCCCGGCAGCGGCGGCTGCATTTCCGATGGAGGCGGAAATGTTGTAGGCCCGTGTGCTCAGATTTGGGTGCACGTTAAAGATCCCCAGGTGGCCTAAATTTCCGGAGCCCTCCACTACGGCATCTCTCATAATCATATAGTGGTTTTGGGACGTAAAACCCCACATATCAATCAATCATCACGTACACGCGCGAATACGTTCCTGCTTCAAGAATTTTTTTTTCATAAAAATTGCGAGTTATTGCATGATGCATGCGATGGATGTGCAGTCGCTCGCACAGGTTTCGATATATCTATGTGCATGCACTGGTCTTATGTGTTCGCGTGCTTAGAACGTAAAGAAAACGTGAATATTTGCAGCTGTTTTAAAGCGAGAGCGTTTAAAAGCCCGTTTTCGCAGAAATTCCGTAGTCGCCGTCATTGGTTGTGAGCGAAAAGTCAGCCTTGTCCGTGAGCGAAAAATTCGAAATGAATGCAAATAACAATAAGCAATAAAAACCGTTCGCTCCGAGTGGGAATCAAACACAGGATGTTTGCGTGGCAGGCAGGTATGAACCAGAGAGTCACGCAAGTTCTTATAATTTTCGGAACAAACCCCATATGAATGTCACGAAGTGCGAAGTGTCCTTAAAGGGACACTAAACGCAAACAAAGTCGACGTTGATTGATAAAATTGTGGTCCCGAAACTTCGTAGTGCTACTTTCTTGCTGAGAAAATGCTTATCTCGTAATAAAGTCACGTTTTAGTGGACCGCTCGGCGTTAGCGCACTTCAAATCACCCGCCGAAATGTCCCGGCGTTTACCACTTGCCTTCCCCAACGTTCCTCGCCTTTGCTGCGCGGCTGCAAACACTAGAAACAGCAGTGCGAATGTGGAGGGAGCCACAGCAGCACCGACGGCCATCGAAGCTTGTTACGGTGGTTGTCGACGGCGAAACAGACAACCAGACGTTGGCTTGCGACGATGGCGCAGAGGTACGGCACTCAGCCAGTTCGAGCGTACCAGTTCGCTTTGCGGTATCTAGTGGAAAGTCACGTCAGTTTCCTCGCTGCAGTTCAAGCGGCGCGGAACATTGTGGCATACAGCGACGTCGCAGGCGCGCGGCATTTTTGTCGAACTTTCCGTCACAGCGACTTCAGTGAGCGTGCAAGGCATGCACACGCAGCGGTATAGGCCATACCGAAACTATACCCTGAGATGCGACCGCGTGAACGAAGTGCAGTTCGGCAAAAACGCAACCTATGAAGCACTCCCGCCGTTATCCATGGTAACGCCAAGCGGTTCTTTCCTCCATGAATAAAATAGAAACGGACAAGCAGCATTTTATTACGCGTTGTAATGTATGGAAGGTTTCTTTTTTATTTGCAACTGGGTTGATTCATTATTTTAACAATTCATTCATTCATATTGCAACCTTAACGTAATTGGAAATACATAGCTTTAATGAACTTTAATGAATGCTTTCATTACTAATGATTAATTGTACTCGGGACTCGTTGACGTCATCGGGCTCATTCCAAAATATCCCACTTGTGGCGCATATGGTGACGTACCATTGCCTTCATATCTCGATTGATCGGGCACAACTCTTGATAACATTGATCCTTCAGACCTTCTGAAACATTGATCTTTAACGTCTGACGTAAATTGTCATTTGCAGTAGCCCTTAAACGCATGTAATGTTACGTCGCAGAGGCATGAAATCGCATCAGGCGTGCCAAAACACGGGTATCAAGCAACGTGGAGTTGGCTCGAAAGTGTACCATTTACAAAGCACGTGGCCATATATAATCATAATTATCAGTAATATCATAAATCAAAAGTGCAGCTGCGCGGGATGTGCGAGTTGCTTCGGGGAGCGTATAGGTTTACTTCGCCAATTCGCAATAGGTGGAACAATGGCATAGTGGGCACAACTGCACTTACAGTGAGCAATATAGGATAACTTAAACGGCCCACGCGTGCAGAAGTTTAAAGATGATAGCCTTTCTTTAGATAATTCAATGCAAGAAATTTGGTCTGTCTGCCTGTTGGTGTCGGTTCAACGATTGAGCCTGGCGAAAGTTTAAGCCCTTGCTCAAAGCCAACCCATCTTGATCTGTTGGCTGCGTTCATACTTGTAAATATTGTCAATCAAAGAGCAAATATTACGCACATTTGAGGAGCAGCATCAATGCGTATGTGTTAGGTAGAGTGGCCTTTTATTTAGAAGATGCATATATACCTAATTTTAAAGACGGAAGTGTTTGTTACGCTGCGCGGACGATGCGACGCTATGAAAGAAAGGGCGATTGTTTCTTATGCTTCGCTAGAAAATTCAGATGCTTTAACTAAAACAACCCGGTGCTGATACAAGTGGATCTGCGTTCTTAAAAAAAAAAAAAACTTATTCCTTGGCATTACTGCCAGATGACGCCAATTATCACGCAGCACTCGCAGCGCCTCCAGACAGAATGCCATTGTCTTTCGACGTCCTTTGCATCAAAACACGGGCATACGCAGCCATTTTTTTTTTTGCATGACTGAGAGTTTCACCAAAAAGTGGAGGTAAGCTAGCGACTGACAAGGTGATGCGAATGGTGCCTGATTACACTATATCGCATTATACTCTTGAAGGCGAGATTCAAGCATGCTCCCAATTTTTCTTCGAACCCCACTGGCCCCTTGAAAACACAACAATGTCACGGTTACTTACAATGAAATTTGTTTCCTTCTGCGCATGCACTTACGTTTCAAAGCACTCATTACTCTGTGTCGCCTTCTACGGGTAGGAATTCCATCACCAGAAATCAACATCGGTGCGTGCGCCGCTCCCGCGAATAAACATTCGCGTCTAGCATACTGTTAAGAACTGTAAAAAGCTTTAGATAGAATAGACAATCGCCAGTTGTCGGAAGAAAGGGTATTAGGACACTGGCCGAGACCGCCCTCTGCACGCAAGGCATTGAGAGCGTTGTTGCGCTTTCTGCGGGCAAGTGGTCTTAGAGACAGACTGTGAACAGCGTCGTGGATCGTCTGATGACCTTCTCTCTCTTTTTTTTTTTACAGCGTCTCTTTTTTCTCATCCTTTTTCCCCTTACCCCCTTCCCCAGTACAGGGTAGCCAGCCGGTCTGAGAACTGGCCAACCTCCCTGTCCTTCCTCATTTACTCCTCTTCCTCCATGTTTCGCAAAGCGGCTTCGAGCTGCATACAATAAGCGCCCATCGTCCTGAGCGTGACGAGCCCATAAACCAAACACTATACAGTACATGTTTTCACCGCAGCAGGAGCCTGAAGCGATTTGACGTCGTTGGAACGTCATTTCGTGCCAATTTGAACGTGACAGGACGTCGGAGGTACGTCCGGACGTTGAACCTCTTTATGGCAGTTATGCAAGCGAAGTGCTGCAACTGCCACTGTTTCACGTTAGTTGAGCTACGTTGCCGAATGATTGGCCATATTTCCGGATACTTTGCGTCTGTACAGAAGTTACGTATTGACGCACCCCTCTGTGAAGAGACCCACAGGGGTCCATATGGCGTCCAGCTATCTCAAAATTTCCTGGCGGGAAAAATGAAAGAAAGAAAAAGACCTGTCTCACTACCCTTCGGGTCCCACGCAGTATGGACACACGTAGACACGTACACACAGATACGCGCCGAGCTGCAGGCATCAATGAACTTCACGAACTTCGCCACTGCAATGTTGTAATTTGCTGATAGCGAGACGTCATAGGAGGAAGCGGTTTACAGACCGTGTGCATGCATGAATACAGAGAGACACCTCTGCAGAGCGAAGGTCGACCAACACCCACGACGCAAAAGTTTTCCCGTGGCAATGCAGTGACTCGCCTTCGTTCCTCAAAGGCGCAAGTGCTCGCAGTATCTATGGAGTGAACTGAGAGAACGTGGCGTGGGTATACTCTCACGCCACTTCACATCAGCACGTAGCACTGAACCGCGATACTGTGCATATCAATTTGATGTGCACACGCGAGTTCTGTGAGAACAACAAAGGACTTGAGTTACGGCCTATCTTGCATACCAAGTGTGTATGTAGAAGAAAGCACTCCTTCCTGGATAACGGCGAGTGTTTCGCAGACCACGTGTTTCTCGCACATCGAATGCACGGCACTATAGCATCATGCACTGCAAACAATAAGGACAGTACTAGACGTGTGTAATGAGTACACCCAGTTTGTGATGAAGGACTCATCGCGTTTTCAGTTCGTAAGTAGACGTTTTACACTATGAAGTGAGAAAGCTCCTATAGATCAAAACAGAACCGATTGTTCACCTAATCGTTACTCAGCAGAAAAAAAAACTGAATGACGCAAGATAAACGATCGCAGCTTGAGCTTCTGAAGCTATAGTAGTTATAAAAGGGTTTGAATCGTATAAAAACACAGGAGAGACGACAGGCGGAAACAGTCTAGATTACATAACATGCGCGCATTTCTTGTACGTCGGCGATTTGTGTGATACTTTCTAAGTCTGTCGTCTTTCATGCACTTCAGGCTCTACAATATACGTCTCACCAATAAGCCAGCGTGTGTGCATTACCTGCAGCTGTCAATAAAAGATTTAACGGCGTGCATTGGTCGTATAGTGCAATAAGTGCGTGAGACGCTACGCTATTGCGAAGTATGTTTACATACATACATTGTATACATGGAAAACCGAGTGTCAGTTGCTTTTTATTATAGCGCGGTCAGGTCTAAGTTGGCTCACGTTGTTCGATAGATTACTGCCCGAATACCGCGAGAGGGTTGCTAAGGGTAAAAGTGATCAGGTATTTATTTCATATTTCCTGTTAACGGGTTGACTCAGGGAAGGTTTACCTTCGTCGTTATGTACCGCAAAGGCAAGGTAGACTGTCCACATCATGACAGCGCCGAGACGCCGTCCTAAATCGGAGCTGTTGGCATTAGACCGCAGACCATTTATCATGAAGAAACTTCTGGACCCGTGGCCATATGGAGTTTTACAGACGTACGCTTTAAAAGCATTAACACGTTTCCCACAAGACAGTGGAATCGCTGACAAGTACTAAGAAATAATGAACTTTCATTTGTATAACACATGTCATACTTATTATGCGCAGTATCATATGACACCCATCTATATGTGTGCTGAAGTGAATGTCGGGTCGACTGTTAGTGTACACACAAGCGAATACATCTTCGTAAGACCATGTGTTCGCTCTGCTGTTTTGTGCTGGTTAGGATCGAAGTATTAGCGAGGGACATTTACAGAGACTTCGTTCGTTGAATTTCGAACATTTTCTTATCATTTTGTTGTGGTATGTGCGTATAAGTGTGTTTTTGCATATGTGTGCCCGAATGTTCCATTTTCCATGCACTGCTTTATACGTTTTGCTTTAAGATGCGTGTTCAAGTTTCACTCAAGGACTAAGGAGTAGCCGGCATCCATAATTGTACGCCAACATCTCCTTATATATCATATAAATAAAAACTACACTTTTTTATCGACATGCTTACATCCACTTCCGGTTGACGATTCCACACCATTTGCATAATATTCTCGGACTCTGTAAAAAATATTATGGTAATACAAACCGTGCGCTGACAAAGAGTTAATAAGCGAGGGTAAAATACACACGAAATAGACCAAGAACATGCAGACATTTTCAATCGAGGCAAAAATGCTGTAGGCCCGTGTGCTCAGATTTGGATGCACGCTAAAGAACCCCATGAGGTCGAAACTACCGGAGGCCATCCACAACAGGCGTCTCTCATAATCATATGGTGGTTTTGAGATGTTAAACCCACATAACAATCAATGAAGAACGTGCAGAAACCACCATTAATATGTATGGAAGCTATCGATCATAGAGTTCATGTGTTGCCTCATGTGCGTTTTCTTTTTCTCGTCTTTGTTGCTAAGCCACTTAACTTGCCGAGCCTGTTTGCTTTTGCATCACAGATGTTCGATTTTTTAACGACGTACAGATTCCTGTACGGTACTTAAACAAAATTAACAGCTTCGATATACCTTTCACCGAGTCACGCTATAGTCTAAAACCGGAGTGGTCAGGGTGCAACACACCGTAGGTCACGGCCACCAGGACCCGTATGCGTGGTCCACCGCTATCGCACGACACAAGCGCCAACAAGCAGCTACGCCTCTCCTTTTCCGCAATAGAACGCCTCAGATAAATCTACCCACCCGCGAAGCAAGGATCTGTGCACGCGCTCTATAGCCCCGCACAAATTTCATCTCCTTTCACCTCTCGGTCTTTCACATTCTCTCTCTCATTCCTTTATCAGCACAACACGCGAGGCAGCGACTGTGAAACCGGCCCCGTGCTCACACCGTTACGCAGAAGTTGCTCTGACGAAGCAAACACAAATAGATCCGGTAAAAGTGATGGGAACCTCCACACTGATCGCGTGTGCTTGCACGGTGGAGAGAAATAGAAGCTATATCAGACAGGTAGTAAAGGTTGAGTTCCCGTACCTGGTCAGAGTAGGGGACGGTGGGAGGAGGAGAGGCGACTGGGAAGTATAAGCAGCGAGGGAAAGAGAGAGAGAGAGAATCATCGACGAAAGCCCTGCCTGCACCATCGCAAGCGCCAGACAACGGTGATCGGAAAAGAATTTCATCGCCGCCCTCCTATACGCGGGTTCTACACACACTCTCATCATTTTCGGGGCACTGCGTTCTTTTAAAGTCTGCATAACAGACTCTAGTGCGGCAGCAGATACGCTGTGGAGTAGCACGCGAGGTCGAAGCAAGGCTGCCGATGCGATTTAGCGCGCAGTTCGCTCTTTGGATCTTCGTGTCTCGTTTTAAGTTTTCTTTTCGCGGTTTCCCCGCTGCCATGGGCTGATAAGCAACTACGGTGGTGGCGGCTGAATAAACGTCCAGTCTTTTTTTTTTTTATTGTTAAGCTGTGAGGGAGTGCGAGCACCTTGAACGGCAGCAGGCGCCGGCGATCACTGTTTTATTCCTGCGTGCGATGGCCCTCTTGCATTTGTATAATACCCTTCCTTCTATCACTGTCTTTCCTTTCTTGCTTCGCGTATAGAATGCCGTGGCCTCTAATAGGGACGCGTGGCGCATACGCAATGGCGGAGATTACGGGAGCAAGGTGTAAGAGACGGACTAGCACGCGGAAGAAGAGTCCGCTCGCACGCATTTTATGCTGGAATGAACAGGCTGTTTTTTATGCGTGGAAACGGAAAAAAAGACAGGGTCGCGCGTCTAATACCGTTCGTTTGCTGTTGCTTCGCCACCGCCCTTTCCCTGTTCTTCGCGCTATGTTTATGCTCATCCATACGCACACCTGTGAACTCCGCGACAAGCGACCCTTCCCGATCCGCACCGACCACACGGGCCTTATTAGCGTGTTCATAATAAAAGGTAGTTTGTAAGTGTCAGCGAAATAACGGGGACCCGTTATTTGCTCGCTACGATGCTCGCTACGTCTTTAACGTCAAAGTCGTATCAACAATTTTTTTTTTCTCTTTCACGAGTGGTTTAGTCAAGTGAGGCTTGTATGAATGGTTCCTATAGCGTTAACATGCTATGTGGTGTTCCTTGGACGCGCAAATTAATCAGAGCACGCTCCACGCTTTCGTCAAGAAGGCAACAAAAAAAAGTGAAGCATGTTAGAAGTCCTGCTCATATTGTTTAAAGAATGCTAAATACATGAGAACTTATGAGATTGATGACTTCTTTTTCAACGAAATCAAATTAACTTTTTGACCCGCAGATAAAGGAAAACGCTTTATTCATATGGTGATGCAATACAGTAGCCTATATATGGAGAATATAAATTGGTTGTGTTTGCGTGAGCAAATTTCTATGGTATATCTTTCTTTTTTTATGTTGCAAGTTAACACATGGTATTTCAAACCCTCATTTTTTAATTTTTATTTACATATTTTCACCCTCTAAACTGCAAAGATGAGAAAACAAAAGACTTCAAATAACTGACACCATTATTCTTTATTCGCATTTCAATAATAAATACTCTTGTGACTTTGGACGCGTTCTTCTCACTTGGCGGAGGTGAAGTCGCGTTTCGCAGGCAGTATTATGCACAATCTACAATTTAAGTCCTTTTCTTCTCTCTCTCTCTCTCTCTCTATATATATATATATATATATATATATATATATATATATATATATATATATATATATATATATATATATATATATATATATATATATACAGGGTCTCTTTTTTTAGGGAATACAGATTTTTCCTTTAAAAACTGTAAAAGGTAGGCGCTTGTCTTCGCAGTCGATTTTTATGAGGCGGAAATATTTTGCCCCTAATTAGATTAGATCACACAGGAATTATTATATACAAAAATAATTGAATTAACTTTTTATTATAAATTTCGGGGTGGTTGTTCATGTGGCGAAGTGGTTCTACGTCACAAATTACGGCGAGCCTAGTATTAAAAAAATTCCAAATATCACGCGTGGTTTCAGAGATGCATCGTCGAATCTCCAGACCACGGTGCCGGAGAAACCGAAACCAACGCACCGAACGCGTTAGTTTCGATGCACTCGGTGCGCAATGACTTTTCTCAAGTACTCGTTAAAGAACACGCACTCTCGTTGTTTTTCCCACTCTGAAGAGCACACGGCTCCTGCGTTTTACACTCGGCTGGTCAAAATTAAACGCAGGAACCGCACTTCCTTTCGCTTCTTTCAGACACTCAGTCATCTGGCCACCCCCTAAAGCTCTGAGAGGAGGCCTTTTTCCGTAGAGTAAGCATCCTCTGGCCCCAAATCACGAGTGAGTATACCGGAGCGACGTGAAGCTATAGCAGGAGCGCGCCATATCAACCATGCAGTTCAATGCACGAAAAAAAAAAACTGGGTTATCACAATCTCGATTAAATGACGTCGCCCGAACCAGCCTGGACAAAGGGGGATAAAATATGCCGCCTAACTGCGGCCGCTTCATCAGCTTCATTTTCTTCCTTTCTTTCTTCTCTCACGCCGCACCCTGCTTTTGATTATTTACTTTGCAGTACTAATTGAACCATCGACCTCTAGTCCACGATCAAATCGATCAAACGCTTAAATACACTGACAATAGCAAACGGCTATACCGCTTATTCGAAATTAAACGGTGACTGTATCGTTCCCGGTCTCCCCGCACTGTTCATTGCAAATTGTACCGCCCACTTTCAACCGAAAAAAAAGAAAAAAAAAAAATCTAATATAGAGTACAACTTCGAATCAGAACAATAAGGAAGAGAGCAGTTTAGAGAGGATTTGGCGTAGGTTTAGGGAAATCGAGGGACGGGAGAGCGAAATGCGAACCGTGATATTGGGTAGCAGCAGAAACAACTTATATAATATATACACACCATGCATCATCGTAACAATCCGATTTTCTTTCGCTCAAGAAAACGAAGTTGATATTGTTGTCTTCAGAAACGGCGTGGCACACGCGATCGAAAACCGCGCCGACGGCCGTGCATGAATGCGAAAAAAACGCGAGATTCGCCAAAGCAACAGGCGCGGCCGAGAGGAATCGTTTTTATTTCCTTGAAAGAAAACCACCGCCATGATGTATCTACTTATTTTAGTTTTCTACGTCCTATAGCTTGTTTGCTCGTCACTGGAGTGTTGCGGAAGAGCTTGTTGGGTTTCAGGTCACTGCCATTTTTCTTTTTTTTTTTTTTTTTTGCCGTCGTTGCAAAACAACTTCGGCTTTCGATGTTGTTATCGGTGCGGTACGGCTCCGGAAATCTCTAGCTTTGCGATCGCACATGCAAATTAAGTGATTTCCTATGACGCGGTATCTTTTTTTTTTAATCTACCTGTTTGTATACATTACCCATCGTGTTTATCGACCAGTTTCGTCGATAAAAAAAAAAAAACTCTTCATTGTCCCATCGTGAGCTCTTCAAACCTTTTTTTTTTTTACTTCTCTGATGATCCAGTTGAATCATGCCACTCACACCTAGGCGGCGAGCAAATATGAGCCATCGTCTAGAGCGCTATTGATTGATTGAGTAAGTAATTAGTTGAATAAACAATTTATTTATTTCTTTATTTATCCGTCGTGCGTGGATCAGAATGCAAAGGCAGGCTTAATGCCTTTTCATCTGTGCATTGTTACTAAAATAATTAGTGTTGCTTGTTCGACTACATAATTAGAAATGTCAATGTTATTTATTCCCGGGTCTGAAATAGGGGAAACAAACAGATGTGCTCAAAAAATATTCGTATTAAGGAAGAAAAGAAAGAAAGGAATAAAAAAGAAAGAACAAGTATAGAAAAACGAAGAAAGAAAGAAAGAAAGAAAGAAGGAAAGTAAGAAAGAAAGAAAGAAAGAAAGAAAGAAAGAAAGAAAGAAATAAAGAAAGAAAGAAGGAAGGAAAGAAAGAGAAAGTGTAAATCGGTTGTCTATTCTGAAGAGAAAGTCGAGTCCATAAGATTACGACGGAGAACTCGGAGTGAGAAATGCGAGTTATTTCGACAGTCGCAAGCGAGCAGCAGCAGCAGCAGCGAACAGGCTCACACTATCAGCTCGAGAATTCTCGATCGGGACAGCCCGTCAGCCATAAATACGCACCATTAACGTAGATATGTACACTGCAGTTGCAGAACATCACACACTTTCAGGCCGGTGTCGAGTATGCTCCTTAATATTCCGCTCACACCGTATCAGTTCTCCTTAAGAAAATACGAGAAATAGAAAAGTTAAAGCTACACTAGAAGCTATAGCTCCTCAACTTGAGATATGCAACCGGCACACAGCGATAACGGCAACGTATAGGTACCACGTGCCTCCTTAATTCATTGACTTGCTGCGCAAGGTTTCGAGATTAAAATGTGCCGGGAGTCGCTTTCCTTCGCTTTCTGCGCACTGCATTCGGCTCGTTGTAACGTTTATTCACGGTGTCCGATACTCTGCCGCTTACAAATCGCTCCGCACCAGCCGCTTATAAAGAAAAAAAGTGCCTCTTCAAGCAGAAGCACTTCCTTATTCACTTCTCAAACCTTTATTGTTCTGCCTTAGTTCCATATTGTACAATTGCAAGCATTAGGTCATTTATCCATTTCTTATCGTTTTTTGTGTACCTCTCCTCCTGCTTGGACAGAGTTGGTCAGCATTATATTAGGAATGATTAGTTAATTAAAAACAAAAATGTACCTGGAAGGGCTGAGCTGCTCGCTTTCAAAATCACTGCCGAAAAAAAAAAAATGGAGTGCTGCAAGTTTCTAACGGTCAGTACATAAAATCAAAAGAACGAAATCGTACGGTTCCGTGGAGGGAGCGTTTGGAAAGGCACCACGCATACTAAATGAAGGACATTTATTTTTACGGCTGTCAGAATACACTTCTTCGATTCCTCACGCGTACGTAAGAGCCGATATAGTTGTACTGAAAGCAGAAAACGAATAGCTAGACCTCAGCATTTTAAGATGTCTCCTATGTATTAGGATAGGAGAGAGACATCATGCACTTTTTCATGTATGTATGTCTCCTATATGTGTTAATATCTTTTGCACTTTTCATGCATGTATACGTATTGTCGTCATGTTCGTATTTTGATGTCGACTGCAAACGCATTTTCGATGGAGGCGACAATGCTGTAGGCCCATGTCCTCAGATTTGGGTGCACGTTAAAGAACCCCAGGTGGTTGAAATTTCCGTAGCCCTCCACTACGGTGTCTGTCATAACCACATGGTGGTTTGGGACGTTAAATTCCACATATCAATCAATCAATCAATCAATCAATCGATGTCGACTGCAAAAAATATGCCCACAATCTACAATTCGCCCTGCATTGCCCAATGCGATTGCACTGTATGCTCGTAAATTTTTTTGCTTTATTAATATGTTCAGCTCTTGTTGTCAAAGGCTTGTAGGTGACCTAAAAAGCCAGTGCCCTTATACTCGGGAAACAAACGAGATCACCCAGCTCAAACAAGAGATCTGGGAACTTCTCAAGTAATCCCATCCCCTTGGTGCGGGCTAGTGAATCGGATGCTACAATTCTGGTTAATCCCCTGCCTTTCTCTCAGTTTATTCTCTCTTTTTATCACCCTGGCATTCAAACGAAGCCTCCGGGCATGTTGCAGGAACGAAACGAGACATGCGGGCAACTAGTCAGAAGTTCGATGAAAAATACACTCGCTTCGGCTTCCAAGCCTTCGTACAGGACCATATTACAACCACGAGCTACGGTCTAGAGGATTCCCAAAAAAGTATTACTTCGCATTTTTTTTCTTATAGTTCAAACTAGGATATCATTTATGCCTGTTTCTTGTGCGAATCTTTCAGCTGTCTTCATTTTCTTTTAGTGCGACGCATGTCGCATACTGCGACACGCTCCGTAGTCTACTTCATTCTATAACACGCTCCGTAGTCTTAAACTACTCCAGTTTTTTTTTTCCGTTATCCAAGTTTCAGTCCCATATGTCTTAGCACTGCCTATGCGCAATGACTGTACAATGTCGTCCTTTATGAAACGGATAACCCGCACTTTGTGGCGGCTGCCCATACAGCGCCTTCAGCACAGAGCTAAAGATAGCAAATCCACTTTTGGCGTCATTTATTGGCAAACAAAACAGCGAGTCATAGTCGGATGATAAGCGTTCCTAGATTACAGTGCATGAAGGTTCGGTCTCGCAATTATCCCCAAAACGAACGTTCTTTATTCAGCTGTCGGTTGATGGTTCTGCAGTCAGCCGCCGCAGAGCCACCGCACAGTGTTCCCTTGTGGACGCGAAATTCGTCGCAATACTTATCCTAACGACAAGAAGCAGATAAATGAGTAACAATGCGATAAAAATGAGAAGTGAACACGTAACTCGAAATAATATGAGACACGTGGGAAGGGACGAAGGGGAGCACTTAGTCATGCATTACCAACAAGCCCTACTTCATACTCTTGTCACGATTGAGAAAGCAGTAAGAAATACTCGTCTGACGAACACAGATCGAGCATTTCTGGAAGCTGTAAAAGAATTTAAAACAGAATTCATTCTTAGCTATAACCTATATAGGAAAGCATTCCCGACTAAACGAAGCTTACCTTCGCAGGTGCAGTGGTTTTAGCGATAATGCTAAGTCATGCTAAACCAGCTAGCCCAAAGCTTTACTTCGTTAAGGTCTTTGCGAATGGCGTAACTTCGGCACAGTTGAGCGAATGCTAACTAGTTCGTGAATTCGAGTGACTGAACTTCGCGAGCTGGTTTGCGTGCTCGTATAACTGACGTGGGCGTGCGTTGCGCGAATCTTGTCAAGTTGAACTCGGAATATGGATGGATGCGCAAGCAGATCGTGGGAAAGCGCGGGCTTGGCACGCGATCACGAAATACAGCACTTAATTTGCATTATTTTGTTTTACTCAAACTCTAAAACATTCGTGCACGCACGTTTTCGAAAGTGCCTAACTAAACTAAAGAAAGGTACTGAGGAAGGTGACAACAGAAGGGATTCAACAGTTGCGCACAAGATTGCAAACCCCGCTCAGAGACAAGAAAACTATGTCTAAACCTGAACAATATTGCTTTCCCGTTATCATAGCGTCATACAGCAGTATCTTGTTTTGTTTATTATCGTACCTCTGCCGGCAACTGGTACTTTATGAAACTGTTATTCGACCCAAAATCGGCCTATAGGCGGCAGCACTATCGCCGCGATAGTGTGGAATGGCGGTTGGTGTCGTGGAACCACAAATACACCCAGTGGTGCTTCGTTGTGAGTGGTTTGAGCTGATTGTCGGTGGATAAAATGCGTTGACTGAAGCTTATACTAGTGATATAACCTCCGAATACAATTTCCGCACAAGTGTTACTACTATAACACCATCACTGTCTCTCACATCTCTGGATCTTAAACGAAAAATAGCACGCCTTTGTTTATTTCACAAACTGCATTTCAATTATTCTTACTTACATGGCTCCCTGCTTCTCCCACCAATTCGAACTTCGCGCCGTCTCTTCAATTCTTTGAGTGTCCAACATTTTAAAGGTTCAACCAACGCTTTTAACAAATCTTTCCTCCCGTTAATAATTGAGGATCGGAATCGGCTTCCAGATGCAATAGCCAACGAACAAAATACTGTTAAGTTTAAAAGCTTACTAGAAATTTATTTTACAACTACACCGTCATAATTTCTGTGTATACAGTTGCCTTTCTCTCATTTTTTTATAATCATGCTATTAGTTGTATTACGATTTCTGTTTTTAGTATTGCCCTGTAATTCCTATTCTTGAATTTTAACCTACTTTAAGTTCTCGGTCTGGAATTGTCCGTGTGTATCCTTGTTCGACCCCCCTCCCCCTTGTGTATTAACGGGTCAGGGGCCCTTAAGGGAAAATAAATGATGATGATGATGATGGTGATGATGATGATGATGATGATGATGATATACGCTCTTCATTGCCGCTCGATGCACGATGCCCATACAGCGATACTATTAATACTAGTGGGACAAGCGCAACCTGCCAATAAAAGGGTTGCTCTCCCGGGGCGACAGTCTCCGTTTTCACAATGTATGACGTTCTTTGTAGTTTTATTGTTCGTGTTTAGCTCGCGTTCGCCTCCTATGCACTGTTGTACGTCGGAAGTGAACTAAATTATTTGCTTCTTGCTCATCTGGATACCAAAACGAAAAAACAAAAGAGGCCGTTTTTATGTGCGATGAGTTCAGTAGCACTGTGCGTACGTGTAGGCATTTAAAAAAATTACTATTCAGTTCTCCATGAAATGTATCCCAGTTGATAAGTTTACTCAAAAGAGCTGCGCGTGGCTAATAGCGCTTTAGAGGAACGCAGCTGTCTAACACGTACACACTTGATCCAATAACACCATAAAAAGTAGCAGTTGAACACAGAGCTTTTATCGATTTATTTCGTTCATGACAGCAATGCTACAAGAGCCTGATTATTTAACTCGACAAGTATGTTTGTTATTGTTTTTTTTTTCATGAGAATATTGTACACTATCATCCGTCAGTCTGTATACCAGTCACACAAACGCTATCAGGATAATGCAAAAAAAAAATGTGCGTTTTGCGCAAAATTATACGTCATCGGCACAAATGTAAGGCACGCCGTCATTATTTTCACCGTCGTGGTTCTTTAAAGCATACTTGAATATGAGCACTCGAGAATTTCTGCATTCACTTCGCGGCAAGTAAAAGTTGCTCGCGGCAACTCCATTTAAATTCTTCCATGTCATTTCATTTTTCTTATTTTTTAGGGTGTACAGCTTAGGTGCCGAAGTTTCTAACTTCACTGAAAAATATTTTTCTGTAGAGGAACCACGACGCTACAATAAAGGTACATAGTCGCGCCCAACTAAAACTCAGGAGCATGAAGCGATGGTGAAGCACGCGTACACTCAACAACGTAAAAGGGCGTGTCATACATACACCACTTCAGGCGGCACCTGGTGGTACGTTTATTTATCTAATCAGCAAAAAGTCACAGCTTTGCCGCAAAGGCGAAGCAATGAACGCGATAGCAACAAATTTGAAGGTCACTCGCAGAATGCAAGCACAAATAGCGCACGAAACGTACTCACAGGTACACATGAACGCGAATAGGCGCCTAAACTGTTACTTCGCTGTGTCTGAAAAGCGCGCTCTTTTTACAAATGGAGATGTGCACGATTGCAGTGACCTTTGTGCTCCCGGTAACTACAACAGAATCGTTCCGGTGAAAGTTTAAGGACAGCCAAGACATAAGATGCTCCCAACCGCGAGATAAGGGCGCGCGAGTGTGCGTTCAGGGAGTTTACGACCACCCACTCCCCTCCGCGAGGCAAAGTACGCATGGAAGATAAGAGCGCGCGCCGGCGCGCGCTCACTGCGCCGTCTTGCTGTTAATGCTGAAAACGCGATAGTTCCCCTCCGAGATGCCCATCACCAGCGGCAAGTGGTAGATGTATATAGCTTGCCGTTTGAGCGCTGAAGGACGTGTTTCTCCGTAGCTCAGTGGTTTACGCCTCGCAATCACGACTCGTAGGTTTCACGTTCGACTCCGCGCAGCAGAGTCTCTTTCAGGATTTTTTTCTTTCTTGCATTTTCATATAGATAGATACGTATACATATATGGTGAATGAAATAAATGCCGGCGGCGAAATCCAGCCGAGTGTCTATATAAGGGACATCGCAATAAAACTTGCAGGGCCCGTTTTACATTCGTCTAAAACGACTGCAAGGGAAAAGCCTCTCTCTCTCTTCTCCGTTGATTTACAAATCAAACTGATGCCTCCACCTATCTTAGTTTCGCACTGCTTCCAGCATCATAATCATTGTAAGCTCCCTGCGCGTCCCGCCTGGCTCAGCGATCGGCCGAACTTTGAATAAGCAGTGATGCCATGCGAGCAGTCAATCGTATGATGCCAGGTTGTGTCACGTCACGTACAGCGACGTCATGACGACTTCACGATATCGGTGATCTGTGACGTCATGCGGAGACTCCATCTAGCGATGATGAATTTTTTCGCATCACCGGTGTTTTCGCGAACGCCGCCTAACCCCCTCCGCTTTCCCGTTTGGCATGGCATAAAAGGCTTTGGACTTAGTTGCTAAAGCTACGGTAAGGATTTCACATTCAGTCCCTCTTCGCGATGCTCTGGCCTGATACTTTCTTTTTTTTTATATACATAAGATGCATTTACGTGGACCCCATAGTTTGAATGTGTGGCGCCGTCTGCGCCTTTTCTCTGGCACAACAGTCGCCGTCGCAATGTAGTGAACGAAAACAAAACTAAAGGCACGTCTGCGAACACTCACGTACTCCGAGTTATTTAATGCATTCCCACACGAATAAAGCGCAAAAGAGAGAGAGAGTGATCATAGGAGGGTGGCCCACTGGGCACCGACTTCCGTGGCGAGTCCCGACGCCGTTCCATGACCGCACGAGTTAACCCCGCCGCGAAAACGAACGCTCCTCTAACACGCTCGCTGGCAACGGCCTCTAAATTACATTCACTATTCCGGAAACCAGTCTGGCCGAGCTCTGCTGCTTTAGAGCGCTGTGCGTGTGCGTTTGTGTGTTTGTAGGCGCATAACGCGTACAACCAACATACTAGAAGGCAAACAATCGACGAGCTTTGGTTTGTGCTTTCTTTTCCCACACTTTACAGTGAGAGGGAAAAGGGGGGAGAGTGAGCCACGCGAAAACCCGACGAGCTAGGCGAGGAAAAAGCGACCGCTGGGCGAACGCGAAAAGAAAGTGCAACGACTTTTTTCTCAATCTGTTTCAGTTCTTGCTTTCACGGTCGCACTCGTTTTCTTTACAGCTCCGGGCGTCGGCGGGTGCCGCCACGCCTTCGTGAGCCAACAACCGACCCCGCGTTTCTTGCTTTTCGTTCCGACAACGGTGAACCCCACCCGGACTTGTGTAGAAGGCCGAGGAAAGCGGGAGTTGTTGCGTCCGCGTGTTACGCAATGTCCGCGCGTCGCAAACAAACGATCTCACTATGTCACTCCCGGAAAGACGTTACCCGATCAACAGCCGGAAAGAACATGCATATTGCAGCCACAGCCAGACAAGTAACGCATCTCTTTTCGTACACGTCCGAGCTCGCGGATGTGGTTATGTGTGCATGCATAGATGGCCACGTTCTGCCTCTTCTTGCCGTCTACACGAGGATGTTACAGTTGAGGCGTTTGCGGACCACAATGGCGTCACGCTGTGCCGACTTCCTCGTCGACGCGAATGCTTGAAACAAAGGGGCAAGATGAGTACACTGACTTTCACATTGCCGCCATGAATCTAGGCGATGCGAGAGTTTGTGTTAATGCGGCGTGGTGGGCACGGACGACGAAACAAGGCAAACGGCCGCGTCCCTCGTCCACTGGGATCTGCACGAGAAAAAAAAAAAAAGCGTGAGAATGAATGACCCACGTGACGCCGGACTTGGCTCTGGATTGGAGCATGAATAATGTGCTCGCACTGCCTGGTCTTTCCGTCGCTTCTTCTTTCCGGCGCGTCGGAGCGAAGACAAATGCAGGCGCTGTGATTACGTCTGGCATATATATGCACACCTCTCCTGCACTGCATAAAGCAGGCACGCATTTGCGCATGTCAGCATCTTGATTCGTCATACCATGCTACGTAACTCATGCAATCGTGAACTAACGAGCACAGTCACCGCGTGTTGGGCAGAGTGGCTATAAAAACAGCCAGGCCTGCGTGGAACGCGCCTTGCAGTCACAGCGAAAACTGGAAGAGCTTTGCGTGTGTGTTATTTGCGGCCAAAGCATGTCACTAAGGAAGCACCAACTAGGCCAACAATCAGTATTGTTACAGTACACAGGACAAGCCGAACGACTGGTCAGCGTCGTTTCTTTTTGCTTGTTTGTTTCAATCACATCTATACCGTGCATGTGGCATGAATCGTTGTTACGCGGTCGAGCACATTCCACCCACTAATCGCTTACCTCACTTTAGATAGTAAGCAGACATAATGACAGATGAAAGCAGTCTAGTGGCTAAGGCACTCGGCTGCTGGCCCGCAGGTCGCGGGTTCAAATCTCGGCTGCGGCGGCTGCATTTCCGATGGAGGCGGAAATGTTGTAGGCCCGTGTGCTCAAATTTGGGTGCACGTTAAAGAAGCCCAGGTGGTCGAAATTTCCGGAGCCCTCCACTACGGCGTCTCTCATAATCATATGGTGGCTTTGGGACGTCAAACTCCACATATCAATCATCAACAGATGAAAGCATTATGTCGCGCAAAGATTGTGAGCCTTGCCGAGGCAAAGAACGATGTGTCAAGGCACGCGATCGTTCATCAGTTTTTTTCAGCATACTATAAGAAAGTATGTGCATCGAGATAGCCGTGACGACGCAGCGCAAACAGGCGCGGAATAGTGCGGATAAACAGGCATCTTCAAGTTTTTTTTTTCTTCCGTGTTGGCGCGATGACGAATGGAGATCCACGAAACACCCTTAATAACGTTCAACGCCAGTTTTCTTTTCGTCTGTGTGTTTGTGTTTTGCGGAAACGCTTTTACCGCGACGCGGTATACACGAGGCGAGTGTAAGTGTGGCGAACGGGCGAGGAAATGGTCTACACGCCTCGCGGAGGCTGAATGAACAAGCAACTAAAAATACACTTACAGAAAACAGTGAAGTCGAGTATTCGGACGTCATGAAAAATTCAACCCGCTATAGCGGAGGGTGTGCTCGTTTGTGGCGGCACGCAAGGGGTTCAGCGTACAGTTCCGTGCAGTACTGAAACGAACACACCACACAGCAATATGTTCTCGTTTTCCATCGCCTTATAAAACACGATCGTCTGTTACGATGCACATACATGTACCATACTGCCTAATACAAAATAGCCCACGCTTCCAATTAGGTGCTAGATATTTCAATGATTTGTCGCAGTTCAAACGACATTTGAATGACAGAGATTTAAAGTGAAGGCCGAGAAAGACAATGTTGATCGAATTGAGAGAGAGAGAGAATAAACTTTATTGGGTTCCAGCATGCGGGATTCCCTCCGGCCGCGCAGGGCGTGGGGTTCACCCTATCTCACGTTACACTAGAAGTCCTAATGTCACGCGGGCCTAGACCTCAAGGCCTTCGTGCCCCGTCGCCGCTCGGGTTACTGAGGGTGTCCCCCTTTCGCCTTTGCAGCGCCAGTGCCACCCTGGCTCACATACTCTGGGGATGTGACGCAGACAGCGCGGACGGTCCGGTGTTACCGCCGCAAGTAGAACAGCGTGTGGGGTCTACGGACCCAGAAGACCAGCGAAGGGCCGTCCGGCAGCTTGATCGAATTGAACGCACTGTGCTTACCGACACAAAGAAAGAGAGCCAGTCGCTTTGAGGTTTCACAACGCTGCATGGAACTGCGGTTGAGGGGCGTAGCACCGGGCGTATCGGAGCGGAAGAACACGAAATGCTCGCGGACGAGAAAAAAAGAAACTTGCTCGCCGCAAGATACGGTGAAAATGACGCAGGCCAAGTATAAACACTAAAATATAAGTGTGTGTATATAAGAACTGCGAAGAGAACAGCTGGCTCACTTTTGTAATAGTGATGGTGACGGCCGCCAGGGGTTCGTCATCCGTCCGCGCTGTCCCCTGCAAAGAGGGAGTGAGGGAGAATGTTTGTGCGGAAGGAAAAGATAACGTGGCACGCGCAATTGGATGATTTATGCACAACTTTATTCCTTACTTTAAAAAAGCATTGAAATATTGAAACGCTAAACGCTGCGTTATGTATACGAAAATGAAAGGGCATCTTGGGGGGCCCCATACAATGAAGCAGTTGCTGAGAGCCCGCGGTAACCGAGGGTAAGTCATCATTGCCGAAATTTTTCCGTCGAGCCAGACTGACTTTTGCTCCAATATGACGTAAAAACAAGGTCCTGTTAAGCTTCTCGTTGTCCTACTTTCTACACTACATTCCTTAAGAAACGCAGGCAAGTTTGAAGAAAGAGACAGCTGGGAGCAAAAGGCAAGAGGAAATGTTGAGAAAGAGAACAAAAGCAGACATATACGTATAAGTAATATAAGAGAGTGAACGTTTTCTTAGTGCTGCGCAAGACAGCGCAGCTGATGCCAATGTGCACTTTGGATCACTGTTACTTTAACAGCAAGTGGACAAAGAAACAGTTTTCGTGCACGCCACTAATCTGTCAAAAGGAGTCATGACCGATCTACCACCGGTAGTTTCATGTAAGTCAAAGCCATTATGCTTTTATAAGATACATAAATGTAAACGTGCTGCGCATGTAAGTGTTCCCTTTTACAGTGGATGCGTCTGTACGTTTTATATACCTAAAACAGACAGCAGAGCGTGTAACAACACAGTATGATTATACGGCCATTCGACTCGCTATGTCATGTCTTTAGGTTTCTTTCCCCTTTTTTTCCGTTTTTTGCACTCTCTCAGCATTAACGTGATTGATGAAAGCGTATGAGAGAGAGAGAGACCATTGCTGTGGCGGCGCAACTGCCATGCGTCACTGGGCCATCAGGTGATAACTGAGAGAGTGTGAGGGAGAGAAGACACAGCTGCCACCATTGCACGGACGGACGTACGGTCACAGCGAGCATGAGACATTAAAGGCTTTCGCCTTCAAAACAGTTTAGGGAACACAAGGCACCCCCCCCCCCTTTTTTTTGTTAAAATATGTAATAAAGTTTCGCACCGGCAGGGGTCTCGCCGATGCTATTTAACACGTGCTTACAAAGGAGCAACAGTTATTTTGCGCAAAACAAAAAAATTGCCCGCAGCTTCCCTCGGGGGGAACACTGAGGAGGATGCGGAGCATATAATTGGTTAACGGGGTGTTAAAGTGCGACTTACTTGGGTCGATGGCTAAATTGGTTAACGTGGTTGTGAAATGGGGTGTTAAATTGCGACTTACTTGGGTCGATGGCTAAATTGGTTAACGTGGTTGTAGGAGGGGGTGTTAAATGAGTGAACACGTACACACGTATGCGAAAGGGCGGCGCTGGTCGAAGGGACGTCGATCATTGTGTTTATGGATTCGTTGGAATTCATTTCACCGCGACCTTGGACGTCGACGCGCCGTACAAACCAACCGACGAGCGGCAACTGAGCGAGCGAGCGCCGACCTTGAGTATATATACAGCGCGATGGCGCATGCACTGTCAGCTGTCGAATGTTCGAGAAGGGGGAGAAGCGCAACGGCGCATGCGCGCGCGTCAGCTGCCGATGTTCTCGAAGCGCGACGGCGCATGCGCGCGCGTCAGCTGTCGAATGTTCGAGAAGCGGTGCGGACGGCGCGGACGGCGCACTACAAGGCGCGAGTATAAGATGCTTCCGCATCTAAAATCAGGTTTTCGTTGACTTCACCAGCCTTTGGAAGTGCGTGCAGGCATTTGATTGGATGTACAATCGATATGCAAGCATCACATTCAGAAATATATTTCGGAAAAGTCGCAGCAAATGCACGGAATTAAAACTTACGACCACTCAGTCAGCATGCGCGTACAGGAACCATTACACCACACCACGCTACAGCACCGTCTAAGAGGAACCAGGCTTGTGTCAGCACAGATGGGTCGTGTGTACACGGCCTCAAACATTCCTGCAGTTGCTCCAAAAAAACGGGTGCTTTACTCCACAAGGAGGAAAGTGCCACTCCTTGCTGTGCCGTGTGCAATCTTTTGCGCCCATTTCGTCTTTTGGAGGGGCAAAGAGCTTTTTTTCGGAATAGCTGCACAGTTCTTGCGGAAACCGAAACTTTTTAATGTGCAGGCGTGAGTCAGCCTGTCAGCAAGCATACGTTGACTAACCAAGCGACGAAACGAGCCGTAATTCTGTCTATTCAAAGTCAAGTAATCGTGATGCCACCTGAAACCAACACGAAGTTCGGTTCTCTAGAAAATCGAGGCACCGAACATTAGCTTTATTACTTTTTTTTTCACACCTGGCAGTTTTCATCGGTATTCGCTTGGCATTGCTTTCTTCAAGTTCCTTCCCCTATTCGCCACTGGCCTTTGTAATCGCAAAGTCATTTTGTATTTTTCACTTTGTTTTTTTTCTCATAGAATATCAGCTTTTGTTAGAGTAAGCTCCTTAGTGCACTGGTGCTTCGATCGCAATTTTCCCAGAAAGTAGGCAGAATTTTTTTTCAAGACGATTATTGACCTGTGTTATTTCTTCCCAGCAGCGCTCGGGCTCCACAAAACGTTCATCAGCTTCCAGAAGGCCTCCACACCTAAAGCGAACAAATTAAAGGCAATGTGACGGCAGAGAGCGTAGTCATGACTTACGTCGAAAAATTCTGTGCGTGACTTAATTTCTCGCTGTTCTTTCTTAATTTAATTTGTCTTTCTCGTATAGCATGGTCGACGGGTAAGACTCGTAGGGAACCATTGATTCCACTTGATCGAAGAAATAAAGAACGAAAGAAATAAAGAAAGAAAGAAGTAAAGAAGTAAAGGGAGAAATAGAGAAAGAAAGAAAGAAAGAAAGATAGAAAGAAATTGACTGATATTTTGTGTTTAACGTCCCAAAACCACCACCAGAATGAGAGACGCCGTATAGTGGAGGGCTCCGGAAATTTCGACCACCTGTGGTTTTTTAACGTGCACCCAAATATGACCACATGGGCCTACAGCATTTCCGTTTCCATCGGAAATGCGGCTGTGGAGGCCGGGATTCGATTCCGGGACCTGCGGGTCAGCAGCCGAGTAAGAAAGAAAGAAAGAAAGAAACAAACAAAGAAAGAAAGAAACAAACAAAGAAAGAAAGAAACAAAGAAAGAAAGAAAGAAAGAAAGAAAGAAAGAAACAAAGAAACAAAGAAAGAAAGAAAGAAACAAACAAACAAAGAAAGACAGAAAGAAAGAAAGAAAGAAAGAAAGGAAGAAAGAAACGGTGGTCCAAGTACGTGGTTGATTAGCGCTTAGAACTCCGCCGCGGTGGTCTAGTGGCTAAGGTACTCGGCTGCTGACCCGCAGGTCGTGGGATCCAATCCCGGCTATGCTGCTGCATTTGCGATGGAGGTGGAAATGTTGTAGGACCGTGCGCTCAGATTTGGGTGCGCGTCAAAGAAGCTCAGGTGGTCTCATCTCCTCCATCCCTCTCCCATGCGCAGGGTTGCAAACCGGCTGCCTATAGGCTGGTTAACCTCCCTGCCGTTCTTTTCCTCCTATTTTTCCAGGTGGTCGAAATTTCCGGAGCCCTCCACTACGGCGTCTCTCATAATCAAGTGGCGGTTTTGGGACGTTAAACCCCAGATATCAATTAATCGACTAGCGATTAGCGTGGATTTCGCGTCGCACGTTCCCCCTTCATTCTATGTATTTCGTTCTGTCTGTTTGACTATTCTTACATCTGAAGTTTGCGCAGGTACTTGAAGCAGCGGCTAAGTTCTCGCCGAGTGTCTTCTAAACTTACAAAAATAATTGGCCCAATCCACGATCTCTCTCTACAAAAAAACTAAAAAAAAGAAAATGTGTACGCAGGTCAGAAGAGGGTGGTCGGACGTTGATGGACTATTGAAACCACGCTAAATAAAATGAGGGAAAAAACAATGACAACTCATTTGGCAATCGCTTGGAAATGTTTTCCACGTGTAAAGCTGTAGCGGGTATTAGCAGAGTGGTGCAGAGATGAAGCCCCCACTGTCCCGAGGAATGAATCAGGTAGAAGGCGTAGACAAAAGCTCAAGTTCTTTCGGAAAGACCACACCTACAAGAAGCAAGGATCCGAGACAAGGTCACGTGCAGTCTTGCCCCTAATAAATATTGGATGCCTCCAGAAGGACGAGTGATCTCTGCTTTCTGAGCGATCGAATTCGTTTTGTGGCATGCACCGGCACGTGTCTTCTATGTAAAAGCTTTGTCGCCGCGTTTCATGTGACTTTATTAAGGAAGGTGGGTGCGTGCGTGTTTATGCGTCTGAGGAGACGGCGGAGGCGCAAGAGAGTGGAAAAAGCCAGGCTGTTATTAAAAAGCGGAATCGCGTCATTTGTTAGAGAGGACGTTGAAAAAAAAAAGCTAGACATTGAATTGCTTCGGAAAGGAAACGAGATTTAAAAATATAAACGTCTCAACCTCCTATCAAGCGATGGGGAGTCCATAGAACGAGGGTTTCTCAATTAATCAGGGATCCAGTCGCCCGGAGGACAAAATACGTGGTGGCCCCCTTCCGAAATTCCTCCTCGTCGCTGGCTCGTAGTCTAATTAGAGCGCCCGCCTGGTCTTGTATCAGCGCGAAATGATAGTTCAGTAGGCGGCGAAGCGTTAACCTAAAGCAAAGCTGGAATGAAATTTGGGGATGAATATACAGAGCGGATTGGAGTACGAGGATACCAACGCTATATATAGAGTGTATAGCTGCAGAAAATAATTATAATCAATCAATCATTTTATTAACAGTAATAATAAACAATTTGTTGTTATTGTTAATCCTGATCAATTATTATTATTATTATTATTATTATTATTATTATTATTATTATTATTATTATTATTATAGGGGAGAAAGGAGATTATAGAAGCAACTTAAAGAAACAGTATATGTAATCAAGTAACTCCGTTTTCCGATAATGAAAGCTTTTCTTTTCTTTCATGTGGGTGAAAAATGGTTTTAAATGAGCAGTGAATCCGTCTGTGCGAATCCCTCTGCGTGTAATCTCCTATACGGGCTTACAGGCACCCATTCGTCCTCGCTTCGAGCAAAGAACGCCGAATGTATAGAAGCTTCGTGGTACATTGATATATGAACAAAAACGGACGACAGACAGACAGACAGACAGACAGACAGACAGACAGACAGACAGACAGACAGACAGACAGACAGACAGACAGACAGACAGACAGACAGACAGACAGACAGACAGACAGACAGACAGACAGATAGACAGATAGATAGATAGATAGATAGATAGATAGATAGATAGATAGATAGATAGATAGATAGATAGATAGATAGATAGATAGATAGATAGATAGATAGATAGATAGATAGAATCTGTCCGTCCGCCTGTGTATGGGAATCAGGAGCATACTGAGTACGTAAGTGACAAAAATGACAGCTAGGGAAAGATGAAAGCTTGAGGGGCGAAAATTCGTAAACACGGGTACTGCGCTCGAATCTACGTCACAGCAGGTGCACTTGCCTTGTTTCAGCCTTGAAGTAGGAGACGTGCACTTGTCGAAACGTAGACTCGAGCACACAACTCCTATTAACGGTTTTTTTTTTCCTATAAAGAAACAAGTTTTTTTGCGTTTGTAAATAAATCTGACTCATAAATCAAGCAGCAGTTTTAGAAAAGCAAGGAGTTCCCAACATATAAAGCAAGGAGTTCCTAAACATAACGGACAAACTTTACCATATTCTATCCAAAGAGTGAATCATTCTTAATAGTTTGTGCGGAAACTAGTCTTAACGAAGAAGAAAGCAGTGTGATACAACGCGTGTCTCGACACTTTTCACAGCACGACACTTCATGGTACAAGTGACTTCACAGCTTATCGCCAGAAGGCTCGCATTTTGTTGGTTCCTGTGTTCCTATGTGTGCATATCGAAAACGACATTGCCTTAGTGGCGGCGCGGGTGTTAGCAACCAAGAAACGCTTCCTGTATATAAACGCCACGGGTGTACTCAGACACTGCTGCCCATGAACTGTGACGTTGGTGCAGGGAAAGAAAGAGAGAGAGAGAGAAATAGAGAGAAAGAGGGCCGTCACGAGCGCCGTCGGGGATGGAGACGAACGGCAGACACGTCCTCTGCCGTCGCTGTCGCCACAGGCGCGGCAACATTGTCGAGCGAGACATGATGAGCCAGGGAAAGAAAGAGGGGCAATTAATCATCGCAGTCGCGTACCGCAGCCTAACTCCCTGGCTACATCACTTCCTCTCCTCCTCATCACTTCCTTTCTCTTTGCCACCTCGATTTTCTTTTGTCTCTCACTGTGACCCGCATCTCCTCCCGTACACAGCGCCAGGAAGGTGCGACATCCAAGACGAGAGTGAGCTCACAGATTTCGCGCACGCATAGCAGAAAGCGTACACGCCACGCCGACAGACGTGAGCGGCAGCACCGTATTCCTCTGCGCTGAACGTTCTTAGTCTTATCGCATACAGCTTGTTTATTTGTTCCACCTAGGTTGCAACGTATCTCTCTTGCTCACTGCCTGCCTTCCTGCTTGCCCGCTTGCTTGCTTGCTTGATTGCTTTGCTTACTTGCTTTGCTTGCTTGCTTGCTTGGTTGCTTTGCTTGCTTGCTTGCTTGCTTTGCTTGCTTGGTTGCTTTGCTTGCTTGCTTGCTTGCTTTGCTTGCTTGCTTTGCTTGCTTGCTTTGCTTGCTTGCTTTGCTTGCTTGCTTTGCTTGCTTGCTTTGCTTGCTTTGCTTGCTTTGCTTGCTTGCTTTGCTTGCTTGCTTTGCTTGCTTGCTTGCTTGCTTTGCTTGCTTGCTTTGCTTGCTTGCTTTGCTTGCTTGCTTTGCTTGCTTGCTTTGCTTGCTTGCTTGCTGGACTGCCTAGCTTGTCTTGTACAAGACCGCGAAACTCGGAGCTGTGAGTGCGTAAGTTGTTTCAAAGTACGAGCAGTGTGCTGTAGACGGAAAGCATCGCTTTGCCTTTTGAGTGAAACAAACAAACAAACAAACAAACAAACAAACAAACTTGTCTCGACCTTTCTCACTGGGAGGCGTGTCGCAGCTGACGGTTGGGTAGATAAACTCAGGCTTTCCGGGACAGTCGCATTTCCACAGAGTCACGCAAATATATGATGTGTCTACGCCTTTTCGCCATCAGCGTTGGTCGTCTACAGTGATCCTCTTTCCAACGTTTTGTGTTCGCGTTGATTGCTTACTCTAATTAGCTTGAAACACACCATTACACGTCCTTTTCTGGCTCTTCCTGTGAATGTAATGAGCGTTGATAAAAGTTTATTTGATGGATGGATGGAAAAACTTTATTTCGTCAGAAAGCAACTGAGGATGATTCCGTGTTAGATGGCCATCAACCCAAGGTTGGCGGCGACCTGTGTGGCCCGCTCCACGACCCTTAACTGGACGACTGGGTCTGAGCTGGTCAACACGGCCTCCCAGTGCTGGCTAACATACCTAACCTCTCTCTCTTCTTCTTCTTACCAAATAGCTCGCAGTGGTTCATTCAGACCCTTGGCCGTGTAAAGAAGCGTCTCAGTCAGTGACTTTTTTTCTCCTCCTCTATAACTTTTCTTCCCCCTCTCCCCCTTCCCAGTGCAGGGTAGCCTACCGGGACCCAGCATGGTTATCCTCCCCACCTTTCTTCATATTCTCTCTCTCTCTCTCTCTCTCTCTATGGCTACGTGTATGTCAATTTTAGAACCACTCTACGATAGCTCGTTAGCACGCAGGCACAGTTTTAGCGTCGTCTCTGCAAAGAAAGCAGAAGATAACGACAAATAACCACGTAAGACGAGATGAGCCAGTCAGATGAAGGTCAACCAGCGGGCCGTCTCTCGTCATGGTTTCTGGCCAGAGTAACTGGACCGGCAAAATCCGCGCGCACGCTTGACGTGTCTCCTTGCGGCGTTGTCGTGCTAGGAAAACAAGGCATGCGTGGACGCTTCCCAAGGACTCGCAGCAGAATAACAAGAAGAAAAAAAAAAAGCGAGCGCATACAGGAGGCACTTCGCTTCTCGCACTCTCCCCGTAAGGTATGTGCTCTACCACGTCGGTGGAACACAGGCTACGGTGATGAACTACGGTCCAGAAGGTAGCGGGTTCGATCCCAGCAGTGGCATTTCGGTGGAGGTGAAATGATAGCAGCGGCCCGTGTACTGTGCGACTTCAATTAAAGAGCACCGTATGGTTAAAATTTCCAGAGTCCTACGGCGTCTCTCCCTATCATCTTGTGGTTTCTGGACGTATAAGAAACCACAGATATTATTAGTATGCGCACTAAATGGCGCACTTTAGTGTAACACTGCTGTTTCGACTGTATATTATAAGGCTGAACAAGCGAAGCGTGCCATCACAGATGCCGGTGGCGTCGTTTGAGAGAAACTGGGCCTCGGCGGTTGTATGCGGCCCTCAGAGGTGCACCGGTCCCGTGTGTTTACATATTCCTGGACCGTGGGCACTTCGACGATCAACCAATTCTGATAAGGTGACACGATCTTTTATCGGGATATCACTTGTCGTTTCATGTTGCCACACTTCACCATTGTCCGGATATGAACGCGTGGGCGTCTTTGTTGCCAGCTAAAGTGTTGGGCTGCTGAGTACGTTGATGAAGATGCGAATTCCGGCGGGGAGTAAGATAACAGTCAAGAGAGAGTATCGCGCAATGTGACAGAAAAAAAAAAGATGGAGCGACAACAAAAGTAGTGCGGTGTCACATACGCACACGTCGCTTGGCTTGTAGTGCAACAATATTTAGTGCAACGTTGCTGTTCCGTCAGCATTGTACTTTTTTTTGTTATGCAGTTCAAGCTCGTACTACCGTACTATGTGGCGCAAGCGTAACCCCGGAAACTAGTTGAGCAATGAACAGTCGCTCCGGCTGGTCCAAAATATTTGTTTCTTGCGTGCTGTCATCGTTCCCCAACTCTTCTTCTGTTTTGAGCCACGTTGACTGTTGTTTCTAAATAATGATTTACGGTGTTTTACATGTGGCACACGCTTTTAAAGCCAGGTCGTGTGAATAAAACGCCGTAGCGGAGTGCCTCATATTAATTTTGGGAAATTTTTGCGGCTCGTAGGTTTTTAGATAGCAGCGTTGTTTTTTCTTTAATTTTTGTGACGGCCAGATCCCGATGTAGTCACTGATAGCGTATGGGATACAGACCCGGACTTCGGAAACTGGCTATGCTGCATAGTTCAGCGAGTTTCATTAGGCGAGCTCACTGGAACAGTTGTTTCACAGAAAAGGTGGGCGTATAATGCCGAAATAATTTATGGGCGTGACGGATGGTCAGAAGGCAACCCTTACAAGACAATTAGCTCCACTGCTTTCTTTGTTAATCATGTCTAATCAATTTATTGTTTGTTTCTGTCCTTGGCAGACGAGATAGAGAAACCATTCATTACATTCTCAAGTACAGACTCCTCGATGAGATTTACTCCGAATACCCGCGCAATCCTCATTGTTTCCGCATAACTCCTGTTTCCACGTAAGCGTAATCCATCATCAACCCCGAAACGTCGACCACTTCCAGAAAAAGATCGCTCTTTCCGGGGCATCGCTTTTGCGTTCTCTTTCGGGCAGTTGTCAGCGGACGTCCGAGCGTTCGGCAGACGTGTTCGATAAGGAGCAATCGTTATCTCTGCGCGCACTTCTTCTCACAGGGGACACCATGGAGTCTCCGCTGAAGCATGCACACTGCTTTTCGATGGATTACGCCAAGTCTCGCATAGAAGCGGCATAGATAAAGCTACGTTAATTGGGAATTCCGGTGAATTCTGATCTCTGTAGCGCACCTAACTATAAGCTGAGTCGTCCCTTGTCCGGTGAACAAAAAGCCATTATCGTAAACATGAGTGTACCACCGACATTTCGTGTATCTCACTACTCATCATTGGTCCGCTAAACATGGAGGAAGCAACAAAAGGGAGATGGCAGGGAGGTTAACCAGAAAGACATTCGGTTGGCTACCCTACACCAGAGGATTAGGGAAGGGGACAAGAAAGATGAGAAAGAGGGAAGAGAGGAAAAAGAAAAAAAAGGGAAACTGACAGTAATTTCACTGAAGCGTGTAGCACTCCAACGCGTGTCAGAGGCGTTCACACAAACCCGTCTTTCTCAAAAAACACAGCAGGGCTTTCATTTCCTTGTGGGCTGTCGAGGAATGTGGACGTTGCTGTAATAGAACCTGCACAGAAAGAGGCATGAACTAGGAAAAAGTTAGCTTAACAACAAACGGCTGCGAAGCGATGGCGGGGAGCCGAACAAACCGAGATGCGTACAGCGAGGGAGTGCAGGGGAACGTGAAAAGCAACGGCGGCTGCGACAAGATCCCGAAACTATCACAGGCCTATACGCCAATGACGAAGTGCCCGTACATCTATGAGAGGTGTGAACTCTCTGTTTTAGCGTGGGGTAATGTCTGTGCAGTTTGGACATCCGTATCGTGTTGGTGATGCTCTGCGGTCAAGTCAATTGATTGATTGATTGATTTGTGGGGTTTAACGTCCCAAAACCACCATTTGATTATGAGAGACGCCGTAGTGGAGGGCTCCGAAAATTTTGACCACCTGGGGTTCTTTAACGTGCACCCAAATCTGAGTACACGGGCCTACAACATTTCCGCCTCCATCGGAAATACAGCCGCCGCAGCCGGGAATCGAACCCGCGACCTGCGGGTCAGCAGCCGAGTACCTTAGCCACTAGACCACCGCGGCGGGGCTGCGGTCAAGTCAGGCCTTTTTACGCCAAGAATCAATGCAGAAATAACCTGCCATCACCTGGCTAAAGTCTATACCAACGACGCAACCTAGAAACAACCCCTTTCAACAAATTAAGACCTAGAAACAAGCATAGTCTTCAATATTGCCCACTTTCGCGGATTTAAGCCTTGCGCAACCTAATGCGAGTTTCGCCAGCTTTTTTTTTTTTTCTCTTTTCATTTCATCTGGAATTTAACCCGTATCTTCGACCTTGGCAGCTTGACGCCTTAGCCACTAATCTAACACGACAACTATAGAAATGCACCAATATGGACTGGAAGCGGTACCACAACGAATTTCGTCTAATGTATTTATGAGTTCGTATAAAGAAAGACTACGCGAAACTTACAACAAGGCCATGACTAAGAACCTCGATGATAATGAGAATGCGGCGAATAGATACCGCTTCACGTGCGATGCTGAGCGTAACGTTAACAACCATCGTCGTAAAATGAATTATGCGAATTTCGCAATAAAACAGAAACATGCGTCACCCGTTGTCGCGATCGTCTAAAAAGATTGCTTTCACCTTAACATGTCTCAGCCACTGAGCGCCCAGACCGTGTCTATATATATATACGGCGCAGACCTAACGCTTCTCCTCGCCTGCTTTGTCGAGCGACACATCAAAACACCCGTTCCTTCACCTTCGAACATCGAAGCAGGTGTTGAACGCGCCCGATAGCGGTGTCTATACAGTCACCTTCACAGAAAGGACTACATATGCAGAGGCGGAGGGAGCGTACCAGCGATTCTCTGCACTCTCGCTTGACAGGCTCTTATTTCATCCTATACGCTCGGTACGCTTGTGTAACGCCGGCATTGACTTCTCAAGGGCACGCCGCGCGGCACGCCACATGGCGAGGCGCTGGCGCGGCGATGATCCGGGTCACAGCCGCGCCACCGCGCGCTGTTTTACGTGTCTATAGTACACACATACTTTCCCACGCTTTTCGTGAAAGTACGCCCCCCCCCCCCTCTTCCATCATTGAACGACAACCCCCCCCTTCTCGTGATGAATGAGTCTCGCGCGACGCCGTGGCGCGAGCCTCGTATTTCGAGAAGAGAACGTTTCGCGGGAGTTTTCTTGGCGGAGTAAATTCCGGGAGCTGAGCGAGTTATTTGAAACGTGCAAGAACCATCGCCAGTATGTGCACGTTCGGCAGCGCGTGCGTGTGTAGTACGTACCATTCATACGTAGACTGGCTTAGTCACGAATACGAGCGTACACAGCAGCTTTTGGTGTTGCCGCTACACTCACCTCAGTTCCTCCCTGTCAGTATTGCGCATTCCAGACGTCTAGGACATAACGAATAGGTTATTCTCGGCATTCTACTTCCCTTAAACATTTGTCCAGCTGGTCACTTATTGCGCCACAAATTACATTAACGACATGTTGTTTGTGTATATATCACATTGCTTTAAAGAGAGACCGAAGATATACAACAATTGCTAAAGCAGCTTATCGGGCTCTTTCGGATCACTGGCTTATTGATGTGTTTATTTATTATTAGCTCGTCTCACAGCTTGCAAGACGTATTAACGAAGGGCCAGCAACGTGGTTCGTCAAAATGTGAGTATACAGCCCCCGAGTGTCTGCATACATAGTCAACCGAAATACTAGAGCACATGCAGATTGGATATTGCAGAAATGTTCGAATATTCCACTAAAAAAAACGGACATAACGTCTCTGGACAAAAGTGCACCACATCAAACTTTCGCACGTACAGAACGTAGGTTTCTTTTTTCAACGTCAGCAACAATTTTTAATCACAGTTAAATTCGAGAGACCTTGCTTCAGTAGGCTTAGTTTTATTTAGAAAGTTTCACGAACAATTCTACGCTGTTCATGCGCGCGTGTATGCTTAAGACTCGTAGCATATATTGTGCGGCACCGTTTTCAACTCAGCCCTGCATTTCTACGAGTAGCTGACGAATTGTTCATTCTGTAGAATGATTAATTCAGCAGATTCAGTAGAATAATTAAGAGTTTGTTAATTTCTTCATTAATTAAATAACTAATTCAACAAATGAATGAATTAATGAATGAATCAATGAATTAATGAGCGCGCTTTCTGAAAAATTGTCTTTTTGTTCGGCTATCTTTATGACGTCAATCAGAAGTATACGCAAAACTATGACCTCGCTGAGAGAAGCAGGTGTGCACACATACTATGGACAAAAAAACGTGTTGCACCACCACGATCTGTCCGAAGGCAGGTGCGATGTGCTCGTGCTTTCTATGAAAGCGTTCTATTAAGGAGGTGGCAAACAAACAATTAAAACGCGCATATCGTCGCCGAATGGGGCAACGCGTCTCGGTGATGCGTTTTTAATGCACTCCAACGACATATCCGGCGGCGGCGGCGAAGGCGCATCGTTGGAACCAGGAAACGAGCGCTTCATGAACTATAAGCACGACTCGCGGTCTTATATACTACAAGATCTGCCGCCACCCACTCGTCGTCGTCGCATTCGATCGAGGAAGTTTCGTGCGCCATGCTGAAGATGTTTACCACGAAACGGCCGGTGACGAGAAGAAAGCGCACGGTGCGGTACCGGTGGATGAGCGTCAAGTCTCTTGTATTTGAATAGGCGGCGTTGTGCTGAGTTGCGCCAATGCCCTATAAGTACTTGTTGCCGAGTGCGCCATACGAAGCCACGCTCCCTCTGATACCATTGACGGTATAAATACATTAGACGCAAGCCACTGAAGAGGCGCTCTAACTCATCCAGTCAGCGGTCCTGAGAACAATGAAAATCCCGGGTTTGCTTGCTTCTTTTAAAAACGAATGCCCTGTACTACGACAGCCTTTGGTTCTTGCGTTGTGGCACCTGCGAACATGCTTGACTTCCATTTCTTATTTTAAATAATAATACCAATAAATAATAAATGTTAAGAAATAGTATACCTCTATCTTAACCTGTTCTTCTTGCCCCAATATGAACTATACTGGCGTACAACTCTTCTCTGGCAATGAAGGGAAGGCTACGGATCCAAATTGGGCTGTGTGCCACCGCTGAAGAATATATATATCACAATTCGCGTCCTTATTTTACACGTGAATATCATAAAAAAAAACATCACTTGAATTTCTAACGGGATGTTGTTTGTAACGAGACGCCGCTCACACCAGTGACATATTCATAATTGTTTTACTTCGTACAGTGCTATTTCACGTTTTTGCACTTGTGAAAACGTCGCTCCTTTTACGCACAACTCACTGTCAGAATGGAGTCTTCGTCTTTATGTGAGCGCTCGTCGCCATCAAACTATTTTGACGGCTCATCGAAGAAGCTTGTGACGAAATTCACTCACGGATGGCTGTCCAACTGTAAAGTGTAATTGAATAGTAAATTCAATGAAGTGTTGCAATTCGAACACGGCCGTCATTCGAAGCATGAGCCGAACAGGACTACTTGGCGGAGGAGTGCACCTGCATTAGCTCCGCCCCCGTAGTTTTCCCTTCATTGCCAAGAAGAGTTTTCGGCGAGTATAGCCGACCATGAATTCTTGTAGGGGCGAAGCTCCTTAAGGGCGTAGGTCGTGCGTCTCTTGTATGTAGTAGCCACCTCTCATTTTAGTCCTTGGAATGTCCGCTGGATGGCGGTACTTGTTAATGATGAATATATGATGAAATGATGTGAGATGGCGGTACTTGCAAGTGTCTACTACATGGACGGACAGACAGACAGACAGACAGACAGACAGACAGACAGACAGGCAGGCAGGCAGGCAGGCAGGCAGGCAGGCAGGCAGGCAGACAGGCAGACGCGGTCAGTGGATGAATCACGGTTTGCCTATAAAACCCTTCGAAGCTTCACCCCACTAATCATCATACACTCCGTGAATATGCTGTGATTTTTCGCGGATACCCTGGCTTTCGTTTAGTTCCACGCAAACTCACTGCACGAAACATCGCGTCGATTTAGTGTGATAAAGACAACAAGACAACAACCGCATCTCTCAAATATACCTCGCAGTTCAAGCCCATGTATAAAGAACATAGCGGGGTAACTATCTGAGTTATCTCATATACGTACACCGTGATTTCTCAGTGGCTATAGCGCCTGACTGCTGACTTCAAGGGCGCGGAGCCGAACCCCAGTTACGGCATCCGCATTTCTACGGAGACAACGTGCTAAAGGACCGTATGCTAAGGTTTACTTTGAAAAAATGCGGGTGGTTGAAATTTCCGGATCATTCAACTAGGGCGTCTCTTAGTGATGCGGTAGTTTTGAGACGTAAAACCTGAGCAGTTAATATACACAACCATATGAATCTAAAAGAATAATGGGCCTAATTAGCCTTGTCGGAAATTGCATTAATCTCATTGCGTGTAGCAAAGAAATGATCCCCTCGTAAAGCTCCTCTAGTCTTTCTTTCAACGAGTGCTATATATTTCGTAACCGTACATCCGCTCACGGGTTCCTTTAATGAGGCTGGCGGTCAGCATCGTATGCAGCAAAAAAAAAAAAGTGTCTGCCCAAAGTGTGGCCTTGAACATCGCCACTCCGAGAACTTTCACTCGTGCCTCCACATCAGACGATAAACACTCCCTCCACACGAGCAACACCTGCAACGCCATCGTGCCACTTACCTCCTTCCATCTCCCACTTTTCCCCTCATCGTGCATCACCGCTTTCTTCCATCCGTAAACAGGAGGTAAACGTTCCACGTAATGGCTCAGGCACCGCAGGTCTCCATGGGTTCTGGTGCGTTATAACGCTTTCATGGCGCAAGTCGTTCATATTTACGTAATGGCTTTTCTTCCGGGCGCCAGAGAGAAGGGTCATATACACCTGGCAGTAGGTGTACAGTGTGTAATATGCGCCAGGTATTCCGGGAGGGCTGCGGAGATTTCGCGACGGGTTTATATATTGTACATGGAGAAGTGATGATGCGGTCCCGGCATGTCTGTGCGGTTGTTGATGGAATACCCCCCCCCCCCCCCCTCATTTTTTTTTTCGTTTGAACCGGGAATCCTATGAGAAGAGTAAGATGGAAGACTCGCGGTGGTGTTTGAGTCGAGGCGGCGCCGCAGGTGATGAGAAACGATGCTTGGCTGTTCGTGAAGCGAGGGATGTAGGCTATATCAGATGTGCAGCATGACTCGGTACGCTACATGTATACTGTTCTAGTGGTGTGAATGTGAAACCTTTAAAACGAAACAGACACCGACTACGTTTGCGTAATGTCAGCGTGCCAAATGCTCACCCGCGGGCTATGCAGCTTTGTATCGTTGTATGCGTGCGTGAGTTAGTTGCATTCGCCGTCAGGTGCGCATTTGGCACCTTGCCTAATTGCTACTTTCCTAAATATGTCACAATTCGTAAACCTAATGAAATATTGGGGCCGCGAGGGTCACTTCTTGCTTGGGCAAGCCAAGGTATATAATTGCCACTTTCTTAAATATGTCATAATTCATAAAGCTAATTAAATATTAGGACAGCAACGGTCACTCTTCGCTTGGACAAGCCAAGGTATATTTATAGCCATGATGCTATCCTCTGTACTTCGATCATTCGCGAACTACATGGTCATCGCGGCTCTCCGAACAGACGCTCACCCACTCGCACTTTCGGTGCGCGACCTGTTAATTAGCCCCTCGCAGCGGGGCTTTAATGCAAGCGTGCATGCGGACGCTGGCGCCCCGCACGTAAACACAGCCCCATTCTCCTCCCCACGAAGACGCGATAACCCCTACACGACGACTCGTTCGCACGGTTTTATAGGATGGCAGATATAGCGCGCCTGGTTTTCGTTGAATGCGCGCTAATTTCCAAGAGGCTGTGTTTGCTCAGGCGACATCCCGCGTAGTACTTCATACCGCACGCCGATTGCATTTCGCATGAGAGCAAGATGATGATAATGACGATGATGGCCTATACATACGGCTCACAGCTGCTCTGGGGATTGGCCAAGAAACGAATGATTATATAGAGTGATCACGTGTGAGTTGTATATGTAGTGAAATAAGGAATGTTTCGAAGAAATGAAGAATACTAATTCAGGAAAAACATGACTGGCTATCACCTTCATCGTCACTATCATATCACCATTCGTTTCATCTTCCTCATGTGTATACGTCATCGGCATCTACGCGGCTTAAACTTCGTCTTCGTTACTAGAGATTAGTAGGATAAAGGAGTTCTTTTTTTAAAATTAGCTCTATAACTCTGAAAACGCGAAAGTGAAATTCGGATTCGACAGACAATGAGGAGGCCGTGACTTCAATCTGGTTCATACGTTTCAAAAATAGACAGCTTTTTCTTTTACTCTTCTTGTGGTTCGCAGTCGTCAGAGACAGATATAAATGGTAAGAAATTAGCTTGAGGTTTTCCAGACAACTCCATCGTTAAAGTGAAACTGAATGGGGACAACGCCGCGTTACGACAGTATACCTAAGTAACCGGCGCCAGCATTAACAGTCGACATAACCCTACTTGAGCTGGCATTGCTAGCCACCAGATTGATTTGTGGGGTTTAACGTCCCAAAACCACCATATGATTATGAGAGACGCCGTAGTGGAGGACTCCGGAAATTTTGACCACCTGGGGTTCTTTAACGTGCACCCAAATCTGAGCACACAGGCCTACGACATTTCCGCCTCCATCGGAAATGCAGCCGCCACAGCCGGGATTTGAACCCGCGACCTGCGGGTCAGAAGCCGAGTACCTTAGCCACTAGACCACCACGGCGGGGCTTGCTAGCCACCAGCTGTCAGACATCTAGCACATGGCATCCAACATAGGTCGATATTCTTATAATACACTACTAAATGATTTGTCTAAAGCTGAGGAACCGCAGTCCAGACAAGTTCCACGTGGTAAGAAAATCATGCTCGAGATCACCATTCCGATACAGGCGATGTGTTCGAGAGACCTAAAGAAATATCATCCCCCGTACCCGAAAAATATAGATAAATGAAATAAAACAAGAAAAAAACACAAGCATCTCGGACGTCAGCAACGATAACCAGCTGCAAAAGGCCATTATTTTCTCGAACTGTCTTCGGATTCGAGCAGGACACAAAACAGTCCTTGCTATAGACTATTTTCCATGGGACACCTGGGCGTCACCATTTGGCTATTAGGCCCAAGATGGCGGCGCGATTAGGTATATCGTGGTATAAGCTAACGAGGCTAGGAAACAAATACATCAACCCCAAGCGTTATCATGCGTATGCGTTTACCGAAACTCTGGCCAGTTGGCAAAGACGCAAAACACCAAGTTAAACAGGCCATAATTGCGGTATGGAACCCGTCCGTAAAATAGTCTATACTTCTGTTTCGTGGCCACACTGCACCGATTCCTCATCGTCTCTTTTCTGCGATTTCGAAACTGCAAGTTGCACCTGCGAACATTCGAGCTGCTCACGTCGATCGCCCGGTTGTGAAACAGGCGCTATACGTGCTCGAGTAATGCGCGCGTACGTTCGCTTGGGTGCGCGATAAACGTTCTGTTCAAAGACTTTGAACGTGTTGCGTGAAAGGAGAGTCCCGCCGGCGGTGATTACTTCACTCCGGGGCGAGGCATCTTTTCACGAGGCCGCGTTCTATAAACGGCGATGACACGGTCGTTCTGCGATGCATGTCGAAGCGACGTGATATTGCATTGGACATCGACCAAGTTTCGTGGCATGCAGCAACCACTTCCATTTGCCCCGTAGTTTTTAATTTCTCGCCGAGCAATTAAGCGGGATTGCCGGACGCCCCGTTGCTGCTGCTTGCGGCACGATTCTTATAACCGATGTCAACGTGTTTGTGCAGGAAAACCAAAACTAAAGGCCAGCCGCGAAGCCATTGAAAAAAACTTGACTAAACCTCACCAACTGTGTTTCGTAATACGCAAACTGCTTGCACGTTACACAAGGCCGCCGCTAAATCATGCTTTAAATAGAAGCTTAACACAATGTGAACACAGATCGTGCTTTGAACACCCATTGGGACATCATCTGCTCTAGATGCATAGTTTCCCATGTTTACGTATTTTTCAATCGCACCTGAGGCTGCTTCTATGACACGTGGTATTATGTACTTTGTCGAGAACTGCAATATAGACAGGAACTAATGATCGATATGTGGGGTTTAACGTCCCAAAACCACCTTATGATTATGAGAGACGCCGTAGTGGAGGGCTCCGGAAATTTCGACCACCTGGGGTTCTTTAACGTGCACTCAAATCTGAGCACACGGGCCTGCAACATTTCCGCCTCCATCGGAAATGCAGCCGCCGCAGCCGGGATACGAACCCATAGACGTGAACTACCTGCAGTAATTAGGTATAGCTTCTTCTTAGTTGATGCGACGCTTTCATATACCCCACTACTGTGATGTATTGTAAGGCCAGTATCCTATAATAGAATTTATTCAGACGATATATATGTAGGGTATAAGTGCAAAGAGCTTTTGTCAGCAATAAACGTGCAAGAGCGTTTAGGTAACGGGCTCTTACTCCCTTGCCTATGAACATTTGTCCCATATATATTTTCAAATACACAGAAAATCATTATACCGTTCTGTGAGCAGCCATGATTACGTGCGCGCGTTTTGTATATCGCTTTTCTTTTTCTCATTATCTCGCTAATCCTTTCTCTCGACCGCAGTGATGGGTAGGGAACCAGATACTTGTTCTGCATAATCTCTCTGCATGCAAGAATCCTATCTATCTATCTATCTATCTATCTATCTATCTATCTATCTATCTATCTATCTATCTATCTATCTATCTATCTATCTATCTATCAAGAAAACTCTGCAGTGTTAGTTTATATGCTTTCTGATTAGCCAAGTATATAACATCGTACGCCCGTACCATATTCAATAATACAATTTGCCTGTGTACTTAGCATATATTTAGGGGCGAAGCTTCTTATAGCGGAATCCGTTCATTCCTCGTAGCCGTTGTAGTATGTAACAAGTATAACATTTTGACCACCAAGGTGGTGCCGGTGAGAGATTTCTTCTGTGCTTTGTTGAACAATAAAAGATAGTGCTTAATGTACATGCCAATGGCTCCTAATGGGGAATGAGAGACATGAGCATTCGGCTTTTAGTCAACGCGCACGCTGCGATCCCCATTAGCAGCCATTGGCATGTACATTGAGCACTATCTGACAAAAAGGGTTGCCACGTTATACTCGCTGGGTGCAACCTCCTTATTTTTAGAAACGTTTAGCGAGCGTTGAGCCGCAGTGCCATGAATACAATGAACAAGTATAACCATGAACTCGAGGAGGTTAAAGTTGGGAAGTATATACGAAGCGCAAGCCGTAAAAAAGTAAAAGCCGCATTCTCCTGCCTCTCATTTTCCATTAGCAGCCATTGGCATGTACATTGAGCACTATCTGACAGGAAAAGATTGCGTTATTTTCGCTGGGCGTAACCTCCTTGGTTATAGAAAGGTTTAGAGAGCGTTGAGCTGCAGTGCCATGAATACAGTGAACTAGCTAGTATATACCATGAACTCGAGGTGGTTAAAGGTGGGAAGTAGACCCGAAGCGCAAGCCGTAAAAAAGTGTGCGTGTGCCACCTCTCGTTTAGTCCTTGGAATGTCCGCTGGATGGCGGTGCTTCTATATGGGGAATATATGAAGAAAAGATGCGAGATGGTGGTACATGGAGTGTTGAATAGATGGACGAACGGGCACACAGACAGATGCATGGACAGACGCATGAACGGACGCAGGGGCGGATGCATGGACGAACGCAGGGACGGACGCAGGAACGGACGCAGGGACGGACGCAGGGACGGACGCAGGGACGGACGCAGGGACGGACGCAGGGACGGACGCAGGGGCGGATGCATGGAAGAACGCAGGGACGGGCGGATGGACGCATGGACGGTCACACAGACGGACGCATGGACGGACGGAAGCAAGAACGTATAGACGGACGAATGCTTCGCCCCATTCTCCATCATTCACTCCGTGAATATGCTGCCATTATTTTTTTTTTTGCTTCCTAACTTTTCTTTCTCAACCCAGCTACCGCTAGTGCCAGAAAGTTTTACTGCTATAGTATGTACCGAACCAAGCATCGTCAATCCCGTAAGATGGCTTTATTAACTCGAGGCGTATGCAATGTGCTTGTTTTTTTTTTTCTTTTGCAAACACTCGCTGCAATGACTTTCTTGTCAATTCACCTTTACACACATAACGAGTCAAAATATCAAAAAAGAATAAAAGCGTGCCTCTAACTGTATGCGGGAGCCACGTACCCCCTTCAGTACGTAATATCGCGGGACAGTTTTGATAACAAGATGAACAGGACGTTGATACGTTGTGGCATGGCGTTCCAGTCGGCGACAGCCTCCTCTCTCGAGTGGTTATCGTGGCACATACACGGCAAAGGCGGGGCAACGTATATATAGAGTGCGGTACATACGGCTCGCCTGGAAAAAAACAACAGCGAGCGTACAGCGAACATGGTCCCAAAGTCCACGTTGAGCTTTTTTTAATTTTGACGCATGCCCTCTCTACAGCAGAAGGCCGCTACTTTCTCTGCTCACATCCCGGGTCGTATAATCAAGCTTCCGGGCGCAGTGACTTCCTATGTGTACCGTCGGCGGTAGCTACGCGATATGAACGAAACCCTACTGGATGCTTTACGCTGAGGCGGGAAAAGGGGGAGTAAAAGGTACGCGCACAAATTTTCTCGCACAATGTTCTGTTTCTTTCTCTCCCTCTTTTAAACTTTTTCTTAGCAAGCACCGATATATTTCTTATGTTGCACAAATGAAATTGATAACTACCACTCTGAAAGTTCACGTCCCAAAAGTGAGCGTTTGCTAGTGGAGAGAGAGAGAGACAGAAAGATAAATAGAGAGGAAAGACAGGGAGGTTAACCAAGCTTGACTCGGTTGGCTACCCTACACTTGGGGTGGGGGAAAAGGAGAGTAATAGAACGGAAAGATACAGAAAAGAAGAGGAGTAAGAAAGAGAAGCATAAATAGTCAGCTCGAGACTACACAGCACGGCCTCGCACAGTTCTTTCACAAGCGGTCGTGAAGTTTGGTGGTCCTTAAAAAGGTGCCGTACTGAAAGGGGGTCTAATTAATTTCGACGTCCTCCGCGGTAGCTGAACGACTATACGGGGTCACGCTTTACTAAGTCCTACTCGGTGCGGGTGTAATTCCCGAATCACGGGTATCGTGCTTCTGTACAGAAAAAAGATATTCAAAGACACGTTGCAGAATGAAGGATAAGTGGGCGACTGTGTTTGGGTCTATAATGATGTGAAAGCACCGCTTTAACTCTACTAGGCACGGTTGGTAATATGAATAAATAATTAAATAAATGAATAAGGAAATACAACGAACACAAAATCAACAGAAGAAAACATGACTGGTGCGTGTGCTGTATTCTCCTGTTATTTCTGTATGAGCTCTAGAACAGCACTTCCACCATTATGCAAAAACGCGTTCGCGTACTTAGATTTAGGGTGCATCTGAAGCTACCTCACAGCGACGTACCGAATAATCAAGTTTTGTTGCGTAATGCAGCAGACCAGAACTATGCAATGATTTCAATTTTTTTTCCACTTCGGCTCTCTAACTTCCATCTAATGCATGGCTTACAGAACGGTATATAGCCTTGTCTACCGCGGTGGAGCAGTGGTTGTGATAGTCGGATGCTAAACCGGAGGTCCTGGGTTCGATCCCTGCTGCGGAGGTCGAACTTAGATGGAGGCGAAATGCTGGAAGCTCGTTTATTGAGTGATTTCAGTGCACGTTAAATGACGTATCTGAACTGACATGTGATGTTCGGCTGTGCTGCACTTTCGCATCGTAAGTTCTATACTGTGCATTGCATTTTGTGCCCTTATTGTTTTTCTTAGAACGTATATTGTCTGCTAACTGAGATGGAGTAGCTAGTGCCACCATAACATCACCAACCTCTCCTATTTCATCATTTCAATGAAGTAATTTTAAAAAAGAGGTAGTCCAGTTTCCCGGATTCTTCCACAAAAGGCATTTCTAATAATCATATCGTGGTTTCGGGACGTAAAGCCCTAAATATTGTTAGAGGTACAGAGACTGTTGATTGATTTGTGCGGTTCAACGTCCCAAAACCACCATATGATTATGAGAGACGCCGCAGTGGAGGGCTCCGGAAATTTCGACCACCTGGGGTTCTTTAACGTGCACCCAAGTCTGAGCACACGGGCCTACGACATTTCCACCTCCATCGGAAATGCAGCCGCCGCAGCCGGGATTCGATACTGCGACCTGCGGGTCAGCAGCCGAGTACCTTAGCCACTAGACCACCGCGGCGGGGCGTATGGAGATTGTTAGGGGTGCGGGGATCAATACCCCACACCTCCACAAAAAAAGATGTTACGGGGTGATTTATTAGCTGACAGTGGTTCTAGGTAACACCGTGCTGAGCGAAAAGTATAGAAGGCCGACAGGGCAGCACGATATAGTTCTACCTACAACAACGTTGCCGTCTTCCTCCTCTTGAGTGTCATTTCAACGCTTGTGCCGTAGTGACACTTACATACAGGTGCCAATATCATTATTGCAGAATGGTATACGTTTGAGGTAAGGTCCTAGAAGAATTAGGTGAAAACAGAATAATAATACAAAGGACCCAGCGCCAGCTTCTAACAGTCTTTCTTCGAGAAAAAGCTAGCGACTTGTAGCTATCTCCAGGGGGATAAATGGCGTTATTACGCAGACGCAGCCATAACTCGCGTCTACTGAGGCAAACTGATTCCGCCGTAAAAGTGAGAGCATCAATTAGAAAAAGTGAAACAATGTAAAAACGTTCTAGCGTATACGCACGTGCATTTTACGCTCGAGCTGCGATAACTCAGCGTCGGCTGCATAACAACACCCGCGATGCAGTATAACAACTTGAGAATCTATTTCGGGGACTGTGTATGTGTCCGCATGGAGAGTTTCAGTGCGGGCGACGGACTGCGACCTACTTCAGGCCTCATAAAGTGGCGAAGCGCATCATCTAAACTACCGCCTGTAATCATAAAAAAGTTACATGAAAATAAGAAGTCTGAAACGAGCGAAACAAGAAATGCGCATCATGACTTTCTCTATACGCGACGGCGGCAAATCGAAGCGCGAATAAGGTCTCGTGTCATGCACGGTAACCTGAAAACTTGAAAGTGCAAGGAAAACACAGCGACTAAATTACACGTTGCCTGACTAAGGAAGAGAGAAGCGTTACATTCTTTTTTTTCCATTCTTTTAACACGCGGTAAAACAGCATCCGGAAGTACCTTCATGACGTCGTAACAAACCCACCACTTGTTTTGTGACGCTCCGCGGCAGTGTCACGGGAAGCCTGCGGCATTTTCTTTTATGCGACACACGAGATCATTTGTTTCGCAAGAGACGTCGTCAAGCTGACTCCCTGCACGTGACTACATGTGTAAAGCTCGGCGGCTAGTTCTCGTACGCGACTTCGAAATGCGGTATGAAAATGTTACGAGCTGTGGAGGAATTCGCGACCGCTAACTAGTCGCGTTTTTCGTCGTTGTCTTTTTTCAAGGAAGAGTTATGTTATATATCCAAGATTATGTTAACCAGTAGCCGCCGGTACACAAGCAAGACACCATTCCCACATAAAATCATTTAGAAAACAAAGAAAAAAAATGGCAGATCGAACGTACTTCGGGAATCGACGTTATGCGAAGCATGCGGAGGGAAGGTGACCATTTAGTAATTTTTTGTGGAGTGGCTTATTATGGAATGGCGCTAAATATATGCATAAATGCTACACGTACAGACATATGTTGAACAGTTGCAGGTGTTACTATAACCTGTTCTATGCACTTGCGAAACAATGCCAACAGGAACATCAGTTTTAGCATACACCAGAAGCGAAAGCCTGATATAAAGTGCTGGTGCTCGCGAGGATGGTAGCCCGACACAGCTATACATAAATCACCTTCAGCGGATGACACCTAACTACAACTGACGTTAACCCGACATGACGGCTGTATCAAAGGAGTACATGTGTAATGCTTGCAAAATTGGATAGCCATCACTGCAACAGCAATTGACGTTTCACGAACGTTAGGGTCTATTTGAAACGTAGTTCCGATACATGGCGTGGCTCTGTGGTATATACAATACATGATTGGCCCGCAGAATGTTAGGGCTCGAGCCCTGCTGGGACCCTGATATTAATTATTTGCATTTGTAGGGTCAACGCTGCCGATGTTAGCTTTTTTTTTTCTTTTTTCAACGCTCATGCGTTAAAATTGCCCCTTTGTGTTCTCGCCGTTTTCGGGTAATACTAAATGTCAATTACCTGGGGCACATACCGTTTATCAGCTAGCACAAACCCGCCCGCGGGTATGTGCTATTGTTTGGCGGGAAGTTGTCCACGACATACGTGACGGGAGAGCACCCAGACGTAAAATATATAGATAGACGCCAAAAGTGCTTACAGTGCGCAAATAAATGCTTCGCATTTAAATAAAGAAGATCGGTTGATCACGGTTTCGTAGAAATCACTCGTAACGCGAATGTAAAACGTGTCTCCGCAGAAGTAGCTACCTCTCTGTTGGATATGAAGAAGTACAAGACATTTCCGATGGAGGCGGAAATGTTGTCGGCCCGTGTGCTCAGATTTGGGTGCACGTTAAAGAACCTCTGGTGGTCGAGATTTCCGGAGCCCTCCACTACGGCGTCTCTCATAATCATATGGTGGTTTGAGGACGTTAAACACCATGCACGTATCAGTCAAGAAATACAATTTGCACAGTGTGTTGGTAATCCGCCAGCGTGGCAGCCTTTGGAAAACCCTTGTTGAAACCCACGGAAGCGAAGGCATCTATACGCCAGAGCATGTTTCGATAGTGCGCCAGTACCGCTGGTCTCCTTGAGACAAGACTACATCGCGTACGGGCGGAAGATAGGAAACAGATTGGCTGTGCGATGCCCCAATGTCAGTGACTATATGTTAGTTTGCCATCAGTCTCAGTTACCCAGAGTGACGGGGACTGTCGTGGTTCTAGTCAAGCCCTTTGGACGCTTTTTGACCACGTACAACAGCATGTGTGTTTAGAAAAAGTGGTTAACGATTTAGAGTACTAGGTACTCTACTATGAGAGAGCATAAAGCCGTCCCGTAGGCTTCTCATAGAAAACCCTCACGTTTTGGTAGCGGTGTGTTCGGAAAAAGTTGTTAACGATTTAGAGTACCTGGTACTCTGCTATGGGAGAGCAAAAAAGCCGTCCCGTGGGCCGAGCAGAACGATCTACCTTTATTATCGAACTGGAATGGCAGTCTCGATTGTGGAAATGAGAGTTTTAATGTTTCGGCCGTTATACTTGTGCATCTTTCCGCGTTAAGTTAATATATACTCGCCTTTCTTGGGCGGCTCTTTTGTCGTCTTATCTAACAGCTGTGGTACACTTCCGTTGAAAGTTCCTCTGTGTTTTTCTCGAATTGCGCTGTCGTATTACGATGCACATGTGCTTGTTATCCACATAAGCCCGGCACTGTTTCATCAAAATGAAAAGTCAATAATAATTACTGGGGTATTACGTCCCACAACTACGTTATGATTAGGAGAGGCACCTTCGTGGAGGGCTGCGGCAATTGTGACACCACCCGGTGTTTTTTAACGCGCACCTTAATCTAAGGTCACGGGTCTCTAGCATTTCCGCCTTCAACAAAATTGCAGCCGCAACGACCGGCATTTTAACGCGCCGTGCAGATCAGCGGTCGCGTGCCATGACCACTCGACCACCGTGACGGGTTCAACGAAAAGCCGTCAGTGACGCTTCCTTTTACCTCGTTCTGTGTCCCGCGTCGTTTTGCCGACCACCTGTGCGAATGATAATTGGCAAAACAAATATTCTAGTCTATCTTACAACGCGCGAATTTGCAACACAAGTTTTCTCATTATAAGTCAATTAGTTGGCTATCGATTGATTGATATGTGGGGTTCAACGTCCCAAAACCACCATATGATTATGAGAGACGCCGTAGTGGAGGGCTCCGGAAGTTTCGACCACCTGGGGTTCTTTAACGTGCACCCAAATCTGAGCGCACGGGCCTACAACATTTCCGCCTCAATCGGAAATGCAGCCACCGCAGCCGGGAATCGAACCCGCGACCTGCGGGTCAGCAGCCGAGTACCTTAGCCACTAGACCACCGCGGCGGGGAAAATTAATTAGTTGGCTATAGTTAGTCCTTAATCGAAGAAAAAAAGTATGCTATCGTATAAATTCCATGTAAGCTATTTGAGGCAAATGAGCAACCCAAATGAGATTAGGATCACTTATCTCACTAATGAAGCCAACAACGCCTACGCGACGTTACCAGGTTGCTTCAATTAAGATAAAAACTGAGCTCACGTGCATTTTCTCAAACCAGAGCAATATAGAGCGAAAAACGAAAATCAGCCTATAGCTTTGTTACAAAGTGTTGTTTACCAGACGAATCAATATCTCGCTTTACTCCACACTAGCAGCGCACAGGGCTCTTCCAGAACTCCACTAGTTTTTTTTTTCATTGTTGAACCCGAGGAAGTCGATAAACAGCACATTGGGCCCCCTTCAGTTTATTGGCATACTGCCATCACCAATGGCGACCGGCGTATGGGAACACGTGAACAGCCAGTCCCATATTTTCCGATTACGAACAACGTGTGAAGTTAGACTGCATCACGATATTAATATTGAATAAATACACGAGCACAAGAAATGTAAAAATAACAATGTACCGGACGCCTCCGTCAAGCCGTGAACCCAGCCCACGCCGTGAAGACACCGACGCCAGCAACGAGCAGCGAGTTAGCCGCAGGCGACGAGGTCTGCCACCGGAGTACGGGCTTTTACTGGACAAGGCTCAGAAAACCAAGACGTTAACGTCGACCACGGCGACCATGTCAACGCCGCTTCTACCCAGCACTTCCACCAGATGTCACGGGGTCGTGACGTGGCCGAAGACAGGAGACTTCGTGTTGGGATTTAGCTGTTTATTTGGGCGAACCTGTGCCCGGTAAACGGAAAGTCCAATTACAGCAGCAGTCTTGCACAGATAGCAGTCTTGGACTGTTAGCGACGAACGGAGCATCGACCGTCGATCAACAACTCACAATCGGCGAAGTGCGTCGGCATTTATACTCTTGCCATCGAATGTTCTAGCGTTATCGCTGGCGGTGGCGTAGGTTCCAGAACAATCTGTACCGTTCGCACATTGGGCGCGATCTTATCTAAATGATCTACTAAAGTCCGGAAGCTTCTCGAAAACTGCAGGCGCGGTTTGTGCTGAAAATTATGTAGTGTTTGGGGGCGATAACAAAACTTGAGAAATAGAACGTGACATTATTCCGGATCACTACGTAAATATAGGGCCCCATGCATGTACCAAATCGGCAGAGTGGGAAGAGTCCAATACATACAGCGTGGCCACAGAGACTACCGTGGACAGAGTCCGCATAGATAGTTTTTCACGCACTTTCATATAACATGGCTATGAGATATGCTCAACCAGAAAAACACAATGAACATGAGCAATGTTGTAAGGCCAATGCCACATAGAGTAAGATTACCTTAAGGAACTTGAAGGCTAACTGCTTCTCATTGACAATAGAGGTCTAGCAAATACACCAAGGCAAGGGCTGACAAAGAATGCTTTGAGCAGTTTGCATGCGTTCCTTCGTGTCCTCATTCTACACACGCCGCCTCGCCTTCGATTCTTTAAACCAATTTAACGCAATGACGCAAGAAGGCACCCGAGTAAATGAGGTGCTTTCTTAAGAGTACGCATGCTCGCCATGCCTTTAGCGTGATCAACGTAATACGCACCACCGCATCAGTGGCGAGTGCCATACTTACTATTGCATCTCTCTCTCTCCCTCCCTCGCACACACACACACACACACACACACACACACACACACACACACACACACACACACACACACACACACACACACACACACACACACAAACACACACACATACACACACACACACACACATTCTAACCAAACGATTCGCGGTATGCGCACTCTTATACAGATTTAGCCCACCCTCAGGGAGACGGACGGCGCTGGAGTTCCATCGCGCGTGACAACCGGACGCCATTACGGAAATTGCAACGGCCCAGCTTTGCGCGTTGCTCTGGCGGGCGCCTCGCAAAACGACGGCTATTCCTTCCGCGCCTTTTGCGAACGACGGCAGCCCGACTGGTGGTGGTAGTGGTTAGAAGAGGAAGAAGGCGCCAGATTTCTGCAGCCCGGTAGAGAGCACGGCGCAGCGCCCAGCCTGGTTTCCAGTGCGTGCATGCGCACGAGCGAAGTTAAGAGAGAGGAGGTGGTGGGAGAGAAATATCTACGCCTAATAGCCCACACAGCATCACTATCCTCACTTCGTCATCCTCCTCATCTACTCGCGTCTACTGCTGCGAACTAGCGAAGCGACGTATGTCGGAACGCGGTGATTAATCGAGAAACATCTCGCTACGTCAGTCGGAAGAGAGGTCGCCCCAGGGAATGCAACAAGGACCACATTTCAGAGACAGCGTGCAGTGCGAGAATCGAACAGGCTTTGTCGGTGGCTGTGTGTGTCCGCTCGCTGCGTATGATTAGTTCTGTGCAGTGTCGTTCGTGCATTATAGCATTAACCACACCGGTGTGAAGAGATAACAAACAAAAGGGTCAAGGCAGGGCGGTTAAACCGAAATATGTCCGGTTGGCTGCGCTACGCTGGTGGAATGGAAAATGGGCACACAAAGATGAGTGGAGGAAATTATGGGTGTCGGCAAGGGGGGGGGGGGTGCAAATGGGGCCCTTGCCCTCTCAAGCCACACTAAAACGTACCCCTAACCAAGCTACACTGACATCCCCCCCCTATCGCTGCTGGGTATAGAGATGGCTACCCAGCAGCGATATGCATCACGAGCTTGCTACCCCGAAGACAAAATGCTACCGACGCCCAGTGGAGGGAGTGGTAGAAGGAAATAAATGAGCAGTAAATCAGGTACGCGTATGTGTCGGTTGCACTTCAAAATATGTATAGGATTTCTAACGTGTACGTAGTTCCCCAAAAGCACCAAAGTGCTGTAACTCCCTCGTGAGTGCACGAGTGATGGGGTGAAGTTCCAGCACCATCTGAACCGCGAGCGTCCAATTGTCCAATCGTCCCAATGCATAAGACCTATGTAAACGATGGGAAAAAGGTAGGAAGGTTTAAACCAGGCCTAGTTCTATTAGGTGCCCTACTCGGTTAGGGAAGATGTGAAGGAGACTAAAAGGTGTGACAACTGGAAAAGCGCAGACAGTACGTGCCCGAACTTGTATATGCGCAGCGAAGTGCAATCTATTGACGAATCTGTGGAAAGGTCGGAGTCTCACGGATGGCTCAGCCACTCTATTGCTTTGCACAGCAAGGTAGCTGATCCAGATATGCGTTTTCTGGCCAGCGATAAGCCTCGACTAAAGGTACAGCCCCAGTTTAATCAAATGAACGTGAATGAAAACATTGACCAGGGGGTAGTGAGACTGACCATGGTGAATACAGTCACAAGGACAATAATAATAATAATAATAATAATAATAATAATAATAATAATAATAGAGAGATAAAGAATAAGTATGCTACCATAACTTGGGGCGGGGAAACAACGGCGCTATTTCTTTTAAGCTTTGTTTTATTTTTTTTATTCACCTTATACGGTACATCGCCATGAATTAGAAACGACGTTGCAGTACTCCTGCGTCCGCATATTCGAAACAACCGACTTCAGTTGCTGCTGTTGTCATTGGTAGTAGTGTTGTTGATGATGCTGGCGTTGTACAAGCACCTCAGAATAATTTGATTAATCTGTACAAGCGACAGTTCAATCGGCATAGCCACCAAATCCAATTCGCATATTTGATGCACCCAATTCCAGCAAATCGGGGGTGAACACACACGCTGGTTTCCGTGTATACGCCTCGGAGTCATTAGGATTCCGCTCCGAATGAGTCACGCACTCGGTGGCAGTCGTTAGGCGAGCGCCCGTCTCGTCTACGCTGTGAGTATTCTCTCTCTCGTCAATTTAGCCGTCGCACACTCTTTGCTTGTTCGTTTGTTTTTTTCGGCCCGCAACGCGATGAGTGCTCGGGACGGCCTGACCACCCCTTTAATTTCGTCGTGCTTGTCATCGAAGAAACGAAAGTGTCCGGAACGGGGCGCAGCGTCGCCCATCTAGCAACGCAGTCCGCCTTGCTTGATATGCATATACCCAAAGAGTTGTGCCGCAGTCGGTGACGATGGTAATGCGTGCGCGCGTCTTCCGTGCATATCAACTGTGTAGAGGCGGAGTCACGTCTCTCTAATAGGCTCAATTTGAGGCGCGCGTTAGAAGAAGCGTAGGACGCAGCGAACGTATTATGGAAATCTGTTCACGTGCAGTTGTTGTGCAGCAGATTCTGGAAAAAACCCTCGAATGAACACGATGTGGAGCAGGTTATAAGTGGAAGACAACGTTGTAATAGTCGATAAAGCGGTAACACACACACACACACACACACACACACACACACACACACACACACACACACACACACACACACAACTCGTACACGTCTGCTTTTGTATCGATAGTATAGAGACGGTGCTTCATTAGAATGTTTGCATGAGGAAGACCCGATTATTCTGTTTCCTCTCTCTCTCTCTCTCTCTCTCTCTCTCTCTCTCTAACATATAAGTAAGGTGAAGTTTTGCTTCGTCGAGGGAGGCTTTGGAGGAATTCGGGGAACCACATTGACGCGGTCAGTGTTTCTTCGAAGGCGTCCCTTGCACTGTTCCTCTTCTGGGTGTAAGAATGAGAACCCAGGCGCTTTCCTAATAGCCGTGTATATTGTAAAGTTGAAAGTTATTATATCCCCTAGTATACTTTTTGGGACGACACTTCTGGGGTCGGGTTTCTGGGTTATATTTTTGGCTCACTTTTCTATTTAGATGAAGTGCCATGGGAGGCCCGTGTGTTGCGCATTGTCAGCGTACACTAAAGAACACCATATAGTCAAAAGTTTCACAGCTCTTCGGTACGGTGAGTCTCATAATCGTATCGCTATTTGGGCGTGTACATATCCCAACTACTTCCCTGTCTCCCACGCAACCGTTAATCTTTGCTCTCCTAAGCTCGCAAGTGAACAGCAATGTACTTTATCTTCTTCTGGCTCAACTCTCTGCCTTCTCCTTTTTCCTATCTTATCTCGACTTCTAGAACAATCGATACCTTCCCACCTGTGCAAGAACGCCAGGATACTTATGCGTGCTCAAGGTGGGACGCTCCTTGTACGGCTCTTTCAGAGCACACCAGTGACACCTGCGAATGTTCTTGTGCGAAGCTTCGTGAAGCCAGTAATCTGTAGCCAATGACCAATGACTTATGCCAATGACCTGTCGCACACGGGCGTCCGGCAGATCAGAGGCCGCGCGTCGGCAGTCGCGTCGTTCCGGCGAGGCGACGACCGCTGCGCCGCCTGGGAAGCGGTTGTGCCACCGACGCAGGGGAAACAAAAAAGAAAGTGTAAAAAATGATATATGGCGCCTCCCTTTCGTTTCATCCCTTTTAACAGCCGCACACGCCCGACACAAATCCTGCTGTCACGAAAGCAAAGGCGGACCCGCACCATCCGAAAGTCGGTTTCGAATCTCTTGTGAACCCTAAAGCCCAGCCGCCACCTCGAGGCAACGGCCTCGTCGGCTGGGCACTTCGTATGTGTGTACTGATGCGGTCAACGTGCAAGAACCGCAAAGGATTGCCTGCGCGCCCCACCTATTACTCTCCTCTGTACAGGGGCACGCCCCGACTGACTCCACCGTCGTCGGAGACCCTTTCGGCTATACTTAGAGAGATTCAAAAGTTTTTGCCGGTCTTTGTCCACTTCACCGCGCCCCGGCGCTCCCCACATCAAGGCCTTATTCAACACTCGTTCAATGTTCCTCTCTCGTAGTCCTCATTTTCTTTCTTTTTCTTTCACGCTGCATAATAAACGAATATGGGCGAACACATCCGTTTTTTTTTTTGTCTCTCACATACGCCAATAGCGGCGACAGCCGAAAACTTTCGCTCTCGGTGCAAGAAAAGAGGGCACTTGTTTCGATACCCTAGGCACGTCTGCGTTCGACATGGTCCGGAGTGTAGTGTCCCAGCTTTTCGGATTCAGAGCTCGTAAGACAACGTCGCTTATAACCTAATTTGAACTTACCTAACCAGAAAGCAGCTCAACAATAGACGCTTTGCGTGTATATTGTACACGTCGCTTTGATTCTATTTCCTACAGATGCAATATATGTTCGATAACAAGGGGGGGGGGGGGGCAAAGCGGCTCACATCGACTGGCCGAAGTTTTGGTGGTGTCATCTGTAGTCTCACATTTATAACGCGATAGCGTTGAAGTGCTCGTTTCGCACAAATTCTGGCGTCGGTGTCAGCGTCGTCGGTTGTGAGCGAAAAGTCATCATCTTGTGCGTGACCGAAAAATCCAGAAAATTGCAAATTAAATAAACAATAAAAACAATCCTGGATTGAGAGTGGGGTTGTAACCTGGGTCGCTTGGGTCAGAGTGGGGAACAAACCGGGTCGTTTGCGTGGCAGGTGCATGTTCTACCACTCGACCAAGCGTCTGTTTGAGAATACAGTGAAACTAACTATCTGCTTGGAAATTCAGTGAAGGTAACACCCATGCTTTGCGAACATACGCGTCCTGTATACATTCCTCACTATAAAACGTAAACTATTAACGCGATAGCGTTCAAGAGCTCGTTTCGCAGAAATTCTGGCGTCGGTGTCGTTTGTTCGGAGCGAAAAATTATCTTCGCGCGGCCGAAAATCGATAAATATACAAATAAAACGGCTCAGAGAAAATACGAAAACCGAGTCATTTGTGTGGCAAGCGGGTGTTCCACCCCACAACCACGTCTCTGCTTGTCAATGCAGTGAAAACAACTTCCTACGTTTGGAAATGAAGTGAAAGTAACTTTCATGCTTTACAAACACACGCGTCCTGTAAGCAAGCTTCACAATACAACATAAACTGTTGCCGTAATAATGCGCGGTACAGGCGCCCATTGCCATCGGGCGTCAGAACATGCGATTTTCATAAGAACTTCGTCGTTTAAAGCATGGTCACTCACTACAAAAGGTACACATGTTTCGTGCACTAAGTGTTTGAAGTACGCACTAGGAACAAGATATCAATATATCGCGTTCAGCTCTTAAAAGCGAGGTTTTAGGGTCCCCTAACTTTTACATTCGATTGCTCTTTCATGAACCAACCATCTATCTTCATACTCAATCTCACGGCTGAGGTAAAAGCCTTGGCTGCAATTTGGCGTATACGCGTTCTTGTTGGTTCTTCCAAACGTTATCAAGGATGGTGAGGCTGCATATTGTGTATATTCATAGTCGATCACCTTCTTCACCACATACTCCTTGTCTACAAAAGCAGTATACTCGTGGAGACGTTATGTATAGATGACATAAGTGTAAATACGACGTGGTGCAACGTAGGCCGTCTTCTTAAAAAAAACTTGTGCTCTTATATCATGTGTATCCCACATAACTATTAACTTGAACAAAAACCATCGATACCGTACCTGTTTTTTTTTTTTTGACACATCGTCAAAAAAAAATTATGAAAACCTGAAGTGCTCGACCGGAATTGGTTGGACTAAAAACAAGAACGTTACTTGTTGCTGGGGCCACAGAAAAACTACAACGGCATCTAGGGGACACCATTTCGTAGCCCTTGTTAAAATGGTATTATTCATATCCCCCATCCTCCTCCCATGCGCAGGGTAGCAAGCGAACCGGCTCTCTAAAGGCTGGTTAACCTCTCTGCCGTTCTTTTCCTCCTATTTTCCTTCCTTCATTTTTTGTTAAAACGGTCGTACAGATTTATGCGGGTGTCACCTTGGCAGGAACCGGTAGGCATCAAAGTACGACATCATCGAAACAACACCTGCCGGTCTGTTTACTTGAACAAAGTCATTTTCTCTTCTTGTCGAATGTATTGTCACGTCGTAGTAGCACGCAAAGAGATTGAAGAAGATCCCTTCAATACAGAATCAGGCTCCGACTGTATTGAAACAAATAGCCACTTACATAGCCGATTGTGACCGAGAAAGATGACAAATGCAAATGGAGCGAGGAGAGGGCTTGTTCTTCGACAGACAAACTGCATTCGGATAGCAACTATTGTGTTACGTTCCAAACTTTCTCCTCCATAACTTGATATTACGGACGAATTTCCCAAAAGTGTCACCGACTCCATGCAGCCGAGGTCCCACATCGCATTTTCATTATTATATTTATGATGTAAAAGACATGGCGTCACCCCAGGCGAACGACCGGAAATGTGGTGGGACCGGTGAACCGAAACGAGACGCGAAGTTCAAAAATACGAATCTCGTGCGATACCGATGCGGTGGGACCCTGTTATTACGAGTTCCTTCCTATTCAAGGAAGCGTACATGCATCGCCGGGGCGGCAGCTTCTTGGCGCACGCAAAGAAGTTAGGGGTTATTAGAGCAGTTTTACAAACTCGCCTCTCTTGCGACTTTGTATGGTTCGTGAGATGAATACGCTGTTGTTGACCGCGGCCATATTTGTGTACATTGTATCCTATCCTTGTGGACTGTTACGGCGCATTTGTACGCCGGAAGTGTATGCATAGAGTGAACTATAGGTGCAGATACGGAGTGAGTACGTGTGGAAAGCCTCAGCAGGAAGCCAGGCCATAACCGATACGTTGTAAACAGTCAAGCTATTCTTGTGGTGCTTATTTTAGAATCTGTATACACCTTTTGATGACGCGGTGCAAAATGAAAATCGACTGGAATCGAGCGAGTTCTTTCTTATGCATTTGCGTAGTCGGTCTGTTCCAGTACCTCCTACATGTACAAATATTTACTTTTATCTTTAAACACGCTCCTCGCACTAAGGTAAATTGTAACAATTCTCATCACCAGCGTTTTATTTTTTTTTCATCTAATTTGATGTTTCACAACTGACTAAATTTAGTGACGATGTTCTTGGGACATCGGTCGAACCTCTCACGAAGCGAAAGATAGAATTGTAACAAGCAATATATTATTAGGTACGGCAGTTTGCAAGGGACCACACTTTTCCCAAGAGAAGGACGCTTTGAAGGACGCTTTGAAGGACGCTTTGAAGGACGCTTTGAAGGACTTTGAAGGACACTTGAGCTTCGCCTTCAAGAGTAGATCGTGGTTGCGTAATTGAGCCTTTAGCGCATCGTCTTCTCAATTGCTAACTTCGCCTCGGTTCATGCCTCAACGGTGTCGTCAGGAAACGAACAAGTGTGCACGTAACAATGGCCATTTCAAATTATCCTAGAAATACCATTGCATGTACAATTCTTAAGTGTAATAAATATTACCCATTTAAATGTCTTAACTAGTATTTTAGAAAATCAGCCAAGGGCCTCCTACGAATCCGTAAGCCAACACGCGAACCTATAGCAGCTGATGCTTTTCCTGCTGATGATTATTAAATATGTCACAGCGGCCTGGAATAGGCGCGCCTCTAAAGCACCCACTCCTCGCGCAATTCACATGTTTTGACACCTGACGCGATTCTACGTTTCTGCAACTAAATATTGCATGCGTTAAGGAGACTGCTTTATACCTACATGGAATTCACGTGGCGATTTTTCCAAAGTAGTTTCAAGAAATGACATGACTATCGTAAAACACTTGCTTTTCATGTAGACGGCATGGGTTTGATCCTCATGCACGAAGATCCAACGTTTTGTTTATTATTTATCTTATTTCCATCTTCTTGATTTCGCGATCACGGACAAAATGACGATTTTTCGCTCTCAACCAACGACACCGTCAATAACGTCGACACTGACGCCGGAATTCCTGCCAAACGAGCTCTTTTACGTTGGCAGGTTAAAACGCCCACTGTTAAAATTAACAATTGTGAGTACAGAAGCTAGGTCTCTCTGATATGGAACAAAGCAATTTAAGGAACAGGCTGATGAGCTGTCGCCTCGCCTACTCTATACATTCCTGCCTTTCATTTCTTCTCTTCCTCCTCCACTTGTGTTTGCATTCTTGGCCTGTTGTTATTCCCAGTAAGCTTAGTACGTAGCGGAAACGTATTGCGCTGCATTATGTACATTTAATTTACGACGTGATCTAAGAAAATACCAAATAGCGATTACATACGGCTACGTCATGTCTGCTCAAACCTTACGGGGTAAATTGCACCGACGCTCTCGTTGGAGCTTAATGCACTCTTTGTACTTTACAAGCGTATATCAACGCACGTAAACAGCTACTGCTCAATTGATATGACTCTCCAGTTCAGATATATTTTCGGTTTTAGACGTAACAACCTCATGCCGAGAAATTAGTAGACACTCAAGACAAGACATCAATTTCTGCATTCGTGTTTTCTAAATGGCGCTTAGATGCATCGCATTGCAATAGACACGCTTGTAACAACACTGTTTTATTTATTTATTTGTTTATTTATTTATTTATTTATTTATTTATTTATTTATTTATTGAACTTAGCCGCGAGATGCCCTAACCAACGCGAGCCATGCATGGCGACCCGTACAAGGCGCAAGTTCGTTAGTTGCCAAGGCAGCTACCATTCGATCGAAATTCCCATGTTAGAACAAAGTGACACTTGCGTCATTTAGGAACTGGCAATACCGTCACAGGAAGTTTATTTATTTTTTTTATTTACAAGCACTGCTGTCCCATGCCTGGGACATTGCAGGAGCGGGTACAAAAAGATCAAAGAAAGCACAGAAACAAACAATAGTGCGCACAAATTTATGTGACTAACACATAAAATTTTTCCCGAACTCTACAGTGTTCAGTCTACGCAATGCACCATCAAGCTTGTTCCAAACTTCCAGCACACGCGGAAAAAAGAGATAGAGAGAGAGATAAAGATGCAAGTAAGGCAGGGAGAAAAAAAAGAGAATTTGAAACAATCCAAACGAGACTTGAAGGGTACAAGGTTCAAAGCGTCTGTACTACGTGTTGTACGTGCTGGTATATCAGCGAAAGATAAGGGCGCGTGAACGCGGATCATTTTGTGTACAATCTTGTGCAACAAGATAATACTCTCACGTGTACGGCGGTGTTCCAGTGAATGAAGTGACAACAAATGAGCATGTGAAGACGGGGAGAAGTCCCGATAATAACGGTTAAAAACGAACCATATAGCCTTATTCTGCACAGATTCTAACCTGTTTTTATCTTGCTCAAGATGAGGCGACCAAACCACGGAGGCGTACTCGAGCATCGGTCTCACTAGTGTCTTGTAGGCAGTTAACTTACAATCTTTTGTCGAGTTTTTCAATCTTCGCTTTAAGTAACCAAGTTTCCTTAGAGCTTGACAAGTTATCTGATCAACATGTTACTCGTGATCACGTTGCTTGAATGACCTCCGAAGATTTTTCTTCGCTTGTGCCACGGCTGTCGTTTGCATATTCGCTTGTTTTCTTCAACAAACTTTAACACGCATGAGCGACGACGCTTCTTTGTTCTCTCTAACGTTTCTTCGGCCATTCGCGCAACTTACGATGAAAAAGGAAACACCGCCTTTGTGAAGCGCAAAACAAGCTCTGGCCGCGAAAACACTTGTGAAACGCGCGTTTCATTATACTGCTAAACGAAGTACGTCTATGCTCCTTAGAACATTACTAGGACCATAGTACGGCTTGCAAGTCCGCATCACCATCGCAGCTACGCCCGCGAAATGAAGCCCGGTTTGCGGACAAACGGAAGGGACCAGCAAAGAAGACGAAGAACAGGGGCGTGTACGCCGCGCAGTAAAGGTCAAGGCGAAAACGGGAGAAAGGAAAGAAGAAGAGGAGAGACACGCAGGCGCTAGCTGTGGAAAAGACGCTTCGGACTGCTCTCCCTTCCTTGACCTTTGAACTCGAGCGCCGGCGTTCCGGTCTCTGTGTGCATGTGTACGTACGGAAAGGAGGAGCGGGATTCCACGAAGAGCGTACCGAGCTGGCACCGCGCACTCTGCCCACTGCTCCGCCACGGAGCCCTCGCTGTCTTGAATTACTCTTCGCTTGCTTCCTATGCTGCGGTCAGCGATGCACCCAGACTCAGCCACTCCCCTGCACGCAGCGCCCCCCCTTTCAAGCGCAAAGGAAATGAAGTGAAGGAATTTAGCAACCACGAGGAATGCCGTGGTCTATTGCTTATGCAAGGCGTGCATGAAAGTGGGGTGAAAAGACGTTTGGTTATGCTATTCGGCCCTTGGAATTTCTATAGAAAACTCTATGACGACATTGAGAAATCAGAAAACAGGGGGCGGTTGCTCCACCCTTGCTTTCAAATTTATCGTCGCAAACCTTTCCTTTTTGCCTTTCTATGATAATGATGGCCTGCCATATATGGTGGCATACTTGGCATATCTGGCATATATGGCATACATGTCATATATTGCATATATGGCATATATAGCGCGACAGTTAAAAAATTGGCATATTGCACAGAAGATAAATGCAATGGTTTATTTGAGCAATAGAATGATTCTAAGTGTTCGGAAAATTGCGTATGAAGTGGTGAAATAAGATAGCTTTTGAGACATATACAGTGACTTGAGTTTACGCAAGTGGTAATCGGGAGGCTTTTGCGGAAACATCTTCATCCTGGTGTAAACATGCCGAGTGCGACAGTACGGTAAAGACCCTTTAATACGATCCGCTAGTTTAATGAACCCTAAGCCAGGCCTAAAATACGTTTTAAAGCTCTTCATTTATATATAACTGTCACAGACGGTCAAACATTTTTCTGGCGTGGACGAAAAAATCAACCGCCTATCCGCGTGCTTCACTGCAAATGTCGTCGAAAGACGACAGTTTTCTGCCGGCCGTACTACACGAGTCCTTGCCTTATCCGCGGCCACCTGCGATGCTGTTCTCGTAACATTTTTGTCCTGCCAGGTGGCAGCACCATACCATCGGCAGAGGGCTTTTTCGTGCATAGCGTAGCATTTCCAGGGCAGCGTAGAAACACTGGGGTCTTTAGAATTATGTATCTATGTATTTTCTAGCAAAAGAACACACAACCTAATAGATACGTATTGATTTTGTGCCTCAAATATGCGTAATATTTGCCTTTTCATCAACAATGTTGACAAGTATAAACGCTGCCACCAGTTCAAGATGGCTGGGCGTATAAGCATGTTTAAATGTTGGCCGAGTAGCCCCCCCCTCCCCCCACACACACACAAAAAAAGACGTTTTTGCAAACGTCTCCCGAGTATCACTTGTTTCCGTAATCTGAAGTCGTCATATATTTCTCTAACGCTCCCTCATTTCACCACTTTATACGCGATTTTCCAAGTACCTTTGATTTGTTATATTGCTCGAATAAATAATCGGCTTTCTTTTCTGCTTATAATTATAATTTTCGGATAACTTTTTTCATTGTCAATAGTAAGAATATTATGTGCCTATCTTCCGTGGTAGACTCAGTAACTCTTTCATCTTCTGCACCAGGGCGCAGGTTTGTTTAATGTCACAGACAGACAGACATATCGAAATTGCTGTGTTCAAGTATCCCAAGAAAAACTATAGTCTTTAAAGATGGCGTGGGAACCGACAGTATACGTCCGCGCTAAGCACGCCGTTTGCACCGTACCGACGATCAGCGAAGCGCCGCGAGCCTGTCCTCCCACCCTGCTAACCCGACAACGCCCGTCACATCGTATACAATTCGGGGGCTCCATACAAAGGCGGCAACATTGAAACGATACCGCGGCAACCCCCCGCATCGCATCGAACCACGCGATGGACACGGTGGGGCCATCGATGGCCGGCAGCAACGCCTTCGCCTTTTGCCGAACGCTGTGCTGTCCTTCTTCCTGTACCCTCCTCAGGCTGTGATGCTCCTTTCCCTTCGGGCGATCGGAATAACAGGTTGCGAGCGGGGCCTAATGGCTGGGAAAACGGCGCGTCTGCTATCGAGGCGGCGCCGGAGAGAAAAGCGAAAGCAAGCGCGCCAGAAGGGCCAGGCCGACCAGTGGTGTATGGCGGGGTATGGGTCTTCCGTTGTTCTCGCTGTCATTGGACCGACACCAAGTAAACGCGAAAATGGAAAATTAGGAACTGAGAAGAAAGAAAGAAAGAAAGAAAGAAAGAGAGAAAGAAAGAAAGAGAGAAAGAAAGAAAGAAAGGAAGAAGAAGAAGAGAGAAGAGAGATAAAGAAAGAAAGAAGAAAGAAATGAAAGAAAGAAAGAAAGAAAGAAAGAAGAAAGAAGAAAGAAAGTTGACGAGCCGTGGGCCCCTGGCAACAACGCAAAACGATGTAAAGGTCGTCAGTACGTACGGGAGCACGTGAGATGCACTGCGAACACATGGTGCTGTGGTTGATAGACTCATAAAACAAGAGAATCTTCCTTCTTGCTTGAGCCCTTACCATGAAATGTGCTTGTACCATCACCGTGAGTTCATTACTACTACTGCCATTTCTACTATTACTTGCAGCACTACCACTCATACTACTAAACCTATGCCATCTCCTACTGTGCTTGAGCTGTGGCACTGCATTGCTACATATTTCTACTGCGGCTCAATGTACGCGCAACTAGTTCGTCCAGGTGCCCATATGCACAAGGACCGTGCTGATATGATGCTTGATGTTCTGTTGTGTAGTACTTGGACATGGCCATACACAGTCGTCCTATAGAGTACTTCCCTCTTCCACTCTTTCACGCTCCTCCAGTCTTCCTAAGTACAGAGTTGCACCCAGACTCAGCCACTCCCCTGCACGCAGCGCCCCCCCTTTCAAGCGCAAAGGAAATGAAGTGAAGGAATTTAGCAACCACGAGGAATGCCGTGGTCTATTGCTTATGCAAGGCGTGCATGAAAGTGGGGTGAAAAGACGTTTGGTTATGCTATTCGGCCCTTGGAATTTCTATAGAAAACTCTATGACGACATTGAGAAATCAGAAAACAGGGGGCGGTTGCTCCACCCTTGCTTTCAAATTTTCGTCGCAAACCTTTCCTTTTTGCCTTTCTATGATAATGATGGCCTGCCATATATGGTGGCATACTTGGCATATCTGGCATATATGGCATACATGTCATATATTGCATATATGGCATATATAGCGCGACAGTTAAAAATTGGCATATTGCACAGAAGATAAATGCAATGGTTTATTTGAGCAATAGAATGATTCTAAGTGTTCGGAAAATTGCGTATGAAGTGGTGAAATAAGATAGCTTTTGAGACATATACAGTGACTTGAGTTTACGCAAGTGGTAATCGGGAGGCTTTTGCGGAAACATCTTCATCCTGGTGTAAACATGCCGAGTGCGACAGTACGGTAAAGACCCTTTAATACGATCCGCTAGTTTAATGAACCCTAAGCCAGGCCTAAAATACGTTTTAAAGCTCTTCATTTATATATAACTGTCACAGACGGTCAAACATTTTTCTGGCGTGGACGAAAAAATCAACCGCCTATCCACGTGCCGTCGTCTTTCACTCCAAATGTCGTCGAAAAACGACAATTTTCTGCCGGTCGTACTACATGAGTCCTTGCCTTATCCGCGGCCACCTGCGATGCTGTTCTCATAACATATTTGTCCTGCCAGGTGGCAGCACCATACCATCGGCAGAGGGCTTTTTCGTGCATAGCGTAGCATTTCCAGGGCAGCGTATGAAACACTGGGGTCTTTAGAATTATGTATCTATGTATTTTCTAGCAAAAGAACACACAACCTAATAGATACGTATTCATGTTGTGCCTCAGATGTGCGTAATATTTGCCTTTTCATCAACAATGTTGATAAGTATAAACGCTGCCACCAGTTCAAGATGGCTGGGCGTATAAGCATGTTTAAATGTTGGCCGAGTAGCCCCCCCCTCCCCCCACACACACACAAAAAAAGACTGTTTTTGCAACCGTATCCCGAGTTATCCCTTGTCTCCGTAATCTGAAGGTCGTCACTATATGTCTTCTAACGGCTCCCTCATTTCACACTTTATACAGCGATTTTCCCAAGTACCTTGATTGTATTTGCTCGGAATAAACTAATCTGGCTTTATTTTCTGCTTATGAATTATAATTTTTCGAGTAACTTTTTCATTGTCAATTAGTAAGACTATTGTGTGCCTATCTTCCTGTGGTAGACTTCAGTAACTCTTTCATTCTTCTGCTACCAGGGCGCAGGGTTGTTGAATTGTCACAGACAGACAGACATATCGGAAATTGCTGTGTTCAAGTTCCAAAGAAAAACTATAGTCTTTCAAGATGGCGTGGGAACCGAACAGTACCACGTCGCTGCTAAGCAAGGCCGTTTTGGCACCGTACCGACGATCAGCGAAGCACCGCGAGCCTGTCCTCCCCCCCCCCCCCTGCTAACACGACCAACGCCCGTCACCATCGTATACAATTACGGGGCTCCATACAAAGGCGGCAACATTGAAGCGATTCCTGCGGCAACCCCCCGCATCGCATCGAACCACGCGATGGACACGGTGGGGCCATCGATGGCCGGCAGCAACGCCTTCGCCTTTTGCCGAACGCTATGCTGTCCTTCTTCCTGTACCCTCCTCAGGCTGTCGATGCTCCTGTTCCCTTCGGGCGATCGGAATAACAGGTTACGAGCGGGGCCTAATGGCTGGGAAAACGGCGCGTCTGCCATCGAGGCGGCGCCGGAGAGAAAAGCGAAAGCAAGCACGCCAGAAGGGCCAGGCCGACCAGTGGTGTATGGCGGGGTCTTCGGTTCTTCTCGCTGTCGTTGGACCGACACCAAGTAAACGCGAAAATGGAAAATTAGGAACTGAGAAGAAAGAAAGAAAGAAAGAAAGAAAGAAAGAAAGAAAGAAAGAAAGAAAGAAAGAAAGAAAGAAAGAAAGAAAGAAAGAAAGAAAGAAAGAAAGAAAGAAAGAAAGAAAGAAAGAAAGAAAGAAAGAAAGTAAGTAGTGACGAGCCGTGGGTCTCTGACACCAGCGCAAAACTATGTAAAGGTCGTCAGTACGTACGGGAGCACGTGAGATGCACTGCGAACACACGGTGCTGCGGTTGTTAGACTCATAAAACCAGAGGATCTTCCTTCTTGCTTGAGCCCTTTCCATGAAATGTGCTTGTACCATCACCGTGCGTTCATTGCTACTATACGGCCATTTCTACTATTACTTGCACCACTAACACCCATACTACTAAACCTATGCCATCTCTTACTGTGCTTGAGCTGTGGCACTGCATTGCTGCATATTTCTACTGCGGCTCAATGTACACGCAACTAGCTCGTCCAGGTGCCCATATGCACAAGGACCGTGCTGATATGATGCTTGATGTTCTGTTGTGTAGTACTTGGACATGGCCATACATAGTCGTCCTATAGAGTACTTCCCTCTTCCACTCTTTCACGCTCCTCCAGTCTTTCTAAGTACAGAGTTGCCAACTGCAGATCTCCTTTGGTTAACCACCCTGTCTTTCCTTTAACTCTTATCTCTTTCTGATGTGACACTACTGTTTACACCCTCGCAAGTGAAGCAGCATCTGCTACTTCTAAAGTCTAGCCTCCAGGGCTATGCAGCCCGTACAGCCTCAGAAATGTCAGACGACTAGCCTTAGTGGTTCAGTGGTTATATGGTGCTTAACTAAGGACCCGAAGGTCACGGCATCGAATCCCTGCGGCGACCGCTGTATTTTCGATGGAGGCGAAAATGATAGACGCCAGTGTATACACTCAGATTGAGGAGTGCGTAGAACAGCCTGAGGTGGTCGACATTCCGGAGAACTTTCGTACGGCATCTCTCATAAAGTTGTAGCATTAAGCCTCAACAATTATTAATAACTCGAAACGATAATAGCAACTCTAACCAGCCCCAATTATGGCGGTTTTTCTTATTATCAGTAACGAAGATAAGCCTAAGATTTGTTGCGCAGCACCGAATACCCTATAGCACAGAACGCTCACAGAACCTACCCTCACAGAACCTACGAAGCTGATCACAGCAGCACAGGATCACGCACACTCACATGGGGCACACTGTCTTTAGTCTAGCTCTCACGAGAGACCGAACTCCTTTCTTCATCAATTTTCTGTTCCAGCGTTCGTCTATTCACTGAAGAAACTATAGCAATCCCTGGAGGTCTTTCTTCCGACGCACTTTCTAAAATCTCTGCACGCCGTGTTCACTTCTGCGTGTTTCGTCCTCGAGCGGCACCGAAAAAAAAAACACAACATTTCGCATAATGTATTAGTCTGCCAGCTTAATATGTCGGAGAAAAACTTCTCGCATTTCTTCTCCGTCGTTTATTGAGCCTTCGAAACACAGAAGGAAGAGCTCAAAGAGAAACGGGCAATGTAAGACCCCTTGAACGAAAATACGGCTGTCTTCAAGACAGAACGATCCGTGACTCTGCTCTTTCCCTTACGTCTGCTACCGGATATTGAAGAGAAAGTAAATCGAGTGAAAGTAGCTGTCTTCCCAGTCGAAAATCCGCAGGGTCATCCGTCTTTCCACCTGGAGAACCTGCTCGCACGGTAGTAAATGTTCAAAAAATTCCGGAATCGCGCAGCTATGAATAAAAAAAAAGAAGACACACGCGGCTGAGATTTTCACGCACTCGAAACCGCATTACGCTTGATTCGCTCGAATTCCTGATGTAGGTAGAAAAGAAATCAGAGTAAATGGAACCGAAAGAAAGAAAGAAGAAAAAAAAGAAAGAAAGAAAGAAAGAGAAAGAAAGAAAGTAATAAGAAAGAGAAGAAAGAAAGAAAGAAAGAAAGAAAGAAAGAAAGAAAGAAAGAAAGAAAGAAAGAAAGAAAGAAAGAAAGAAAGAAAGAAAGATGTCGAGTAATCGAAGCAGCTCAAGGAGAAGTGTGCTGACTAGGCGGAGAACAGGAGTACGTTCGCGTGCCCATACCCGCCCCTTTCTTTGCTCCCCCTCCCTCTTTCCACTTTAACCTCTGATTCACCCGTATCCTTCTAAAGGACAAAGATGCGGTAACTCAAGAGCCTGTATTCTTCGGACAAGAAGTAAAGTGAAAAAGACAGAAGATGAAAGAACTAGCGGGAACAGAATGAAGCTCGCAAAAGTTGGGCGAAGGTAGTTCGAACGGCAACGCTGCATGCACTGACGTATATACGGGGCAACCTGAAAAGTGAGGTGTAAACGAAGAGGCCGCACTTCGATTCAATCTTCGTGAAAGCTAGCTAGGCTGGCGCGTGCGCACTCCCATTCTAAAGATGGAACTTGAAAAAAAAGTGAAAGAAGCGGAAGGAAACAAACGGAATAGCAATGGAGAACAAAAACAGGACACATGCACGCACACACGCGCCAGCACAAAGAGCGCGGCCGCAGAGCACTTAGAGAGAAGGTTTTAGTACCAAGAGCGCGGGCGGGGGTGGCGTGCGTCGCGCGTGTCGTGTGTGCCCTGCTCGGTGAGCCGAGAAACGGGGCCAAATTTCGCATTACCCGCGCTCTTTCTTTATTTTACCATTCTCGGCGAGGCGATGCGGAGAACTCCTAACGGCGCGCGTCAAGCGCCAAACGTATAACAAAGGTGGAGTGGCGCGAGATGAGATCGAGAAGAGAAAGAAGAAATCGGCAAATGAAAGAAAGAAGGAGCGAAATCGCTTATTCAATGCCGCCCGAACTACACGCTTCGGCGGCGCATCCGCAGGCGTCAGATTAGGTGATCCGGAATAAGTTCGTCCGCCTCCCCGGAGCAAACGGTCGAAGGGACGACGACGAAGAAGAGGACGAGGAAGGAAGGAAGGAAGGAAGCACGAAGGTTCGAGTTCACGGTCGCGCGATCGCACAAACACGCGCCTCCCATCGCGCGCCAGGCAAAGCGAGTATATACAAAGGCACGCAGTGTGCGGAGAGCCAATATTTGTCCCCGCGGCGCAAGCGGGTTCTCTTACGCCGAGACGACGCGCTGGTCGCAGAAGGAAGCACACACACGCCCGACGAGCTGAGAGTGTCGGTGTCTCTCCGCCCGGTCGGAGTCCGTTCGCGTTAAAAAGTCTCCTTCCGCCTCGCCCTCCCCCAGAGAGTCTCCACCGACACAGGCGTGAAAGGCCTCGCTGGTCGAGGGTGAGGGTAAACGTAAGGTGTGAAGGTGTTGGTTTATGGGCTGTTTCCCATCCTTCTCCCGTTATTTGCCGGCGTTTTCACAAATACCCCGCGGTATGCTATACGCCAGCCATCACGGACGATGTTTGCACCTTCTTTGCCGTATAGGACAGTGGAAAGAATGTATACTACTTGCACAACTTGCGGAAGCTGTCGGGCCCGTCGTCCGCCGCTGTTGACCCTGGAGTCCGCCGTAGAGTGCATATAGTATGTACCTACTTCTACGGGAGCCGGCGAGCCCGACTGAGTGTCGTGTACGCTCGCCTTCATTTCCGTCGGTGTGTTTGCGTAGCCGTGGACGGCGAGCGTTGGCCACGAGCTTGTAAAGCGGACGCTCCGGTTCGTTGACTGGTCAGGTGGGCTGAACCTTTACGGAGTACTGTGAGGCAGGACGCCAGCTTATCTTGTTCACCTTCGCGTACGCTCTTCCGCGAGTGAAAGGGGAGAAAGGAAGAAAGAACTCTACCGACGAAAGTGTTCGGTGAATGAACGAGCGGAGCGTGTACAGTGATTTAATTTCGGGTAAGGAGAGCACGTACAAACAGATCCCTCTGCACCTCGTTAAGGTGCACGTTAATCAACCTGGGCTTAAGGTTAAGATTAAGCCGATGTTTCGCTATTATTGCGTGCTCCGTTACCATATTGCGGTACTGTCACATAAAACGCCGACATATTGTCGAGACCAAGACGCTAATACCTTCCACCCAGCACTTGCGCTGAGTGAAGGGTATTATGAGGAGCCATTTCTTACCCCCCTCTCTCTCTCTCTCTCTCTCTCATCTTTATACCCCTTCCCATTCCCACAATAGGGTAGCAAACCGGGCATTGCCTGGTTAACCTCTCTGTTTTCTCTCTTGTTCTTCTGACCTCCTCCTCCTTTATTCAGCCGAGCTCCAGCTATCACACAGTTAATATGATATAAAATTGGGATATAACGCTGACTATACTAGTGAGAACTGTGTGCGGTTTGTGTTTCTAGAGTGGAAACGTTTGTGAATGCGAGAGTGCATCGAGGAATTTCAAAGTTGCTCTAAACTAACAAAATGTCAAGATGAGGAAGTCGTGTAAATCCCGATAATATCTAAAGATGATGAAAATGACTCATTCATTGGTTGCTCTCGCCATATAAATACCAGTGAAAGCATAAAGACAAAAAACGCTTTCGTGTTAGCTATAACCTACGTAACTTAACTCTTTACATTCTCAAAGCAGCGTGGGGTGTATATAGCCAGCTTTTGATCCGTGATTGGAGAAACTAGCCAGAAGAACACGCGATACATGTTGTCCTTTTGTGTGTCTAGCGTGTTTTTGCGATAACTTTTTGTGGATGTTTAGAGTCGGCACCTGCAATAATAGTTATTAGTTATCCGTAGTTTACGCCTTACTCCGCAAGATGGTGCCACCAAAGCGGCCGCTTATACGTAAAAGTCTAGAGCAGCTTCCCGACATTCCGTAAAGGATTTAAGGACAATCTGAAGCTCTCTAGTGATGGTGTCGGCTTCTCGGGCGAAGAGAGAAAGATGCAGTACGTAAGAAAAACAATACCAGAAGGACGCGCGATGGTGGCATATTGATGACCATGCAGGAAGGTCTAGGCAACTGCGGCTGAAGGCTTGGTTTAGTTAGCTCTTAAAATGTCGCGTGGTCGACATGGTAAGCGTATAAACTAAGCGGAACAGACCTGATGGCTGTGCGATAGAAAGTGATTTACTGGCCAAGTCGGAATTTATTGCGCCTAGTCGGCAAAACTTCGTAGTTACACCATGTTTATTTCTTTCTTTTTTAACGCCTCACCTGATGACGACGGTACTCACTCGTATTACTAGTTCGCAGTATCGACAGTAGCTTTAGTGACGTTTATGTTTTATTTTCATGAGTGCCGTGTGGCGATGCTCTGTGGGAGTGACATAAACATTTCAGTGGTAATAGAAACATCTCTCTCGGGTACGAAGGAACTTTGAATAAAACTCATTCCGTCGGCGATGAAGTAATACGCCTGTCCTCCGCATTACATTAAGCGATGCTGCGGCTATAAATGTTTGATTATGGGGGGACATTCGAACCGACGGCTGACGTATGGTTGGCGGGCAACAACGGCGACTATACTACTACGACGACGACAACGACACAGCAGCATACCTATAAATAACGCAGTTGTCTTTTTTGCCCGCATTCCTTAACCGACCATATACTCATCTTCAGCTCTCAGCGTCCCCTTAATGATCTTTACGAGCCACCTAAGCCAATACATGTTATGGTTATCTTTTGCACTGCAACTGTTTCTGTAGCCTGAATGCCCCTTAGTAAAAAGGGAAAGAAAGAAATGACGACAAGAAATAGATAAAATAATAATAAGGTTTGTTCTTTGCAAGCTAACTTAAACTGAACGACCAACTTTAAGTACTAACACCCTAACTCTCTTAGTCTTTATTTGCCCATGTTATTTTTCCCTGCTTCTATTTTGCAGTACACAGTAGTTGATCAAGCATTCTCCTGTTGAAAACCTGAAACATCCCACACACTCCTCTCCTGTTCGTAAAACGCTAGAAGGATTTCACTTTAGAGGAGCAACTCTTTGTTGAATGGGAGATTTATGATGCAAGTCAAAAACAGTGCCAGACATTGTAAACGTTACACACAGCATTGTCCGTGTTGCCCTTTAGTTTGTATTTTTTCTGCATCATTGTTAAATTCAATTTAGAGATAAGAATCGGGAAGGAATACGAGCTTTCTTTACAACTTCACCTCCTTTATTATTTACTTATTTACAATTTCCATATCGCTATCGCTTGAAAGTGTGCTAGCTGACGCTCATTTATTGTGAATGTGCAAGAATAAAAAAGACGGCGGGTAAAAAGAAGTACGTGTCGCAGAAGTATTCAGTTGAGCGGCTTACACTTTTTCTGACTTTCCACCCGTTTTAAACATACACTATACCTGTTTATGGAATGTATTCGAGCAGTTAAATGTCATTTCAACATATGTACGTATGCCTCATTGATATTTGAATGAAATATGAGTATTTGTCGAGTATTTATTGAGGCCTAATTACCTAAACCTCGTTAACAGGAAAGTTGTAGTGGCTACTACAGTATACTTGGAACACTACGCGCTAGATGTGCTTCACAATGTTCCTCTCTCTTTTTTAACTCGTGCTGCGTGATATCTGGGTTACCCTGTATTAATCTCTCTGAAGTGTGTACCGAGGCGAAAAACACCGGGAAATAATTGAAGCATGTGGCATAGAAAAGGCAAGTGATAGGCTGTGTAAGAGCTCCGCCAGTAGCTCTGGCCAATAAAGAAGACACATACCTTGGAAATGTTTTGCCAATAGAACTGTTTAGTTAGACGTGACATACATATGCTTCAGGGTTTAAGAGGACAGTGCTAATTATAGGGTCATTTTTCAAAGTTATCCCCCCCCCCCCCCGCGTTGCGCAGCCTATTGCACATATTGTGGATTGTATGTTTTTCTGCTGGTCAATTCTCAGCTGATGTTTAGCGCAGAGCACCGCGTTCTGACTCTTTTGTTCACATTTCTTTTTTTTTGCGCTAATTATGTCCAAAATAAATACGCGCCAACAAGCCCAACTCTCATTTCTAATACTTTGCTCTCATATAACCCCCCTCCCCTCCTTAGACGACTACCCTTCGACGTGTCAATACTATGCCCTAAAGAAAGTTGCTACATGGCAATAGTAGCCAATTTTTCTCCTTCTTTCGTTTTCTACTTATTTTAATGAACATTCATTGCTACTACGGTTTATACGGTACTGTTACTACCCGATAAAGCAATCGCGGTGTCCATACAGCATGATATTCTTGTCTGCTCACCAATACTTTACAAGGATCTGTTTTGCTTGTTGCGTTCCACTAGAGCACACAATACAGTCGTGAAAGTGACTGAAATGTGGAATTGATGATCTCGATAATAGCCGCGTTTCTCCATCTCGACGTTCTCAAGCACCCAGGACGCGCAAAGTTTGAAATGCCGAAAACAGCGAACAAAAATACCCGTCCCATTCCATATGTACACCGACAGCTTAGTGGCTCGTACACTATGGCTATAGACGTAAAAAGAATGACCACAGTAAAAAAATTATAAAAGAATAAAACGAACAAACAGTGCACAGTGCATATACGCTCATACGATCGAGTCACGTTATACGTCGGGTCACGAATTCCTCCGGGACGTGTACACGGGCGATCCACACGGGAGACGACAGACGTGTAGTGTGCAGCATCGACGAGTCCTTCCGTTCCTTCCTTCAGTACTCGATGCCTCTGCTGATGCAAGGCATCGCACGGTGGGCGGCGCGGCCTGTACGCTTTCACCGTACACGCTGTTGAGAAACGGCGGACCGATCCCACCGAAGCCACCACTGTTGCGAAAGACGGCGACGCCGACGCGGTCCCGGAGGCGCCACTGCTTTCGACCCCGCCGGGAAGGTCACCAGCCGTTTGGTAGCGTATGTTTCTCAGCTCGCGACTGCTTCTGCGCAGAGCTGAGGAGACGAGCGGACGAGACGACGGTGAGTTAAACAAGGTTTATGTACAGCATATATACAGAGGCGTTACAATTTCGGCACTGGGGCCGGCAGAGACTCGAAGAGCCGAGCTCCTCTCTCTAACACATAGGTCAGCCTTTCGCCTAAAACCGCTGACTCACACACATGTCGGCACTCCGACACGGGGACTCCTCTCCTAGGATCTCCGATCGCGACGCGCCGCAGGGCTTCTTTTATTTACACCGGGCCCAACTAAAATGTCCAATCAGAAGCGCCGCTGGTCTTCCGAGCAGGCTCCTCCAAGGGGGTTCGCCGCGCGATGCGTCAGGCCACCAGACATGAGGACGCCGGCTCGCTGTCACGTGCGCAACTGACTCACTGCACGTGGGCCACAGATGCGCCGCGCGTGTTCACGCCGTGGAGTTGTTCGCGCCCGGCGGAGTGCGGGCTGGCCTTGACCCAGATTGCCTGTTTCAGAGGCACGGACGTTTGACGAGGACTCGCTGGCATAACAGCACCCCCGCCGCCAGACAATGCACCGGAAAGACGAGCTGCTTCCACGGGGCTCGGATGTCAGGTGCGCTCGTTCGCCAGGTCCCTCCAGGTTCGCCTCCAGGGCCATGGGGAGAATACAGCTCCAGACTGTTCCGGGAACACATCCCATCATTGACGACGGATCCCAGCTCCACTGGCTTGTCGCCACAACTTGCTGACCAGCTTCACTCGTCTCTTCTGACCATCTTCGGGTTCAACACTTGTCGATGGTTCTGCAACTTGCTAAGAACGGTTCGACAACAGACAACACACGACACAAGCAAGTGCCCTCGGTCACCCGACAGAACACCAGACAAAGTATAGTACAACATATACCTATCTACGTGTCTATCGGAATTTTGTTCCCTCTACATCAAGAGGCACATGTGGGACACAAGACTCTTAAAATGACAACTCAATATTTTTTTTTTCCCACGTACAACAACGTAACGAATAAGAATACCACAAAGTTGGCCCCTTGAGATCACTCTGAACGAGAGCGCTCAGCCCAGGTCGTGATGAGGTCAAAATTTTGCCCCGAATCGCCAGCCAGAAACCGAAAGGTTGAGAAGTTACTAGCTGGAACGCACTGCTCAATGCACCTGCATTAGCGTTTACCCTTCCTTTATTTTTTTTTTATAGCGAACGTCAAAGTTGCGCTGTGGAGCAACATGCTCCACTTCAGTAACCGGCCACTTTTAGGCGACGATACCTATGCGGCACCAAGAGCGGCTCACACTTGCGACGTTGCACAGGGGAACAACGATACGGCTTCCTACGGATTGACTCCTCACCGCTTAGCTCGATATCGTGTTCGATCACCGTCGTGTCTCCGGGACGGTCCGACAACACATACCCAAACTCGGAAACAATCTTTCTCAGGTCCTCTTTCTCAGGTCCTCTTTCACTTAAGCTAGGCTCTAGGTTTATCTGCTCCCAAATTACTTTCGATCCCCCTTCGATCACCTCACTAGAACTCAAATTTTCTGCTTCCTCTTCCACTGAAGCCTTCAACAGCTGATTTACGACCGCTTGATGTTGAACATTGGGTTTCATCAAGTTGTAAATTTTGTGCTGCCGCCTTCCTACTTGCACCTCATAATTTGTATCGCAAGGCTTCGATAATACTTTGGCGGGCCCTTCCCAATCAACCTCAAGCTTGTTCCTTTTTGGTGGCTGCAGCAGCATTACCTGATTATCAACTTCAAAAGCGCGCTTCTTCCCCGATTTCTCGTAGTGCTCCTTCGACAGCACTTTTGCCGCGTTTTTCTGGCTTTCCACGAGCGCTTCAATTTGGCTTTCCACTAGCGCTTCAATCGAGAGATCCTCACTCTGCCCTCGAATGAGCGTCTCTCGATCAACTCTCGGCAGCTCGCTCCAACTTTCCGCTACAGGCGAGAGCGTTGCATCTCTCTCGCTCTGACTCAAAGGCGCCACGTCGTCTCCCCCAGAGCATACCGCGCCGGCCGCTCCCGCGACGGGCCGCTCGCGTGACTGCTCACATGACTCATGCGGAAAATTTCCTTTTTGGGGTTCCGTCGACCCGCCGACAAGGTCACTTGAGAGTTCACCGCATGGAACCAAGTCCAGCTTCCGCGAAAGCTTTCGCGCTTGCGATCGCGCGAGAGCCATGCACGCTAAGTTGGGGAAGAACGATTTACCCTGCTCTTTGAGAAGCTGCTCTGAGTTGTTGGAGAAGAGATAAGGAAAACGATCGGGAAGCGCGGCAGACACAGCCGCTTCGGTGCAAAGCTTACCGAACGGGCCTTCAATGACAACCGTGGCGATAGGTAAGCAAGCACTCTGCTCCTCGGCGACTTGCCTGATCCACGCGCATTCTCCTGTAAAGTCATCCGGAGACACCAATGAAGGATGGACAACATCCATGGTTGCCGCGGAGTCTCTAAGTGCTCGACACGCTTTCCCATTCACACTAATTTCTTGGATATACGGCTCCAACAACCGCATGTTCTTTTCCGATTCTCTAATTGTTGCAAAAGCAAACTTTTGCTTACAGTTTATCGCCATGTGCCCTTCCTTTTTGCAGTTGTAGCAGATTAGTGGCTTCCGTGATTCAAACGCCCGTGTGGTATCAGTGCGTTGTTTAGAGACCTCACTCGATTTTTCCGCTTCTGTTTTCTCTTCCTCTACAGTGTCCTTCGTAAGAGACGGGTCCCTTTTGAAATTACGGTGCGGAGCGGGTTTCCGTTGATCAGGTTTCTTTGAAAAGCCCTCTTTTCTTTCATCCTTTTCAACGCGCACTGCCCTGCTATGCAACTTTCGGCGAGTATAATACTCCTCAGCTAACTCTGCTGCCTTGTTTAGCTGTACTTCACCAAGTTTGTCCTGCAGCCAAAGTTTGACATCCTCCTCGATGCAGCGGTAGAATTGCTCCAATGCAACGCATTCCACCACTTTATCGCGGTCGTCATAAACACCTTCGCCCTTGAGCCATTCAATCAAATCGGCTTTAAGACGAAACGCGAAGTCAACGTGTGACTCATTCCCCTTTTTAGCATACCGGAACCTTTGCCTGAAAGCCTCGGGTGACAACTTATAACGTCTCAAGAGCACTTCCTTAACCTCGTCATAGCTCTCAAACGCTTCCCTAGACAAGCAAGTTAATGCGTCGGACACTTCGCCGGGAAGAAGAGCTAACAGGTTCTGCGCCCAAAGAGACCGCTCCAAAGCGTTTCGCTCACAGACGTGTTCAAACTTGACGAGATACTTCGCCATGTCCTCGCCTACTACGAACGGTGGCAGTTGATCCCGAATTCTAATACCGCTGACCTGACTCGTCGGAGAAGCTACGCTAGGCGCCTGCGAACACTGTAGGATTGCCAATTCTAGTCGTTTCAACTCTAGGCGCTCTTGTCTCTCGGCCTCCTCGCGCTCGCGAGCTTCTCGCCTTTCCTCACGTTCGCGAGCTTCTCGCCTTTCCTCACGTTCGCGAGCTTCGCGCCTTTCTTCACGTTCGCGAGCTTCGCGCCTTTCTTCACGTTCGCGAGCTTCGCGCCTTTCAGCCTCTTCACGAGCTTCTCGCCTTTCAGCCTCCTCACGTTCGCGAGCTTCTACTTCTCGCCTTTCAGCCTCCTCACGGCGTGCTTTAATATCCACCCAGGCCTCATCGAATTCCTCAGCCGACACTCCCTCATCCTTCATGATCTCAAGGATCGCTTGCTTTCGTTTCGCACGGCCCAAAGTAATGCCGAGTTCCTCACAAATTTCGATGAGTTCCTTCACTTTAAGGTTCTCCATCGTTCACACTAGCCTCTTGCTGTTTGCCCCTGTTAACAATTTACTTGCCGTACCCACTATAAGTCAACTAGCAAGACGCGCAAGCAACTTTTCACTCTCCCGTGTTTACCCCCTCCGCATTAACGTTGGTTTCAAAGCACTTCGACTTTGCTTGAAACGATCAAAGCTCACTCTAATGCTTCACACAGCCCTTCTCTAAACTACTACAACCTGAGCTAGAGTAGTCTGGTGAACTGAGGGGAAAACATCAGGCACTCACCGCATCGATGTCGCTGACGCCGGCCGATCCCGCAGCTGCCAACCACTGTTGAGAAACGGCGGACCGATCCCACCGAAGCCACCACTGTTGCGAAAGACGGCGACGCCGACGCGGTCCCGGAGGCGCCACTGCTTTCGACCCCGCCGGGAAGGTCACCAGCCGTTTGGTAGCGTATGTTTCTCAGCTCGCGACTGCTTCTGCGCAGAGCTGAGGAGACGAGCGGACGAGACGACGGTGAGTTAAACAAGGTTTATGTACAGCATATATACAGAGGCGTTACAATTTCGGCACTGGGGCCGGCAGAGACTCGAAGAGCCGAGCTCCTCTCTCTAACACATAGGTCAGCCTTTCGCCTAAAACCGCTGACTCACACACATGTCGGCACTCCGACACGGGGACTCCTCTCCTAGGATCTCCGATCGCGACGCGCCGCAGGGCTTCTTTTATTTACACCGGGCCCAACTAAAATGTCCAATCAGAAGCGCCGCTGGTCTTCCGAGCAGGCTCCTCCAAGGGGGTTCGCCGCGCGATGCGTCAGGCCACCAGACATGAGGACGCCGGCTCGCTGTCACGTGCGCAACTGACTCACTGCACGTGGGCCACAGATGCGCCGCGCGTGTTCACGCCGTGGAGTTGTTCGCGCCCGGCGGAGTGCGGGCTGGCCTTGACCCAGATTGCCTGTTTCAGAGGCACGGACGTTTGACGAGGACTCGCTGGCATAACAACGCAAACATGATCGATAACAGGAACGGAGATTGTATCGTCTTCGTGTTCCTCCATGCTTTCTTCCTATGTTCTTCTCTGTTTCCCCATTTTTTTCCAGTATCCTTGCTTATTTTTTTCTGTCGTCTTTCATCAGTCTTTTATCGTGTCCCACGGACCTCGTTTTATTGCTAATGCGTGTCTCTCTTCACTACACTCTTCCTCGCGCGCACGCTCTTTTGCTCATCGAGAAATGCTTCTCCGAATCATCACAGCCGAGCATGAAGGAGAGCGACATTGTTGCAGAACCACAGAAATTCGTGAATTAAGACAAAAAGATAGCCGAAGAAAAAAAAAAAAGAAGAGTCGTCTTCTTCGATTGGTGGTGAGAAGGAATAACGCGAGAGGGGGAACGTCGTGGGCGTCGCGCGATGGCGGGGCGCTACGATTCGCTTGACTCCCCGTTCTTCTTCTGCTTCAATACCGGCGTCGTAAAACCACTCTCGTCCATGTCAATTACAGACATTTATGGAGGTACCCAGTCGGGGGGCACCACCTTTTTCTGCTTTATTTCCCGGATCGCAGTTTTAAGAGAGCCGTACCACTTTTGCTGCAGACTTGCTTTCATCTCTCAGCTTTCAACTTCTCTCGTTCACACTGCGGTCCGTGGCAGTCTTCTTTTTCTTCTTCTTCTTTTTGTGTGAATACATCCATGCCTGCCTCTTTCTTCTTGATGGCCGACACGCACGGGTTGACGTGAAACAGAAGGGTAGTGGGAAAAGTGTAATTGCGCGACGGAGCCCAAGACGAAGGTCAGTTTTGCCGCTGGAGAAACGATCTGTCACTTATCGCCCGCGCAGTCATTTTACTTCGATTCTCGACACGCCCGTTTGACAAATTGTGAACGAATCGGCGTAGAGAGTAGCGAAGAGCGTCGCGAAATGACAGATTGCTACGAGACATCAGAAATGCGTTCGACGAAGTAGGCGAGGTTGGTAGATGAGCGGACACTATATGCGTGGTGCGTGGTACACTCGGTACCTTACTTAACCCCGCCGCGGTGTTCTAGTGGCTAAGGCACTCGGCTACTGACCCGCAGGTCGCGGGTTCGAATCCCGGCAGTGGCGGCTGCATTTCCGATGGAGGCGGAAATGTTGTAGGCCCGTGTGCTCAGATTTGGGTGCACGTTAAAGAACCCCAGGTGGTCTAAATTTCCGGAGCCCTCCACTACGGCGTCTCTCATAATCATATGGTGGTTTTGGGACGTTAAACCCCACATATCAATCAATCGTGGTCTTACTTACTGTTTCCGAAGGAATGCTAGTGACTTCGGGGAAGTACGACTTCGGGGAAGTACGCATGTGCTTCGAATGTTCCGACATAATCGCCAACAGAAACAAAAGATGTTACACAGGTTGTCTTCTCCTCACAAAGAGTCGCATTGTGGAAAAGCCACCGTTGACAAATAATTATTCGGACAGTTTGTATGTAAGTTCTTCGAAGCTTTTGCGAATATGCACCTTTAAACATGGCCATAAATTAAATTCAGGCCACTGGAGATGCTTCGCAGGTGACTTCGTCCTTCGCCAGAAGAAATATTGATCAGTATATGTTTTGTATACAATCAAAAACTTATCCTGCCGACAGCTACTGACTGCTGTAACGAGTTGTCTTTTTATCACGACTGTGTTTTATGCCGATGTCCACAAAAACCTCAGTGACTTGTTTCTGTCACGGATATGACGTCGATGAAATGGATGCTAACGGATGGCAAAAACAATTTTGACGCTGGGGATCAAATCTGCGATATCTCGGACCACGCAGGGAAACACCCGGCGCACTATACAGACTAAACTGTCGAGGTAGATGCACGGCACGCCAAAAACGCAATTTATAGCCCTCGCACATTTTTTCTAGCGCGTTGCTCTCTGTTGGAAGGGCTAGTGTAGCCTGTGTCTCCCGTGTTGCCTAAACGCAGTGTGGTATAGTCTACGCATGAGCACAGGCGTCGGTTAACTTATTACTCGGGAGTGCACACCGAGTTGTTTCTTTTTCTGCTTATTAGACGATGCTTTGAAGTGCATATTGAGTATTAGTGCTCATAGCATGCTTGTTGTTTTGCGTGGTAACGTCAGCTCCAAGGACGGTTAAATGCCGATCATGGGTGCTAGTAGTCGCGATGCAGGTGTGGCACTAGGCGTTAACGTAGGTGTACTCACGTCAAGTGCTGCAATATCTGCCAAACACAAATATACACTATAAAAGAACATACATATCACTGCCCAATGAGCACCATTTCTGTGAAGACACGTTTCAGTTTCGTGTTATACGTATATATACGAGGAAACACCCAGCCATGTTTTTTTTTTCTTTTTTGCGAACACACCATTGTGATAATGGTGTTCTGTGTAATGCGCGTATAGGCATATTAAACACTTGTCTTCTTCAAATCCCGTTTAATAAGGAGCAGCTGTGTTTACGCGTATACAGTTGCCTTAACTAGATCCTTGAAATCGAATGCAAAGCTCCAGAATAACCACAAGCAGTCCTTCCAGACACCTGAAGATATAGCTTCTGTATTCATCTTTGATATGATGTGATTGAGCATTTCCGACACGTTTGTGCAATTTCTGACAATGCGTACCGCGAGTGAAACCAAGACCTAAAAGGTCCGTGGTTCGAAACCAGCAGCAGCGGCCGTATATTCATGAAGGTGAATTCCGAAGCGTGACAGCACTGAATGTGAGACGCACGTTGAAAAATCTGTGGCGGTCAAAGTTAAACTGAGGCCCTGCGCTACGGTGTGCTTTGTGTTAGGTGATACTGCGGTTCCGGCGCACTAGGTTTGATATTTATACAGCATAATTTGCGCAGTTTCGAGCCATAGTTTCTTAATTTTGGCCCAATATCAGCCGCGGTGGCCTATGGTTATGCTGCTCGAGTGCAGACCCGCAGGAAGCGGGATTAAATCCCGGCCACGGCAGCAGCGATTTGAATAGAAGCGAATATGCCTGAGGCCCATGCCCTATGATTTAGGTACACATAAAGAATACCAGGTAATCGAAATTTCCTGAGCCCTCCACTACGGCGTCTCTCATAATCGTATCGTGGTTCTGGGACGTTAAATCCTAACAATTATTGTTATATTATAATTTTGATGCAGTAGGCGTATGCGAGAGGGTATTCAGAAAGTTCAGTCATTTCCAAAGTAAGCACGTTATTTCAAGAAGTGCACTGCAAGACACGGCAAAGACTATAACACCACAAAAGGTGACAAGCTTTTTTTATTAGTTACCTCAATCCAATACATTGCCACCATTGCCTATAAAACGTCATCAGCGCGCTTAGTTAACTTATTCTGCTCGCAAGGTGAATCGCTAAATCGCATTAGCGCACGTGAAATGACATTGTGTTGTGGATTATTAGCGGTACCGTTTCCTATAATGCGGTAAACGTAGAAAACGTCTTTGCGAACTACTCAGGCAGTTTCCGGATGATTAACGATAACTGCAATCCTTACAACTACTGGTACTATCGAATGGTATGAATCACGTTTTCGTGGTGTTTACGCTTACGAACACTTAAGCGCTCGCAAGAACGCGAAGCATCACACGTTTATGCGTCATGGTGCGCGCAGCACAATAACGTACTTGTATTGTTTCATCAATAAATCTTTTATTTACTTATTTATTTATTTATTTACTTATTTTTGGACATATAAGGCCCCCTGTCTTCCCGAAAGAAGGGTGGCTTTCAAGCCCTCTGGGAAATATTACCGTTGCCTGCGCGTTGACCATGTACATTACCCTCGAAAGTTAAGCGATCTCGCTTTGTTCATACTTCGTAGAAAATTTTCAAGCACGGTATCTTACGGAGAAGAAAAGATGAAAAAAAAAAGAAGGGTGCGGTGTGTGTGTGTGTGAGATATAGAAAAAGCACGGCTGGGATCTGTCGCCAAGTTCGTATCATTTATACGCAAGCATCATGTAGTGTTTTATCTGCCCGTCAAGTCCTATGACGAAGAGGCTTCATTCGTTTTCGCTATAAAATAAAAGCTTACTTTATATCTTCAAAAAATCACAAGAACATTGTATTTTATAAAATGCGACGCTCCAGAGCGTTGTGACAAAAACTGAAATAGACGAAACCTCCTTCCTTCTGTCTTTTTTTTTTCTTTTGTAAGGCGGCGCTCAGCCCAGAGAGTCTGAAGGATAAAAGAATGAAATAGTTAAAGCCGAGTGTCTTGGGTTCTTCATACACCTGCGCGTATTTCCCAGGAGGCTGGGCTGCTTGAAGTTATCACAAAAGGCACAATAATGCATTTTCATTTGTAGGTAGATGATTAAAAACTACAAAATTTGCTCTTGTTTTAATATATTTCACAAATTTTTTTTTGAAGACAACCATTTCAAATATATGTAAAGAAGATGTGTCGAAGGAACTAGGAAAGTAAAGAATGGATGAGCAAATAAAAAGAAACGGCGACCAAATCACACCCAGAAACAACCGGAGACAAAAAAAGAAGAGGGTACAAAAATTTGTGATTCCCACAGGACCCCACTGTCCGATACGGTATTCAAATTTGGCTGGCTGAGTTAAAAAGAAGTTCGACACAATGTCGGAGAGCACGCTTCTCGCCACGATCCTGTTTCACTGCAGGAAGGCCCCACGCCACAGCCTATACTTGGGAATATGCTGCGTCTCCAAGTCCCTCGTGTCGCATCGGATTCACTACGTCGATGCCGAAACGACACATCGAGTAAGAACACGCTGTCTTCAGTGCTTCTTTCCTATAGTGCATCGCCGGCGACGTAAAACATTCGATTGTGAAAATCGCGCGTACCAAACCACGTACGCACAGCACGAACTGAACTACACATGCACTTGCTTGCTTCTTTTTTAAGGGTGATATCCGTTTGAGATTCGTGTCTTTTTTTTCTTACTTGTGCGCAAGGTATCGTACAGTTCGGTGCCATGAAATCAAACACAACGCGCCGTCTCGTACTGTCTGACGTACAGTTCAAAACCGAAGCGACGATTCCTGGCGTCGAATCTGAGGGAGACTTCTTGTGAATTCACTGCCTACCACAGCCGACGACAACGGCAGAGGCGCACAATAGAAAGTCACTTCGAGCAAAGCAACGGGGGAAAGAAGGAGGCTGCATGCAGCACAGGCCGCAAAGTAGGTCCGCATGAAAGTCACACATCTTTTGCAAAGCGAAACGAGTTTTTTCCAACGTCGAACTCACTTGATAAGAAAGGAATAAAGAAAGAAAGAAAAAAAGAAAGAAGAGAAGAAAGAAATAAGAAAAGAACAAAAGAAAAAAAGGATAGAAAAAGAAAACAGAAAAAAAGAAAGAAAGGAAGAAAGAAAGAAAGAATGAAAGAAAGAAAGATGTGCGTGTGTGAAAAGCTACGGTGCTGCGCACTTGAAGTTACCGGAACGGACATTAGGTGGCAGTGCCTTGATTTTTATTGATAAGCAAAGCCGACGGCGTTTGCGACATCATAAATTCCTTGAATGTGTGCATGCACTTATTGATTGATTGATATGTGGGGTTTAACGTCCCAAAACCACTATATGATTATGAGAGACGCCGTAGTGGAGGGCTCCGGAAATTTAGACCACCTGGGGTTCTTTAACGTGCACCCAAATCTGAGCACACGGGCCTACAACATTTCCGCCTCCATCGGAAATGCAGCCGCCGCAGCCGGGATACGAACCCGCGCCCTGCGGGTCAGCAGCCGAGTACCTTAGCCACTAGACCACCGCGGTGGGGCGTGCATGCACTTATTATGGTCAGGGCACGTAAACTGGCAACGCAGTGTTGAGATATTTATAGCCTTACACAGTTAGGGGCAGTTACTAGCTGCCGCATTCGCCAGCAGTATAGGTAGTCACTGCGGCTAAGGTATACAACACTCTTCAAACTTGACGATGCGGCATCTATTCCCGACCACGGCGACTGTATTTTGGTAGGAGACTTCATGCAAATAATGATAATTATAATAATAATAATAATAATAATAATAATTAAAGAAAAATATACCTGGATTCACGTGCACGATACAGAAGTGTAGCCGATCGAAATTGCATCCAAATTTCCTGGTGCGGTGCGCTTGATAGTCATGTTACTGCATTGGCCGTGTCAAGGCTGCCAATCGTGGGAAATATAAGCCTGCTTTTTTCGCCGTTGCCCACTTAGCGCGCCACAGTGGAAGACGCTGACTTCAATGCTGGCAGGCATGGGAGTGGAAAATTCAAGTGAAAGCCGCATTCTGTACGCAACGTCCGATCAGGCCGTGTACACAACTGCAACAAAGGCAGTTACGAATTTCCCCACGAGTATGGGGCCCGAGATCTGTGGGGAATTCGATTGAGTTATTATTACGTATAGTCACATTATCTCTTTCTTTATGACCCCAGCATCATGCGTATACCCTTGTGCTGAGTATCATCATACCAGCGCACAATAACTCAAGCCGAACATCTCACCTTGCTTTAAATTTATATATCTTTCTCTATAACTACAGATTCTATATCTGCTATACATTTCATTTACGTAATATGCGTAAAAATATGTGTATATATATCGTAAGTGAGAGGCATGTTCTATAGGGTGCTTGTAAACATGAAGCGACGCTGAGTCACTCCAAACAAGGGCAACAGAAATGGCGTCTTTTCCTCTTCTTCAACATCCCCCTCCTCAACCCGCTTATAAACGAGTCGAACAACGCGACCACTGTCCTGAGACAATTGACGGACCAGCTCCGCATGGTTTGAATATTATTAACAAATTTGAACTTTATCTATTTGCCCAATTTCCCCCCTTGTCACTGCGATGTTCTCAAACAAAAACGCTACATGCAAGAGGTGTAGTAAAGGAAAGGGTTGGGGGGAAGAGGGTATGCTGCTACGCGTCGTGTAGCACTTGAATGCCACTCGTGGAATATGGCGTTGGTGGCGGCGGCCGTATCTTGCACGACGGAAACGTAGTCACCTGCTACGCCCTCCTTGCAAGAGCAGACACTCCCTTCACACGGCGTGTCTTTCTCTCTGAGCTGGCGAGAAGGAACTCTCCGCGGCCCTCCCACATCGTGCACCAACCTCGCAGTCTCCGTCCAGCCTTTTGTGTGCGTCCTCTCGGACGCATTGGAATGCGGCCTGTCGGCAACTCTCTCTTGCATCCTATGCTGAGTACGCCAAAAAGAAAAAAAAAACAAATCGTGAGTGTGCGAATGTAGAGATACGATCGAAATAAATATAGACATAAAAGACAAGTAACAAAGGTCTGCCAACGAAAACAGATGCGAAAAGCTCCGAGAGTGAATAGATACATGGCCTCGGGGAACACGGCTCAGGAGGCATTCGGCACTCCGCATCGTTCTATATTCATACCTTGCTTCATCATCTTCGCAATCTTTTTGTGTGTGCACTTAGGAATATATTGTCCGTATATCAGTGAATGCCGACGGATTGTGACTGCTTTGGAACTTCACGAAGACGGCTCGACTTCAAGACTGCACGAGCGCGTTCGTCGGGAAACGCTGAGCGGAAGGCGAAGTGAACGGGCTCGCGCGCGGCTCGATCAAATCTACTGCTGGGCCGACAGTTTCCATGTGCGTGCACGGCAAGACAGCTCGCGGTATAATTGTTGGTTGTCTTTGTTGAAACCGCAAATGGCGGCTAAGAGCTGAGCGCTGGCTGTCTTTTCCTCTGCACTATGGAGTATAGCATCGAGTGGAGCGGTAACGGCTGCTTACGCCAACATGCGAATGGTACACCTATAATTATCCGCTGACGTGGACCCACATACACATAAAGACATATTGAAAATACGAAGAGAAAATTGTTAGGTAACAGGCTCGCATTCGTACACGTAAGTGGAAAGAATACAAAGCCTGTTGGTGAACGAATATTTGACATAGCAAAAAGCGCACCACAACTGAGTCACTTTCATTGATGAGCGACGCTGGTTTCTTCCTGCTCGTTGTACCTATGTGCGAGTCTCTACGGGCAAGCACATCCGTTAAAGAGTGAGCGGGCTGACGGATGCTGAAGTTTACGCTGCCATCACATAATGCGAAGGATATTATGGTGTTAATTATGCAAATGACGTGCTAAAGCGGGTTAAGTACACCAAAACTCAAAATTATTTACTCGATTTCAGCGGTGTTCCTTTCTCTCTGTCTCCGTCCTTTTTTTTAAATTCTGTTTGTGTTCATTTATACGCCAAGCGGGCCAAGCACCTAACCTTCTCTTTCTCTCTTAATCTATTCCCCTCCCCTCATTTCTCTTGCATTTAGGCCAACCAGAATCTTGTCTGTATAACCTCCCTGCCTTCTACATTTCTTCCTAACTTTCACTGTGGCACTAATTGGGCAACATTGAAGCGGACCGGCCGATGGCATTTTTCTTTTCGGTCGTTCTTCAGTAGAGAACAAAAGATAGTGAAGCTGACGGTGTGGTACAAACGTCGAGTGCACACGATGCGGCACACCCTTTCAAACGAGCATATCGAGCTCATTAGGCACGAGAAAAACCGTAGTATTGAAGAACGTACCGTCGCTGTGTCACATAAGTAAACACGCTCTAGCGCATTAAGCCCACGATGTCGAGGAGCTCCCGGCAATGGGAGCGTCAGTCGAGACCGTTGCGGCGAGGCCTCTGGCGAGGATACCGTACCCTAGTACAGGAATGTCGGACGTATACGGTCGCCGCATTTTCCTCTCTCCCTCTCTCTCTTTCCCCTTTGTTCCGAAGCCGTCCCTCTGTATACACTTCTCAGCGGATCGCTAATTGAGCCCCCGTGTCCCCCGACACACATCCTCCGCAAAGACTATATACACAAACACAGCGAGCTGACACAGAGACGGTGTCGGCGTCGTTCTTTGGCACACGCACGAGGGGAATTCGTTAGATGTAGCGGTAACCGGCGTGTTTCGCCGTGTGAGCGAACCCTGTTTGGCTATCCGCGCACACTGGATCCACGCTAGTTCCGTGCAGTGTTGTCCAAGGTCCCTACGACGGCTCGACTACTCGTCAGAGGCAACGCGATGTGCCGGTGTATAACCTCCTGCTACCACGCATTAGAATCGGCGCATACCTGTAAATCCCCAATGCTAACTTTCGCAATATTCGTGCATATTTATAAAGACGTGTCTCTACTTTTGCGTAAGTGTGGCGTTGATGCGGAAAGAAAAGCGCTTCCGAATGCAGTTATATTTATAGCAACTCCATATATAACTCGTGCGCACAGCAAGCTTCGCGCTCTCCCAAGTGTTGCACAATATCTATTTGCAGTGGAACGTCCCCCTGCTCGTATAGAAACGTTTGCGGTAAAGCGTCGTATGCGGTGAGGTTGTTCTAGAATGTACGCAGCCAGAACGCGGCATGAATTAAAACGTCGAGGTGAAGTTCGTGTCTGGGTTTCAGGTTTCGTGGTCGATGTGTGTCTACCGCAGATCGTGCGACAGCACCCTCCTTTTGCACTTAGCTAGAAAAACTATGTGCGCCTGCTACAGGTGTCGGGCTGATTCGTCGCGCGTATAAGTCACCTCGATTTCAGGAACAATGAAAACAGGCAATGATGACAAGAAAAGAATAAGAGATTGAGAGATATTGTATTACTTATACCGTCTCCTATATTTTCCTTGGCATCACTGTTTATTAGTTCTCATTATGTTATGGTGTCTAATGAAGAAAACGAGCCCTTAAATTTGCACTTCTTTCCTCTTTTTTGGTAGACACACACGCAATATCTGTCATCTACTGTTGCACGAAGTGTCTCATATCGATGGCACGGAAGAATTAACACGACCACTGGTTAAAAAACACCTTGTTTTTTTTTTATCCAGTGGCCATGGAAGTAACATTTAGCGTCGCAACGCACCAGTGAAAACCCGTCATTAGTCCGCTCCCCATCCCCTACCCCCAGCCAGCATATACAGCTTATATAATACGCAATAAAAAGAGAATGGCCACTGTGAAATGGCAGGACGAAAGGTACTGATGAATACGGCATTGTTCAGGAAAATTTTGATAAACAGGATAAACAGGTTTGGTTGATATGTGGGGCTTAACGTCCCAAAACCACCATATAATTATGAGAGACGCCGTAGTGAAGGGCTCCAGAAATTTCGACCACCCGGGGTTCTTTAACGCGCCCCCAAATCTGAGCTCACGGGCCTACAACATTTCCGCCTCCATTGGGAATGCGGTCGCCGCAGCCGGGATTCGATCCCGCGACCTGCGGGTCAGTGGCCGAGTCATATCGGCTTAGCCATATAGACCACCGCAGCGGGGTGATAGGCAGATTTGAGACGTATGGAAAGTATATAAAAACTCGCAAGTGCGCATGCTCAGGACTGAACACTGCGTGTGCATAACTTTATGGCGCACACATCGTTAATGCGCGATTCTCCACTAAGTCGATTTTGTCGAGTTGGAAGAGCGTGCAGCGACGTAACGCTCCCAAAAATAACCCCATGTTATTCCCCCTCCCTGTAAGCCATTCAAGCAGTTTCCATCTCTCCACTGCAACTTCCCCAGCAGGCTTCATTATTCAGGGCACTGAAACGACGGTGGCCTAAACCTCCAAATGGACAACTCGATTGCATATTCCTCCTCCGCCTTCTCCTGTAGGGTGCACTCAACCGCTTAGCTCAAAAGCAACGCGTGAGAGCCGAATGACGCAGTCATGCACTGAGCGATCAAGAGGAGGTATGCTAGAAGTAAAAACGCCTCAAAGCAAAATGCTTGTTTTAAAATGCTTTCGCTGAGCAATGGGTGCTTTTTTTGTACGAGTACATTGCGTGTGTATAACTGCATATGATGTAAATGGTCTGTAAAATAATGTAAGAATACAACAGTTGGTGAACGTTCATATGAAAGCAGTTGCAGGTGCGCTAGCACAAGCCTAAAGGAGATCCTCTTTATTTACTATATGCCGTCAGAAAATAATTCACGGAATAAGCAAAAAAATAATGTCAGAGTTTTAGAACTTACGTTCAGACCCTTGGCAATGAAAGAATCGCTGGTACGTATTCGTAAAAGACGGTGTATTTTTACATAAGAACTCAACCACAAGTATATGTCATGCGTACCTTTTAATGAGCTACATAACAAAAACATCCATAAAAAGGGCAGCTACCTTTCACACTTCTATACGTGTGTATTGCGTGTGGTGTTGTAGGCTGTTGTTTTACATAGGTTGTTCCTGTTTGTAGAAGACAGCACAACCAGAAAAAGAAAGACAGGAATAAAAAAATAAAAAAATGAAACACTCATACTATTTCCATCAGTGTAGTGAAGAGAAACAATAGCATACAAGATATTTAGGGGGTCCGCCGTGGTGTTACAATGGTTACGGCACTCGGCTGGTGACATGGAGATCACAGGTACGATCCCGGCCGCGGCCATCACATTTCGATGAAGACAAAATTCTATGGTAATATTGTGCGATATTGGTGCACGTTAAACACCACCATATAGGGAAAAAAATATATTCGGAGTCCTAGGCTATGGCAAGCATCGTGTTGATATCGTGGTTTCGGCACGTTAAACCCAAGATGTTATTTTTTATTTATTTATTTTATTTTTATTGATACTGTAAGCCTTAACAGGCTCATACACGAGTGGGAAGAAATTATACAGATTGTCATCTTCACATTAGACCACAGAACAAAAAAAAGTTAGTAATAAGAATACGATGAACATCGGTCACAAGTGGTGGTGATCGAAAGCGCGCGTGCCGCGACTATGACAGCGAGAAGACACTTTGCCGAGTCACGATTAGAGAGCGAAAATAGAAGACTACACACGGCAACGCGTCCTCTCTCATCGTCTCGGCCGGTCAGTGACGCGTATCTGGAGGTTCCGCTAGGCGCCAAGGGGCCACTTTCCCTCGCCGGCGCACCGATGCCGATCGAGGTGTCGTTCATTAAGGCCTACTGCATCGAAGTTCTCAAGCGTTATTTCTGCATCTCACGGCGCTGCGAGTTGAGGGAGGAGGCGACGAGTTCTTCCGCAGCGGTTCAGCAGTCAGCGTGCACGCAACCATTGCGCGCGGTCGTGTACATCCTTATTCGGATTCTCGTGAGAGACTGTGTTTCGGTCGCGCCGTACTGCTGGGCCTGCGCTAAAAGTGGCTCCTATAGAGCGATTTTCTTTTCATATAGGAATGGTAACGATTGTGGCATCGAAAACACTTTGCAGCACACCTTATGCAACTCTCCCCAGTACGCTGCGCAGTGATGATCACTCACAATCCTCTTCCGCGCCTTAGCCACCCGCCAATGTCGCTAGCAACCATCCTGGAAGGTCATCTTGAAGAGCCATCGAGGATGAATGAAACCATCACACGCACTACCGAAACTTTCAACCATCCTGGAAGGTCATCTTGAAGAGCCGTCGAGGATGAATGAAACCATCACACGCATTACCGAAACTTTTAAGAATAATTGACTTGGATGAACTGCTGTAGACTATGGAGATGCCTTATAATATAACTATGTAACACAGGTCGCTTTAAAACTGGTACCGAAAGATACGAGGAGTCTGAAGATGAGTCTATGTCTGTTCAATTCTTTTGGTCAGACTCACGCGCGCGCTCAGTTTGTGTCTTATTCGTGATTAAAAAGAAAAAAAAAAACGTTCGCGCAAGCCGACTAACGAAGCTCCCCGTTCCCGGTGCCCGTATTAATAGGGCCTTCATATCTTTTGAGCTCGCTCAATCGTAGTGATGATGCAGTGCATAGGGTTGCCGGGCTTTTCTCACTGAGGTGGTGGAAGGGTATAAGCTTTCCCGCAGCGCCCTTTTCACGGTTTCCGAACCACGCCCAGCGAAGCTCTTACGATCAGAACCCAGGGGAAAAAAACGAGCTATTAGCCCCCCGCCCACCCCGTTTTTTTTTTTTGTTTGGCCCCCACATATGAGCACACCACTGCCGCGTCTTTCCGATTTAGGAAGAACAGGTGAACCGTGAAATAGGCTACCTGGTCGAGCCGGCTGGAATAATTTAGAGCCGGTACGAAACGACTTGCCTTCTGCGAGCTAGATACAATGATTACTGTGTAAATGCGATGCGTTCCGTTGTGGGAACCATTCAGGAAGTTGTAAAGAAAAAGAAACAAAAAATACTCATATATAAAACGCAGCAATAGGCTGGAGGGAACATCGAGTCTGGTTATCGGAACTCTGCCTCTGAACTGAAATTACATTGCTGGTGGGAGATGAGAAACAAAAAAGAACGAAAGAAAGCAAATGAACGAGCGAACGTCGGGGCATTGTGTGTTTGACAGCAACTGTGTTGTGAGTAGGTAAACGTCCGAGCAGTATTTGATGAAGAGCGTGCGTTCCGAGGGACATCAGAGAGAGCAACGTTTGCCTCAAGCAATTTTTCTTCGTTGGGAGAAAACGGTGACCAGACTGTTGAAGATTTCCTCGTACGTGGTAAACAAAAAACCGTCCCAGAAGAACACGAGTAGAATCACGCGGTAGACAATGAGTTTTCTTGACAGACCAAAAACATCTAAAGTTTATAAGAATCGATTGCTCGCGGCTGTTTTTTAAGTAGGATGTCTCTTGCACTCACGAAGTATGCTAAAGATAGATAAATACGTGCAGGATGAACTGCGATTCCCTTCTTGTCCCCTAATAATGCCCGCAAAGAGTCTTAAGACAATGCTACAGAAAACGGAAAGAGGTCGAGACGACAAAGCGAGGTGCGGCGTGCTCTTTCGAAATTTGCGTGTTCGCTTGAGGCGAAGCAAACGCTCTAGCAGCCGCACAGCGCGTAATGGTTCCGCGTAGTGAGGAGAAGCGCGCTTTCAAAATTTCGTTCGCGGATTGCGGCGGTGAGTTAAAAGGCACAGGGACGAGACGAGGGCAGCCTCATTAAATTCCTTAAATGCGAAGGGACGCCTCCACCGTCCATCCTTTTGTCAGTGTGCCGCAAAGGCGCTCAGCTCGTGACAAAGGAAAAGGATGGGGGCATTGGTGCGGAGACGGGAGTGGGAAGAAAGAAGACATGGCGTCTTCAAGCGAAGAACATCGACAGAAGAACCGTGGTAAAGCAGAGACAGACTGGGTCTCGATGTTGTGAGTGCGGAAGCAAGACGACCACGTAAGCAACCGAATAAACTCCGGCCTTCTCTGTAATGTTCAAAGTGGCGCCTTCTCTTACAGAGCTCTCCCCCTCCCCTCTCTCTCTTATCTGCCATTGCTTCGTTCACTGCGAAGACTTCACAGAACGCGCTCCGAATCCTAAGAGACCCTCCAATCAGTTTCGATTAAAGAGCTCGCTTGTCCAAACTTTGCTTGACAAGCTGCTTTTTGTCTGGGCTGACCTTATTTGTTTCGTACGTTTATCATTATTGCGAGAGTTTTGTGAAGTGACGTACAATCGGGGAAAAAAAATGCGGAAAAGTAACAGACGCGACTAAGTCGTGCTTCCCCATAAGAATTTTTGTTTTTGTTCTCAGACTGCGTGTTAGTGTTCTAATAATGAGAAAGCAGCGGGCAAAAATTAAAAGGAGGAAGAAAGATCATGCGGAAGGACAGGGAGGTTAGCCAGTTCTTAGACCGGCTGTGTACCCTGTGCTGGAAAAAGGGGTGAGGGGAATAAAAGATGATAGAAATGAAACAAACTTAGAGGATATTTATTGGCATTTATGCGCCCAAAAACGTGTAAAGTTTGTAAGGGAGTTTTGTCTGATTTCGGGTTACTCCTTTCTTTCTCTCTCAATGTTTGTTATTGCGAAGGCGGAAAAAGGCTGTAATTATGCAGTTTGTCACTCGGCCACTTCAATTCCAAATCTCGTAGGTTTTAAAGTATTTCGAGAGACTTTACGAGAAGTATGTCTTTAAAATTTAGTTTTGTTTGTTGAGAAACGAAATTAACGACACTGTACTTGAGGCCAGATTATACCAGAAACTCTGGTCCGTGGTCCAAGCCATTCGGCTCCGGAAAACGGGCTAGACTTCAGCCGGTTTAATGCTGCTGGCAGGTGCTGACAGTGGACTTCATAACATGGCACATAAAACGTATTCACCTCTTTACTAGATTTTTGTGTTCGTGCATATATGGCGAATAGAAAAAGTAAATAGGCACTTTGAGAATGCAGGGTACCTAAATGTTCCCCAGACCATTCCAACATCAATGACGATAGAGTTATTTTTTTTTCGGCTTCACGACAGTTCCGTGCACTATATCTCCTCCTAACCACTACGCATTTTTTCATAAAACAGTATCAGCACTAACCCCGCATTCAGAAACGCTTCTTGACGAGAACATGGCTTGTCACTGCCTTCAGAGCAGCGCGTTCAAAACACATTCGCGCTGCATTGAAGGCGGTCGCAAGTCAAGTTCTGTAGTCAAGGAGCGTTTCTGAATACGGGGGTAAAAGCGTTGAGCCTGTCAGCATTTCGCGCTCTTTCGGCTGCACTCTATACGCCCTTTCGGTCGGTATCAAGGGGGTTTAATGCATGGCTTAACAAAGGTAGGAAACTGTTCGCAACTTCTATCCCTCTTCATGGATAAATCGATTGCTTAATTCCTCATGGCGTCACGCGAATAGACTGCTGACGTCACAGATTGTGCTGAAAACACCGTGAAACCCAAGGAGAGAAATAACGCGGGCTCTCTGTATTTTTATAGCTTGTTTACAAACCCTTAGCAGCTTTGCACACGCAATAGCCCACTATTGTTGCCACTGCACATGCGCCATGCGTTAAAGCCTTGAATAAACAAGTTAATTTTCCTTTCGAAAAAAAAAAAGCTTACGTATACCCCGAAACGCAATGCCCGCGCACCCCGTTTTGAGACCATACACCTGGACTTCATAAACGCGAAATACGTAAGACTAAGTTCACAACAATACGTCCATAAACGAACGAGAAGTTCCGTGTCGTGCGTTATCCTCCTGCAAGGTGCTCGTTTGATTCCGCTTTCCGCATTTTACGCGTGGCGGCGTTGCCGAGGTCACCGCGCGTGTCCGTGACCAATGCGCGAGGATTTCTCCATGGCCGGCGAAGTCTGCCGCTCATCAAGGCAACGGTCGAGGACGGCCGCCACTCCCAATCGCCACCTCCCCTTGTATGTGCTTTCACTTTGTCGGGCGGCTCGCAGAGAAGAGCAGCCTGATAGAAACAACGGGTGGCAAGATCACCCTCCCATGCCAACAGACAACTTTATTGGAATCTATAGGGCATTTGCGCGATGAGCTACTCAAACCTCGAGCGTTTAGGAATAATACGCTGTCGCCGCTGGGTATACATCTGAGTTAAGCAACGGGGATGGAATACACAGAAGATACAGCCGAGGCGCTGGCATTGTACCAAGTTTTATTGGGCACAAGTGATATGTGGTTTGAGCTAGGTTATTGAAAAAAAGACAATGAAACCGCAAATTAATTGTCAGTAATGTCGAGGAAACTTGAAGGATCACACAAAGGAATCGAAAGTTCACAGCAAGACACACACACACACACACACACACACACACACACACACACACACACACACACACACACACACACACACACACACACACACACACACACACACACACACACACACACACACACACACACACACACACACACACACACACACACACACACACACACACACTTCAACTACATCTGCTAACCCCGTTGTACGACAGATCAGTCGTAATATCAATCGAGTGACGTTACGTGAACCCCGTGTCACACTTGAACTGGGCGTTGTCACGCGAAGAAAAAAAAATGTTCGTCTGAAACTTGATGACTGCGCCACGTGACCTTAGAGCCGCGAAAAAATAACATGACCTAATCTGACGTAACGTAACCTAGAAGTAATAAAATGTTGCAGTAAAGACATACGACTGCCCCTTTAACGCAAGTCTTCACTGCTGCAGAACATAAAGCAATTTAAATCACGAGCCCAACGAGAAACTGCTCGGGAAGAAAGTATGACGGAGTGTGCGCACAGCGCGAGTCTTAGCGTTTGGTTTACATCTGTAATCCAATCTTGCACTTACAAAAGACTCACAAAAGCACCAGTCATCATCAATTTTTTCTGTACGTGCTGGACATATATACTAGGTCAATCGTTCCAGAATCAAATGCAAATTAGTTTGACTGAACAGTTCACCTTGGCAGAATATCGTTTCCCCTTGCGACCGTCAAACAGATGAATTTTTCAACAAATTTCTATCTGTGTTAATGAAATTCGCAGCGTCACACAGGTATAAAAGTGACCGTAAAGATTGGCGGCCAGTTTTTGTTATGTTTTTCTGCGTCCTTGCTTTCTTCACCACCCATCTGAGTGCCTCATAATTATACTGTAGTTTAGCCAGGAAATTATTATTATTATTATTATTATTATTATTATTATTATTATTATTATTATTATTATTATTATTATTATTATTATTATTATTATTATTATTATTATTATTATTATTATTATACTTTACCAGAGGCGCTACCTCATGTGCGGAGGAAATCAACTCGTAGTTGCAGGTTTAAACGCATGTTTGAATACGGGAGTGACAATGTGCGACATAACAGCATTCAAAGCCGCTGGCGCTCTTTAGCCACTTATGGCCCGTGCGTCACAAAAACCTACTAATTACCATCAGCATTCAAAGCTGTAAAAAATGCATTGTTTCCCGAACAAGTACGGCGGTGTTAGCACAGATTCAGTCAGTGTATAACCCTGCATGCAAGTTCCTCCAAAATCTTGTACAGTGACTGCAGAAAAGTAAATAGTATGCTGCAAGGGAACGCGAATAAAAAGAAATGTTATCGCTTATGTCCGCATACCTGCTTCAAGCGAACGCATTCGCGTGGAAACAGGTTAAGTGATAACGATGGCTCGGCAACCTCGCAAAACTGAATCCCTTTGCGATATCTGTTTCATTATGTGCATTTTTTTTCTCTTCCTTCGCGCTTCATTGGTCTGACTAACGCGACACCGTGTCGGAAGTTATTTTCTAAGCGATCTGCCACTCGGCAAACCAGAAGGAATGAAAAGAACCGAGACGAAATAACATAGAACAAACAGGAGCACGTCGTTACGAGGAATGCTGCCCCTGGCGCCAATATGCCTCAATGAAAAGCCCCACACTACCGTATAGCGCGTTCAAATTACTCCCAGGAAGAAAAAGAACTAGGGGGGAGGGGGGGGGGGGAGAAGTTACAACGCTTAACTGACAATCTGTTGTGACTATGCCCCGAGGACTGGAAATCTAGCGCGTTAATATTCTCATTAGAATGCACCTGCAAGTTGTGAGCGCGGGATACAAAAAAAAAAATGAAATAAGAGATGTGGCGCGTAATACGTGACCGGATACACAGCGAGCCCTGCGAGCAGTGCTTCATCTATCGCCGGGTCATTCGCCAAGCGGGACTAACGAGGCGTCGAATCAGCCGTGAAGGCTGAATGGAAAGCTTAATAAATAAAAAAGGACGTGTGCGTGCATGAATGTTGGGACCTCGGTTAGTTTAAAAGAAAGGTTGGAATGGCTCGCTGTTTGGCAGTGCGTGTTAGTGAGATTGCGGATAGACGGGTGGGAGGCGAATGATGAGGAGTGGCGTAGGAGGAGCATAGAGAGAGTTCGTATCGCAAAGACATTCTCGGCGCTCGCCGTCAAAATATGCGCACGAAACGACCGCCGACGTCGGTAACAGGGCGTGTCTGCAATCCAGGAAGCTACAAATGCTTCCTCAAGGGCATGACATGACGAGATGTTGAAGAAAAAGAAAGGAAAAAAGAACGCCAGGCCTTCGCGGTAGGCGCAGCACAGTCACGGCGAAAGCTACAAGAGCGGCCTTTCGGAGCCTTTTCAAAACACTCATCGGGTAACTGCTGCAAGCACACTTGCTTGGTACCAACTGGGGCATCAGTAATAAACTTTTGGGTAGTAGACCAGCATTCGCTATGCTACTTTTCGTCATTCTTCTGAGAAGCGTGGTATCCGTTAAGCACCTGCAAGGAATATTGTTCCAATTGTCCACGCAGTGGCCGACGACGATGGGGAATTATGGTTGAAGTGGGTATGGGCCACAGTTAATAGGGGAGCAAAAACGAGCTTTTGTAATGGGTTGGGGAATTGGACGATCCACTAGTTACACTATTTGCATTGTGCGACGACTGTTTTTTTTTTTCCGCGGTTGTAAAACGCTTTATAAGTCGTAGTAACGTGATTGCTTTATCGACATCTAGCCAAAAAAAAGCAACTAATACTACTCCAAGCGATGTATAAGATTAGTCTGCGCATGACCGCACAAATCACATTAGCGTTCTAGGGGTAAAAAATTAAGAAAACGAAGCAAACAAGGATTGTAACAACATCGGCCTGCTGCTATTCTCTTGCGTGTCTTTGGTATTTTTATTTATTGAAAAACACTAGCCTTTTTTTTTCCTCACACAGGAAACAGCCAACCATCCCCCCCCCCCTCCCCTAATGAAAAACGAAGAACGTCTACGCTATGCATAAAATGGCACCAGTACAAAATAATTGTTGGGGTTTAACCAGCCAAAGCCACGGTACGATTGTCAGTTACGCCGTAATGCAGGGCTCCGGAAATTGCGATGATGTCGTGTTCCTTAACGCGCAATTAAACGTATGTAAACGTGCCCCTGGCTTTTCGCCCCATCGCAATACGGTCGCCATTGGCGGCATTCGATCCGGCAACCTTCTAATAATAATATGTGTGGTTTTACGTGCCAAGAGTATGCTAAAATTATGAGAGACGCCGTAGTGAACGTCTCCGAAAATTTTGGCCATCTGGTGTTCTTTAACGTGCACTGACTGACTAGGCACACTACACGGGCCTCCAACATTCGCCTCCGCCGAAATGCATCAGCCACCGCCGGGATCAAATCCGCCACCTTACGGTCAGCAGTCGACTAACACAACCCGCAGAACAGCGCGGCGGAGGCAGGGCTATGAAAGGAAGTATGGGGTACTTTTAACTTCTGCCATCAGTGCACTAAGAATAGACCCATTCTTCGTAGCTGTTAGGATACCCTTTTCTTGCGCGCAAAACGAGGGTAAATATAGTAAAAAAATAGGCGTAAGAAATAAAGAACATACTCAAGAAAGAAGTTGTCGGAGTCCTTACGCAGCGGCCTCCGTTGCATGACGTCCTGGCTGTGTCCGAAAGACGGCAGACAGCTGCTCTCGACGTGACCGCCCCATCGCGTTAAAAAACCGCTGATTTCGCAGGCCGTTGATGCAGGCATGAGGAGGCGTAAGTCAGAGAAGCGAGAGAGCAAGGCGTTCGAAAGAAGCGCTGAGCTGGGCGTCGTTGTTATCGCCGTTCTCGCGCTGTCTACCTTGTTCTCGCTTCGTCTCGTTTTTGTCTCGTTTCTCGGAGCACCGTACGAAATGATGCGGATGCTACACATCGCGATGGTCGGTAAGGCCGCCCAAACGTGATCACTCTTTCCGTTGCGGTTTTCGCCGACTAAGCCATTTTTAAACAGTCATTAAGAAGTAAAGTATATAGTGGCACAAGTATAATAACCAAGATGCAAGCGCAAGACGTGCTATCTTAGCAAGATAAATGAGTGAATAAAAATGGCGGACGCTTGAGCGTCGTCTGTAAGAACAAGTTGTGATAGCGCATAATCGAGACTCGGGACTTTACTGCGAGACAAGTTATATCGAAAAAATCACTGAAGTATACGAAAACATATGTGGACGGTAGTCTTTCATTGATCAATTATTTTAGACCTAATTATTTTTTGATCTACTATTTCATACTTAATTAATTGATTTTCAGTATGGCAGTGCATAAAAGAAAAGTAATAAAGTGTAAAAAACGGAGCACATTCTCGAGCCTCTACAGCAATCTTTGTTTACGTTCTTGCATTTTTTTATCGAGTAAGGCCAGTAATACTTGCCTGGAACACTGCCTTGCACTGTTAGTACGCGTTGGCAATCCGAGGTGCGCGCTTGCGCCGCACCAGGGGCGTGGCCATGGAGTGGCACAACTGGCACGTGCCCCACCCTCCTCCTTCTCCCCCCAATCTTTTTTTTTTACCATGACATCCAGAGCGAGAAATGGTCATATTTCCAAGAAAAAAAAGTGCCTCCCCTCTCTCAGACCCTTGGAAAATTTTCTGGTAACACTCTTGCGCCGCAACTGAGCAGTTGTTTTCTTTCTTTTTTTTTTTTCAGTAAGCACTAGTCACCAATACTTCGGGTCTCGTTGCAGCGCGTGACAAGCCTGTGCACACAAAAGCTTATTGCGTTCGCAAGAGCCGTTAGCGCCACATGTAAGTCCTTTCGCGCGCGCAGCCATTTCACTTTCGTGAGCACGCGCGCGACACATTTCCACCGAGAGGCACGTCCGCAAACGTTTCGGGCTCGCAAAACAACTCACAAGCGACTTGGGGGCAAGTATAGTCCGTGTCGCCATTTTGAGCCGAACTCTCTCAGCGCCCTTTTCAAGCAAGAAAGTTGTTGCGAGAAGTAGCTCCGAGAGTCGTGAACACAGGCGCAGTAAGGTATACGCACGGGTAAGCATTGATTTACCTTCGAGTCAGCGCACCCAAGAATGCGAGAAAAAAAATGTTCGCTTTGTGAGCTCAGAGTTTGGAAGGTGGCAACAACACATCATAAAATTTAGAGTGCGCGTTGTTACACATTGCGTGCAGCAACTTGAAAGTTGTACGTTCGACGCAGAGGCCTGGCCGGCTATAGTCACTGAACCGTAAATAGGACGTTCTTTTATTTTTCAGATAATTTTCTACGAGCTGGTTCGTTCGAAGCAGTTTGAGGAACTCCAAGTTTGGCGAAGAGACGATGACATAAAAATACACTAAGAATTTTATACACCCTCCTCAGTTGCCTGAATCGCAGATGGCAATGTCTCAAATTCCAAAACGAAGGCATTGTTCTCTTTTCCACAACTTTTTTTTTTTCATCCCGCAATTTATTTTCACAGTGGGACCGTAAAGGGGCCTTGTTGAATCGAAAACATTAACAGAGGGGAAAACGGTTTAAAAAGAAAAAAAAAGAAAAGAAGAGGAGAAGAGAGCAAGCGATGCTTGCATGCACATAATATCACTCGTGACAGTATACTATAGCTCAGTTTTCATAAAGAGCAAGCACGGCAGTTTTTTTACGGCCAGCACAGCAGATGGGAGTTAATGATATGTGGGGTTTAACGTCCCAAAACCACAGATGGCAGTTTAAGCCAATTAGTTAAGACCGGTCAGGTTAGGTACCAGCATTTCTCTTCTTTTATTTTTTTCCCCGTTTGATCACCGTCCGTAACGTGGCATGCAACCTCAGAATTTTATGGATGAAACGCGAGGAGTAGCCTGTGCGCTCGCAGTCCGCAATCGTAGTTTATGGAGATCACACACACGCCGGCGCTTCAGAAGCCGTGCACTGACGGCATATCATCGAATCAATCGTGAGCTACGGCTCGTTGTATTCCGCGAGATCACGTTTTAATTGGTTGTCAATGAGTGTTTGTGGCGGCACAACGTTTACTGATTCCGGACATCTGTAAATGGAGCAAACAAATAAGAAAACAAGGGAACATTTTACCAACGGGAACCTCGCCTACGATTGGTCACTATATACAAAAAGAGGGAGTAACAGAAGATGTGCCTGACTGTGGGCATACAGCTTAGGACTATAGGGGCAGTGAGTGATGAAAAGGATATGCAGGTAGGACAGCCTCGTGTTAGTAACTCGTGTGCTACCCTGTACAAGTGTGATGAAATAGGAGCCGGAACGAGGACAGATAGTGAAAGATATAAAATCGGTACGACAAAAAATTCACACATGCGGGGCGTTCGTATCACACTTTTTTTGGGTCGGAAGTCAAGTTGCAGATTTTTTTTCAGTTTTTTATTGTTAAACACTAATAACAACAGAAATGACAAAGACGACAAAACGATGTTCGACTGAACTAGTTGTCGATGATCCGTATAAAGGTGTTTCCCTTGGCACACGACCGACTACGCATTTTCACCAAGAAAAATGTTGATTTATTGATTGATATATGGGGTTTAACATCCCAAAGCTACCATATGATTATGAGAGACGCCGCAGTGGAGGACTCCGGAAATTTCGACCACATGGGGTTCGTTAACGTGCACCCAAATCGGAGCACATGGGGCTACAGCATTTCTGCCTCCATCGAAAATGCAGCCGCCGCAACCAAGATTCAATCCCGCGACCTGCGGGTCAGCAGCCGAGTACCTTAGCCACTAGACCACCGCGGCGGGGCACCATGAAAAATGTTTCAGCCGCAAAATAATGACCATATTCTCAGGGCAAGCCCACCGTTTCCTAACAGGCCTTATATTTAGTGCGCGCCTTCGGCAGAGTTCCTTATCGCCTAGCAATACAAGTCTCTGTGGCGGCACTTGGAATGAGCCCGGGCGTACGGCAAATTAAGTCGAAAGCACAGTCGCCAGTTCACAGGGGCGCAGTTAGTAGGTACATGCTCGATAATCTTGTCATAGCAGTGATGAAGGCACAGTTACTTCCCTAATCGCACTTTTAATTGACCCACCTCATTATCTACTCAAACTCAAGCGCACTTAGTTCTGTCTCTGGAGAATCGAAACTCTAACACAGGAATAGAGTTTTAAAAAAAGGTAGGTAAGAAGATTAGGTAAATCTCACGTTTGCATTTAATTGGATGTTCAGCTTATCTTTATTAAGTGTTTGTGCAACGGGTTATGCACATGTTTGGCCCACGTAGACCCAACTCATACGCTATCGGAAAAACCTAACCCGTACAGAAATGAACCAACTTCCTGTGCAGAACCCCAAGACTCAGACGTCAGAAGCTTTGGCAAATTTAAGTGATAGCTATTAATTCTACCTAACCCTAACTTCGATTATAGGTTTATTAGTTCAGTGTTGTTTGTTTTGCATAAAGAAGAGTATAATGGTGAACATTATGATCAGGTATTAATTTGATGCTACTACTATATAAAATGCTACTAAAACGTTTGATATGTTGTTGTTGTTGTTGTTGTTGTTGTTGTTGTTGTTGTTGTTGTTGTTGTTGTTGTTGTTGTTGTTGTTGTTGTTGTTGTTGTTGTTGTGGTTGTTGTTAGCGCAAGTTATGAGGGCTGTATAATATGCTATTCAGTTTTCACCGGCTGGTGCCCCAAACTAGACCAATAGATCTGTATAAATACATAAAATAAATAAGATGACGCGAGTTGTAGAGACGTGGTACGTGCCCACTTTTCCTTGCTGAGTCGCCGAGTCTTACAATGAATTCAGCTACGTGACAAGTGACACCTATACGGTGTACGATACTCACGGATTGAAAAACAGCATCGTTTCTTTTGGTATATAACAAGTTCTATGAGAAATGGCTCGCGATAATCACGTAATGTCCCTGCAAATGTCACTGTTAAAGCTAACGTTTGGTCTGACGTAAGTTTTCTAGTGAAAGTTGGGCCGGCGTGACACGAACCGTGAACGCTGAAAAGGCAAGTACGTGCATTACTTAGCCCTGAATGTTAGCGTTCCCATCCGAAAGTACTAACGTTGTGAGCTGTTCGGTAACACAGTGTCTGGAAACTGAGAAGAAAAATTCAATAAAAAAATAATGTCCAAAAGTCTCGCTGTGTTCGAGGTCATGGCACCGTGCTTGTATTTTTTTTCTAATTTTGAACAGGAGAAGAAGAGAAGGGGGGATGCCTCTTTCTCAAAGTATTCAGAGAAGAAGAAACAAGCTCTGCTCCTGTAACATTAGGGCAGTGGCACCACAACCCTTTGGTGGCTAGCTCATTAACTGTTCCAAATTAATTACCTTTCTCAGACGGAGTGAGTGCACGTTTGTTTTGTGGCCGATTTCAGAGCACTCTGAACGAAAACGTGTGCAGAGTTGCAACTCGCTCCTCCCACTGTCCGTGTGCTCATCCTTCTCTTTCTCTTCTTTGTTTCGCGCAGGGCCTCTGGGAGATGCCACTGCGAGTCGGCGCCACACGCTTCGCACGAATGGTGAGTGAAGTTGGCGAGCCTATAGGAGAATCTTTATCCAAGACACGCCCACGAAAATTACTTTCGATTAGGTTCTGTTCTGAGACGTGCTTTTTTTTATTTCTATCGTTGCTGCTGTCACCGTTCACTTAGATAGATGGATATTTCAACGCATTGCACAAAATGGGCTTAAACGAAAAATCTGGGTGGTCGCGCAGCATTTTCAAAACACAGACACACGCACACAAACACAAAATAGAAGTTATGGTCCTATAAGTTTCGGTGTATGCAGTTACCAAAAAGCACCACATTATCCATTTTTTAAAGCAAGATAGAACCCACGTGTTTGGACATCACTTATTTTTATCTATTTGTCTTCATTCTGGTTTTATTTTGTTTTTTTTCAAATTTTTGAAAAGTATGCCTGCTTTAATATTTTCGTAATGCCAGTAATTGTGCACTTACTGCACACAACCAACACCAGTTATCACATATGTAACGAAATGTTTTGTAGGACTTCATTAGCGATGAAATTACAAGACCATTTTCGGTGGTGGCGAAAATGATGTAGGCCTGTGTGCTCAGATTTTGATGCATGTTAAAAACCCCAGGTGGTCAGAATTGGCGTAGCCCTCCACTACGGCGTCTCTCATAACCATATGGTGGTTTTGGGACATTAAATTCCACATATCAATCAATCAAGATCATTGGGCGCTTCAAAAACGATATTCAGGTGTGGTCTCATTGCGTATGCTTCATTATTGAGGTCATATTACTAAACATGCAACTCTCCCACACTCATTGACGTGAAATGTTTCACCAATATTATCAATGGAAATCTTATACTTATGTAATTTATGAAAAGGAGATCTCAGAAATCGCACTTCCCTCAAAACAAAAAAAAACGGTATAGCATACGAAAACATTGTGCGTAATGGTCCAAGTACCGTTCGCTGCAGTGCCGTCACTCCGCGGTAAACATACGCTAGCGTCGCGCACTGCCTGGATAGCTACATTGGATAACCGTACAGGAATCAAATATGGAAAGCAAGGCACTCCTTATACGGCCTTATATTGCTCATGAGTCGACGAACTGTTAACTCGTTCTACTGCACATGACAAAACTCGCAGTGTCCCTATGCATTCTTATAAAGGCCTGATCACACGTACGCGTTGCAGTGTGTCAGTGCGTAGCTTTTCTGACGCGGCGCCGCGCCCTCTCCGTATGAAGAGAGAGGAGCTCGCGGCTACGCGAAGCTGCGCGCCATCTCTCTTTAAACGAATGGGCACCCTCAGGCTACGCAGCTTCGCGTAGCCGTAGGGTGCACATCGAGGCACCGTACGGCTACGCGAAGCTGCGCGCCATCTCTCTTCAAACGGATAGGGATAAGAGAGAGAGGGCGCGATGCTACGTAGGGTGCACATCGAGGCACCGTGCGGCTACGCGAAGCTGCGCGCCATCTCTCTTCAAACGGATAGGGATAAAAGAGAGAGGGCGCGATGCTACGTAGGGTGCACATCGAGGCACCGTACGACTACGCGAAGCTGCGCGCCATCTCTCTTCAAAACAAATAGGGATAAACCAGAGACGGCGCGATGCTACGTAGGGTGCACATCGAGGCACCGTACGGCTACGCGAAGCTGCGCGCCATCTCTCTTCAAACGGATAGGGATAAAAAGAGATACGGCGCGATGCTACGTAGGGTGCACATCGAGGCACCGTACGGCTACGCGAAGCTGCGCGCCATCTCTCTTCAAACGGATAGGGATAAAACAGAGACGGCGCGATGCTACGTAGGGTGCACATCGAGGCACCGTACGGCTACGTGAAGCTGCGCTCCATCTGCATAGAGAGAGGGCGCGGCGCCGCGTCAGAAAGCTACTCCCTGATACGCTGCAACACGTACGTGTGCTCGCGCCTTAAGGCTACTCGAAGGCGAAATACATCTTTAGTCGATTTATTGACCAAGTTGATTTGAGTGGCGCAAAAGCTTGAAAAAGGTTGAAGAGAAACATGGCGTAGAGTTATTGACGGACTCTTACTAGTAGACAAGCGAAAAGAGCAACTTTGTTAAACAGACATCGTGATTTTTGTTTCGCGTGCCATTGGTGCCACCTGTAACCTCCTTGCCTCTTTTCAAGCGCCAGAAGATGCACGAGTCTCGTGTGTTGTTTTTTTAAGGACGATGGTCTTTCTTGGGGACATTCGACGGAAAAGTTTTGATCTGTCTGTCTGTCTGTCTGTCTGTCTGTCTGTCTGTCTGTCTGTCTGTCTGTCTGTCTGTCTGTCTGTCTGTCTGTCTGTCTGTCCGTCTGTAAATTTGTCAGTTTGTCCGCCCTAACGATATCTCAAACGGCACCAAACGGCCAACCCCATTCGCAGCGCTCACAATTATTGCCCAAGGTTCAGCGTTCATAGTTGGGGGATTGTCAATTAAAAAGCAATTATTGTGCATATCCGAGGCGCCATAACAACACTTCGAAGGTTTGTATGTCTGTCTGCCTTTATACTTGAAGAGGCACACACAAGTAACTCTAAGGAATGTAGCGTTTATCGCGCTGCGCTGACAGTACAACGCGATGCTCAAAAAGGTGTTTCCAACGCTTTGCTACGACGTCACGGTGATAGGCACCTGTCCGTCGCTTTGCATTCTGCACCTTACCACCTCCGAGAATGGCTTCTCCGTGGGTGCACGCCTTCGTTTTCAAAGATAACTGCCAGATGGCGCTTGTGTCTAACGTGCCTCGATGCGCTCGTTCGTCCCCGCTTCACGCTCGAGGCACTCTAACGCAGCGTCTCCATAATACTCTTCGCCGATTTTCTTGCGCAGAACATCAAATGAACGTTATGTTCACTCTCTCCAGACGCAAGACTATAGTCTTTCGACTACATTTGCGGTCTAACATGCAGATTTCGAACCTTTTTACCTTTTTTTTGTCTTCTCTATTTGACCAGTTCGCACAGCCGGAGGTGGCTTGCAAGTTGGCCGTACTCAGCGGTCGGTTTCGCTGGACGAAAAGCCTCAGGTGGTGCACCCGGTGTCAAAAGGTGTGTCATTGCTCTTGTTTCGTGCATGTGCTTGAGGTAGCAGCAACATTAACAAACATTTCAGCTTTTCTACTTGCTTTCATGTAGGATATGAAAAATGAGTCACATTGAAAAAAAAGAGCAGTGGGAACTAGGAAGTGCAAAAGGAAATTCCTAATTACTTTGTTCAGGTTCGCTTATATCTCGTGCTTAGAAATGTCACTCCACCGATCGGAAAACCATCAGATATTAAACTGAGCACCCGTATGCCGATACCAACTGTCATAGTGATGCGCACACTTAACGGAGCCAAGACCGCACGGCTACAAATGTGAAGACTAGAAAGGCAAGACGACAGCAAAAGAACAAAGGCCGAAAAACGCCGCGACCGTGTAGCCACAATAAACTGTCGAAAGCACGCTGTTTTCGTACACTTTCTCAGAAGTTATCTTACGCTTCAGCAAAGATTTTGTTCGACAAAAAAAAAGATTAGAAAGAAGGGCTGTTAAATTGCGTATCCCAACAAAGATATAAGAAGAGAAATTTGGCCCTGTCTTCAACAAATTGTCAGAGAATTACAACACCTCTTCTTACATTTAAGAGTCTACTACGCAAGTCTAATGTATACCACATATTATGGCAACGGGCTCGTGTTCTACTCGCCAAAACAAACTGCAGTGCAGACACTGAAGGCTGGCGTTCATTTCTTAGTAATTAACGGTGCTGTTGTATGGTATGCTTTTTTCTCCTCCACTCTGAAGATCCTGCGGCGAATTTACCTGAAAAGGAGCAAGTCATCAATACACCGAATGAAGGTAAGAATAATAGGTTCTCTGCGCTAAGACCTCTAATTCTTCTAATGAGCAGCTGTCAACAGCAACTCAGGCGATATGTCATTTTTAAGGTTTGTGTCCCAAGAGAAACGTTTAATAATAGCGTAGACGGGTCGTATGCTGAATAATGAAAGTCGACAAAAAAAAAAAACGCTCGAAAGTTTCCAATCTTTCAGAAATTAGAACACTCTCCAGTTTATGACGCACCAAGGGATCTAAACGATGTCGAACTGTATTGAAACACACAGATAATCACGTTTCATAAGCATGTCAAAAGTGAATGTGTGGTGGTCAGAACAAGAACATGAGTTTGACTTGGGCGAGCTGGTGCATGCTGAATATCGTAGGTACCACCACCTACTGCCCTTCTGACCTGCCCACATGTCCTCTCTCGAGCGCCCACGTCTAGTTCGTAACTTCTGTCCCTAGGGACGCAACCAACGAGCGGGGTGGCGCTAGTCAGCACCTGTTCGCTGGCGTCCGCTTCAGCGTTTGTGTTTATATTTCGGCCAACAGAGTGCTCATATTGTGTAACTGTTATGCATAAATGAAGGATAATTAAAAGATGTATATGCTAGAAGTGATTCAGAAATTCTTTGCAATTGAATGGACGCGACACCACATGGGCTGTCCTACACTACGGACGTGTTGGACAGCCTGCATCCTACCCTCCCAGGCTTGTACTTCTCCTGACCGATCTACAAGCCTCCCACATCTTGTGGAGGCTTGTACATTGGTCAGACGGGCAGGTGTGGTGATGACCTACTACAATAACACGCCACCCACCTTGGGGGAAAAAAACAGGCAGAAATTTGGCTATTAATTGCGCTATGAGCGGGAGTGGCCCCAATTCCCAGCAGACTCGCATCTTTCACAGATTTCGAGATTCACAAGTTCAATAAATCTGCGAAGCCCTTTAAGTGCATTATGTGGGTTAGCATATGTCAGTGCACCCTAAACAGCATTTACAGACCAGCTATCTGCATCGTTAAGTAGATGTATAGGTTAAGGTGCGTGCGTCTTTTCTATCATCCTTACCTCCTGTCATGTGAAGAAACGTATTTATTCATGCTTGAACAAATAAGCGCATTTATAGTTCAGCGCTGGGTCCCGTCCGTTTTTTTTCTCTTTTCTAGTTTTCCTTACCCCGCGCTGTCTCGCACTAATAAAAAAATCCTTCAAAGCAAGCTTCTCCGCAATAACACGTTTGTTGCGGCAAAGTTAGCTTTCACACGGGCACGCACATATGCATTTTCAAGAACATAGCTACAAATCCTATTATATAATGTTATCATTACCTGTGAAATACGAAGAGTGGTTGAAAACCAACGCATCAGCATCCCTGAAACGCCTGTGCCAGTAAGGTTGAAGAAAGAAAAAAACGAACATTCTGCAATATAAACAGTTGTATGCACAAAAGAAAGTAAAAAAAGAAAAAAGGAAGAAAGAAAAAATAGAAGAAAGAAAAAAAGAAAGAAAGAAAGAAAGAAAGAAAGAAAGAAAGAAAGAAAGAAAGAAACTAAAACCAAAACTATTTTACAGCCCTCTTACGCGTGAAAGCATGAACAGTTCCTACTTGAGAAATCCAACAGGGCTCAGTGAAAGTATTCCAGTACGTTGGAGGTACGCAAAAACATTAACCTTTCTGAAACAAAATTGTACATTTTTTGTGATTTACAGGTTCCCTACAAGACCCTCAATCGAGATACCAACTGCCGCAAACTGTCAGCTCACCAAGTAAGGCGAAAATTTTGTTTATCGCAATTGATTTTCGTGGACGGTTGCTATCTCGTCCTAACAGGACGCCTGACCTCACCGCCACTCAACCATCATCACTCACGCGAACGTATGCTGACAGAGCGTAGTATACTGAATTACAATGCAATCAAATTTACTGTTTTTGGCCTAGAGGCACCCTTTTATGACATTTGTTGCGAACAAGGTTGTTACTGCTAAAGAAAATCGCGGAGAGTTTCGTATATACCTCATAACTAAAAGTTTCACCCATCGCTGTCCAATAAAACCTACGTCACAGTCACATATTAATCTAGGTGAAGTAGCTGTGCGCTTAGGCAACTTTTAGACACTAGTGATCAACAAATAGGCATCCAGATCAAGTGAACTGAAATGCATTTTCTTTTACGTAAGTGCACATGCATTTGCAGATTTTCTATAGCCTTTGTGGGGATATACCTGAATGGTGCCTCGTGTGTTTCTAATTTCGAAAGTCACTGACTTGTGTCCCATTAGAGAAGTCGGAACGGTAGTCATGGCTGTGTTTTCAGAACCTCCGGAACAAAACGAACCCAAGCCCCAGGTGGTGAACTTGAGCGACGAGCAAGTCAACAACTTGGCCGAGAAACCTCAGATCGTTTTCGGCTCGGAGAGAGGTACGATCAAGAAGTGGCTGCGATCTCAAATTTCAGCAGTGCAAGCCTAACTTAACAAACTTGAAAGAAAAGCTCAATATACTCATTTTAATTACTCTTCTTTTCAATCAAAACTTCTCATTTAATATTATCAAAAGCCTATTCTTTGTATTTTTTATTACTTTTGACATTCGATCAACCAATGCAGCACCGTAACAGAACCAAGAGATCACCGCCTACGCACCCTTTTTTCAGATCCCACTCACAACACGGATGAAAAGACCCAAGTCGTCAATCCTCAGAACGGTTGATGCATTTTCTCTTCCTTTTCGCACAACACATTTGTAAACAGCCAGCAAGTTTTCGAAAAAAAAAACAAACTAATATCATTACAGTACCGTGTATAGGCATTAAATGATAATGAAACCACATCAATCTGCGTAGCATAATGGACTAACACATTTATCGAAATCTAACAGCAGTTTTAAAAAAGTTATGTTGAGAACGCAAACATTTTAAAATAATTTTTGTGTTAGTTCTTTTCATGCTGACGATAACTCAAAAGCTGTGAGCACGGACGTCAAAACTAAAGTAAGCAGACACAATTTCGCCACGTTATAGGACTAAAACTTAGGTCACTAAGAAAAATAACTAAACAGGTAATTTTGTAACAATGAAACACACGCATAAGTAGCGTATAGTAAAACTAATGCGTAAGTATACCTAGCTACTAATCTCTACTTTTAGGCACGTAGCCTGCCTGCAAGAACGACAGCTTCCTAGACGTGACAGTTACCTTCGAAAGAATATGTTTCGCATAAAGAGGAACACCTCGCACATTTAGTTAATTAAACAATTTATGAAACTATTTAAATGTTTATATTCTAGCTGAGTTACAGACGAGAAAAAAACACTCGGAAGGTACACAAGAAGTCGAATGTTTCACGAGTGCAACATTCTCTCAAACTTCGCTGCTGTTCCAACAGAGCCGGTGAAGAATCTCGGCGAGAAGCCGCAAGTGCTGAATCCCGATGTGGACCCCGTAGGGAACTACAAGGAAAAACCGAACACTCTCAAAGCGACGTATCCTGGTGAGCCGGTCTCGAGGATGACTCTTAAAGAATCCTTCACCAGGTCTCATTGCAAATTTCGATCGCACACTGGTAGTAAGATTGGGAAGGTCTCCCCACATGTTTTCAATGGGTATCTTATTGGAGATGTTAAAAGAAAATAGACTAAGCTGTCACGTTATCTCGCAAGGCGAGCTTCACTGCATATGCACACACTCTCTCCATATTCTTTTCTATCTGCGTCCGCAAGTAAAGCGTAGTCAAGACAGCCAAAAGGGGAGAGGTGACGTCACGTTCACGCTACAAGCCCCGCCTCCTTACGTTCCCTTCTCTATATATTTCGCTTCGTCGCGCCCGCAATGCGGGCTCCTCATTGGACGGCGCTTCGAAAAGCACGAGTGACGCAGATCAGTGCTTATTACGTAGCTTTCTCTCTCTCCAAGCGCGTGTCACTTGAGAAAGAAGGCGCATGGCGTCCTGTATTGGAACAGGACAGTTTTGGCACCGATCAGGCACCTCATATTCTACAGACGCGATCTAAACCAACCTACTTGCGTATTACGCTTATTTATTTTGCAATGCCCAAACCTGGTGAGGGTTCCTTTATTATGACATCTTTTCCAAACTATGGTGCACACAAAAGGCTTTCGCCGTTTTATTGAATGCTGACGTAGTGAAAGGAACTCTGTTATATACCACGATGAAACTGTGATGTAGGTAATATTGGACGCAATATTCGACATAAATACATGAACAAAGGACTACTCAGCGCCCGTACACGTTTTTACAAGTATAAACCAGAGCACGGCTGTGAACTAAGATACGTTTCCTTCAATAAAAAATTTAAAAAGCATAAATGATCAAATATCCTATTTGGCAAGTCTAGATCATGCACTTTAAAGTTTGATGTGTTTCATCTCAGGGCTTTGTGCTCGTTTGCTCCTGAAACAAAAATCTTCGACACCTGACCAAATCAAGTTTAAGCGTCTCACGCTGTTAGATTCCATCCACAACTTCAGATTCTGCGAAATTTGTCTTGTCACTTGTCGCAAGCTGTGCAAACTAACGTGATGGCTATGCAAATCAATACCCCTAATAACACCGCAGAATTCTCACCAAACGACATCGCGCTTCCGTATTGCAGTAACGCCCTGCTTGGCAACAGCAACGTCGCTCAGTGCCATTAAACGTGCAGCTGGTTTCTATTACGACATTACTTTATGCTCCTCGTGGGCTTCATCGTCATGTGACCTGCTCTGCTTCGCATTATAAACGTGTTTGAGAGATAGTTTCATGAAGAAATTAGTTACATGATCGTTCCTTTTCGGCTATAGCATATGAGCCAATATGTACAAATATTATATTTCGCGTTTTGATGAGCACCATCGCCATTATTGCTTACAATCAATAAAGGTAGAGGAACAGTTAAGAGAAAGGGGATAGGGGAGAAGGACGCGATACTTCTATTGGAGTTTAGGCTGCGGCTGCGCAATCGCTGACCGCATGAGTGGTGATTTACGCGTCTAGCTTAACGTAGCCTAACCCAAGTTACGACGTGCAGACGCAGCATCGGAAACATATTATACCATAACCTCGATTCATGGGAAGCCATAGAAAAGTTTGTCCGTGGAAACGGAGAACGAGAAGTAACCAGATATATCGTGCTTTTCGATTTATACGCACCGCCTGAAGAAGACATTGTTGACACTTATTATTTTATTTGTATCATAATATGCGGGTGCCTGGCGCGAACCTTAAAACACCAAAGCCTTTTTGAAGTAACGACGTTTTGTTTTAAGTTGCTATTTAATTTCTGCCGTTGGTGCGTGTAAGCAGTAATGATATGAAAGCACAGGCGATCAAGGCGAGCTGAAGTAAGGTAGAGAGATTTGTAATCCCTTAAGAAAAAACAAACAAACGCAAAAAAGAAAGACCTATGGATGACAAATGGTAGCGCCTATCACGCTCAGATTTCCGTGCACGCGGCCGAGGTGGCACGCTTTTTTTGGCGTCGCGGACTCACCAAAAACGACTCCCGTAGTTTCGCCGGCGCTATAAAGCGCTCGCATATAACGTCACGAGAGGCGAAAAAAGTAATAGTAACACCACAAAAGCACAAAAAAAGTCGTGCCAAATGTTGGTACGAAAAGAGCTTACAGGTCATTAATCTCGATGGCTGAGACGAAGAAAAATGATTCTGCATGTGGTCATTTTAAGTAGTTAGCGCGGTAAATTAGGCAGCAAAATTGAATGAATATAGGGGGCGCTACCAAAAACGTTATTTTTCGCAGTGATGGTGGCGTCGCGGTCGGCAAAATCCTCTCGACTGACAAAGTAAACGACTTGAACAAAGAACAAAAAGCAAACTAAAAAGAACACCTCAAGTCTTCGAGTTCAGCGCTCAATATCATGATCAGAAAATCAGTACACAAATTTTATCAGAATATGAAAGAAAAAACGGCGCTTGGAAATTACCAGTTTCTTGGTCTTGCTTTGTGTGCGGGAACGCCGTGTTGTGTTGTCCGCGCACGTTTAAAGAAACGTCCCAATAGGCAGTATTGAAATAGTGTATACGCAAAGCATTGCGTTAGCGTTTGTGGCCACTGCGCATGTGTCATATGCTCTTGAGTACCCCCGTTAAGCTAAGAAAATGGCGTATCGTATACCCAAAGAACACGAACTCTGCGCACGCTATTCTAAAACTTCCTAATGTTTTAGCTGCGCTACCAGAGACAGCTGTGTGCGGTTTGTCGCTGCGTAGTAGAGTAATAAAGCGGGTCGGTGATGGGTTCTAGATAGATGAATGAATTCCCGTGAACGAATTTTCGCATCGTCTCTTCCCCCTTCAAAACAGACGTGGCGAGGAGCATAGACCGAAGAATAGGCTCACCGATAAAAGGTAAGCTATTTGAAATGCTAGAATAGATCGAAACTGACGTCCTTATTCTGTTTATCATGCACTTTCCTTTTTTCTTTACTTTTGTTACCAATTTTCTTAGTGCTTCGTATTAGTGCTAACTTATTAAATGTTGCTCTGCGACTATACTCACCTACTCTACAACTATACTCAATGTTCACGCACCTGTTTCAAGAAGATTCTCGCGCTCCTACATTCGGTTTACAACCCTACTTTATAGGTGAATGGGAAAGGGGAGAAGAAGAAGTTAGACAAACAGAATAGCATAGAAAAAAAAACAGGTGCATGAATATACTTATTTTTTAAAAAGTGGAGAAGGCGAAGAACGAAAGATTTATAGTCTCTCTAATAAGTCACTTCCGTGCAAAAAGAAAGGCAACAAAGATATACGTATAATTATTGCTAATGTTGCGCCAAGTATATCCTACGCAGACTTGGTCTCCACAGTGTCTACTTGGCGCAAATCTAACGAAGAACGAACACCAACCAGCCCGTGCGTGCACATTGTATATTTACTCAATATATTTAGGAGCGGCTCGGCCATTCAGAACTTCTTTTTATTTGTATACGAAACGGAAAGGCTAACCTCACCTAGTTGCGCTCCTAACTATAACAGCAAACGGGACACTGCAGATTCAAAATTACCCACAAGTTCTATACACGGGAAAATATCCTTCGCCACATGCGTTCGTCGGGGAGGAAGTTTTTACTCTATAGTGCCTTCCCCAGGGCTTCCCGTTCGGACGCGCACTCCCGCAGACGAAAGTCTTGCCGCTAGTACCCGTTGTTTTAAACATATGCGGCCCACATTGTTTACGTTACCTTGTCAATATGGCCGACTTCCATTTTCTGTCTTACTTGCACGCAGACACGTCGACAAAGATTCAGGAAAGGCCACAGGTGCCCCCTAGAGTGCCACTTCCAGCTAGTAAGTATTGCCTAAAAAGTGTCTTGAGTATCTCATTATTTATTTTTTGCAAAGAAACATTTTTTGAAAGATGGTGGTTCGTAAATTACTTTTAGATCAGAAGCATTGTGTTGACATAGAACATACTAACACACACGTAACAAGAATAGACTCCAAAATTACACTAAACCGATACTTCGCGCATGAATATGAAAGATTTGAAACATGAAAATGTTGGTAACTAACGTATCGCCAGGTTCTCCTAAACCAGTAGCTGTCCCAAAATTAAGCAAGGATACCCTCGTGAGAGATCAGAAAAGTAACGTTCCAGTAGTAAGGTACATTTTCGAAATATGTTTCAAAAGCATATAATATATACGAAATACAGCCACGTTATGACGCATTCTACAGAGTCTGCAATGATACACAAGTAAATTACTTGAGTTCGTTCAGTAATCCTACATGAAGGGATCCAAAACTTACTCTAACTAAAAGTGAGGCGCATTGCGGTCAAGAAGCTGCGACAAATAGAGTACGTGCTCAAAAGTGTAATACTAGAAATAGTGTATTGTGTGTTATTGTATAAAAACTTAAAAAATAACAATAAAAACAGCACAGCGCGTATTGCGACAGCGTATTGGGTTGAGGTAACCAGTACACTGACTACTCCCTTCCGCAAATGTTTTGCAGCTAATACAATGCCTATACTCTATAAATGACGCTAAAACATATTACTTCATCGATTACGAAAGCTCGACAAATAAACAAAACAACAATGAAAAGCTTACCTGCCATATACACTCACATCTGTGCAACTGACATTTGCAGTTGAACTCGTAGAGCAAGAATTCATACAAAATGACACACGACAGCCTATTAGGAACATTTTTAGGTTCTGTTTTCGCTAAACAGTCCTTTACGAATATTCATTTTTCACCGTAGCATGGCTACGATTCAGTTCGTAATGCAACAAGTGAACACGCGCGAGTAGTATAGTTATTCTTTTCCGCTATAAATGACTTGCCCCATATAAACGTTTCAACAGCGAAGCTCTTTAGCGAATTGTTTGTTCCTTGTGCCTTAAACACTGGGTAAACCCCACTGCACACAACTTCCGAAATGGAAAAAATAAGGCAACCGTTAGCCCAACAACGAATGGCTGCGAAGCGACAACGCCCAGTCGAATACCCCCGAGTGAGTGCGTACAGTGAAAGAACACTAAGTAACGGGAAAGACAACATCGGTTTCGAGAAGATCCCGAAGCGGTGGAAGGTGTACGCAGCGACGACTTGACCATGTCGTGCCTGTTACTGCCTGCGGCTTAGTTCTAACTTCTCTGCGCTGAGAATCAATGTAGAAAAATTGTAGCATCACCCAGCTAATGCCTAGCAACTACCTATAGAAGCAACCTAAAAACAAGCGGGGTTACCTACCTAGAGCTTAGAAAGAACCTAGGAGCATCGAGGTTCGTCTTCATAATCGTCCAGATTCACTGCTTCAAGGCTCGGGTGTTTCAGGGGCAAGCTTTGCCAATTTCTTTTCCTAGACATTTCCAGGCTTTACTGCGTGTGTTGAGAACGAATGAAATCGCACGCGTTCGGCCCACGTCATCCCTCGACGCCCGGACGTGTGAACCAATCACAGCTTTTCCGATTCATCGCATTGCTGTTTCGGCAGAGAACGCAGTGTGTTACAGAAAAGCTGCAGTGTATACGTGCAGCGAGAGCACGCCAGATGACAGTAATTGCATCCCGTTGGTTCTGCAACCTCGGTAGTATTATTAAAAGCCTCTCGCACCGCGAAATTCGATGAACAAGGTTAAGCTACTTTTCGTTACTTTGTTGTAAACGAATGAAGGGACGAACCAATCAACTCAGAACTAACACAGAAGAGAAGCAAACTCTTTCCGATTGGCGCGTGCTTTTCTCTAGGACACCGACTAATGAAATATAAGCAAGAGTACTTCTCGACAAGAAGCTAAAAGATCGATACCTCCTGTTCTTTTCGCATGAAAGGAAAAAAAAAAGAGACAGGAGGAAGTGCTCTTAAGAGCGTTACTCCCTAATTTAGTAAGGAGTAAGGAAAGCTATAGCCGAGTCGTTGAACGCTTTAGGCTTTTCTTTGTTATTTGCTCCTGTGACCAGCCTCTATTCACGGCAACTACAAAAGAAGCACTCACGAAAGCTGCAGGAAACAATGTTATCTTTCCTCTCTCCTTCTTTTTCGCAGGACCGTACGGCGAGCGTGATCCCGTTCCTCAAATTCCAGTGCCACCATCGCGTAAGTTCGTTTCGACGCCAGGAGCACGCCATTAAAACGAAAATAAGCGGAAAGTGGCGAGTACTCGACCTGCTCGGTTTTCTTAGTCCGACCAGCCTTTTTGAACCCTGCTACGACGACGCACTATGCGTTTTAGCTATACCGTAACGATGTTATGTATATAGTTGAGTCACACGAAAGTGTGTGCGAACTATTTACTGTTGGCGCCCGTCATCGCTTGTTGCAACCTGTCTCGGTTTGACCCTTCGGCGGTACTTGCAGGATTGTGAACGATAAAACTAGAAAGGTGCTGTTTTTTTTTTTTTTACTGGAGTACCGTCAGCAAGTAGATTCCAACAAAAAGTGTGCAACTTGTCTTAAGCCAGTCGCATTCTATACAAGTCATGCTTAATATTTCCTACTGTTGGTTATCGAAGTAAATAAAGTTAATTATTGGTAATAAATCATATCTGTTATACCTTCAGACATAGCGCTAAATAACGTAGGAATTTTCAGCGTTACAGGTTAATCAAAGAGGCGAGTGCTTGTTAAAAGGGAGAAAGAGAGAGAAGGTCACGGAGGTTATCACCAAATGCGTTCGCCGGCCTGCCCCCTTGTACTTGGAAAGGTGAAGGACGTGCATTAGCAGTTAGGAAATTGGCGTGTTGTCGTTCGCTACATAGATAGATGATGCACATCCTTGGGCATATTGTCTTGTGTTTTGTGGCGGTGGGCAAATAAACACTGCGCCAAAGTTACAGGTGAAAGTTTTTCATGTTTTAACATTCTACTTGATTGTGGGGGGGGGGGGGGGCAATTTGCAGCTAAACTCAATCGAAAATTATATCACCGGGATCGAGGCGTGCACAGTCGTTGGCTGTTGTATCGGAACTGGCTAGACAACTTTGTTATTTGCACAATAGCTGACAACTCGCAAGTTTCAGAACATGCTATACAGGTGCTGAGTTGCATTCTTGTCTCTATGACGCATATATACTTTTCAAGTTTTTTTACCTTGTTAGCTCAGGATATGCATATGCGTTATCCTGTAGAATACCAAGCGGAAAACAAGCGTGCGTCTGTGTATCTTCGATTCCACTTTCGAGTCTACATATTTTCAACTCTCTCAGACCCACACCTACTTTCTTCATAACCATAGTGCTACACAGGACGTTACAATTAACCTAAAAGTCAGTGTTTTCTTTGCTCGATACTCACAAGCTGTTCGCACCGCTTCCTTTCAGAGAGCACAATCAGCAACGCACATCGTCCGCCATACGGAGGCAATAAACGTGAGTGCCAACGAGCTACAAACTGTGAAGAATTTTCTCCTTTACACATTTACATAACGTCCAATAAACGACGAAAGTGGTGGGCAAGCGGTTTTTAAGATTCATTCGCATTGAAGTGTGGCATATTCCTCAAATGAAACGAGAATCTACGTCAAGCGATCCGATTATATATTTCATGCAATGGGAAAAACAGAATAATTAGCCTCTTGCATTGTCACCATCATAATTATCTGTGTTAATGGAGCTGACCATGCCTGTAAGTGTGTGGTGGCTTTTCTATTATTTCATAGACGCGCTAAGCAAATCGCAAACAAAACGTAATACAATAATGCTTGGTTACAACCTCAATGAAAATCAGCAGATAATGAAGCAAAGAATTGTAGAGAAAACGTTAATTATGCTGTGCTAGGTGTAATGTAATAATTGTGATGTCTATATGGTATGAACGAAAAAAAAACAACTTGCCTATGAGAAGTTATCAAAGCTGCAACTATTGATAATGTTCTACAGTTCAAGTTGATAGCATACACTTGTGGCTTAATGACCTGCCCTGGCGAGTTAACAAAAAAAAAGCAAAATAAGTTATTCAGGTTCGTCGGTTTGACATTCAGGCTGGCAAAATTTGCAATGCCAACAAGTAGCATCTTGCGTACAGCAGCTCTATGCTAAATGTCAAGGTTTTATTCTTGATTTTGGTATTATTCTTGAAACTGTAGGTTTTATTCTTCTTTTTTTTTCAGAGGACCATCCTGGACCACCTAAATGGCCAGCATACCCACGGCCACCCTGTACGTATAATTTGCGATTTCATAACGAGATGAAATGTGCCGACTAAGTGTTGGCCTCTGTGAGAAGAGCAGGCGTGATGTTCACGAAGTTGCTAACGACGTAGAATTGTTTCCAAGAGGAAATTTCGGCCCATCTTATTCGTAAAAACAGTATCAGCAAATGCGACCAGTTTTTAGGAGAAACACTTCGAATGAAAAAAATACAAGAGGGTCTGGGCCCGTATTTTCCAGACACGTTTTGCGCTAACAATTTTTGTGATAGAATATTTTGACCGATCCAAGTACGAGACATGCAGCTAACGACACCAGCTGCTCAATCAACTGGGAAAACGCTCTAGAGAAAGAGAAGCACAGTGAATTCGGGCTATGGGCTTTAGTACTGCACTTTAAAAATTTCATTTTTCAGTCATGTGCGGAAAATAGCAGGGAGCTCATACAAACATCTCTCTCTCTATGCTTTATTCTAATTAACTCCCTCTAGTTCTAATAAGGCGACGTAACAAGGATCTATTTCTAGTTTTCATTTACAAGAGCATAAGTCAGACAACCCAGCATTCAGCCAAGTTCTAACACAAGAGAAAAAAACTTAGCATGGAGCTGTTCGCAACAGAAAAGAAAGAAATTTCGTTACCCAAGCTTAACTACAAAGAAAAAAATGTAATTAAAAAAAGGTTTTCACAAGTTTAAGCCTTGTTCGTAAAATATGCAGCATCAAATAAAGCGGGTAGCTTTCGCTGGAAGGGTTTCGCTAAGCTCCCATTGCCAGCCAGCTGCTTCAGCCACCATCGGCGATGCCGCTTAAAGTGATTAGGCGCGCTGTTCTTCGGTTATGAATAATTTATCGCGATATGTATTACAATGACAACCTCGATATTTTGTGCCGCCCACGTCGCCTTCATATTCAATTCGACAGTATTACGCACTCTGCGCATCGTATTTTCTTATGGGGGCACTGGCAACGAACACGGCTGAGCAAGATGGATGGATCCGGCCACCTCTGTCGCATGGAGAGAGCAACCGATAACATAAACCCACTTGCGAGGCATGCCACCGATTGCTCGTCAAGTAGAGAGGAAACACACCTACCCGCCCTTCGTCGGGCGAAGGAGTATGAAGGGCCGCCGGAGGAGGGGGGAGGCTGCGTTGCTCGAGCAGCAACTGCGAAACTTTGATCTTAAGGGCGCAGTCACGAATGCTATCTCGGCAAACATCGGCAAACGGCTCGTGTACCCTTCTACATGCTGCGCTCTCACCGCTTCCCTTTCAGACGACAGACTGTACGAAAAACGCTTCTCTCCCTGGAGCGGCCGTATTCCCTTTACACGATCGTTTTGCAGAGTTACGTATACTCGTGATGGGATCCAAAAAAGTTAGCTTTGAGGAGCACTTCATATAGCATTACAATTTGATGCTATTGCCGTTTATCGCTTCGCCCTTGCAGTGAAGCTGTGACTTTCTTTTTTTTTATGTGTGATCTCCTCGCAAACCGTCCCATGTATGCTCGTGCACTACGTGGCGCTAGTCACCACAAGGTGCTGGCTCTGCGTTAGTTGCATACTTCGCGATTCTTTTTCGGTAAATACCACTTTAAGAGAGTTTTTTTCCTCGTTTCTGTGTTTTCATCCCTGCCAGCTTTCAGCTTCCAAACACCTTTTCGGTGTTTCCGTGACGGAGTACAAAAACTGCTCGCGGAAGGCGAGCATGACTATATGCTACTGGGCCAGACATCACAAGTAAGGAAGTCAGGGGCTGCCGTGCACAAATCCAGATCGAGACCTCTTCTTTCAAACAAGACCTCTGCCCCCTTGTTTTAACACTGATCGTGTCTGGAACCCGGTCGTTTATGATAACGACCACATAACCTCGCTCACCACCTGCTAGCTTCCAATTCCCGAGTGGCAGCCCCAGGATCGCAAACTTGCATTGCGGGACTTTTCTTTCAATCGATGACATCGCTGTTCAGTCTGATAACCTAACTAGTTAACATATATCGCGATACCAACTAACCTTTATGTATGCACTGCGGAGCCACTGCTATAGCACGATGTCTCGTGATTTTGCGTGTGGCTTCGTCACGAGTCTTAGCATTTCTAAGCGAGAATAATTGCGTTCTCTACGTTAAAATGAACTTGCTTGCCGTGGTTATCGCGAGGTTAGAGTTCTAAGTTTGATAAAGCTGCAGTAAGGTGGCGTCGGTCTCAACTGTACCTTGACGTTAAGACATGCAGCACAGTTTCCAACATTGCCACCGTAAATCTGCGATCAGGTGAACGCATAGTTGGTCATCCGATGACATCAGGACGTTCAAAAGACAAGTATCGCATCATTACAAACGAAACATTTGTTTCTTTGAACACATCAAAGAATCATTGCAGATGATGACCAATCTCACCTACATATTCTTGGGAAACTACTCATCTTACTAAAAGTGGGTTTGTTTGAAAAAATGCCGCAGTTAGGAAAACTGTAATTCACCCAGGAGGCAATGCATCATAATGCTGCTTCATCAGCCGTCAACGGCAAGCAGGACATTGTGTCGAGGTAGCCAGTAGCTCGACTTATACTAAGAATGTTGTGCCATTTCCATATAATAAACATCTTTTATCTTTTGTTTTTCTATCAGTTGGATACGGTGTGCCCGTCGGAAACATACAAGTGCCTACCACGCCCAGACCTCCAAGTAAGACTCATTCTGTGTGCATATTCGTGTATTTCATAAGAGCGATGTTTTTTTTTTATTTCTAAGAGGGCTAAATGCAGAAACAGAATATATGAATTCACGGGGACATGACACACGCCTAAGTATCTTTAACATTTAGAACAGTTGATATCAAAATGATGCAACGCTTTATTGCAACATGAACTTTAAGAATCAATTTGAACTAAAATCAGTCCCAATCACGGGCCTGTATGGGTCAACTGAACAAGATACAATAACTAGGCAGTACATCAGTAATCACGTCGAAAAAAAGAGCAACGTAACCGCATTTGATCTGTTTCATTTCTGTCATCGTTGCTTTCCTACAGTGCTTTCGTTCCATAATTAGTTTATCTATTTAGTTTTGGGTGAAAGGGGGCGTGTGCGCTGGTTGGTACTTACTGACAATATCCGGTAAAGAGATTAATATCACTGTGAGTATCGCAACAAAAAACGCCAGGCCTGCGCGGTAGGCGCATGACAGTCACAGCAAAAGCTATAGAATAGCGGCCTTTAGGAGCCTTTTCAATACACTCATTGAGTAACTACTGCAAGCACACTTGCTTAGTACCCACTAGGGTATTAATATTGAACTCTTGGGCAGTAGGCCGGCATTCGTTGTGCTATTTTGCGTCATTCTTCTGAGAAGCGTGGTATCCGCTAAACACTTGCTAGGAATTTTGTGCCAATTATCCATGCAGTGGCCGACGACGATGAGGAATTATGGCTGAAGTGGGTATGCGCCACAGTTAATAGAAAAACAAGAACAAGCTTTTGTAACGGGTTGGAGCATTGAACGGCCCACTCTTTACGCTAATCGCATTGTGCGACGACGGGTTGTTCTTTGGCTGTTGTAAAACGCTGTATAAGTCGCATTAACGCGATTGCTTTCCCGATATCAAGCCTGCCTAAAGCAAGTTTGACAGCAAGTCACAAGCACCGGAGTAGCTCGGTGGTAGGATACTGGGCTGGCACCCAGCGAACCCGGGTTCGAGCCCCACTGTGCCATTGATGCTAGCTCATGCCTGTCTAAGGCAAGTTTAACAAGTAAAAGCGTCGGCGTAACTCAGTGCTAGAATATTGGGCTGGCACCCAGCGGACCCGGGTTCAAGCCCCACTGTGTCATTATTGCAAGGTGTTTTTTTTTCTATTCTCGCGACGTGGTGACGGACACCGGCGGCGGCGGCGGACAACCCGCAACTTCTCGTGACCGAAGTTGAGATCTCATTACAGCTTTCGCTGTAAAACGGCAACAAAGAGAAGGCGCCTGAGTTGCCCCTGCCTATCTCTCGTGTGCCGTTCTCACGACAATTTTAATTTCCAAACACTAGCTCACCCGAGAGTCAACTCTTCCAAAGTATATGCCCTAATATACGTCATTTGAGCCAGGTGACGGCGACCAATTTAGGGCGAGTGCGGCATCAAGTTCTTGTATCGTGAACGGTAGTTGTGCCAAGGACAAAGAATGAATGGGTAACAGTGTGGCATGCATGTGTTTAGAAACAAACAGTAGGCGATTCGCAGAACTCCGCATTGCACTATGGGAGAGCTGTTAAGCAGCTGTCCCCATTACTTAGAAAGGCCGAACCGAATAAAACACGTTTATGTCTTTATAAAAGTGGCTAAGAATTTAGAGCACTCCGTACTCTACCGTGGGAGAGCTGAAAGCCAGTCCCGTGCCTTATACTTGATGAGACCACGTCGCCAAATATTGAACAAGTTCGGTGGGCAAGAGCAATATGCTGCCCCAGCACCTAATAATCACCAGTCGCTAACATTACCACGAAGCAAAAAAAAAGTTACTCTTCCGAAATATCAGTCAGCCCGCACTTGACTGGTTCCATTCAGGCACAAACCTTTGTCGCAGGTTTTAGCTCGGGAACTCGAACGGGTAAACTTTATTAAGGATTCTGACATCGTTGCCAAGCTAAACCCTAGCACTTTAGATAGTAATGGCAAACTTTCAACTCTTAATGCACGTCGTACTTGCACTACTAGTGTGAACGAAAACGAGCTACATTGACTTTTTTTCTTTTTTCAGAGTTAAAGGGCAAGTGCTGTGGTTTTGTAGGCGAAGCTTACTTTCTTAGGAGCGAACGCACCCCGCCGTCGCCGCCGTTGAAGCTACCCGCCGCATCACCGATTACAACTCTAACGTTTCTAGAACCAGGTCAGCTTCGAGGTTCCCCGTAGACACTTGCTTTCCGAAACAGAGTTTCCAATGAGTACACTAGAGGGTATATGGGAGCTGCAATGCACACTGCTTCAACAAGCATGAGAATGATGGCTAGTACACGGATTTGTCTAATTTTCGTACTTTTGGCTCCATTTAGCTTCGTATGGCTTGAAGTTGCTTTGTCACGAAATGACAATGAGGAAATATCCGGTAGTTGCACTTCACCAACTTAACCTTTTAGGCTTGCCATTTCAAATTGGCTCACGAAATTCAAAAGGATTCGTTCTTCAAAAAAAAAAAAAACCGAAACACAGCAATAAAGAAAACCACGAGTGCGATTTGAGGCCTGCAAGTAGGTAGACTAGGCAAATTCTTGTACTATCCATCATTCCCGTGGTCGCTGAGCGATCGCAGTTTCAGGGTCCCCTCTAGCTTTTTACGAAACTCTATGCTCCGAAGTAGACGCGAAGGCCGATGCAAGAACTTGCGGCGCTGCAGTTCCATTTTGCATCATGCCTTGCGCATTCATAAATAAAGCACGGAGTAGCAAAAAAAAAAACAACCACGGAAAAACGTGCAACGCATCGCAAGCGGCTACTCTACGCGCGTCTCAGCTCGCTGCACCAGGCGCGCGCCTTCGCGATTGGCTTCGGCAACGCGTCATTGAGAGCACCGGTGCGTTGCCATATTCGATCCCGCGGAACACAGGAAGTGAAGCTAAATGTAACAGCAGCACCGTAAGTATACGCGTCAGCTGCGTATGCCGGCTCGCGAGCGGAGCTGCGAAACTGCACTGGTTCTAAGAACGTTGCCCCTCCCTAGCGCCTTCATGAAAGCCAGCAGTGTGGTCCGGCTCACTGTCTTTTGCGTCCCATTTCTAAAGGAGCTTCGCTCATAGATTGTATTCGTACCCGGAACAACTAACTGCTATGTTTCTTCTTAGGTTGCACGCGATTATACGTATAGTTTAGTCTAATACAAGCTAAGAAGTGCAAAGGGGCCGCGCAGAAACGACCAATGAACGGCTGCGGATAGCCTCCGTTGCTCTTAATAGTCTCCCGTTTCTGTACGTACTTGACAACAACCTCCGAAGGCAGGGCCTGCGGCCATCCAGCTTGTCGCATCAGTCTAGAGCACGAGCCTTTTGGGGAGCGCTTTTCAGGAGCAAATCCAGGACTTATAAAGCTGTATCAGACTACTACAGACGAATCTCTACTGATACGTGTATAAGGTCACGACATTCTTCTTTTGTGACGCCTTCCAGAAATCTTGACGTTTCTTTTTCCCGCCTTCTCTTCTCCGTTTACATGACTCACAATTTCTGCTTAAGCGCCACTTTTCGTGACGAAACTCTCGAACACGTGCCTCTACTTTGCGTTGACGACCCGCGTAAGACCGACGAGATGACACGACGAGGAGATAGTGGCGCGCTCAAGCTGAAAGACAAAACGAGACGAACGCAGTGAGAGAGACAAAAACAATTGCTAACGGAGCAAGAAAAAATACCGCCGCGAGACAGCAGGACGCCTACGGGTCTCCCGTCTGGCGCTCGTATATGTCCGTATATGTACACCCACTTACACAAAGCACGCGCATATAGGCTTTTCGCGCACACAAGGGGAGAAAACGGCGTCGAACCCATGCTATAAATGGATACGCCGACATGAACGAAGGAGTGGGAAGGTGGGAGAGATTTTAGACCTCTACAGGCATTTTTTGTTGTACTAGGAATAAATACAGTAACAATGGAACGCCGTATTGATGCCGCAGGCAGCGCACACGCAAAGAAACACGCAAGTTATAAGTAGCGAACCAATACAAAGAGATGTTAGAGAGACGGAAACTGGGTGGCGAAGAAAACGAGTGAGCGAGCACATCGCGAGGCCATCTAGGCAACATCCGGACCGAACCACCACGCGATCATTTGCTGGCCCGAGGGCTTGGGCGGAAGAAGAAGAGGAGGTTAAAGAAGGAGGCGAGATAGAAGAAACTGAAAGATGAGATGGCAAAGCACTACGAAACCAACGAGAAAAATCCAGAAGCCGAGCGCGTACTCATAGAAGGGACAGTTTGTCTTGTCGGCGCTCTTCTCCTCGTTGCTTCTTTGCGTTGCGAAGTAGCCTGCCCTTTTTCGGAGCACGCGCGCGGCCCCGTCTTCTTCCTCTCGGTCGCGCTGAAGGCTCGTTTCTGCGAGCCAGCGTCGCTTGTCTTTCGGGTGCAAGGCACACGTGTGCCAAGATTCGCTTTCGTCCTCGGTGCAGGAAGGAACAGGGCCGAGGAAGAGGGTTGGTGGTTGGGAGGAGACGGGAAGGACGGCCGGTGAAATATGAGCCACTCGTTTGGGTAGAATCACGTCCGAGAGAGAATGTGGCGCCCCACGCGGGATGGGTCGCGGTGACCCGGTACGCCACGGAATGGACGTCCGGCGGTTTCATCTGGCCTGGTATTCAAAACCTGAGCGTACACTGCGCGATTGTAAAAGAGAGAGTAGACGTCTTGTAGTCTATACTATTGTACCGAGTTTGAATGAAGGCAATTTGACCGTTCAGTGCAGCGAACAGGAGCAAACATTTTTGATTACTTGGACAACATTTGCAGCTATTCGTCGTCACCGTACAACATTTTCCGATATTTAGGCAGGAGTGGTGAACGTTACAATTGTTTAGCCGACATTAGACAACATTTAGAGCAAAGGAACAGCTCTTTGTGAACCAGCTAGCGCTAATTAAGTTGTTTCTGGACAACATTCGCATTTCTGACCAGTGGCTGATGTGTGTGAGTGAATATGACAGCTGAATTAAATCAGCTAAACCATGAAAGAGTTATGAAATAATTACTCCGTCATGCAAGAGTTACAGACGTGCACGGTCGGGAGTGAAAGGCTGTACACTTTACTTTCTCTAGTACCAACAACAAGCTCTATTTTACACCACTTTTCTATTTGGTTCTCAATTTTAAACGTGAATTTGTTCAGCGTTCCGAGCTAATAAGCATTCGTACTTAGTAATTTGCGTAGAGCATAAAGCCACAGCCAGTGTAGTCGGAAAGAAGTCGATTAGCTGGTGCTTCAAACTGATCACTCGACTACATCTATCTTCGTAAGCAGTCGAGAACGACGTACTGCCACTCCTCACTAACGCAGTGCTGTTATCTCGCAACTCATCTGCGGCCATCGCATCGGCTACGCTATTTCATCGCGTTATCGCGTTGAAGGGAGACTTGCTTTCGCGCCCAACCTTAACTCCCTCTTCGTCTTCGTCGGGGGCAAGATGAAAGACTTCATTGCGGGAGCGACCGATTGCTTTACGCCGCTGCCTCTGTTGGGAGAGAGTGAGGAAGTGGGATAGGAGAGAGAAGGTTGAGTAAACGGCATACCCTTTTCAAGGAAAGGAGTCTTTCCTCGGCCTCCCTAATTTGATTCCAGAAGCCATCCGTGCACGCGCTGCTCGAAGCGCGGCCTGCCACTCTGTATTGACGCTGCTATCTCGGGAGACGCAAACATCACTTTCATAGTGCAGCCACGTGTGCAATCACGAACAGACTAGCGGACAGAGATAAACAGATAGCTTCCTCGCAATGCGGCGACACGAGCACATGCGGAGGACGAAGGCGAGACACTACGCATTACGAGCGTAGCGCCGCCGGCTCGTCTAGCAACACGGCTGCGTTGCAGCCAGAGCCGCTACCGAAGCCACTGCTGAGCGTGCCTATGTGTGTGCGCAACTGGATGAAATAGAAGCGGCGCGTTATAAGAAGGCTCCGAGTTCGCGGGCGTTGTTCCCTCGCCTTGGCGGAAACGAGGAACCACTCCTCGCTGACTCTTGCCGAACCATTTCCCCAAACGCTCCAAGAGCGTCGCCACTTTGGGCCGCCTGCGGCGGTCCGAAGTGGTGAAAGTTGCGGACCCTGTTTACCGTAAATCTTTGCTAATGTGTCCCAGCGCGTCCAGCTGTCTTTCGCTCGGAGGCGCGCTCCCTTAATTATTCATCATTACTTACTTTTTTTTTTCCTTCGCGTGTATAGAACTGAAGCTCGTTGCGGTAAGGGCTGCGCCGGAAGCGCCCCAAGCGTCGTTGTGGGAGCGAAAAGGATGTCTGAGAGGAAAGGGTAAAGGTGAAACGGGTAGGATGATGGGAGTCGGAGCGTTCCTGTATTAACTTCTTTTTTGTTGTTGCTAATTTCGTTTTTTTTTCCTTTCACGGACTTTCACAGCAAGCCATTAGGTCATTGCAAGAGTCAGTTCATATCTCCCTTCCTTCCATGCTTTTTTTTTCTTGTCCTTCTTGAGTCGTTGAATAATGCTATGGTGAAGGCCACTCCACAATCACTTCGCCCACCTAACTTTGCATGCATGCACACGCTGTCGATCCAACCGCGCTCTCGTGGAGCCCCTTGGAGGCGGAAGAAATCATGCACAAAGAAAAGGTCGCTGAATGATTTACGCACGATGCCGATTTGACAGTGGGAGCAAGATCACGGACACGAGTTCGTCGGATTCGTAACTCGTAACTCTTCTTGGCCCCCGATATTAATCAGCATTGACAGCCCGTGCGTTCGCGTTAACCAACAGGCTCACTTCCGAGGTTGCAAGAGTTCTATGGCACAGTGGCAGGCCATCTTGCCAGAACACCCGCCCTCCCTCACAAAGATTTAACAAGAGGGAGTGGCCATCAACTGGGGAAAAAGGGCCATCAACTGGGGAAAAAATTGAAGGTTGGGTTCATCTCCACACGAAAAAAAAAAAAAGATTACACGCCATGTTCCCGACGTGATATCGAGGTTCTTGCTTGCTCCTCATGCGAAAAAGGTCCTGCGCTATGCCACATTCTTTGATTCATTTGAGCGATTAAGACTCTCATTATGGTTTCAAATTGTCTCAATATAGTTTTTAGTCTTTTCTGCCAGAAGTTGTTTTTGTTTTGGAAAACTGTTCGATCCATTTGATTCAGCTGTTCAAAAGTGTGTGTTGCAAAATTGGGGCATACACAACGAAGAACATTATTCAGTCAAATGTTTGTTCGCTCGTCCGTTTATTAGTAATGCTTCATTAAAAAGCTTTCCTGGCACTTTGCTGGTTTCATACAACTTTCACGTCATATTTACGGAAGAGAAAGGAGGGCGGTAAACAAAAGAAGAAACGACAAAGGTTTGGACAGCGACCACGGCAGCTCATATGTGTGGATTAATCTGCTGACAACACAACTTCTAAAAAAAAAAAAACAAAGTTATCAGCGGTTAGATCGGCTCAAAAGGGGGCTATCAAGACAGAGCTTCGCCAGACAAAAAAAAAACTGCATACGCGGTATAATTCTACCAATGTGTTCAGAAAACATACTTCCGTACCTCATTTAGAACTTCGTCGTTGCTTCCGATACGTTTCGCGCTCCGTCTCGTTCTTGGCGATATCTCCCGGGGGCATCCGCCAGAGTTGACATCTACACGGTGGGAATCATCCAGGACCGAATCAACAATGAAAACCACCATGTTTCTTTCGTACGCCACCATCTTATCTCAAGGCCCCGAGCAGCAGAATTGTTAGTAGCGCAAGCTGTACTTTTTCATTTACTTCAGCAACTCCTTAGTGCACGCCCCCCCCCCCTTTTTTTTTATTCGTTTTCCCTGCAGACCGCGGCGGCCCTATTGTAGACAGCAGTTTTTGCTCCGTTGCCCCTGTAGCACATGAAAAATAACTGTCATCTGTGGATGACGCGGTGAGAGAAGACAAGACCGTTGCAGTAGTGCTTTTACAAAGAACCAGAAGAAGGGCTATCGCGATCTATTCCTCTACTGTACAGAACTGCGTGCGAACAATAACTGGCGCGAAAAGAAAGAAGCGAGGAAATTTCTTTAAGAATTTAGTGTCCATGTCCCACTCGCAGCAACACCCAAGTTCTCAAGCGCGGACAAGCACGCAATGTATGTATGTGACGTATTAACAAGGCGATGGTAGGAGAAGCCGATGAAGAAGAGGTGCGCGTGCTTTATAATAAATGGATGACATCTGACGTCTGCCTCTTTTTACACACCATAGACCGGAGTCAGTGAACAGGCTCTGCCGGTTTTGGGAAGGCAGCGCCGCCTGGTGGTGATTGCGGGAACTCAGCCTGACGGTCGGCTCCCTTTGATCCCGGCGGCAAAGCGCAGGCACAGAAAATAAAGGAGGCTATGTACACACACACACACACACACACACACACACACACACACACACACACACACACACACACATATATATATATATATATATATATATATATATATATATATATATATATATATATATATATATATATATATATATATATATATATAACTTGTGACATTGGTATGAACAGATTATGATAATGAAAGCAAGTCGTGTATTGCATATGACAGGCTGCTTTGTTCTCATTAAGTTCGCTATAACAAAGTTCTTCAACGCGATAGCGTCAAAAAAAGCTTGCATCGCAGGAAATCCGGCACGGTTATCGGCGTCGTTGGCTATGAGAGAAAAATCAGCGTTGTCCGCCGAGAGCAAAAATTTGACATATATGCAAATAAAGAATAATAATCTTAATATGGAAATTATACTAACCTTTGGTTCGAGTGGTAATCAAACCTAGTACTACAGCGTGCCAAGCGTGGTGTTCGACCACAAAGACGCACCAGTGCTCGAAATTGTCTGAAAAGAAAAAAAGAAACGCTACAAAAGTTATTGCGGGGTGTGTCATCACGCGTCGTCTTGCCTGAAAGAAGCGTAGAATCCCATCAGGCGCCAAAACATGTGAATTGCGCAACGAGTGCTTGGTTTAACGGCCCATCACTCACGTAGCACATAGACGTCAACAACTACATCAAGAAAACGTGCAGCTGAGCGGACGCCCGTGTTGCCTTACGGACGCGTATTGGATTACCTCGCTGACTCGCAAACTTCACAGTTACAATCGCCGTCGACATGCTATAGGATTATTCGAAAGGGCCAATCTACAAGTGCTAAGTCGCTGTTTTTTTTTTTTTTTTTTGCGCCACGATTTAGGTGCCAACCGAAAAGCGAGACCAGGTTAACGATTGAGAAGACGATGTGAATGGGGCCCGATTACGCGGTCGTGTTCTACTCTTGAAGGCGAAGCTCAAAAGTCCTAAAACCCTCACCCCCGTATTCACCAACGCCCCTCGACTCGACTTTCATTCTTCACTTGACAGAGTTGAGCGCTGCGCCGCAGCTCGGCTGAAAATGACGCTGCGCTACTCAAGAATCGCATGCAGTAGATTATCGCTGATACGGAGTGACTTTCCCTGCCTAGAGACGGGGCTCCCATCGGCCTTCTCAAGTGAAGGTGAAGTGTTGAGTGGAAGGACGTTCTAGAATACGAGGGTAAGTCTTTCAACAGTGAAACTCTTAATGTTGGAAGTGTTAGCGGAATTGGAACACATGTCTAGCAACGGGCAGGCATAGCGCCCGCAATGTCCACGATGGAGGCGGTCACGCATTTCGCAAACACTTGCTTTCCATCGCATTTTTGGCAATTAAATAGCCCTTTACTTTGAATATGAGTGTCTATATATGAAGAGGTTTCAACTAACATAGAATGTCCGTTAACATAAAACCCCTTATATGGTGACTGCCAGCTGGGCATGTCGGTATATAAGTTCATCATGAAACAAGCGCCAAAAAGTACAAACACTCTTGTGTTTGTCTTGTGTCCTTTGTGAATATTTGTACTTTTCAGCGCTTGTTTCACCATAAAACCACTGACACGCCGTATAGGTATGGCGACCACTACAGCTACGTGCCACCTGTGCTAAAAAAATCCAAGTCACCGCCGCGCCAAGGAGCAGCCGTCGCCACGGCAACCTCGACAGTTCCTTACAGAATGGATCAGGGATAGCGACTTCCACACATTCAGCAGAATAGCAAGCTTTGCGCGTGTTTTGGAAGCGCCCGTCGCGGTCTCTTGGCGGCCGATTCTTTGGCCAAGCAAGCTGGATCATTTCGCCGCCGGCGTTGTGATGCCCGTGCTGCCGCACGACGAGCTGAGGACAAACCAGCTTCGCTGCGACAAGCTTTGCGCTACTTAAGTGCGGATTTCCCACGTCGGTAATTTTTTAAAATATTATAAATATGTTCGTTTGCTTTATAATGTGTTGTTGTGTTGCAAAGGCCACGAGTGGTATTTGCGAAGCATCCTTTTCAATATATGGCGGGACGCTACCACATATTGAAAGTCCGAGATCCCCAAGCGCGATTGCTGTGGTTCTGGAGCCCACGTTTCAACTATAGAACGTCGTCTCATCGATTATTTACAATCGCTTCATACCTCCATCTGCCACTGAATTTTCGCCTTGATTGGTTAATCAGCAGGATATCAAGAACGGGGATTCATTGTGAGCGTTGAAACAGTCTTTCCCGCAGTGCTCGTACACGCGAGGGCAGCGTCGTCTACGAAGTGAGCATGGGACTTTGTGAAAGCAACGATGTGAAACCGAAACATGTTTTTTTTTCCCTCAAGTCTGCCACGGTGGTATAGCGGTTATACACCTTTTCACAGGAGGAAAAAAAAAAAACACCGCCATGATGGGCTGCGCGCGAGAGTACAAAGGCTAAGGGCGCAGCCTTGTCAGTGCGTTTTGAAAGGGTCACGCCAATTCGCGCAGCCCAAAGAGGACTATGGTGGCGCCCAGGGAGGCGTCTTTGAAAAGGTCTATAGTGCTCGGCAGCTGACGCGAAGTTCGCGCATTCGATCCTGGTCCCTGGCGGTCACATTTCGAAGGTGCCAAAATGGTAGAGGCCCAAATACCATGCGATGTTAAACCCTACATTGGATGTACCGTGCGATGTTAAACCCCGTTGGGACGTTAAACCCCACATATCAATCAATATTATGTGTGGATTTACATCCCAGTAACACGAGATGATTATGAGAGACGCCGTAATGGAGGACACGCGCCTTCAGCATTTCGCCTCCATCAATATGCGACTGCCGCGTCCGGGATCAACCCTGCGACATTCAGGTCAGTAGCCGAGTACCATAACCAGCCGCTTCATCGCGGAGGACTACAAGCATTCTGCATAATCGGCAACGACTTTTAGTGCGCGACTATATAAGCACTGGTGCCACTATTATATCCAGCATAAGTAGACGCATATCTTCAAAAAGTAATTTAGAAGGGATAAACACATTTGTGATAAGACTAGCGTCCCCTGCTGTTGCAGAAAAACAAATCTGCAATACATTATACCTTGTACATTACGATGACGCAGCTGAGCACCGGCGCTAGCGTTCGCCATGAAGGAGCAATGGTTTTCTGTTTCGCAGCTCTGTTGATAAATCCCTTGACGCAACATTGGAGTATAATCAATAACAAATAAGCTAGCACCTTCACTGTACGCGACCGTCGAAAGAAAGGTGTAGCGACCTCCAGCAAGACACACAACTCTCTACCACGTCTTTCGGACAAGTTTTTTTTTTTTTTAGACATCGATACGTTTCTTCCGACAAAGAAGAAATGGCTCTTTATTGACTATGATAAGTTTTCGTGGTCACGCCTTCAATAATAAATCGCTACTGGACATAATCAAACAGAAGCAGTAATTCATAGTACCTAAAAAACGCAGCAACAGCTTCGAGCTTATTCGTAAACTGTATCTCAAAAATCCATGACTGATCGCTACCGTTCTTTGGAGGAGAAAGTCCTGAAGAAGCAGATCCCGGCTGCGGCGGCTGCATTTCCGATGGAGGCGGAAATGTTGTAGGCCCGTGTACTCTGATTTGGGTGCACGTTAAAGAACCCCAGGTGGTCAAAATTTCCGGAGCCCTCCACTACGGCGTCTCTCATAATCATCAGTGGTTTTGGGACGTTAAACCCCACATATCAATCAATCAATCCTGAAGAAGCAGTTATCTGATTTGCACGTGCACTTGGCGATAAGGTGCTGAGAAAAAGAAATACCGCCGTTCTCGTTTCGCCGGTCATATAAGTGTACGCAGCTGCCACGCCGAAACGACCCTAAATGGGATGAAAAATCGAACGGCTACATAGTGCAGAACACCTGACGTTAATTGCTCACCTCTCAGTCGAGACATAGAGAGAACCAACGACGCGAGAAAGTTTGCTCTTCGGGAGTACTCCGGAAAGAATCAAACAACGGAAGAGGGAAAAAAAATAAACAAACCTAAACGACTCGTCACGTACCGAAGCGCAGCATTAATCCACAGACACTGACAAATTTAGTTCCGACGCCGGTTCGCGCACCGTCCCGTAAAATGGACGATGGCAGATATTTCAACGCCCCGTGAACTCCGCCTCCCCCCCCCCCCCCACCCGGCCTCTGCCAAGGCATCGACGTTCTGGCGCTGCTCCAGCGGACCGTAATGGTTTAATCAATTCTGTCCTCGTCAGTTTGCCTTCGACCACGCTTCATTACTTGCTCCCTTCCTCTCCACCTCTCTCATTTCTTTGCAGGAAGTCAAGCGATCCGGCACAACGCTGGGAACTGCTCTCCTTTTCGCTTTCTGTTTTATCGAAGGCGTGAAAGTTCATCTTCGAACTCTTCATTAGAGACGGAAACTATGACAAAATGAAGAACTGGAAGTGGGCGAAGACGTGAAGGACTCCAGCCTTTATTGATGCTACGGAAGGAGGCAGTTGGAATGTCTCGTGGCATCGTAACGTGACAGTAAACAAGGTCTACAGAAGAAATGACAAACACGACAACTTGACGAAAGTTAACACTTGCGCTCTGTTTTCATTGTTTTCAGTTACATTCTAGCATGTTTAAATGTTCATATTTCTCTATTTTCACTTTTTATTGCGGTAGCAATTATAAGGACAGTCTCAAGCGGTTTTTGCCATCGATATATATCTGCGCAGCGAACATCGCCTTTCTGGCCGGGGTCATCTGCGCGCGCGCTTATCTCTCGTATGTGAGCGAAGAAGGGGGAGGGGGCGCTTATGAATGGCGGCAACAATAAGCGCGCGCGCGGCTTGTGCCCCCACAGCAGGCGGGAGCGTCTACGGGCTGCGCTCTCAACCCGAAACGGTGCCGAACGTGTACCTGGAGCGGCCGTGTTCTCTTACACCAGCGTTTTGTAGACGTGCGTGAGATCGAATCTAAATAAGTTGACTGCCAGCCTCACTTTGCATATCAACGCTGTCACTACGCACGAGCCTTATCGCGGTCATCTACTGTGGTCGTGCCGCAAGAAATTTGGTTACTTAGCCAGCGAATCTTTGCTACAACTATTATTGCTCCTAAAAATGCTAGCCCTGCTTCGTAAAACAATCGATTATGTTGCTATCGATTTCATTGCATCGCCCTTCTGGCGAAACTGTGGCCTTTTTTTTTATTGCAATATTCTTTCTGCAAGTGATGACAGAACAACGTACATGACCGCTTAGATGGTTGAAGCTAAAAAAAAAAAAACCTGGAGGCACTGCGCCGACCAAAGTAAAAGTTCAAAAAGAAAAGAACACAAAAAAAGAAGTTTCGGCTCCCTCGCGGAAGCCTCCCTCACGGAAGCACCGGCGTAGTTCTGTGGTAGAAATACTGGGCTAGCACGCAGGGGGCAGAGTACGAATCTCAGTGTGTCCTCGATGTTTTTTTTTTTTTTTTTGCAGCGGAAGCTGTTATGAGATCACAACTCGGGTCACGCACAGTTGCGTGTTGTCCGCCACCGCCGCTGCCGGTGTCCGTAACCACATAGCGCGAAATTAAAAAAAAAAAACCTGCACCAATGACACACTGGGGCTTGAACCCGGGTCCGCTGGGTGCCAGCTTAATATGCTACCACTGGGTTCCGCCGGTGCGTGTAGCTTGTTGTCAAACTTGCCTTAGGCAGTCATGACCTAGCACCAATGGCACAATGGGGCTCGAATCCGGGTCTACTGGGTGCCAGCCCAGTATTTTACCACTGAGCTACTCGGGAGCTCAAGAGACCATCGAACACGTCCTGTGCAGCTGCGCTTGCTACGACACACAGCGATGCCAGCTCCGGATGGTTTTGAATCGACTTGACCCCGGACCATTTTGTGTGCAGAAGATACTAGGACCTTGGGCATCTGCCTCAGTTGCGCAGAAAGCGACTAAAGCACTCCTACTTTACTTAAAGTCAACAAACCTGAGCAACCGCCTGTAGACTGTGTGTGCTCCCCGAGTGTGCTCGTGATTGTGTGTACCTTCTCATCTTTCTGCAAGCTCTTTTCTCCCCTTTATCCCTTCCCCAGTGCAGGGTAGCAAACCGGATGTGCGTCTGGTTAACCTCCCTGCCTTTCCTTGCATCTTTATCTCTCTCTCTCTACTCGGGTGCTCGTCACTTGCTGTCAACCTTGCCTTAGGCAGGCTTGATGTCGGGAAAGCAATCATGTTAATGCGACTTATAAAGCGTTTTACAACAGCGAAATAACAACCAGTCGTCGCATAAAGCGATTAGCGTAACGAGTGGGCCGTCCAATGCCCCAACTCATTACAAAAGCTTGTTCTTGTTTCACTATTAACTGTGGCGCATACCCACTTCAGCCATAATTACTCATCGTCGTCAGCCACTGCATAGACAATTGGCACAAATTTCCTAGCAAGTGTTTAGCGGATACCACGCTTCTCAGAAGAATGACGCAAAATAGCATAGCGAATGCCGGCCTACTACCCAAGAGTTCATTATTAATACCCTAGTGGGTACTAAGCAAGTCTGCTTGCAGTAGTTACCCAATGAGTGTTTTGAAAAGGCTCTGAAACACTTCTAGCTTTCGCTGTGACTGTGCTGCGCCTACCGTACAGGCCTGACGTTTTTTTTATTTACTTTGTTTTGTTTTTGTTTTCTTATTGTACGAGATAGTGGCTACGGACCCCGGCGGCGGGGGACAACTACGACGCACACAACATGATCCCATACCAGCTTTCGCTGTAAAAAGTTAACGCGCTGTAAAGCGTTGCGTGTCGTTAGAAATGTATTTCGGGCAAAAAGCGCTTACAGATGTCCTTTTTGTATGTGCCCGCACAACCCCTCACATTAAATTCCTCTTCACTTGCCAACAGCACTGCCTGGAAGGGAGAAGGTGCTAGATGCGCGAAATGAAGACGTGTATTTTACCAGCAGCACACTGATACTGAGCATGTAACGTTCATCGATTCATCTTACAAACGTTCGTCAACTCCTCTTGAAGTACGTCCGTCATACAAACCTACAGAGTAAACATGGCGTGTGGGTATTCTCACCACAATCATTAGTGCCCGGACGTACCAATCAACGGAAACTTTTAAAAGGTTAGGCACGGGCCTGCAAGCACATCGCTTTTTCTAAACCCCGCAAACCCCATTAAGAGCCCCAATTTCATCATGTCATACGTTCATAGTTTATAATTCCAATATATCACGTACGAAAACCTAGAAGCTCTCAGACAAGCCACTATGGTCACAAAAAATGATATGTACAGGACACACAGGTCCTTTCCGAAAAATAGGTTTTGAATATTCATCTTCCTTAACATATACTGGGCTATGTACGTCAGCTAAATATGCAAAGTACGTGAGCTCTGAGTCGACATCAAGAATAAATGGGCGTGGGCAGAGCACGCAAGCAAGATATCCGCTAGTCATGAAGAGTAGCAGACTGGATTCCAAGAGAAGGCAAGTGCGCTATAGGGAAGGCAGAAAGTCAGGTGGGCAGAAGATGGTTAAGACGTTTACGGGCAAGAGATGGCCGCTGTAAGCGCAGAGCCGGGTTGATTGGCGAAAGCTCCTACAATTGGCGCAGTCAGGCTGCTGCTGATGATGATGCTGATGGTGGTGATGAATAAAACTGCCGGTGGGTTCTTCTTCATGCGCAGGCTGCTTCTACAAGTCAGAGCGGTACGAACATGGCGAGTCGGTGGAAACTCCGGAGCCCTGTTTGAACTGCACCTGCCAGAAGGGCGTTTTGGTCTGCTACCTGCGCGTGTGCCCAACCATTGGCACTCCGGCGCCCGGTTGCTTCACGGCTAGGGAGGCCGGACAGTGCTGCCCCAGTGTCTTCTGCAGCGGTAAGCCTAGTCCATAAAAATGCATCATTCTCACGAGAGGGTGACTACGATCAGATGAAAAGTTGATCCACCTCCCTACTAGTCTATGAAACTAGCTTTTTTAAAAGCAGCCCTTAGAAAAGAGCGGCCACACAACACGGGCACCTCCGATGTCACTTTGATAATTACTTACAAAGTATCCTGTCTTGCATTTCCATGCAATGTCAGGACAATTTTTTCAGTACTTTGAAAGCCAGCTGACCCTTAGGCTCAGTTCTATGCGGTGTCATAAATACACATACAAATAATATCGTCTAGGAAGTCTAGCAGTAGGCAATGGAACGGTCCACGAGCCAGGGCCTGTTATGCGGCAGCGGGAAAGAGTGCTTGAATGCAGGCCTGCGCAAGTCCGCAGCAAGTGTGCCGCCGTCACATCACGTACTAGGCGTTACATAGGAGCAAATGAATCGCATGGTCTGAGGTATTGTTGCGCCCAGAGTATGGTCACATTTGTTTAAGGAGGCTGTGGGATTCTTACAGATGAATAGAATTCACTTCAATAACATCAATAGAGCTTTCCTTCATATTTCTTTTTTTTTTCACATTTCTGATTTTAGGTATGCATTCTTGATATCAGTTATGTTAAGAAATTCTGTATAACCACGTTGTGTTACACACAAGTGCATGGTTTTGGATACGCTCATGATACCTTACGTCAAATTATGTTCTATATTTTGTTACTGTATATGTAGCGATGTACCATTTTTGAAAAAATAAATGAACTTTAAAAACAAAAGAAAAAAATACATGGAAGTATAGCCCTAATTCAACCATTCAGGATAGGAGAGTTCCTTACGGATGAGCCGCCAACGCAATGGCGGCGTCGGCAGCACACTCGCCCATGAACAAATGCGCGAAAAAATCTCCCGCTCACGAGCAACTTCTTGACGCTCCATAGCAACGCTTCCACGATTCGCTTCATGTACCGCGTGTTTTAGAGCACATCTGAAATGTGGGATCACGCAAAACACGTAGAAACGAAAGAAAGTGCCAAGCGTATAACATGGGGTTGCTGTTTCTTCTCACAGGGGATAAGAAGTCCGAAACCACGACAACTCCGCCACCTCCGACCGACGACGACTACTATGATTACCCGGCAACCATAGACTACGACACCGACACTAGCCACAACCACGACTACCACCACTACAACAAGGAGGCCCTTCACAATCTCTACTCGTCGGTACAGCTTCGCTCCAAAGCCTTTCAAACGGCCGTACTGACAGCGGCATCGATGAAGTCGAACTGTCAGCAAGGACACCCAGCGTCATTGTAGAGCAGACCGAACAGAGTACGATCGCGGAGGACGATGTCACGGTCACCGCAACCGAGTTGTCTTCGACGACGACGACCACGACCAAAGCGGCAACCCAGACTTCATCCGAGGCCACGACCGCTCGGCGCCCGGTCACAACATTCACCTCGACCACAGCCGCACAGAAGCATCAATCGGCCGGCACCTCAAGCACTCCCAAAGACGTCGCCGTGACGGCCACCATAATCACTCCAACGGTGACTACGTCACTTCCACTGAAGACGACGACGAAGTTGGTCGACCCTTCGGGAAGTGGCCACGGCGACAATGTCGAGGTGCCGTCAGAGTCACCTGCCAGCAGACAGAACACAGTGCAAAGACCCGTACACAAAGACACAACCAGTCCAACTACCAGGACACCTTCCACCACTGCGGCCGCTGCTGATCTAGAAGCGAGGACACCTGCAAAGCCTTTCGGGCAGGATTCCGACTCGAACAAGAGGCCCGAGGTCATTGAAGGCGTACCGAAAGTAGTCGTAGCCGCTACCACAACCACAACAACCACTGGGGGCCGCGCCAAGGTCGCTTCCACGACAGCACTGCCTTTTGACAGCAACGAAGCCTTGGCAGATGCCGGGTACGTCGCCGGAACGGCGTCGCCCAACGAGGTTGAGGCATCCGTACGGAAACCTCTGACCGATGACGAGCCCGTGAACAGCGTTGAGGACGCCTTGAAAGGAGGCGGCAGGGACAGCATCATGTTCGTGTCGTCTACGCCATTGCCGTTCGAGTTGCATCACAGTTTTGATTTGCAGGATCTCAACACCGTCTCCGGAGGTAAGTCGTATAAACTTGAAACCAAACGGGCAGCATCGCAAATGCGCTTGAAATATGGCCGATCACACAAGCCTCACGTGTTTTTTTTTCCCTTTCTTTAGACTTTCTTCCTTCCGTAAAAACTGTATACACGTCAGCAGCACAAGCGACTGGTAGAAGTGCGAAACTGCTTACTCGATTTCTTGAAACGGTTATTACGACCAGTGAACTAGGTTCCACTAGAGTTCCAAGGTGTCCGGTTCACGTTCTACGAAGCAGTTACAATAGTTTATGCCGGAGTTATAAATGATAAACAAGGCAAAACACGAAACAAATGGAGCGTGTAAACAAGCGATTCGTTTTTACAGGCGACTGACATATTGACAATGCATCCGCTGAAAATAACCAAGTTAACTACAACGGCACAGTTTGACACGCACTACATCCCATGTAGTCTCCTCCTCACACCTTGTACGTCCACATTCTTTGATGGCTCCTTAGCAAGCCCCCACGTGTCAGAGGATCACATAACTCGCAATAAATATGATCGCCAAGAGCGTCAGAGCTTCAGCAGGTCATCATTCTATACGTGTTATGCAAAGTACCAATTCGACTCGGACGTTGCGCCGTGCAGTAAACCCTGAAAAGTGGGTTTCTTCCTTTTTTTCTTTTTTTTTTCAAGAAAGGAACAAAGAGCAGAACATTATTTCCGAAGACGATAACTGTAACTGCTACTGGAGCGTGTGTTCCGACCGAGTAATAGGCCATTAAAAAAACAGGGGTCATCGCTCGACGCACTGAGTTAATTTATATTAATAAGCAAGCATGTTATACTCTAACTTCACCTATCGAACGATCGATATATATCCGCAGAATGAAGAAAAATGCGGGGTGGCGAAGGAGGTGTACTATAGTTGAACGAAAAAAAAAGGAATGCTTCGACAAAGTAAAGGCCCGAATGCTTCGTACCTGAGCGAGTTCATTACAGCAGAACAAGGTGCGAGAGACATCGTGGCGCCGAATAGAGGCACCGCTTGGACAGTATTCAAATGGAAGGAAAACTAATAACTGGTACCAATGCCATGGCTGCGTAACAGAGAAACGCGATATATATATATATATATATATATATATATATATATATATATATATATATATATATATATATATATATATATATATATATATATAATAGCAAGAGGGAGATTGGTTCAATGGTTAGAAGTGCTCTTTCCAGTTCCCGAACGCGTTTCGGGAAGCGATAACGTGTCTACTCGGTTTTTATTTAATCTTTCTTACATCTTCTTTTGCTTGGCCCTCTGAGTAATGACCCGGCACAGATAACGCCCAGAAAGTCGAGCAGCAATCAATGCAAATGAAGGGTGTTGCTGCATGGACAGGGATTTGAGGAAGAAACATAACGGTCACGTCATATCTCTCCATACAAAAAAAAAACAAGCGTAAGAAAACATAACAGAAACACGCAAGACTTTACAAAGCCAATAGGAAGGGGAGTGTACACAGTCGTCGAATATGTGGAGAGATTACAAAAAAATATTAGTAAAAGAGACAGCGAGACTCAAAAGCGATAGCGTCACGAAATAACCATGGCCACTCGAGAGTCACTCGCGAAAGGGTTAGGAGAACTGTAAAAAGAGCGGGTATCTAACTGTACTGACCGATAAGGATAGGTGGTAAGAGTTCCTTTTTATCCATCGCAGACATTGTGCGCTCGTGCGCGTGAGCTAGCTGGTAACACAGTTTAGTATGAAGACAATTCATATAGTTGATTGGCAGTAAGTTTGGCAGGATGTTGATTCGGACTGTACTTGTTACACGATGTAAAACAAAATAATGTTGGATGAAGCACGGTAAAGAAAAAAAAAAGTCACACTTTCGTCAAAAGGGCGAACCAATGAATGCGATAGCAACATATTAGAATGTTTTACAAAGCAAGGCTAGCATTTTAGGAGCAATATTAAAAGTAGTAAACATGCACTGGCTAAGTAACCAAGTTTATGGCGGCGCGGCCACGGTAAATCACCACGACAAGGCTCGTGCGGAGTGACGGCATTGATTCACAAATTGAGGCTGGCAGTCCACTCATTTAGATGCGATCTCACGCAACTCTACAAAACGCTGGTGTAAGAGAACACGCCCGCTCCACGTACACTTTTGGCACCGTTTGTTTTTTTCGTGTTGAAAACACAGCCCGTAGAAGGTCCCGCCTGTTGTGGGGTCACAAGGAGCGCGCTCGCGCAGATGATCCCAGCCGGAAAGGCGATGTTCTCCGCAGAAAGAGGAGGCTAGCGCATATATATATATGTATATATATATATATATATATATATATATATATATATATATATATATATATATATATATATATATATATATATATATATATATATATATATATATATCTTAAAATAGAGGTGTTGTACGTCGAGAAGGGTTCAGACGTAGCTTGGCAAAATGTCCTTTATCAGGCAGGTGGTCTGGCTAATGGCGAGCGGCGTGCGCGAGCTACTACTGCAGCCACCGATCATCATCGTCTTCTTCGTTGCCAGCAGAGCGTCCGTTACTCAGATTCATTAATTCATTACAATTACCCCCCGCGAAATAAGGAGCCATCCTGGCGACCTATGGACAAGTAAACACGGGAGGGTCGTAGCAGGGCTTAAGTCTCGAGACGTGGACAATTTCCTGGCCACGACGACGTTGGTCAGAAGATGGTTCCAGTGGCTCGATGAGGTAATTCACCGGTGACGTTTTTTGTAGCACACGATATGGGCCGTGATACTTGGGGACCAACTTGGTAGAAAGGCCAGGTGTAGCAGAAGGAACATGCAGCCAGACGAGTGAACCTGGATCGTAGGAAGTAGTGTTATTTGATGCGTCATGGTGGTGCTTTTGGCGTCCTTGGTCTTGGGTTGTGAATGATCTTGCCAGTTGGCGGCATTCCTCAGCGTATGTAGCGGCTTGAGACAAAGTCGTGGACTCTGAGGAGTCAGGTTTGTACGAAAGAATGGTGTCCATAGTGCAAGAAGGTTCGCGTCCGTAAAGGAGGAAAAAAGGAGAGAACCCAGTAGTGCTTTGAATGGCGGTATTATAAGCGAATGTGATAAACGGGAGCACTCGGTCCCAATTGGAGTGGTCTGACGAGATATACATAGACAGCATGTCGCCAAGGGTGCGGTTGAAGCGCTCTGTCATTCCATTGGTCTGGGGATGATAGGCGCTTGTAGTGCGGTGAACGACGTGGCACTCACGCAGCAATGCTGTGATGACGTCTGACAAGAATACGCGACCACGATCGCTCAGTAACTCCCGAGGTGCTCCATGACGTAACACGATGTTGTGAAGAACGAAAGTCGCAACGTCTTTTGCTGTAGACGAGGGAAGGGATGAAGTTTCGGCATACCGCGTGAGATGGTCGACGGCAACTATGATCCAGCGGTTACCGTCAGCAGTGTTGGGAAGGGGACCATAGATATCGATGCCGACGCGGTCGAATGGTCGGGATGGGCATGGTACAAGGTACCGCTGGCGTGACAAGGGGGAGTTTTTCGTCTCTGGCACGTCGAGCAGGCCCGAACGTATTGTCGTATAAAACGGTACATGCCACGCCAGTAATATCGGAGACGTATGCGAGAATAAGTCTTCAGGAAACCTGCGTGGCCACATTGGGGGTCGTCATGAAACGTGGAACAAATTTCGGATCGCAGATGACGTGGAATCACGAGTAGCCACTGACGTCCACCGGGTGCGTAGTTGCGTCGGTACAGCACGTCGTCGCGAGTGGCGAAGTGCTCCACTTGCCGACGCAACGTGCGAGAAGGGGGGGAAGCCGTCCGCCCAGCCAGGATGTCTAGAATCGAAGCAACCCAAGGGTCCTTGCGTTGCTCAGATGGCATGTCGGCGATGGTGACGGCAGTGGCATCACAGGTTAGACTTTCGCAGCAGTCCGGGTCAGGGGGTAGAGGCGAACGGGATAGGGCGTCTGCGTCCGAATGTTTCCGGCCGGAGCGATAGACCACGCGAATATTATATTCTTGGAGGCGTAATGCCCATCGGGCGAGGCGACCGCTCGGATCCTTCAATGACGACAACCAGCAGAGGGCGTGGTGGTCAGTCACGACGTCAAAAGGGCGCCCGTACACGTAAGGTCGAAATTTTTCTATCGCCCAAATAATGGCAAGGCATTCCTTTTCAGTGACAGAATAGTTGCTTTCGGCCTTGCTAAGAGTTCGGCTTGCGTAGGCAACCACGTACTCTTGGAAGCCGTCTTTCTTTTGTGCAAGAATAGCGCCTAGCCCGACACCACTAGCGTCGGTGTGGATCTCTGTGGGTGCCGATGGGTCGTAGTGTCGCAGAATAGGCGGCGACGTGAGGAGGCGGCGCAGTTCATTGAAAGAGTCGTCACAGGTGGCAGACCAGGCTGAAAGGTCTCTGGAGCCGGCGAGGAGCTTGGTCAAAGGAGCGATGATTGTCGCGAAATTGCGGACGAAGCGCCGGAAGTAAGAGCAAAGGCCTATGAAGCTTCGGAGCTCTTTCATGGTGGTCGGTTTGGGAAACGCTGAAACTGCTGTAAGTTTGGCAGGGTCAGGAAGAATGCCGTCTTTTGAAACCACGTGGCCAAGGATCGTAAGCTTTCGAGCGGCGAAATTGCACTTCTTCAGATTCAGTTGCAGCCCCGCGGCAGAAATACACGCGAGGACTTTCTCGAGGCGGGTTAAATGGGTTGCAAAATCAGCTGAAAATACGACAATATCATCTAAATAACAAAGGCAAACGTTCCATTTGAGGCCTCGAAGGATAGAGTCCATCATCCGCTCGAAAGTAGCTGGCGCGTTGCAGAGGCCGAAGGGCATGACTGTGAATTCGTAAAGCCCGTCGGGCGTGATGAAAGCAGTTTTTTCGCGATCGGCCTCTGCCATGGGTACCTGCCAGTATCCAGAGCGGAGATCTAAAGAAGAGAAAAATTCGGCTCCCTGTAGGCAGTCCAAGGCATCGTCAATGCGTGGCAGCGGATAAACATCCTTGCGCGTGATTCGGTTGAGACGCCGGTAGTCCACGCAAAACCTGATGGATCCGTCCTTCTTCTTCACCAACACAACTGGAGAGGCCCAGGGACTGCTTGACGGTTCTATTATGCCACGTGTCAGCATGTCGTCAACCTGTTCATTGATGGCACGGCGTTCAGTAGTTGACACACGATATGGACGCTGCCGTAATGGCGTCTCTTGACCGGTATCTATACGGTGAACAACAGATGACGCTCGACCTAAGGAAGGCTGATTGTGGTCAAACGAGGCTCGAAAACGCTGTAGGAGCTTGATCAGCTGTTTCTGCTGCCCAGGCGTGAGGTTACAATCGATGGACTTGCGGAATACATCCATAGGTTCATTAGCGTCAGTTGCGGGTGTAATGGCACAAGTCGGTAGAAATGGCTTGTCTGGATAGATCGGGTCTTCGAAAATACAATTTAAGGTCTCGAGGCTTCCCAGACACTCACCGCGTAGCAGGATGTACGGGCAAGCAGAAACGTTGCACGCATAAAGTACCGCCGAACCATTGGAAAAGTTGATGACGGCAAACGGGAGGACGATGGTTCGGTGTTGCACCCTAGCTATAGTTGGTTGGAACAGGAGCGTCGAGTTAGTGGCAGCAGGGGAAAACACAGGCACTAGGACGGCGGACAACGGCGCGATGCGGACGTCAGCTGCGGCAAACACATTCGAGGGACTGTGGTGGTCGATATCAAGGCACGGATTCGTCAACGTGAGTTCAGCACGAGCGCAGTCGACGAGGGCCTGATGGGTAGAAAGGAAATCCCATCCTAGTATGACGTCGTAAGATGAACGTGGGAGAACAACAAAGTTGACGGCGTACCAAACATCTTGAATAAGAACGCGTGCTGTGCACTGAGCTGTCGGCGCGATGAAATGGGAGGTGGCTGTACGCAGAGCAAGATTCGTAAGCGGCGTTGTAACTTTTCTCAAATCGCGACACAGTTTTTCACTAATTACAGAAACGACGGCGCCTGTGTCGACAAGTGCACGTACAGCAACACCTTCTACTAGCACATCAATTTCGTTGGTCGGACAAAGAGGAGGCCTTAGAAAGTTCGACGACGACGCAGTTCTTGCCTCCGGAACTGCGGCTGTCAGTTTTCCTCTCGAGCGGGGCTCGTGCGCCGAAGCATCGGGGAGACAGATCGGCGACGGGGGTGGTAATGACCGGCGAGAATCGACGGGGCGTCGTGGGGACAATGAGTCGGTGATAGAAGAAGATGGTCGCGGGGGATTCTGGGCAGCCTGGTAATTTGCAGAATTCCCATGGTCTGGAGGCTGGAAGTTGCGACGGCGACAGTAGCGTGCTATATGTCCCACGAAACCGCATGCGAAACAGATGGGTCGATTATCCGAGGTGCGCCATGGGTTAACGACAGAAGGTGCAGGGGGCGAAACGGGATGGGGTGCCGTGTATGTAGGCAGCGTCGTAGGGTAGGAGGACCCGGTGCCCCGGTATGCGCCAGAGACAGGTGGGGCTGGGGGTCTAGCAACGACGGCAGCGTAGGTCAGCGGCGTAGGGACAGGTGGCGATGGAGGCAGTGCTTGCGTGACCTGTGTCTCAATGACCTGGCGTAGACGTGGGTCTAACGAGGTCACTGGCGCGGATGCTTCGGCCACAAGAGAAAGCTGACGCGCAACTTCCTCACGAATGAATTGTTTGATTTGGGGCAGTAAGACGGTGTGATCAGCAGCGACGTCATGTACGAGGGCGGAAACTTCAGCCGTATCTTCTGCGGCCCTGCGCGTCGAGACACGCTGCTTACGCAACTCGTCGTACTCCTGACAGAGCTGGACAACATCGGTGACGGTCTGTGGATTCCTGGCGACGAGCATCTGGAAGGTGTCGTCGTCAACTCCTTTGATGATGTGCTTGTCGCGTTCGGTTAGAGATTCATCGACGCGCTTGCAAAGGGACAAGACATCTTCAATGTAACTCGTAAAGGTCTCGTCCCTGCGCTGGACTCGACTACGGAGACGCTGTTCCGCGCGAAGCCGGCGCACGGCGGGACGGCCGAAGACCGCGGAGATGGTGGTCTTGAAGGCGGACCAGTTGGTAATTTCGCCTTCGTGGTTCTTGAACCAGAGGCTGGCCACATCATCGAGGTAAAAGCGCACGTTTGTGAGCTGGTCGCAGGCGTTCCACTTGTTGGAAGCGCTTACGATTTCGTACTCGACGAGCCAGTCCTCGACGTCTTGTTCATCGTTGCCGCGAAAAATTGGTGGGTCGCGTTGCCGAGGCGCGCCAGTACAGTAGACTGTCGTTGGTAAGGCAGCTTGAGAAGGGCCAGGAGCAGTCATGGTGAACGGTGAGGGTAGCGTCCGATTGCGAAGTTCCAGGTTGATGGGAACCCGGCTCCTCCACCACTTAAAATAGAGGTGTTGTACGTCGAGAAGGGTTCAGACGTAGCTTGGCAAAATGTCCTTTATCAGGCAGGTCTGGCTAATGGCGAGCGGCGTGCGCGAGCTACTACTGCAGCCACCGATCATCATCGTCTTCTTCGTTGCCAGCAGAGCGTCCGTTACTCAGATTCATTAATTCATTACAATATATATATATATATATATATATATATATATATATATATATATATATATATATATATATATATATATAATTTCTATCGCCATAAAAGAGGCGGAACGCGTAAAAGAAAGAAAAAAAGGAAGAAAAGTAACTCAGTTTAACAGCCAGGTTGGCTACTCTTAACTGGGGGAAATGGTGAGGGCAGAAGAGATGAATAGGATGGAAGAGAAAATAAAAGTAACAACTCGCACACTATAGACTATACCCTATAGCTCTTTAGTACGTTTTGTAGCTTTCGAACAAACACACTAGCAATTAAATAGCAGTTCGTGCCTTCTATGTAGTCTTCGTGCCTTCCAGGTCTAAGCCATTAATTCGAATTCAACTCAAGAAGTCAAGGAAGGTCCCGTTCAGATGACCGAAGCGCAGCAGCCGATCACCTCGCCGACTAAAGAAATAGTCCCGTCCTTTTTCTCGGCAACGTTTTCCGCAGGCGGGGTCAACGGCCGTCCGGCTCATGACGTCAGTCTGTTGTAAACGCCCATTGTTGCAGGCATGTCTGTATCCGCCTTCGAGGAGAAAACGCTGCTGACATCTAAAGTTGCAACCAACAATAGCTTTTTTTTTTTGTGAAGGGATGGTCGTCAGTTCGGTAGGACTTTAGGGCCTGTACACATGCTATCCGCACAGCCGCGCCCCGCCACAAACGGAGAGCGAAAGAGCGTCGATCTTTCGCTCTCCTTTTGCGTGCGGCAGATGTCCCGCCACGTGCGGCGCGGCTGTGCGGATAGCGCGTGCAAGCAGCAGATGTGCCGCCACGTGCGATGCGGCTGTGCAAATAGAAAGGCCGTCTCATGCGCTAGCCGCACAGCCGCAACGCACGTGCCCGCACACCTGCCGCACCCAAGCGGTTGGTGAAAGAGCGTCGCCAACTGGCTTATTTGTCCCCCGCTTGCATGCGACAGGGGTCCCGGCACGTGCGTTACGGCTGTCCGGGTAGCACGTGGAACAGCCCTTAAGGCCTTTGCACGCGCTACCCGCACAGCCGCAACGCACGTACCGGGGCACTTGCCTGCACCTAAGCGGGGGGCAAATAAGTGAATCAGCGACGCTCTTTCGACCTCCGTTTGGATGCGGTCTGGGTGCGGCAGGTGCCCCGGCACGTGCTCTACGGCAGTGTAGGTAGCACATGGAAAGGCCCTTATGCCAACAGACTTCACAGTTTGAATTTCCAGCCATCCTGATGAGCTGCGGACGTCAAGGGAGATTACAGTGTCACCCCGATGGGGTAAGTCGTGCATAAGACAATGTTTAGATGGGGATCCAAAAAAGAAGCAGCTAGTTCCTGAAATTTGTGCAATTTTGTTGGACCGCTAGGCCAGCGCACACGAGTCACCACTGACCACTATTCTTGCAAGTCTCTGCTACATCACTGCGCGCGCTTGGAGGACTGGTACACTGACTGGCTATACAGCACACAGATAATTAGGTTTGGGCGGGGATAACATTAAAGAGGAACACGTCGATAAAAGGCTTCATGCGGATATATTTTGAAGGAGACGCCACACCGGTTTCAGTCGACAAAGAACACTGATTAAGGGTCGTGGTCTTCTTTTGGGGCACGGCTGACATATTCCTTATCTTTGGAAATTGCCGTAGCAACATAATTAAAACACACGGCCGCAACTAATGGCTGCGCCCGTTGAGCAAATGAGAAAAGCTGGCGGGGGGGGGGGGGGTTAGAAAGCAGCATTGATATGCTCTCAAGTAATTTATCGTCTCTCTAACAAAAATCGGATGACGTGCCGTTACGAAAGTTGCACAGAAAGAAATTCCGTCAATTGATAACCACCCAGCACCGTGTCAACAAAATCTCTAACGTCATTGCTTGTCCGGAAACGAGCCAATGTATAATTTAGGTTCACTCTGAATGAAAAATACATAGACTCATTGGCGGATGCAGAGGGGGGGGCGATAGGGGCGATCCCCCCCCCCCCCCCCCCCAAAGCCTGTGTCAGCACCCCTCCTCAATCACTCCAGTACTTGTAGTCCACCTTCTATCAACAACTAGGACAAATCAGTGAAACCACTGTGAGCACACGTAAACAGTATTTATGCTGTAAAGTGGTTTCTCTGCTAGTAAAAACAGAAAGTCATGATCACGCCCTCCTCTCCAATGTTACTTCCGGCAACCGCCCCACCTAAAGTGAGTGGCTGGATCTGCCCCTGCATGGATTACAAGATTGTTTGAACGGTGTCGGCTCTCATTGTCCAGGACGAAGACTGCTTTCAGGCTTTCAGGAATGTTTCTACATGTTGGTCAGTTATGACTTTTATGCATAACAGATATATAAAAAAACGAACAACAGATGTGAAAGAACAACAGATTACAAAGCATACATACAATGTGACCTACATCAGATACTTAGACATTAGGTTGGGCGAAATGTACCTAGGTATTTGAAGGTTAAGGAAGCTCACAAGTAAACAAATGTACTCAACTCAATGACTAAAACCAGTGCTTCGTTTAATCGATTCATGAGTATTCACTCACTCACTCACTCACTTACTGACTGACTCAATCAATAAAAAAAAAACGCATGGAAAAAAGTATGCATATCGCCGTGGAGTGTTCCACACTTACTCGGTGGTCTAGTTCTTTATTGTGCAAGTTATGCACAGCCCACAAGCGTCTTGTGTATTTTTTTTAAAGTACGCACCAGCGTATAAACCGGTGCCTATTAGGCGTTGTCTGTACAAGGCATCCACGGTCTGCAGAAGTGTGATTCGCAGAAAAACATTATATCCACTTACATTTGCCTACATATAGTACAAAATGGGCACAAGCGTTTTAATAGCATACAGTAATTGCTCTTTGTAATGCACATGGCTTGCTTTTTATATGCCTGCACTACTTTTTTTGTAGCTAACACAACACTAGCTATCTTGCATAATTATGGCTTCTAACAGCAAAAAAACAAAGCATAAGCAATGCATCTCACTGAAGTGAATGTTCGACTAAAATAGCTGCTATAGTTCAAGAGCACGTAAAACTGTATCTACGTTATAGCTCTCGAAGTTTCATTACTCATTTCTTGGGGAGTAAGATGCAACACAAATGGTCGGGCGCAGGTTTGAGGGGCACTTCAGATAGTTATTTCGGTCCCAGCTAGCGCTACATTATAAGAGTTGTTTTTTCAACGTCAACTTTTTTCGCACTCTCTTGAATGGCACTTACAATGAGAGTACATTAATCAGCCTTCAGACGCTCACGCACACTATACCTAAGCGCACTTATTTTGATCTAAGAGCGAGTTTAATTTACCAGCAAACGCACACAGTTTCTGTAAGGTCATTTCTAACACTGAAATCTTGGCAGGTGCACTGGTCAGACCAACTCCTTGAAGGCAGGTCTCTTGTACTTTTCTCCTGCTCTTCTTTTTCAGACAATTTGGAACAACTTAGTAGCATTAATTGCCCATTCTAACTGCTCTCATATGACTGGTGAGAACTTTTGCAATTCTGGAGGAGCAAATTTCAAGGTGCTCATATTTGACGGTAACTGTGACAGTCTTGTTGCTTTGCGATAGTTGCACGCATTAATTACTAACCTGAAGTAAGCTTGACGGCATCATATTTATTAAATTGCTAATAGCAGCTTCACAGGCAGAGTCCTCATATCGTCTTCACTGAAAAAAAACTTTGTACTAGTTTTCATTCCTTCGGCTCTTAAAAGATGCCCCGTTCCACGGCCACATACGAAACCGAACGCACGCAATTCAGTGCTGGTCTGAGTGCTGCACTCTGGCTATACAGCCTAAATAATTTCTTCACATTAGTATATGTTGCTGGAATGTCACGCCTTGTCACTTTCTTAACGCACAATGCAAGCTTTGCAGCCGCGGTTAACAAGTAACCTGCATTGCCCCATGTGTTTTCAGCGTGCCTGGACGAAGCATCGCTGTATGCCGAGGGCTCGGCCATGCTTTCCTCCAACTTTTGCAATTACTGCTACTGCATTCGCGGCTTAAAGCGTTGTGTCCAGCCTAAGTGCCATCTGGCGGTGGAGGACTGCGAGCCGCAGTTCACCAGCCAGTACGACTGTTGCCCCGCCAGCTATGCCTGCAGTAAGTACATGCTGTGCTTTACGCCACACTAACTATGCTGTGTATGCCTGCTATGCCTTGCTTAACGCCGATGTCTAACTCGCTGACATGTGTTCAGACCAGCGAAGAAAAGTCGTACACGCACTTCCCCTTTGTTCGCAGTACAAGGGATTATGTCGTGAGCAGGGCAAGGTTTGATGAGTGCTGGTACCAAACAATGGACAAACTTGGGAAGACTTAATGAGCCAAAGAGGGAATTTGTCTTCGGGACTGCGTGTTAGTTCGGCCAATTACATATGCCGGCTCAATTACCTGCCAAGTGGCACAGATGAGAGAAAAATCGTTTGTCAAAACGTTGTCTACAAGCTTAGCCATTCCTCGTTCCCTTAACACTTATAATCCCAAGTTTCACTCTTCGCCTTCGCTTTCCCTGATAAAGCCTTCTTAGTTAAAGATTTCAGCCAGCACTCTTTACAATTACTACAGTTCTACCCTATACAAAAATATACGCCATGAATGCATAGGTGTTGATCAATTAGGTTCTTTAATTCCGCGCTTAATTATTAAAAGTGTGCAAGCCGAAGACATCGAGCACCGGTGCCACTGATTAGACCGAAATGATGTAAATTAAGGATGATGATTTCTCGAGTTATAGCAAACTGAGTACATTTAGGTAACTAAGATACAGCTGACAAACTTTTTTCAAAGAAGGAGCCCTTTAAACTTTTCATTTCAACGTGTAGTGCAAACAGGTATTATTATCATCAGCTTACCGTACACTTGGGGGGGGGGGGGATCAATAGAAAGTAAAAAGATAGAGAAAAAAAGAAGAAAAGTAAGAAAGAGACAGATAAGTAGTCAGCTTGAGACTACACAGCACGGTCTCCCACTGTTCATTCACAAGAAAGCAAAGGAATGTATAGGTGGTGCTATTTGTAGAAATTGTGATGTAAATGTGAAGAAAGTAAACTGGACGAAAAGGTAACTTACCGTCAACAGCAACCAAACCTGCGACCTTCGAATAACATGTATGATGCTCTACCAACTGAGCTATAGCAGCGGTCATCTCCCCCCTCCTCCCCATGCCCTTTTTGAGGCTATATATGTGCATTTATACCTGGCAGTATTAATCAGCACCACCAGTAGCCAAAACTTAGCATCTCTAGCAAAAGCTTAGCATTACAAGCAAAACTTAGCTAGATCGAACACTAGCACCGCTGATGGCTCCAGTCTTGTACCACTAGTGCGAACTGCACACTTTTTTACGGTCGCATACTTTAATCTAATTCAAGGAGTTTTTGTACAGCCCGCCCACTGCACCGTGTTCTCTCGAAACAAAGAGCCGTACAAGTACATAAACGACACCCCACCATAGTATATCGTTGTATGCTTTGTCGACTAGCAAAAATAAGTACAGAACGTGGACAAAAATGTGGAACATGTTGTTCCTTCTATTAAATTACAAGACAGGACATCCATCTAATGTAGTGCAAAGTTGCCATATCCAACACAAATGGGAAAATTTTGTGCAGTACGACTTTTCTCCGAGGCTCCATTTACAATGCCACTCACCTCGTTTTTGTTTTTTTTTTTCACTTTATTGCTTGCGTCAGAAAACAGATGATGATGTATTGCACTGTGGCTGTGTATCCACTTCAGATGAGCATCCATTGAAGGTTATGACAACAGACGCCGGGATACAGTCGTGCTGTTTACGTGTGTGAGACTTACTTGGGTTATGAAAAACCCGATCTTGGGAATCGCTGGCATGTGTCACAGTACTGTGGTCATTCCGACAATGGATATTGGTCAAGCATGGAGGAAGGCAAGGACTAGGAAGGAGCATGACGCGATTAATTGAATACGTCACGTAATTGGTGGAATCCTTGATATTTGATGTGGTAAGCTTTGTTTCTTTGTTACACAACCGCTCTTAGCGCTTTCTAGGCGCAGCAACATGCTACTACAGCACTCGACTGTTCCAGCGAAAACGATAAATGTATACATTACAATGTAAGCTAACGAAGTAGCCCAAGCGTGTTAAGTGGAAATGTGGGCAGGGCAGTTACAAATAAAGAAACATAACCACGTGCGGTGTGCATAGCCTAAAAGCTATACAGGATACCAAGCACATTGGTTCGAACACCGAGATGGTTGTTCTCTCTGGCCAAGTACATCAATTGAAGGGTCAAGTGTAGATAGGGCTGAAATATTTATGGGGGAAAAAAAGAAAAGGGAACTTCACGTGGGGTTGACTTGATAAGGTATGGCTGCGTTGCACAGTGCTTCCTTCTAAATCACTTCCTTCCTCTGTGTACTGTGGTGCGCCTGCAGGCGGCAGACTCTACCTTGGCCGGCCGCACCCTTGTGTTCGTGTTTTACATAGGCCGCTGAGCAAATTCAGTGAACAAATTTACACAGCTAGGAAAAGTTGTACATTATCCATTACTCTACTTGGCGATTTTCCCGAAATGGAATGGAAAATGTTATTTCAAGGAACTTTTCCAGCGAAGGTGGAGCCTTCAGTCCAGAGCCTTTGTGGTCTTTGCCATCTTGCGAGATCTATCGATCAGCTTCAGTTTTTTCGGTTTCAGCATCCCACTGCTACAGTCTTGGTGTGCTGTTTCTTGGCACTACCTTTGAGTGTTGGCAAACTCATGTTATGTAATAAAGTGTTGGGTGTTCTCCGCATAGCGAGCACTAATTTTCAATATGCCTGGATAGATTTTGCTCAGAAGACTGCAATTTTTTAACTCGTGAGGCCACGCGCTCCCGTGTTGCAAGTCATATTGAGAGCGACTGTACATGCTATACTGTTTGGCGACTATGAAGGTCTATGACGATGACTCAACTGCACACTTTTGTTTTTCTTGCGTGGTCTGTTGAATTTTCTTCTATTGATCTCATCTCAGCTCAAGGGCCGAATGCAACTACACCATTGCCGCCACCCACGACATCGACCCCAACAACTGCAAGCACTACCACCACCGCCGCCACAACAACAACGACGACGTCAACCACGACGACAACGACGGAAGGCCCGGTCGTGATTCCTATTCAGGGTAAGCTGTGACGAAAAGGAAAAACTCAAAGCACTTCAACATGGGCATAGCCAGAAAAATGGCGTGAGGGCATGGTGCATTCAACATCCCCCCACCCCCAGCTCCATAAAAAAAATGTCTGGCTATGCTACGGCGTTTCACAAAGCATTTTCGTTATATGTGGGAGCAAGGCTACATCCCTCCCTGCAATTCAAAAACCACAAGTGGAAAACAATATACGTTTCTAAAAAAACTATTCGACAACGTTTTGATCAACAACTGATCTTGATAAAGGCCAGACTACGATAAAAGCGTTGACGAAAAAAAAATATTTTCGCAAGCAGCAACCCCAGATAGCACAGTGTATTCATTCTCTCTCTCTCTCTCTCTCTCTCTCTCTCTCTTGATGTATATATATATATATATATATATATATATATATATATATATATATATATATATATATATATATATATATATATATATATATTGTTACGTCTACGTGAAAACTACTTAACTCATCACTGACACGCTTGCACCTGTGTCCACCAACGCCATCGTCGGTACACCATCGATAAGCACTCGAACCTTATTTCTAAACATGGAAGCTAACGGAGGTATTTCTGTTGAAATCGAAGACTGTCCGGCGACCTCACCTCCAACGGCCGCGCCGGCCAGTTTTCCGTAGGAGGCGAGGAGTGGCGGCGCCGAGGAGACGGTGATCGGTTGGCGCGAGGGGCAGGTGATGGTGTCATACTGCGGTCAGAGGCCGGAGATTGGTTTCGTAGCGGTCCTGGGATCTCGTAAGATGCGCTTCCCGGGAATGTCGGTGCTCGGGTAACGCCAGAACGGTTAAATCTCGGTGATCGGTCGTACCTTGGCGGCTGCCGGTAGTTGCAATACCTGGCAATGTGTCCTTCGAAGCCACAGTTGTAGCAGACTGGTAGAGGACTCTCGCTGAACCAATGCTGAGACCGCTCAGCTGTGAAGGGTCGGTGACGAGCTTGCTGAGCGGGGGCTGCCCACCTCTGTGTGGCGGGGCCGTGCCGAAGGCGTTGACCATATCGCTAGTCGGCCGCGAATGAGTCACGACGTGGCCTCGGATTTCCAGTTTCGCTGATGTCTGCCACACATACCGATGGTGGAAAAGGAGCTGATGGTGCCGCCGTGTAGTAGGGTGGATTGGTAGGTGGACGAGGAATGGTTTCGTCAACCCTACCACCTTGTCGCTGCAGCTCTTCACGCACAATTGCCCGAATAGTAGCTCCGCAAGGTCGATGGGCGGGCTCACGTCGACGCTGGCAACCGTTGTCACATTTGCCAGCCTACGTAATTTCGGGCGATGCGACGAGTCTTCAATTTTTCAAACGTGCGGCAGTGATGCTGGACGTCGAAGGCAGAGGTGAGGTCATCCCTGCCTATCAGAAAATTGCAAACGTCTTCCGCTATGCCTTTCAATAGGTGTCCGACCCTGTCTTCTTCAGACATCCGCGGGTTTATAATCTTGCAAAGCTTAAGGACGTCCTCTATATAAGCAGTGCAGGTTTCTCCAGGAGTCTGGGCTCTTCCAGCAAGAGTCCGCTCTGCGCTTTTCTTTTTTAAGTCGGAGTCACCAAAACACTTCTTGAGTTCTTGAGCGAAAAGAGCACATGTTGTCAAGGACTCTTCGTGGTTTTCATACCACATAAGGGCAGTGTCCGTGAGAAACAGCGCGACGTTTTCCAGCTGATCGATAGAGTTCCAGCGGTTGTACTGGCTCACCCTTTTGTAGTGCGTTAGCCACGCGTCCACATCTTCTCCTGCCATTCCCGCGAACGGGCGGGGTTCCATGTAGTGATGCCTAGGTGTAGCCAGTGTAGATTGGCGCGAAGTCGAGGCGGTTGATTCCTGACCTTCGCTCTGGGCCATGACGACTGTTGTCGGCGGCAGACCGGCAAGACGACGGCTCCGGCGAACTCCGAACAGCTGTGGCTCCGTGGTACGTCGACGTGTCGTACCCAGCACCTCCACCACTCTGTTACGTCTACGAGGGGTTTATTCGAAGCAGACGTAACGGTCGACTCGACAGTATACCGCAGTGAACGCACAGCAGCGAGCTCTTCCACCAACCGAACGTCCTCTTTTTCTGCTACCACCATGTTCCCCGCTACACAGGTGCACATACCTAAATTACACATGTGGTAACAATATATATATATATATATATATATATATATATATATATATATATATATATATTGTAATGACGAAAACCGAAACTGGAACTCTCTCTGGCACAGACTCGCATGCTAGGAGGAAGAGGACGAAGACGAAGCAGAATAAGAACAGCCGGCCTGCAGCAAAGGCGTTGTGTCTTATTTCTCGTCGTTACAATGGCGCAGTCGACGAAGAAGACGTCATACGTCCCGGCTTCGTCATCCAGGACGCCCGCCGACATGCAGATGCGGTAAGCGTCGCTTGGGGACGGCGTCAAGGCCTCCTCAGCAGCTGTTCACCTGCCGCCACTGCCACCACCGTTCGGGGATGGCGCCAAGGCCTCCTCGGCGGCTTTAGTATACCCATCACCGGTATTTCTTCATGAAAAGGGACACCGTCTACGCGTCCTTCGCCACGGATTGTGCCCGTGAGCACAGGTCGACAAGTGAACCCTGCGGCACAAGCCACCTGTCCGTACCCTCGTGGATCATCGGCAGCGTGGTTCTCTCATCGTAAAAACGCTGTTCACGCTTCCTCGATCATGGAGCCGACAGCCCTCCTGCAGCCGGGAGCACCTGTGCCGCCATTCGGGGACGGCGTCCAGGCCTTCTCGATGGCTCCTGGGCAGGCTTGCCCCGGCCCCACCACGACAGTACATGGCCTGTCGTTGACCGGGAATGCCGTTCACGCTTCCCACTGCGACAACGTCCTGCTCAGTGCTTCATCGGCACCTCAGCCGCTCAGGGGTGCTGTTCAAGCTCCCTCGGCCGAGGGTACCACAGCAGTGAGTACGCTGATCGGGGAACACGTCCCCACTGGCTCCGCATGTGGGCCGCCCGAGAGTGCCACCGAGCTTTCGCGCACCATTGCGCGACTCCGCCTCGAGGTCGGCGCCCTGACAGCGTCGAGTTCTGCGATATTCCCTGCTGCCTTGCCGGGACTTCACATTATCGATGAGGCGTTGGCCGCGGCCGCCTCGCAAGACCATTCAACAACTTCCCCCGAGAGCCGCAGCAAGCTCCAGTATACTCTCGCGGCTCTTTCACACCAACTTGGCTGTGTGGCGTCGCTATTTCTGGAGCTTCGCCTGCCGTGACACCACCACCGGCTGCCTCCGAGCTACCCGAGTTTCGCGGCTTCCAGGACGATGCCGTCGATTGGGTGGCTACCATCAATGCTCTCGGAGCTCGCAAGGGATGGAGCGACAATCAGAAGTGGTGCGTGGCCTTAGACCGCCTTCAAAATCCTGCTGCTGCGTGGCACAGGTACGAAGGCGTGCGGCAGCAGTCCTGGGCGGACTGGAGCGCCAAGCTCATTGCTGCGTTTGGAAGAATTGAGTCTGACCTCACTGCTACCTCTCATTCTACCCTCGCCACTACCGAGCAAGGGGCTATTGAGAAGCACAACGACGAGGCAGCTGCACCCTCTGCCAACCTGCCCTACCTCGGAGATCAACCTCACGAGGCGCCGCGCCCCCCTACAGCTGTGCCGCGTGCCCCTCCCCGGACAGCTTCCCAGAGTACCCTGCGGCAATCATCGAGACAAGCTGGACGGTGTACTCCTCCGGGCAGATCTCTGACTCCGCGTCGACACCTGACACACAATTACCCTTGACCCAACTTAGGACCGCCTATAAAGCACAGAAGCCAGTGAGCCAGCCTCCAAGCTGGTCAGCCCCAAATGGCCTGGATCCATTGACCTGCTGCGTGACGACGGCGGCTCTTTCACAACCAGCCGGAGACCAAGCACACGTCACAACGGCCAGTTTGACCCATAGTAAGGAGCCGCACCATCCCCTGCCACCTTTGCCGTCATTGGCCGAGTGCGTGGACGCTCGTAACTTGCCAAATGCCGTCTCCCCTAACGAGCCACAAGTGCCTACTCCACCTGAGGAGGATGCCATCGAAGTCATTCCGGTGCAGTTCACGGTTGCTCCGGATGGCGAGGCAACTGGCCATGTCGACATGAACGCACGTGACGGATTGGCAAAAACCTCCACTTCGACCAGCAGTGCATCAGCGAAGACGCTAGAGCACGACTTGCGTCGCAAGTCTACGCGCAAAGTCTACACAGCGATGTCGCTGATATCTATCGATATAGCCCATCGTACCTTCCCTCGCTCTGAACAACGCAGGCGTCCCCGCTCAGTGTGGGCCGCAGTACTGCATACTGGTGTCCCTGCAATGTCATCCAAGCAGCGAAGGGGTAGTCATCGCGATGGTCCGCCACCAATGCGATCACTCCGCACCAGCCAGTATCACCTGCTGGGTTTACATTCTCCAGGTGACTACATTAACTTGCCGCGCGGACGCGACCTGCAACGACCACCTCGACACAGCCAGGGTCGTCCACCAGAGTACAGGACAGTTCCACAGGACAGCTCGAGGCGTGCACATGACAGACTACCACGGCACTCCCAGTGCCGCCCTCCAGAGAAAATTGCCCTTTGCGCGCTAGCAGTCATGGCCGAGTGTAATGACGAAAACCGAAACTGGAACTCTCTCTGGCACAGACTCGCATGCTAGGAGGAAGAGGACGAAGACGAAGCAGAATAAGAACAGCCGGCCTGCAGCAAATGCGTTGTGTCTTATTTCTCGTCGTTACAATATATATATATATATATATATATATAAGGGAACAAGTGCATACTTAAGGGCTCGCTTTTCGTGTTTCCACAATATTAATAAGATCTAACAGACAATAATGCCAAGGAAGGTATAGGGGAAGTTATTAGGCCAATTGTATTGTAAATGAGAAGAAAGAAAAGTGGGTGAAAAGATAACTTGCCATGGGCAGGATCCAACCCTGCGACCTTCGAATAACGCGTTCGATGCTCTACCACTGAGCTACCACGACAGCTATCCCCCAGCCACTTCATTGGGTATCTATGTCACTTTAAACGTGGGAGTGTCAGTTAGCGCCACTAGTAGTTTGCCCATGGCAAGTTATCTTTTCACCCACTTTTCTTTCTTCTCATTTACAATACAATTGGCCTAATAACTTCCCCTATACCTTCCTTGGCATTATTGTCTGTTAGATCTTAAATATATATATATATATATAGGTATGGGATATGGCACAACGGGAGCGTTGTCAACAAGGATAAATATATTTATTTCCCAACAGTTTCGGGAGGGGTCCTCCCTTCATCAGGGGATGAGTTATACTGACATGAATTTCCAAACTTCGTTGCTGCCGCATCCCTCTCGCCTTGAAACATGTTTGCGAGAGTGAGAGGAAATTGAAAAAAAAAGGGGGGCGGAGAAAAAAAAGAAGAAAAAGAAAGAAAAGAAAGAAAGTAAAAAAAGAGGAAGAACCGCTGTCAACACTGAGAACTAAACCAACTGTCCGTGTACGTCCACATACGTTTCTTATATATATATATATATATATATATATACATATATATATATATATATATATATATATTATATATAGAGAGAGAGAGAGAGAGAGAGAGAGAGAAACAAACCGATCTCGATAAAGGCCAGACTCCGATCAAAGCGTTCATGAAAAAAAATCTTTTCGCAACCAGCAACCCAAGACAGCACACATTTTCATTCTCTCTCCTCTCTTTATGTATGTATATATATATATATATATATATATATATATATATATATATATATATATATATATATATATATATATATATATATAGGTGGGTTGAACCTGCCAAATCAACCCCCCTGGCGACGGCACCTCCGACAGAGTTACTACTTGGTGTATATGCGTGCGATTAATTACCTTTGCCCTCTAGCGCCATTGCTTTATTGAGATTCACTTCAGGGCAGCATTGTAATTTGGTGAAGCACATTAATGCGATAAGCATTAGGTGCTCATTACTGAAGTGCACTGTCTAGGACCTGTATCACTTAGATCAAACCAACAGTATTTTTTTTAAATCTCCTCCTGGTTTGATTGTAATTTTGCTTACAAGAACGAAAGATGTGATGATGCTGGGAGGAATACTTTTTTTTTGCTTCATCTGTATTCAAACAACCCTCAGCCCTATCAATGAAACCATGCAAGGCACAAATGATGTGCGCTTAGTTCAGCGAACGTATGGGCACCTCTACAAAAGATTATGTGTTCTTTAATATGCTATAGAGAGTGACCTCATAAAGCATAGCAGCTACGCCCAACCAAAATGAAACTGAAGTTCTCTGATTTCGGGAAATCTCACAAAATGATCCCAGGGGAAACTGGGAGAAATTCCAAAAAGTCAACTTGACAGAAGTACTGGTGGTATTTAGGTCAGACAATTTAACGGAAACAATAAGTAAAGAAATAACAGTTTCACAGTGGGAAGCGAAACAATGGATGTGATAGCAAGAAACTTGTAAAAAGCATGGTGTTCACCTAAAAGCTCGCTCTTTCGGATTCAATCTTGCGTATCGCTACAAAAAGCTGATGTACGAGAATACGGCAATTGCAGAGAGAGAGAGAGAGCTGAAACACTCTTCATGCAGTCTATTCGCGTTGAGAGCACAGTATGTCTGTGGCGCTGCTGAGATATCGCGCGCCTGCCGAGATATCGCGCGCCTTCCGTGCATTATAGATGCCACATCATCTCCACTTCAACGCCGATCGTGGCCCCAAGGGACTCGCTTTTACCGCGGGTAAAGCATACGATGCGCGGGGGAATTTTATCGATTTTAAACTGTACACAGAACATGACGCCGACTTTGACAGCAAAAACCTGCCGGGTGTGTTCATATAATTGCTATTGTAATAAAATAAATATATATATTTCAGCTTGAAAGTCACCAAATGAAAGCCAATTAACTTCAGGCATGATGCGATTTAGGACCTTATCTCACAACTAGCCAGGGTGTTCGGATCTTTTCAAAACTTCTGCGAGATTTTATTGTGCTGTCAGGAAAACAAAAGGCTTGATGTTATACAATTATGTTGTATGTAAATCTGAATAAATTTAAGACATATCAATATACATGCAACAAGCTCAATAGTGCGACTAATAATTCTTAGCAACGTCTTTTAGCGAACTTCTATCATTCTGTCATTTATGCAACAACTATAGTTTGTTTTACTTAATGATAGCCTCACAATAGTGGAAGTAAGAATCCAAAAAATTGATATTGTAGCTTTAATAATGGCCAAATTTAGGTAAACAGTATGTGATCATCTTGATGTATTATGTGTGTGTGCCTTTCTTTCTCCCTCCATGAAAATTCTTACTAAAAGTATATGCGAATTCACTCACTCTTAAAAATTCACAATGAATTTTGAAGAGCTATTATAATAACACAAGTGTAGTCTTATATGCTTATTCCATAGACAATTCTGGCACATTTTTGTCATCGCCTGTGGTGCCACCTATGAGTTCCAGTAGAAATTCTATACCCATAACATCGCCCCGCAAATCATATGTTCTATGTGCGAGTGGAAGCTTGTGAGGGCTGCTGACAATACCTACTGAAGTGGAGATGAAATGCGTCGGTCGTCTCCGTCACATGAAAGATGCAGGAAAGGCTACCGGAGGAGAGGGGGAGTTTGCTCTGTACTTCAAGCAGGAACTCCACATTTTGACTGGCCGGGCATGGTTAACTGGATCACGCACGCCATATCCTTACAGGGATTAGCAGACAGCTCATACCTCTGTACCTGTTGAACCCAAAAAATTGATATTGTAGCTTTAATAATGGCCAAATTTAGGTAAACAGTATGTGATCATCTTGATTTATTATGTGTGTGTGCCTTTCTTTCTCCCTCCATGAAAATTCTTGCTAAAAGTATATGCGAATTCACCTCTCATCTTTCTCAACATCCCGATTGCCACATGAAGGTTACCAACGAACTCACTGATTCTTCAATTTGATATACAGCTAGTAGCTGGAGTGCATTGGTAGGAATGCTTCTAGATAAGTGCCAGCTCGAGTAACAGTTTGGACCGTATGGGCTACAGCTTGTAAAACATTTTTCTGGATCACAGTGCATTGTTCAAATTAAGAATGTTGCAGTGTGCATAGGCTGCTGTGACTCATAGTTTATACATGTGGCCATGTGGGCATTACACTTGAAGATTCATTGGCCACGTTAGTCAAGCAGACTACATAGCACGGAGTTCACATATTCCCAGCAATATATTGAACTGTTCTTGGGTTTTGATTGTTACTTGTAATCACTTTTTTTTTCTGTATAAAGGCTGCTGGAAGAAGGGCAAGCTGTATCGGGTAGGCGAGCCAATACCTGGCACTAAGACTGCGAGACCTGCTTCTGTTCACCACGTGGACCACTGTGCCAACGGATAGAGTGTCCACCTGCTTGCCTTGGACTGTGAACCCATCATACCACAGGGACACTGCTGCCCTACTGAATATATATGCAGTAAGCCATGCTGTTTCTATGCGTTGCTTTTCTTGCACACATGCAGAATATCTGAGAGACACTGACGATCAAAGAAAATAAGGGGTGCAACAGTCTTTAGCAGAAGCAAGTTGTGCTTATAGTAGTAGAAGCTGTGGTACTAAGTTTTCTTAGGTTGTAACTGATTGCAACACTGCATTGACACAGAGTCAATTAAGTTCACTAATCCCAATGACATGTGCTTTTTCGCATGCTTAGGACAGTTCGTTTTATTATATGGAGCTACCTTCGTGTTGCTGTTTTCAGGATGACAACACCCTGACCAATTTTGCAAGAGATACCAATATTAGAATGCAGCCAAAACTACCTCTTTATATTGTAAAAATAAATTTTTAAACTAAAAACTCTAACATTCGTATTATCAGAGCAAGAACACTAAAGCCGCGAATGACCGCCATTTTATGTAGCCGTCTTTGAGAGTTCGAGGGCAGGGGCACTACGGCTTTGTGGGTAAAGCTTGAACTGAATTGATGTCGTGGTGACAAAGTATCGTTTTATAATGAGCTTCACTTTCCGGCATCATTTAATGATAAACAATATTCAAGGTATATCAATAAATGCACAGAACTGGCCTGAAGCATATCAATACAATGCATCATGGCCACTGCTTCCATTTCATGACATAAAATAAAAAAGCTCACCATTTTTTCCTGGCGAAAATGCTTCAAAGTGCTGTACAGTGTTCTCACTAGCACCCGTCTCAGTGCTTCTTCCTTGTCTTCACTCACAATTGAGTGCTTATGCGTTTATTCAAACAAAAATTCATTAGGTCAGTCTAATACAGTAAAATACCACTTGAAATAATGTCAGTTAAACAAACTTTTCAGTTGTACTAACTTTTTTAAAATACCCCACTGCAGTGACATTGAACCCAATGTTAAATCGCTTCAGTTTAACAAAATTCAGTACACAGCACATTTAAGTTCTACTAACATTTTCTGTGACTCCATACAATGCCTCCCCTGTCATGTCGAGCGAAACAACAATTACAAGTGCTCGTTTTGTAGCATAGTTTTATCATCGTCTGCACAATCAGCTTCACCAATACAAGCTACCGGAGCTAATACAGGAGGCCACAGTTTGGCATTGACAAGGACGCTTCATTACTAGGTGATGAAAAGTGGGCCCTAATCGGTCTTGAACTCAATGGGCTGCCCACACGCCTTCAAAGCCAGCCAGTCACAGCTGTAATGACAGCTACAGCAGCATTACCGTTGCAACCACGTATACGTTATTGTAGTGCAAATGGCAATGCTTGTCTGTGGACAGAAAACTAAAAGTTTAGTGTGGAAGCACTGATGTTCTTGGAGAAACTGAATTCATTTTCTACCCAGCAGACTGCCTGTGCCGGAAAAAGGTTTATGAAAGCATGAAAGCTTGAACACAGTAACTGAATTCGTGACCTATGAGCACAAGTGCATCAAAAAATTGTCACATTCTTCACAAGATTCTCAGTACGCTGGCATAAACTCACACGCAAATGAGAAGTATGACAAATAAATGGGTTGAAATTTCACTTGAACGTCTAATGTTTTCTTCAGCCTGCGACAAAAAGCTACAACACAGCAGTTTTAGTTCACCAAACTCATGCTTTGACAAACCTTTTTCTGAGATTTCTTCAACTTCGTTCAAGAGAAGTTGCACTGTAGTCACAAATAGCAATATGTTATGAAACCTTGACTCAAGTGACTAGTACTTCGATCGGCCTCATTAACACTGTTGTTTAGCAGCATCTTATTAAGCACAGCGTCAGAAGAGAACTAGAGGTTACAAAAACCTGGCACAGGAAGTGTACTCATAGAATTTGCTAAGCATGCGATGATGTGTAACATCATTAAAAAATCATCCTTAATTTTTTTTTTCAGACAAGACACAAGTGCAAAAAGGTATCGACTACCAGGTAGGTGGAGCTGACAAAAGTATCCACCATCCCGAAGCTTCGCTCCTTGATGGCCACAGGGACAGCTACCCCTTGCCAAGAAAGTCGGATGACACGCTGGATTACAACTCGGTGCCCCAACCTGCATACAGGCCACCCACAACACAAGAGACGCTTCGGCATGAAAGTGACAAAACAGACAAGACATCTACGGCCTCGCACACAGAGTTGCCTAGTCACACTACCACTGTAATGCCCGTCACAAGGTTTGTGCCAACACCAATAACTACGGAAAAACAACCAGTTTTCTTAGCCACTAACAGCGAAAAGCAGGGCATTAGCACCCGACCACCATTCGATCCTTTGTCGCTGAAGCCAATGACTAAAGCGAGCATTGGGGGCTCCAACTCAGAAGAGCCGACACAAGCCTCAAAAGTGACTTCTGGAGAGGAAAAGACTGCCGTTTATAGACCTGCCTTCCCAGAAATCAACACAGAAAAAAAATCAGTAAACGAGAGTAAGACAAATGTTAATGGCACACTCCCCTCACTCTCCTCGTTGTATCGAGATACAGCCAATACAAATGACTCGAAACATCTGCAGGAAGATATTGACAATGCGAACAGATTCGTGCAGCACGTGCCACCCTTGGATTCAATAAACAGAAGTCCAACCCCAATGCCACAAGAAGGGCTTCAGTTTTCAGACCTCATAGACCGTGTATTCTTTCCCGGAAAAGATGACAAGAAAGAGTCAGGCGATGTTAACCTGCAGACGGCCCAACTGAGCCCAGTTTACAGTCAAGCGCACATTTACAATGCAAGTTCCCTCGGAGCATCTGTAATAGAGGCCCGGTATCCAGTCAAAGAAAACGACACACTTCAGCCAGTGTATGGAACAGCGCCAGCTTACCACAGGCCAACCGCAGAGTCCAGCATAGGTGAAGCTGGTCAGCCTGAAGCCTCTTTACGGGAAACCGCCTTCATTCAGAGAGGAGAGCTCTGATGAACTCATTTCGCAAATGCACATGCAAGTAAGCACCACTGCAGAGGTTCATTACGAGCCCGCGATTTCGTTAGACACGGACTCGCCATCGACTAATAAGTCACTCGTGGTGCTCACAACAAAGAATGCCACAGTGGAGAGCTCCAAGCCCCAAAATGCGGCGTCTTATGAAAATGACACAAAGCACTGAAGAAGGCGAACGTCCTCACATAAGTATACATCCCTTGGAGCTGACACCAATTTATTATGATGTGCGCAAGTACACCACAACTAGGAAGGCCTTCAACGACCCTGACTACTGCAGGCAGTGGTGAAAAACTCGGCGCTATGACGACGCCAGGGACAACAGCGTTTGTGCATCGTACGTCCAGTGTTGCAGATGCATCTACTATTTTCAATGAAAGCCACACTACAAAAGAGGCTCCAGAACCACTGCCGAGCCTGAAAACAACAGAAAAACCAGACTACAACATCTGGGAACTGATGTATTTCAATCGGTCTGTACCTACCGTGAAGCCAACTGAAGCCAGCAACACGACAGAAACCAACATATGGAAACTGATGTTCTTCAATCACTCGTTACCTACTGCAGAACCAACAGCAGTAGACAATGCCACATATTCCAGCAACGAAATTACAAAAAAAATATCGTCCGAGAAGCCAGCCGAAGAAGTTGGCTTCACAACAAGTGTAATCAAGGTGAGGGTCGGCAACACGCTTAATGTCTCCGTGGACAGCAGCAACCAGTCCAAGTATAGAAACGTCGAAGAAGACGGCATTATCGTCAGCGTCTATCCAGAGCACCAAATGGATGGTGGAGTTGCAGATCTCGAGGACGTGCCTCTCCAAGGTCAGGTCGAAAGCCGAGCGATTTCTTCTGGAAGTCTCTACAAGGGAATCCAACACGCGGAGACAAGGCCAAGTCGCCCGCTGAGCTAACGCAGGTGATTTCAGACATAATAAAGGCTCATAAGAGCGAGGAACCTGAAGTCATCACGGCTCCAAACATTGACTTTTCGAAACAGGGTGTAATGACTGTGAAGGTAACACCGAGTAACTCATTCAAAGTGTTTTCCTTGGTGCTGTTGGATAAGAATGGCACAAGCAAGCATGGCACGACATCGACGACAGAGCCACCCGTGGATACCGCACCGTGGGCACCGATAGGGTCCTTGACAGAGGATCCTTCCTTCGCACAAACACTCTCCTGTGTACAACGGGCACAACATGACAAGCAGTGGCACCTTGTCCTCGACAGAAAGCTACGAGTCACAAGCTTCCCTCACCATACAAACCAAGCAGCTGCCAACTGTTGCGTCGAGTGAAACAGTCGAGCATCCAGAAAAGCCGGGGCTCCATTCCACATTTAGAATTGTACCATTCCTCGCAGAAGATGCCATATTCAGGCCAGTGATCACAACGCAGCCTTCTACAGTCAACAACAACAACAACACGGGTGCATACCCCAGAATAGTGAACACCGATCCCAGAGACACAATAGAAGGTGAGCTCCACCAACAAGTGTGTAAATATGAGAGAGCCTATAAGCAAGTCAGTGCGCCAGTTGTGCTGTCCTCACAGTGTTTCGTTTGTGAAGTTACACATGAACCTCTCATTATGCATTCAGCTTGTGCTTTCTTCTGAGTGTTTTTTTCATGTTTAGCAAATGATTTTACATGCAAACGCAAGTTCAGAAGTGTGCCAGGTTTAGAATTGGCTCTGCATGGTCATTCCAGTAATAAATTAATAAAAAGGTAATGTAGACAGTCATGTACGCTTGTGTGATGCAAGCATGAATTGTTATGACGTCAGTTCCTATTCCAACACTATTCCGTCACTTGATGCCGGCTAAAGTGACTCCAAAGGTGTACAGTGAATCAACCTGAACTTCTCAATAGCTCTCCCAAAAAATATGCCTTATTTCAGTTATTCTGAGAAATTACTCAGATTCAGACTAAATGCCAGCTAAAATGCATAGCTTATTTGCCTATAACGATCACCTGTAATGAATGAACACATGCACGTGACCTGCATTAGTAATTCTGAGGGGTTTGATTTATATGTGGGGTTTAACGTCCCAAAACCACAATATGATTATGAGAGACGCCGTGGTGGAGGGTTCCGGAAATTTCGACCACTTGGGGTTCTTTAACGTGCACCCAAACTTGAGCACACGGGCCTACAACATTTCTGCTTTTATCGGATATGCAGCCGTCCCTGCTGGGATTTGAACCCGCGACCTGTGGGTCAGCAGTCGAGCACCTTAGCCACTAGACCACTGCGGCGGGGCAATTCTGAGGGAAATGCATTGCTGAATGCTTTAGCATTTTTTTGAGTTGGTAGCTAGTATAGAATGTGCACCCCACTTCTGCAAATCACACAAGCTGGGCGATGCAGTGCATTCACTTCCTGCACTACAAGGAATCAAATGATTTTAACAATGAGTATACGTTATCCAGTTTTCCATGTATAAAACACAATATGATAATGAAGCAATAATGGGGGACTTTAAATCAACTTTTACTCTGCGAGGTTCTTCAGCATGCGCTTAGAGCTAAGTACAAGGGTATTTTCTGCATTTGGCTTCCATCGAAATGGGGCTGCAGTGACTGCGAATTGGACTCTAGTCACTCTACCTTCATGCTCAGCAACCACCACAGTGAGTAGACATAACAAGAGATGGTGCCTAACTTCCATAGCACCAGTGCCTAGGCTTAGCAAGGCTTTTTCTTGGACTAGTTGGTATATACTTACTGAAATACAAAAAAGAATGCGTACAATTGAGGAAGGAGTTATGACAGAACAGAAAAGGGCACCTTTAGTATTTCAGTAAGTGCCTAGGTTATCTATATTTTTCTTCCTAAAAAAAAACTCCGTTCTCGGTAAGACTGATAGTTTTCTCATTTCATGGCTACCGTGACTGTATGATTCTGAAGATAAGTATAAATACGGGCTAGTTGGTATTCTATTTCAAGAGCGACTACAGCGTAAATGAAGGCAAAGAGTGAGACCAACAAAGATGAGTGCTCGTCTTTATTGGTCTCGTCTCGTGTCTTACTTGCACTGTAATCGCTTTTCAAATGTACTACTTTAACTTGTATTTTCTGCCTTTTCTTCTTTCTTCAGACAACTGCTTTGTGGGTGGTCATTTGTACGTCAATGGCGAAATGATCAAGAAAGGAAACCCCTGCGAGCTATGCCGCTGCTACTATGGACGGGAGCTCTGCCAGCAGAAGAACTGTCCATATCCCCCTTCCCCAGCGTGCATCAGCGAAGCCGTCCCTGGGTTCTGCTGCCCGAAGTACACATGTCGTAAGTAATACAGGGCAGAACACTTTAGAGGCAATGGTTTTGGGGGACACATTAAAAGGGCCCTGCAACACTTTTTTGAGCATGGTCGGAAAACACTGTCGATTGGTAGTCAAGGCAGCCAAGAACATGCGAGGCAAATATTATAGGGCAGCATGTAGCCTGTCATTCAGAATAAATTCTCAAAGTCAGCTAAAAATTACTAACTCTTTTCTCAACAAATGATGTAAAAAAAACTAAAAATCACTCATCCCAGTCATTGTATCAGCCATTGGCTGATTTGAGCTTAGCGCGCTCAGTCGTTACAGGGGGCCGCCACGAAAGACCACAACTTGTCCATGCTTGCGCGCGCGATCGCGCTGAAAAATTGTATGTTCACAAAAGAAAAGAAAAGCAAAAAAAGTGCTCAAGGTCACAATGCGCGTGTGACCTTTTTTTTTCTTCCCCATGCCATCCCTCTCTTCTTAGCTTCCAGTGCTTTCGTCGGGATGAAAGAAGAGAGAATGCATTTGCAGCGAGCAACAAATCTTTGCAACTCCGCTCATATTGCATGGATTCTAAAAATTTTTGCGGCAGTGAATTCGCGAGGCAATAAGCTCCTTTAGTCAATACATTCCATGGCTACTTGAAAAAGTGTTGCAGTGCCCCTTCCAGGGAGGTCAGGTGTGAACTTTGCACTATATCAGTGACGAGAAAGAGAAGCCCAGTTGTCCATGCCAATTAAGGTAATTCAAGGAACGCTTACATACTTTCTGTACGTGAATGAACCCATAGACTCTCTGCCTGTAAGTTAAGTTAGAGTATGCATCATATTTAGCAAGAGGTCTAAATTGCACTCTCAAGTTACCATTGATGATTATAGTAAATGATTATGATGGCCGAACTTGATTTTATTTTGTGGAACTTGCTGCCACTTCGGCAAACCACAATATATAACTTGACATAGCATAAATGCTGCATAAATTTATAAACCCACTCGCAGTTAAGAATAGCAGCATGCACAGATGACAGATGGCGAGAGATAAATGCCAAATTGTTTAATTTAATTCTTGCGTTTGTCGCAGCACCATGTCGAGAACACCGAACAAGCCAGCTCGCTAGCACCTGATGCAATAAAGAAAAGAAACAGTATACATAATTGGGGCACTCCTTCGAAGACATGCAGCTGGTATTTTAGAAAAAGATGTGGTGAGTAGCTAAGTGCAGTTTAAATTATGCAGGGCCCGAGGACGTCTACTTCCCTCCTGATCCAGAAACAACGCCTTCGCCCGACAACCTAGTCCAGCAGTACACTGTGAATGTTTGGTCTGCAAGGAACCCGACAAGACATGCAGGTTCCGCGGGTGTGCACGGTACCGCCCAACAGTCCGGGCATGCAAGCCGGAAAAGCACGTCTCCGTGGCCCACGACATCTTCGTTTTTCCTCAAGAACTCGCCAACACTCAAGCCTTACTTGCTGCAGAGGCATCCAGCCCCACAAGAGACCCTGGACAGGCTCTCTCACTTGCATAGCACGGAAGAATCTGGCAGCTACGAAGAGACAACGCCACCGCCACCTACAACGATGACCTCGACAACTACCGAGCCGCCCTCGACTTCTCAATCGCCTAGCAGTAGCCAGAATCTGTGGAATATATTCCAGGTTTCAGGCAAGTTTCCACGTTGCCCTATCAAACACGATGTTTTGTAATTTTGATATTAACTGCAATGTCCAGTCACTGATAGTGTGCACATGTTTGCCTCTCCCTAAACTGATGCAAAAGGTGGTCTCACTTTGCACGATTTGCAAAATTTTCAATTTTGCACAATGCACAATTTTCAGGACATGAACTCAAGTAGTTTAACGACTGACCAATTATTGTGTTCACTTTACAGAAAACACACACTGAGCCATCATTGAAAAAAATGAATGGGGCAACATAAGCAAAGGCAAATATTAATAAGATCTAACAAAAAATGATGCCAAGTAAAGTATAGGGGAAGTCATTAAAAGAAGTTGTCACGTAAATATTAATAAAGAAAAGTGGGTGAAAAGACTTGCTGCCAGCAAAAAACGAGCCTGCGAGCTTTGAAGAACGCATCCGCTGCTCTAACACTGAACTACGGCAGTGGTTCCCTCCGTCCACTTTTTTAGGGTGTGTGTACTATATATGCATTTATACATAGGAGCGTCAGTCAGTGCTGCCAGTCGCCATTATAGCGAGTGCGGAACCCTCTTCTTTGAAAAGGCCAGAGGTATTTAGAGATAGTCTGTGACCGAAGTTCTTAAAGGTTAATTAGCAAGTACATGTATTAGTCTTCATAGCATGAACAGTACACATTTAGTTTCTCTTCGCTTCTAGTTTCTCACAATGTTCCCATTTATTTAACCGTGGGAGTTTTCAGCCACTTATGGGCTCACAACATATAGGGCAGACTCGTCAATTGTATTTTTCCTTTCTGTGTCCAAGCCTCTGCCTAAAAGACACACACGCCATTCAACGAAAGCTCAATAAACACTATTCTGTGCGTCATTAAATACAGCATGGCAGGATAATATCAGAAGAGGCATTCTTACAAAAAGTAACAGCTTCCTCTCAGAAAGATATACAATACAAGTACCTGTTGAAGAGCAAAGTACATGATCTGAAATAACATCTCTATCCATGTCCAGATGCATATGTTTCAATTGAGATTTTCAGCAAATCTTAAAACAAGGCACTGACATGCGTCATCAGAAACTAAAAACTCAAACATGTGAAAGCATGAATTTATTAGTTACTTTTACATATTCTGACCTTTTGCTGCTCATTCTGGGTGGTATACAAATATCTGTTCACTTATGGCTGGTAACCCACTAGACAAAAAAATATTTTAACTAGCACTATTTTCTTGGCGGTAAAAAGCTGGCATAGTAAACAATTGCACAAAACGTCCAAAGTAACCACAACATTCCATTAACAATTTGATTGTGTGTTAATCATGATTATAAATATGCAAACCAAAACATCACTGTGCCAATTATTCAGAACACAACACAGAAAGTGAATATTATCAATTAAACTCTTGTAACAAGTTAATGTTATAGTATACAGACTTCGAATTATCAACTGTGGAGGAAGAAGTGCGTGTCATTCGAGTTCACTTACATAACGAAAGTGGTGTTTCAGTCAATATAATAATATTAAGTATGTACTCCCTCAGCTAAGCTAGTAAAGAAATATTTGTTTCCACACTGTAACTACCTCAATTTTGGCAGAAGCAGCTTGTTTCATAATAAAATTCATGTTACATCTAATAAATGACGTTGCTACAAGTGAATGGAAGACCATGGCTAGTGATTATACAATAAGCAAATAATTCAATATTATAAACTGCATTTCAAGTCTGTAATATTGTGAAAATAAAAAGAGTAAAGAGATAGAATTGTTATGGGTCAATGTGATCGCATAAAATGTTCAGTTCATGAACTGCTGAACTACACAGCAATCCAAAATTAGTCACCAAGAAGTAACTCAATATTTTGAGTGAGCGTGAAAGCGTAGTAAAGAGCAAGTAAGATTATATTATTAGAAGTAACATACAACTTTGGGGAAAGGCTACCTCTCAGGTGTACGTACATTATAGCCGGCAATGCAAACACCTGGCCTGCAAGGAACGCTCATAGGCGTACCTACCAAATGCGAGCCGTGTATCACAGGAACGTGGTCAATCTTCTAGTATGCTGTAAAGAACATGCCCGATAAAAAGCACGTGCATGGAGTGCTATAGAAGGACCGCTTTGGGTTTGTTCGGGAACCCTCTTTCTGGCCTTCGCTGGACGTCTGATCGTGAGGTCTCCATGTAATTGCATGAAATGTTCAGTTTTTGAACTAGACAACAGTCTGAAATTGACCACCCAGAAGCAATGCAATATTTTAAGTGAGCACGAAAGCATAGTCAAGTGCAGGTAAGGTTATGTTGTTGGAAGTAACATAGAACTTTAGGGAAATAACCCTGTGCCCCTCCATGCCCTTGCGATGTGAAGGTGCATCTCTATACTTTGCTCATACGAATTTTTATAAATACGTAAATATAACACATCGTCTAGTATGTAAGAAACAGGGCAAGATCCCTTGTTTGCAGGAGCTTGGCTGTCAGCTTCTACCCTGCCTCGGTCACATCAGCACCTACTGACACAACCTATATTCACATCACCATCTGCTGAGACTGAAAGTGAATTTGATTGCGATTAAAACAAAGTAAATAAAATGCATGCATACATGTACAACCCATTACATAGTTGCATTGAAATCCTGTAATGTAGAAAATTGAGTGTAAAAACCAATACTTCAGCTATTGAAATGAGAGTTGAGTATCCTAAGGCATGGATACATTTGTAAATGGAAAAACAGAGCTCTTGGAAGGTGTTTGAAACACGCCCCGAGCAAGGGCTCACCCTACATCATTGTATCTCAAGATTGTTGAGCAGCCTTCAGTGCTCCTGCTCGCTTGCTAGGACGTGCCGTTACATTTATCTTTATTTTATTTATTTGTTTGACAATACATGAATTTTCATGGTGCAGGAGACTGAATGGAGACATTATGGGTCATTTGATTCGGCTTCTAGCACCACACTCTACATTCGTCACACATTTCAGCTACAGCAGAAAATGAGAAATACAAGAGTAGAATGACATTACGGATACATCCACACAATAAAGAACCAAATCCAGTAAAAATTAACCAGTGTCTCATTTTTGCCACCCAATATAGACCACAGCGCAGCTGTATTCATGCTGCAGTTACTAGATCACTGCATTGTGTGTCCTCTGAATGCACGGTGACATGCGTTTTCGCGCAGGCTGCAATATCTATGGACGGCTCTACGGTGTGAATGAAGTTGTGCGGGAACTCAGCAGCAAATGCAAGGCCTGCACGTGCACATCGCTTGGAGTCCAGTGCAACGAGACATGTTGATCGCGACCCTGCTCCCTTGCCCACAGCATCATTCACCATGCACTCAACATCCAGTATTGAGACAGGGAGGGACCACTCCTTACTCCAGAGAAGACACAGAGAAGACACCGGTAGCAACGCAGGGGGCCATCCAACGTATGGGCACAAACTGAATTTTGTGACAGCACAGTGCCACATTCCTTCCTGAGCTGGTGATGCCTGGTGTGGAGATTTCGACATGGCTTGAACAGTTTGCATCATCCGAGTTGCCAGAGTGGGACTTGAAACATTGTCTTAATTCTTTAAAGCTTTCAATATGTCCCAATCATCGCGTCGCCTACTTAAAACACACCATGCCTTGACTGTACATGTTAAAGCTACAGTGATTACAAAAGTCCTTTTGTTTTGGAAACCTCTTCAATTTCTTTAGGGTTAGCAGCCATCTAAGTCCCTTCATTGTGCTGAAGCTCCACATGTCCCACAACCATGCTTTTCTGATGCTGAACCGTGCAACATTACTGCTGCGTCAGCCAGCTGGATGCATTAGTGATTTTTGACTTCATAGGAATGATGAAGCGGCCAAGGCATTATCGTTTTGTAGGTTTGTGTTTTCTCACCTGTTCAACACGGTAGCATGTGCTGTCCTGAACATCGCTGAAGCGCGAACTTCAGCTGGGCCAAACAAAGTGGAAGAAGGTCATTCTCACTATCCCCATTTGTTAGGAGGCCACCAGTTTCTCTCTCTCAATAACAAGTTAAGATTTTCCTTGATACCGATGCTGTTGCCAGAATAATGAGGAAAAATTCATAATAATTCGATGCGCCCACAGAAGACAGCATCAAACGTGTTAGCTCGGGCGTTCAGGTGCCAAGAAAAACTATGCACAGAATCAACACACATGCTTACTTACTTAAAAGTGGTCTTTTTAGTGAGATGGACACAGATGACAGTCACACAGAAGCAAGGATGCCAAGTAGCGTGTTTGTAAATCACGTTAAGAAACTATTACAGTCTAGGTTGTGACATGTTTGTTTGCTCACATCAACCAGAATGTGTCCAAGTCTTGAAATTATCACTATCCGAACAAAACTTGAAGCTCTTACAGGACACCTTTTCTGCTTCAAGAGTGTCACCCGCAGGCATACACCTATGAATCCAACTAAATATGGTCACTGTACAAGTTAACATATGCATGTGTGTATTCTGTACACCCCGTGTTTTTTTCTTGCACTTGAACAAATAACGAAGTTTGAAATTAAATGCCAGTTAAAACTACTGAAATTTCGTTCCTCACTTGAACATTGATTCCATAAATACGCTGTCATGTCCTCACTTTACTTGAAGACCAGAAATCACGAATCTACAGTTAGCTCACATTCCGTCTAATTCCCACATGTTGCCGCACAGCAATTTTATAGTGCCCTGATTATATGGACTGTTTTTATTCCGGACAATAATTGCTGCCCAGAATCATTGCACTCAACTTTCACGGAAAGCCTGAGGGCTTCTGACACTGCATGAATGCTACTCTACTGCCCAACACAAACTTAACACGAAGAGTCTTTCAGTAACATTTGCAACATTCCTCGCAAAGAGTAGTACTCAAGTGATTCACTGGTCAGCGATACCTTAACAGCAGGTCATTTCATTCACCATTGCGTCATTTAGAGCTATAACTACTACAAACCATTATACCACCCATCAGCCACTAAGCTAAGTAATCAAACCGTTTCTTTACCTAAAGAAACTTCAAAAGCAAAGAGCCCGTCAATCCAATGGCCGATCCATACATAAGAGCAGGAGTGCCTGTTCTGCTAGCTTACAAGACCAATCTGTAGCTATAATTCGCATGTTCTCACGAGCGAAAAGAGTTTCACAGCATTCACTTTGCATAGCCAATTTCACCACGTGCGAACTGCCCAGTGACTAATGTATATGTTGAGAAGTGAGTGTCCTAGACAATCGCAGTAAGTAAGCTTAAAAAAAAGGACCTGAATGAAAGCTCACATTTTTATCAGCTCGCAATTGCACCATGTCAGCATACAAGGTGTGCAACAGTAGCCTCGTCTTTCTTTTTCTATGTTCGAATATTTTTTTAGAAATTGTGTGTTTTGTGGTTATTTATGTCTTCCAATGTGTCAAATGTGAGTGTTTCTGTAAATAGTCGTATGTGAATTTTCGTTTGTTATTTTTCCTATTCAGTGGGATATTTTTTCTGAGGCAGCGTCCTTACAACCAACGCAAGTTCCGCTTTCTCCAGACTGAAATAAGGCCTATTCCAAAGCTTTTCTCACTATTAGATTACTATTATCATAATATCGATAAGCAATAACCAATTTTGAGGCTTAAAAATGAGATACTTGGGTTTTTTGTATCGACGCTGCACAAAGCGAACTGCCTGTCAAGGCACTTGTAACGCAAAATTCGGAAAGGATAATGGCTTGAAAGAGTGAAGCAGGTGTGTGAGCCTGTATCTGTCAGTACACATCCAGGGCAATAAAGTTCTATCTTTGAAATAAATTGTGCTGGTATTTAACAAATTCATCTGCTAGATACTATGTTGTGCATTCACAATAGCGGAAACAAAAATAACATACATATTCAAGCTCATTTATTATAACAAAACCTTATATACAAGATTATATGAAGCACAAAACAATATACACCAAAGCACACAATTTGCTTGACAAGCATTGGCTGAGAAACACCTTGAATAGAGACAGACATCTGCAGGATGATGTCATTGAATGCAGAAAGCACAATGCCAAGTTTGTTCACAAACTCGTATCAACATCACATTTTCACACTGACTTGACCCTTTAAGGCATACAATTTAACTTTTTTTTAATCACCACTTGGTTCAGCCTAGTAGCGGCACCTACGTGAAGCTGTTCCAAAAGTGTGCAGTGAGCAGCATAGTTGAACAATAAAATGCCATGGAAATCGCGGATCATAGCATAAGTTTACTGACAGCTGCCTTTATAGTCGGGTAAAAGCAGATAATAATAAGGAACATTGCATAAAGAGCAGGAATATACAGAAGCACTGGCTCTCATTGCAATAGATTGCTCCACCAACATAAATTCATGGGTTCGAGCAAGTTCATTCAGAAATCATACATGTCTTGCTGAGACTCAAATGTGGAGAAATCATTTTCAATTACAAAAGTTCTGGATATAACCGTGCATGTCGCCGCCTCTGGTTCAAGTTAGCCCAGTTTACTTGTTTTTTTTTGTTTCGTTTCTTTTCTCACTTGACTACATGATCATCTAAACAAAAAGTGGACAAGTATACTCATAATAAAAATAATGCACTCATCTGAAAGGATGAGCAATGATAATGATAGCACAGTATAACACGACCACACTTCATAGCATTAATGGCTGTATAACAAACCACGGAAATCGCTCTTTCCTGAATTTACACTAGAAAGTAAAGCACAAGACCAGCCACATAGAAAACCTTGAATTAAATTAGTGTGGATATCACAGTGATGTTTACCCTGATTTCATTAGACATTGCTCAGCAGAAGAGAATATGGGAAACAACTAAGGCAAAGAAAACCACTGCATGTACACGTATGCACAATGATAAAAGACCGGACATGACAACTGTAGATACAGAAACCCTCCACAGAGTTAATCTTTTATGCCAGGGGGCAGTCCCAAGATCACATCGTAAAACATGACAAACACGAATTGCAGCACTTTCAAGGCTATCACAGACAGGCACTACTGTCAGCGGTATAGGCTAGCACACTTGAAACTCTCTCTGAAGAACATTTCTAGCAGCCCACTATGCACGAGATGCATTCTTATGGATCCCAGAGCTTCTTCTAGTGACTGGTGCGCTCAGTATAATTGCTGTACAGTGACTAGTGTCATGAAATTGTTCTATACATTGTTTAGGAAAATGATAACCTTGTTCCCACACTACTGAGCCGCGTGTCAGCAAAACCAACACTGTGCAATCACTAAGCAGTACTACTGTATTGGCTAAGAGTCACCTAGTGTCATAAACAAGCTGCCAGCTAGGCGAAAGAAGTTTGCAAAACAGTACATGGCATGTAAGCTTATAGGTGAGCTGCATTTACAACTGTGAGCTCATGGCCTGCCTAGTCAAGCATGATTCATGGCTGGGATATAAGCTCATTTTGTTCGCGGTGATTTACTACTAGCAAACTCGAAGAGAAGGATAAAAAAAGTGTGTTTAGTACTACTGCCCAGCACCTTCTGGGTGTCCGACCTGCCAATCAAGCTTCTGATTTTGCACTCAAAGTGGAGCAGCTCACTGGGGCATAATTCGGTATCGAAGCCCTGCTTCTCCGTACGTGTGCCCCCTCTTTGTGTTGCTGCTATCTATGAAGATGTGTTTACGTTTTTTGCCTGCTGCACCACCGAAATATATCATATTTGAACTCATGTGCATTCTGCCCGGGAATACCGAAATTCCGGTTGCGCACTGCCCACAACGGTTTGATCCCGGAGGGGCCGCAAAGTTCATCGAAGTCAAGTAGCCAGCTCAGACTGCTTCACAGTGCAGTTCACTTTGAGGCACGAACTGGGACAGATTACAATGCAGCCAGAAGAATGAAATGTAGCACTTTCTATTATTACAACTTGCTTAAAATTATTAATTAATTCTCTCACATGAGCCAGTTGACTAACTCAATACCCATTAAAGCCATGGCATTCTGAGACAATGTCATTAGCTGCTGCAATCACCATGGCTGGAGCCACTCAGTACCCTACCAAGCTTACTGAATGACCATGATGAAGGAGTTACTTTTGTCCGAAGACAGACAAGCATACTGTTGTGTTTCTCACACTGCGTGTGTCTTATTTCACGGCTGTTTTGGGACATTAAATGCCAACATTGGGACGTTAAATGCCAACAATTTCTATAACTTTGTGGCTAAACTATGTCCTTAAGCTCTCAGCACAGATAAGAAAGAAACTTGCGGAAAAACTCAAGCTCCGCTACATCCTTGACACAGGCAGAAAAGATATGTTAATGATGAGAAACATCGAGGACAGTAAAGAGTGACGAGTCACTGGCACACAGGAGCCTCCAACGATGCAACGAAGTACCAGCAATAATGTGCTGGTAGCATTGGAAGTCTCACAACTGTTAACATAAAACTGCAAGCCGAAATCGAAGCCCTGAAGAGTTGAACTAAACTTGTGAATACAATGACAAACAAACAACCAGCATAACAAGACAACCAATGACACACCATTCGTCACAAGACGCGAAAATGAGTGAGTCATGGTTTAGCTAATCTGAGCAACCACATAGTGTGTCGTGTCCAAAAGATTGCAGCACTCTTCAGAAAGGAAGCCCCACACCTGTTCCTATCATCACCTTCAGGAAGGCAGGGTCTGTAACAAGGGTTTGGGGGATCTGGGGAAGATAAACTTCCAAGAAGCAGCTAGGACACTAAGCTCCCTACAGAATTTCATGTTTGTGTTATGTGCATTTGTATCTGGGTATTTGCATGCATGTTTGCATTCATGCAAACGTGGTGCCTCAGCCAGGTTATGCCTCTGCCAAAAGCTAGCTGGGTGCATAAATTATTGAAACGAGGAAGGCACTAAAGACCCCGCAAGCTGGCTAAAAGATGCCTTAAGGTAAGATGGGTGACTTGTTTCGAGTGTGACTCATTGCACAACATCCAGAATACACCTTTCCATTCCATTGAAAAGGCCCATGCAGCACCCGTTTATGAGTGCCATCAATTTGTGATGTTCAATTCGTTTAGAGAGGAAATGATGGTATCACAAGCACTCGAGTTCACACAGCCAAATTCACCAGCAGCATTTTGGCACCCGCACAAAAAACGCTACACTATGTAAACGTGGACTTTGAAATCTTGAGCGCGTTCGTTCAGCACTGTTGCCATTAGGCGTTAGATTGACGAACATTCAAAAATAACAAAAAAAGAGCTTGTGAGCCGGGAACACATAGCAACGCATTGCCGGAAAAGAGCAGAAAGAGAGCCGAGACACAAGCGACATCGAACGCAGCTGAATGAGTTCCAGCACCAAAGCCTGTTTTCTTCTTTCACAAGTAACCTCTGCCGATTTTATATGTAACTTCGGCTGAATATAATTTTCTTCTTTAAATAGAACCCTGCCTAAACTCCATAATCGGTCCTCACTGACAATCATATTGGTGAGGCAGGCGTTAAGAAAAAACAAGCTCGCAAGAGCCAACCTGACCATTACAGTCACCCCCGAGGAAGGGACCAAGCCGGTCTCTGAACGTCGGGTTTTCTCCAAGATTGTAGCTGTAGGGAAATCAATTTGCTTAATCTTCTACCCAGCCAGACAGACTTCTATCAAAATGTTTACATCTAAGTCATTTTGAACTGACCTTGATCAGGAGGCGGCGCTCCTTGCAAAGCGTCATGTGAGCGTGGCACAAAGGCAGGACTCTGCTTGTCGGCTAATAAATCGAAACTGCTCCTTTACCAGCCAACAATCAGTGCAAAGAAAGGAAGTTTCACGATATCTTGATCACCACAACGAACGGCTCTATTATTCCGATCGTAAAAAAGTTAGAATCCTTGGCATGTTCCTGGAGAAGGATGGCAGCAACGCCTACACGTTAGAACGCATCACAGCCAAAATTAATCACAAGGGTGGCCAACAAACGAGGGGGGTTATCCGAGGAAAACCTTCGTAGACTCTTTCACGCCTTCCTAATGAGCCACATCAACTATATCGCCCTGGCCCACAAGTGGAGCAGGAGGGATGAAGCCCGATTAGAATCAATAATTCGCAAGAACATAAAAAAGGCACTGGGTCTCCCACAGAGCACCAGTACAGAACATGTATTGGCGCTGGGTGTCCACAACACCTTTAGAGAAGTAGTAGAAACACAACAGACCACCCAAGTTGCAAGACCGGCTTCCACGGAGGCTGGCAGACAGTTACTAGCGCATATTGGTATATGGTCTCCCATCGCCAGACGGAGGGAGTGCACGCTCCCTATCAAAGTCAGGGAAATGTATACTGTATCTCAGGTACCTAAAAACAAGCACCCCCAATACAACTATGGCAGACGCAAAGCAAGGGCCAGAGTCCTCCTTCAAACAGCGGCTACGATTGAGGACTACGTCGCCTACGTTGACGCAGCGCAATACACAGCTTCCAATCACTTTGTTTCAGCAGCTACATCGTTACGAGAAAAGCTGCTGACATCACTTACGCACAAAAATTCGGATGCCAACAAAGCCGAACAGGTGGCAGTGGCCATCGCCATGGCCACTACGAACCATTCTACTATTTACAGGAACTCGCGAGCTGCCACTAGAGCATTTATGAAAGGCTCGGTGTGCAAAAAAGACGCTCGCATTCTCTCTGCTGCATCTTGGACAGGCAAAAAGCATATAATTTGGTTTCCTGTTCACGTGGGCAGTGATGCTCACAAAACCATCCCAAACACCAACGAACTTCACACTCCCAGACGCGAGGTCTCACTCACCGCGCCGGAAGTGGGCACTCGGAGGCTGAGGGAGGGCAGTGGCAAAGAGACCCTCTTGTCACTTTTAACGAGGTTTGTATGCACTATCAGCTGGGGCGTCAGAAGTTTCCACTTCCACACCCACACCTAAAGAGACTACAGGCAATCACCCTGCGAATGTTACAAATAAACACATATCCATGTCAGTTTACTTGGTCAAAATTCATAGACGGAATAGACCCACGTTGTCCGTGCTGTGGGCATCCAAAGTGCACCCTTCAGCACATGCTGTGGCAGTGTCACGACTTGCGCGAGGGCTCAGGGTCTCCCTCCACTAAGGAAGACTGGCTCCAGCTCATCACCAGCTCCGAAAACGACCAACAGCTAAGCGCTGTCCAGAGAGCCCCCGAAGTCGCCGAGAGCTTGAACCTCGCAGCGCTATCGTAGGTGAGGCCCCGAGACGGTACCCCCGTGGCAGGGGCATTCTCGTCTTCTCAGGACCAAATAAAGTTCTTTGACTGACTGACTGACTGACTAACACTGAAATTTCTGTGAAATGAGCATTTCTGTGAAATAAAACATCTCATTTTAATGTACAGTGTGCACATGACTGAGGAGCTCACTCAGAGCTTAGGCTGCAGACTGCTTTTTTAGGGCTAAGATATCAGACACCCAATAATCTGTAGGGGCACATATGTAAAAACCAATAGCCTTAGTGGAGACTTTTGACCATGCCTTGCTACAGATTATGGGAGTAGGCCACAGGCAAACACAAAGAGGAAAATGTGGCAGGACGCCTATCAGTAGACTCTATTGCCCCAACAGCTCGCCCTTGAAACAACAAAACACAGAGGAGGGAAAAGGAAGGAAAAAAGAATAAGAGGCTCATAATTTTCCACCTAAACATGCATGTTTGATGATGAGAGGGAAATTTAGAAGAGCTGGTGCGAGACATGGAGAAACCCCTTTTTCTGAAACTCATCATATGGACAGGCCTCAACTAAAACGCTGATCGAAAAGAAGGTAGTTTGGAAGTACTGAACAAAGTGGATTTTTAGTGGGACAGGTTACAATTTGACTGCTCAGAGCACATGTGGCTAAGTGGACAGATTGGCCAATGCAAGGTTGTGCTGGATCTCGTTTACCTGTGCACTGAAAAAAAAAATGATAATGATGAAAATGTAGAAATATTGGACGGAATTGAAAATGCCGATGACATTAACGCACGAGTAGCCTGATAAGTCCGCAGATAAAACTGAATAACTTCTCTTGGACGGGGCAAATAAAATGATGCTCACCTTCGCGAATACCACAGAAAAATGCAAGGAGACAGCAAGCTAGGCAGCACTAACCCTGCACAAACTCCGTGCATTGACTGATCTAACCAGGCCTCCTCCCTCAGCTAGCTGACATGACTCTGGATGGGGATAGAAAGGACAGCACAGGCAGTGATCAACCCAGCTTTCAATTGTAACTTGGAGCCCAGGCCAACCCGACCAGGCCTTCCGAATCCCAGTATTTATGTCAAACACTTACAAATTCCCAAATAGGGAAGGAAGCAGATCAAAACTCGAAAAAATTATGACGTAATAATATGACGACTTCCTTATCAGCTTAATACCTGTGTCCCACGAGCTCTTTTCAAAAGCCATTCAGTAAATGGCCATGGAAACAGCACAACTCTATTGACTAGATGGAGTTGTCGCGCTGCTACACGGCAGTTTTGAATGGCCATTGAGTGTTTCAGGCATTCGTCACAAGCACTGCGTGGCGCTGCGGATACTTTATTTCATATTCATGTTTCCTCAAGTTCAATAATATAAGTTACTTCAAGAATTCAAATATGCTGGTCGATGTTTAAATATTTGAATAAATTGTTTATTTGTACTTATCAATGCATATTCAGCTTTATGTTATGGAGCAGTAAAACTGTAGCGAGCCGCAGCGAGACAGAACGCTCAAGACGAGCGCGGGGCTGTTGTCGAGAGTATGTGAAGTTCGGACATTTCAAGTGGCAAGAACACTCTATTAAATAATTCACAACCCTAATGTACGCTGCTTCTCAGAGCATACTGGTTAGACTTCTTTTTTTATAATCATGTTTCTAATCGTGTGTACGAGTACACCAAGTACACCGTAAATGAGAGGACAAGTTAGCGCCATTTTTCGTTTCGATCGCTCAATGGCCATCGACGTTTCAGTGAAGTTGTGGGGTGTCTCCTTGGCTCAATGGCCTTCCAAGCGCCTCTGTGACATGTGTATAAAGAACGTGACTGGAAAAGCAGTCAATCAACAAAAGTCGTCGAGAGGCCTACAAAGACAAAGCACGAAGGCATAGTGACACAGTGACATAGCAGCTGTCCTGACTTCACGGTGTGGGAATTAAGGTGTCGCCTGCCCGCCGGCAGGAAGCGAAGATGGCAGGGAAGCAGTGGCCGCGCACATCACCCGAGTCAGCGGCCCTGGCCCCTCCACGTGCGAAGGTGCAACGGCGAAGTGTGGCCAGGTGGATATGGCAAAACGTCAGGAGGCCCTTAAGTGCTTTGCAAGCAACCTACCGTAGAAGGCACAGCAACAAGTGCCATGAAAAAGGGCTCTCGAACGCGTACCGTTGCCATTTCGCGGCCACACAATCACCGAGACCGATGTGCTTTCGCAAGGTGCCTGGCTGCCAGACCCACCTGGGGTATGAGAGTGCTCGCTGTGTGGTGTGAACATTTATTCCCAAAGCCATTCCAAGAGAAGCTTCCACGTGGCCGAGGCCAAGGCAGCGCAAAACGCCGGACGTAACAAGACGCCGACCTTGTCTGTACCACCCACGGTGCTTCCGGATGAGGATCTTACCGCTTTGTGCTGTGAGAGAATTCGCATGAATCCGAGTTTCACGGCCCTTGTCGGCCCCGTGATTCCGTTGGCTGCCGCGTCTGCTCCGATTGGAAACGACGACGCTAGCGCAAACTTTCTCATCAACTTGAATGAAGACTTTATCTGACTTTTGTGTGTCTTCTGTGTTCTCCTTATTCTTTCCCTACCGTTTTTTTTTTACCATAAAGCTCATGTTCGTTATACCTTTAAAAAAGTGTTTTCTTATGTGCGTTTTTTTTTTCAGCAGCAACTGGGTCGGACGGGCTACTGTGATTCCTGATGAGTTTCATTTTAACTGCATGCGTGACGTCCGGCTGCCTTAACAGAATGGTAAAGGGCAAATTTAGGAGAGGGGGATGCAGGAATTGAGGCTAGCCCGCCACCAATGCGCGGGCTTTGCCGTCTATTTCTGCCGTTCTCATGTCCTAGCATGACTCTTCCCTCCTCCGCGATCCATCGTCTCTGGAGAAGCGGAAGTGTCGTTGACCCTCACACCCAGATGTGGACTGTGGCACCGTTCACAGAGTCTCTTGGCAGGTTTCGCACGCGCGCGAAGGGCCTCTCCGGCGCGACGAAAAGAGAGCACGTAGCTCTTTCTCGTCCATTGGCTCCTTTTGTTTTGGGGGTCGCTCGTACTTTGCTAACGGCGCCCTGCGCCCGCAGCAAACGCTTACCTTTCGTTGCCCCTTTCGAACGCTAAGCCAAAGAGCGATGCGGTGTCTTTGTGCGGGGTCCTACTACGCCGACCCGTATCTCTCGAAGTGAACGCGTGTGGATTTTCGCCCTCGCTTGAGTGATCGGACCCTGCTGTCCCGGATCGCGAGAGCAACGCGGCACGGTCGCGAGAGCCCGTTTCCCTCAGTGGCGTGTCACCGTGAATCTCTTTTGCCCATGGCCCAACACAGGGTGCTCGCGGCACCCTGTGTTGTACTTCTCACCCGAGGCGTGGATAAGCCTCATTGGCTATCCCGCTGCCACTTTTGCAATGGGGTCTGTTCTGCATTTAGGTGTTGCCACAGGCAATGAAGTGTTGCGACCTGGGTGAGAGAAGTACTGTGCACTTGCCACGCTGCACTCGGCACCTTCGCTGTCCGAACGCGCCTGTGCAGCGGCATTAGTCACGCGAGGCAACGGTGAACACGTGCCCTGCAGCTCGCTAAGACTGAATTCACAGTAGTGGCTGTACTCCTTCGAGATACGCTGTACACTACAACGTAACCAACTGTGCCAGCAACACATATGTTATAATGCGAGCTATGAGAGAAGTGCAAAGGGGGATGTTGCAGACCGGTGTCAGCAGCGATAAAGGGCTCAACCCATGGTGCTGGGCCATGTTGTTCTCTTCTACACTCTTTCTCCCCTTTATTTTTTTTAATCAAAGGACCACACTGAGGAGCTCTGACAGGAAGTCTGGGCTGTAACTACGCTGTGATAGAAAAGTGAGGCTCCATACTATGTATGTCCTCGCAGTGCCCCGGGCTGCAACACCGAACCTGGTATAAGAGAGTGAGGGCCTGTTAGTTGCACTTTTTGTTAGTCGCAAATTGCAGTTTCCCCTCTGTAGCTATCCTGCACAATTAGGAATACAGTTTGTTCACAATCCTTCAACGTCTGCTGTCGAATACTTCACCTTCACCAAGCTCGGCCACCAGGAACCTCCTCTTTCAACTTCACGAAAGGAAGGAAACCTTTACTGGTGCAGCTCAGCAGAGTTCGATATGTACGACATCTAGACAAAAATCAAGCCACAAAGTGACGATCCACGAGATGCCCGCAAAAACTGGTACCAGGAGAGCCGCAAAAGAGCCCGACAAGAGTCCCTCATCGAGGCCTCCTGCTGCAATTAACTCCCGTGGACACTACAACATTTCGACTTGTCGCAGCAGGCACTGATAGCAACATCAGCAAGCAGGATTTCTAGCACTTTGTTGGGGTGGTGGCTGAAGAGTAAGTATGGTGTATGTATAAAATGAGAGCGTAAAGGTGAGCGATGGGACGAAATAAGGTTGCACAGGCGAAATTTCTCAGCAAAATGTCAAAACACCGAAACCAGCAAAAGAGGCAACAAGATGCCTACAGCTGCATTTTTATTTTCAGGAGATGCAATTCCAACTGCGAGTTATGCAGCTTAAGTCGCAGGAATGCGTTGCCCTCAGGCACACCGAGGTGGAGATAGCGAATGGCAGGCAAACTTCTCCGGGGTCAGATTAGAGAGAATGATGATGGTCAGGACTAGACCCTATCACCAAATGTGGCGTAGTATTTAAAAGACTAAAGCTGCCATGCAATGTGGACAAGCCTCAATGTTTAGATGAGGTAGACAAAGTGTTAAGTACAAACAATGTGCCACTGAAAAGCCGCATTCCTTCCCAGTTGGATACAACTTAAGGGGTCATGCGACTTATAAAAAAAGGTGCGTTAATCTGTAGCCTAGTGCAATGAAATTTTCCCCATATATAGGCTTATGCAGATTTCAAACATGTATTGAGTTTTACAGTATGTTCCATAGTTTTCGTGATGTGCCACAAAATTTTGTAAAGTATAGTTTGTTTTGGATAAACTTTTATGCCAGTAATATTTTGTGGCTATGAGCCATTAATGGCTCATATTGCTCTACAAAACTTTAGAACGCAGATAACTATTAAAGAAGTACATCTAAAACATTCCGATGGTCAAGAAAAATTGTAATCTGAGAATTTTTAGAATCCTCAATCTATACTGATTGCTTACCTTAGATTCGTAATAATTATACAGGCGATATCAAGTTTTCAAGGAGATACTTGCACCCTTCATGTGTTAAGAAATATGTGGGCGAAATTTCATTCCGATTGGGCTATCATAAGTACCGAAAACATCATGTCCAAACTGAAGAAGTTGCCCAAAAATGGATCTAGAGAAAGATGCCTTTTAAATGTATAAGCGAAAGATCATCTATGCAGAAAAGTTATGTTTTTTAAGATGATTTCTTCCCTCATGAAAGCTTAGCAATGATAGTTATCTTGAGCATGTGGCTTTAGTAAATCCCTTATGTTAAATGCAATGTCAAGCAGCCAGATGACAATTTCTAGGGGACACTAGACAATGAGTTCTTTTAGTTTTAAGCCGAATTGTGCTATTTAAAAACAATCTTAACCTACTTGAAGTTCACGGCTATTGAGGTTACGACAACCACACCATGCTGCGTGTGAACAGGAACCATACAATGAGGCTCCTGCAACATCAGTCCGTCGCTCTAGTCGTTCACCCTCCCCGCACGATCATTGCTTCCAGTCACCTCAAGCCCATCGGTATTCGCCGCCCCGACCTACTGGACGCCCACACTTGCAAAATTGAGCAATGCAGCTCCTGGAGGTGACGCTGAATTGGACCCCGACCTGCAAACCCTCTGCTCACCCTTGCTCACCCTAACCACGGACCAGAACCTCCTCGCAGTAGAAGTGGATGGCATGTCTGTAACTGTCCTCATTGACATATTTCCACTATGAGCTCTTATCTATGTGCATGGTTAAGTAAGGTCCTTATGCCACTTCAGTCTGTATTTGTATGTGTCCCCAATAGAGAAACTCTGGCTGTGCTAAAAAGGTGCACTGAATGTGTGTGGGTCGCTGGCCACTGACTGATCGTTGACAAGTGCGATAAATGTGGTAAGAGATTTACCCAGAAAAGCACACTCACATGCCACATCCTGGGTTATTTGGGGAAAAAAATGTTTGGCTGCCTTACACTACCCGAGTATCTATTTACACGTGTTGCTAATGGACAAGTGGTGTCTGTGCTTAGAATGTGTACCGCCTGTGTGCGGGTCGCTGACCGCTAATCGCGAGTAGCTGAAAAGTGCGATGCATACGATCAGATATTTACCCAGAATGGAACACTTGTATGCCACATCCTCGGTCATTCGGGGGAAAAAATTTTTGGCTGCCTTACGCTACCCGAGTCCCTATTTGTACCTGTCACCGATGGAGGAACGCCAACTGTGCTCGGAATATGCACCGCATGTGTGAGGGTCGCTGACCACAGGGCACTGACTGCTGACTGGTCTCTGATCAGTGCAATGAATTCGGTTGGATATTTACGCAAAGAGGGACACTCGTACGCCACATTTTCAGTCATTCAGGGGGAAAATGTTTGGCTGCCTTACGCAATCTGAGTCCCTATTTGTGCATGTCACTGATGGAGGAACGACGGCTAGCCCAAGTGGAAATGTGTAACTGGGAATCCAAATGGTTTCATCTGGCATTAACTGGGATGAACTGGTCCCAGTTGCAGGCCAGTTGGTTTCAGCTCGGAATCAAATGCGAACAGTTGGTCCCGAAGAGCATGTCCTGAGAAGTCACGAAGAGCATGTGGAGTAGTTTTTTTCGCCGTGTCATTCCTCCCTGCTTAGCTTCCAGCTATTTCGTCAAGATGAGAAGAGAGAATGCAATTGCAGCGTGCGACAAATTTTTGGATCTCCGCTCGTACTGGACTGATTCTACAAACTTGTGGCAGTAAATTTGTTAGGCAACAAGCATGTTTACTGGCTCCATGGCTACAAGAAAAAGTGTTGCAGGGCCGCTTTAAAGAAACATGTTACCCTCAAATCAATTCATCTTATTAAGCTTGTTATGGCGGCTCATATGATCCAAGTATAAAAAATTTTAAAACTTTAAGTGTCTTATAGGTTATCACTCGCATCCTACTGAATCTATACTACTCAAGGTTGTTTCGACTTCCTTTCAATGAAAAAATAAATGGCATTTGCATAGAGCCCCTATTTCAGTTCAAAAGAATTATTATGCAGGTTAGTTGGGTCACGATAAATATTCCCTTTTTTATATGTCATACATACCATTCAAATTCGATTTGAAATTATTCGATCAAAACCACTATTTGCTTCGAAAATTTGCTTCGAACCAAAAATTCACTGTTCGCACAAGCCTAGCCATTTTCAATGAAAGAAGCACACAGGCAGAAAAATTTTTAACACAATGACGAGCAGTTTCGTACAGCACCTGTGGTGAGGGCTTGCTACTATGCAACGGATAGGCACGGAAGCGCGGCACTGATGTGTTGTTCTTTATGAGTAATGAGGAGCCATGGCACACACAATTTAGTTATTTTGATTAGTGCTTGACAGTTTTACTTCTGGAAACTTTACGACTTCAGGCGATTGTCCAACGAGTGTTTTTGCCAGCGATGAGATAGATATGCCGATAATCCTGTTTGGAGTGATGCTGTACATATAGTAAATTGCAACACGGTGTGTTTTGAGAGTGGAGATTATAGAACAGTGCCTTGTAAGCAATGCTTTAGACACTGCGATTCGCGGTCATTTGCTTTTGAGCGTGATAAAGAATGAGTGTCAATCGCGCGATACTTTTGTTCAACAGCATGCTAAATAACTACAAAGTATACTCGTGACGGCCTGTAGCTCTATCCGGAAGACTAGAAAAGGGCATGTAATTGCTCGGTAATTAAATATCCACAAACCAGTTGTCTGTGTGTGAGCTTCAACTTTACAGTTCAATGCTTTTTTTTTGGCCGTGGAGATAAGCTCGAGGGTTTAAAAATTAGAATAGACTAAGACGTGATGTCTACAGATAGTGTTAAATTAATGCACAGGGACATTTATGAAAATTCTCTCGGTAATTGAATTTTGAATTGTACGTGACGCGAGTTAATTGTGTTGATATTTGCAGTGCAAGGTTGTAAAATATACTGTGGTGCATCTGAACTTTTTACTGACATGTACAACAAAAGTGTGCCTATTTATTCACAAACATTGTTGACTTTATGGTAAAGGGATTTGTAGATAACTGCATTCGCATGTTGAAAGGCGCAATTGAGCAGAACCTAACTTATGATTACTTTATAAAGATATCTCACAATGGTACAGTTATGGATTAAGTCACTTATTAAGAGGTGTGAATTAAGAGCCACAGTATCTGCTTACAGAGCTGTCCATAATTGCATTTTAGTACCTGTGTTTTGGTTGAGAGCAATATCGGCTTTACTTTGGGCCACACTGCGTCGATTTTCTAATAAGATGGTATTTAATTTTTGGTAGTATTGCATTCAAGTAGTAATTACAGTTTCGCTAACAGTGTAAATATTTCTTTCAGATGGTTCCGTACACACGAGATCTACCAAATAGTGAGCTAAATCTGCAAAGTTTCTAATAAATGAAGTCCAGTTTCAATGCCAAGCTTCCTAGTTCATTACACCGCAGGGGTCCAATGGCATCTGGAAACAATTGTGACCAGTTGAAGTGGTTTATGGTCTGATTCCCAGTGGGGACCAGTTGCCAACAGGTCCGAGTTGGAGGAACTGCCAACAGGTGGATTCCTCCCAATGGAGGAATCCCACCTGTTGGCAACTGGTCCCAGTTGAAACCCACTAGACACTGGACCCCACTGGGAATTGTACCATAAACCACTTGAACTGGTCAAAGATGTTCCCAGTTAGAATATTTTCACCTCGGCTGTCCTTGCAATGTGCACCGCACATGCAAGGGTTTCTGACTGCATGTGACTGGTCGCTGACCAGCGCGATGAATGCGGTCAGATATTTACGCAGAAAGGTACACTAGTACACCTCATCCTCAGTCATTTGGGCCAAAAAATGTTTGGCTGCCTTGCGCTACCAGAGTCCCTATTTGTACGTGTCGCTAATGGAGGAACGCCAGCTGTGCTCCCAATGTGCACTTCACGTGTGAGGGTCGCTGACTGCTGACTGGTCGCTGACCAGTGCGATGAATGCGGTCAGATATCTGCAGAAAAGAACAGTCTGACGCCACACCTTGAGTAATTTGGGCGAGAAAATGTTTGGCTGCCTTACGCTACTTCAGTACCTATTTGTACGTGTCACTAATGGAAAAACGCTGGCTGGGCTCGGAATGTGCACCGCACGCGTGAGGGTCGCTGACTGCTGACTGGCCGCTGGCCAGTGCGATGAATGCGGTCGGATATTTACACAGAAAGAGAAACTCATACGCCACACCCTCAGTAATTCGGCCAAAAAATTCACGGCTGCCTTACGCTACCTCAGTCCCTTCTTTGTACGTGTCACTAATGGAAGAACGACAGCTGTGCTCGGAATGTGCACCGCACGTGTGAGGGTCGCTAACTGCTGACTGGTCGCTGACCAGTGCGATGAATGCGGTCAGATATTTACACAAAAAGAGAAACACACACGCCACATTCTCAGTCATTCGGGCGAAGAAATATTTGGCTACCCTGCACACCCGTGTCCCTATTTGTACGCGTCACTAATTGAGGAACTCCGGCTGTGCTCGCAATGTGCACGGCACGGCACGTGTTAGGGTTCTCGACTCCTGACTGGTCCCTGACCAGTGCGATGAATGCTGTCAGATATTTAGGCAGAAAGGTACACTAGTACGTCACATCCTCAGTCATTCGGGCGAAAAAAATGTGACTGCCTTACGCTACCCGAGTCCCTATTTGTACGTGTCGCTAATGGAGGAATCCCAGCTGTGCTCGCAATGTGCACCGCACGTGTGAGGGTTTTTGACTCCTGACTGGTTGCTGACCAGTCCGATGAATGCGGTCAGATATTTACGCAGAAAGGTACCCTAGTACGCCACATCCTCAGTCATTCGGGTGAAAAAATATTTGGCTGCCTTATGCTACCAGAGTCCCTATTTGTACGTGTTGCTAATGAAGGAACGCCAGCTGTGCTCGCAATGTGCACTGCACGTGTGAGGGTCCTTGACTCCCGACTGGTCGCTGACCAGTGCAATGAAGACGGTCAGATATTTACGCAGAAAGGTACCCTAGTACGTCACATCCTCAGTCATTCGGACGAAAAAATGTTTGGCTGCCTTACGCTACCCGAGTCCCTATTTGTAAGTGTCGCTAATGAAGGAACGCCAGCTGTGCTGGCAATGTGCATCGCACGTGTGAGGGTCCCTGACTGCTGACTGGTCGCTGACCAACGCGATGAATGCGGTCAGATATTTACGCAGGAAAGAACACTCAGACGCCGCATCTTGAGTCATTTGGGGGAGAAAATGTCCGGCTGCCTTACACTAGCTGAGTGCCTATTTGTACGTGTCGCTAATGGAGGAATGCCGGCTGAGCTCGGAATGTGCCCAACACGTGTGAAGGTCGTAACTTCTGACTGGTCACTGACCAGTGCAATGAATGCGGTCGGATATTTACGTAGAAAGGGACACTCGTACGCCACATCCTCAGTCATTGAGGGGAAAGAATGTTTGGCTACCTTACGCTACCTGAGTCCCTACTTGTACCTGTCGCTAATGAAGGAACGTCGCTGACCAATGCGATGAATGCGGTCAGATATTTATGCAGAAAGAAACACTCTGACGCCATACCCTGAGTCATTTTGGGGAAGAAATGTTTCGCAGCATGTGCTGCGAAAAGCTTTCTCAGAAAAGGTGTGGCCAAGTTTACTTAGAACTATAACGTTTAGTTCCATCTCTGCGCACAACGGTGAGAGGCAGTTTGTTTGCTACCTCTGCCCGACTACTTTTGCGATCATGTTTCTATTAAGAGAGCACTGTCCTCTCTTAACACCAGTCAGCAGTCAGGGTCGCTGACTGCTGACTGGTAGTTGGCTAGTGCAATGAATGTGGTCAGACATTTATCCAGAAACCCAGACAACACTCGATGTCCTGAGGTCGTCCTCGTATGGTACAATAGTCTTTGCACAGTTCTCATTGACCTTAGTACTTACTGAGGACGACACAAGGTGGTTTGACCCAGAAGTGTCTTTCGAGTGCTTTCTGAGAACAAGAACCGGTCCGGAAAAGTTCCTGTCAAGGACCTTTTGGGGATTGCAAAAGCATTGCACTAGATATAATTCCTTAAGACCTTTGCGCACCAAGTAGATGAATTTCATATGTGAAATCTTTCTCCACATGTTCGTTTCATACAGTCATAAAGTTATTGTATAATTTCACCTCGTTTTTTCCTTTTTGGCAGAAAATTTTCAAATTACGTGTTCTGCTTAATGAGACATGTGTAATTAATTAGCTTACGTATCGAACCTGGTATTGCGAAATGTCCATTTGAAACAGTGTGTTCATAGATGTCACAGCCTTAAATTAGTCATTATATGCCACTGTCGCACGTAATAAACTAGCAGCTGGCAACCATTGACCATGCGGCACCATTCTGGATAGTCAAGTAGCTAAGCCATTACAAGCTAACAGACTGTCAAAATGGTGTCTGTCAGGTAAGGTGCAGTGTACTAGTGAAGGTTTGTGTCCTTTGTTGTTTGTTTCCACAGTCAAAAGTAAGATATGTGTGAGAGTGTAAGTCAGAGTGTAAGTCGTAGGTGACGACAAGAAGTAAATTGCCACGCTGATGGGTGCACTGGACTGCTCATCATTCAGACTGATCATGGATGTATTGTCACCAGCCGACCGCGGCACGGTGTGGTTCGAAGCAGCCTGGAACACCAGCCAATCGTGATCAATTGTGCTTCGAAGCAGCCTGGTCCCAACCTGAAAGGATCGACTTCTGCATCTGACACATGGCCCGTGTTGTATTTGTCGCATACTGGGAAGCAGCCCCCGCTGCGGGGGAGCGTTAATTGAAAGACTCCGCGGCGAAGAGGGGGAGGGGGGGCAACTCGGAGGGACTCGTTTTCGGGTGGTTCGCGTGACGGGCAATGCGAAAGGAGCGAAGGGCGTCCTTGACATCTGTTTTTACCTACAAGCCTAGCCGTGAAGGGAAAAGGGGGTGAGGGCCACAATGACCCTTCTCGAACACGCGGAAAGCGTTTTGTCCATCTGTCCTTGAAGACCGTCGCACGTGCGGGGTGCGGAGGAAACTCTTTGACAATACTTGTGCTTATATGGCATATGTTAGTCTATAGGTTTTTAGTCTTTTGTTCATTTATCGGATCTTCATAAAATGCATTACTTTCATTTTAACAGTAGTTCTTTTTTTGAACACACTGCCCACATATATATGATTGGTCATTTCTGCATGTATATTAGTGTATCGGTGTTTTATATTGAACACTTGACGACCATGTGTGAAATATTACGATCACTCAAAGAGTGCGACTGGCAGCTTTTGGATGCGTAGGATAAAATGTACAATGCTTCATGATGGTGCATATTTGACAAATTGAGCTTTAATTATGCAAAGCAGGCTTCAGCCTAGATGATCACCTTATTTTATGTACAAATGGGGTTGCAGGTGCCAGATAGCAATGCAATTTATGCTGACAATCATAGAAGACATCTAGAAATTTCAAGATACCAGTATCCAAAACTTATCGGATAGCAGTATAAACATAACTTGAAACAATACAAACAAAACTTCTCATCACAGAGCAATACTAACATAATTTCTAAATCTTTAGCTATAGGGCCAGTAAACATCCCAAGACATAGAACTTCATAATCAGCACACTACTGTGAAATGAGCATGCCGATACAATAATTTTTTTAAATTGGCGTAGAGTTGAAAGCATCGGGTGGTGCTGCAGTTTCTCCCTTTCACAACACAAGCCACCCCCAGCTGTCTCTCCTACATAGTGCTTTGCCTTTAATGATGAGCCACTATATTAGTGCGATAACGAATACTGGATGAGATCCTTTAAAGAAACAATGGAATGCTTCTTTGAGTGATCACTAATTGACCTCATTGTCAAAATTTAATGCCTCGCAAATCCACTGCCACAAATATTTCAAAGCAAGTTGAGGAGCTTACTGCACGCTTCAACCGCTTTCTTTTTGTTCTCGTCGGTCCCAACAAACTGTGCTGAAAACTATAGGGAGGAATGGCAGTAAAGAAATGCGTTATGTCAGCACACATTATGAGCTAGAGCATGCTTGAAGAAACACGGTAGCTTTTTCGTGCTGCCATTCCCATGTGCGAGTGTGACTATACAATGTTAGAAGATTTTGGACAGCAGTGCCAGCATGTGGCAGCACCCTGTGGCAAGAAGCACATTCGATTGAAACGCTGCTCTTGAATTATTTAACTATAGGCCAATAGCATGCTCTCAGTTGTTTTACACCCCATACAGGCATCCGAAAATTCGAAGTGAGCACAGTCATCTATATGAAAGAAGTCCCTTGCAGCTGAAAGATTTGGCTGATATGTTGATAGCAGCATCTGTTATTCAGAGGTGTGTCTTTTCACAAAACCCAAGTGGTTGCACAGACCTGTTGCCTCTAATCCTCACAAGATCGATAAATCAAAAAGCATGTACTAATTAAGGCTAAAGCATTTGACTACAAAAAACACACACACACACACACACACAAACACACACACACGAAACTGCCTACGATAGGAAAAGTTCAGTTGTGAAGAGAACAACAATAGAAAAGATCAAGCCAACTTTTAGTTGTCCTAGCTTTCTAAACTCATATTAGACTGGCTCTATGTGTCACAAGTTTCAAACAAGTTTGGTACATCAGCAACATAGCAAACATGTCCAACTTTCATGTGCACACACACTCTGTCCACATCCTTCGGCAGCACAACTTTTTCCTCTGTTTCTGAGCAAAAACTAATGTGAGATGTGTTCTTGAATAGTTGAGATGTAAGCCTCACACACATGAGCACACACACAGAGTCTGGCAGTTTATTGACATGCACCAGTGTAAAATACATGCCATTGTTGCATTTAAAAAGTGTCACTCATGCCAGCATTGTCGCGAGCCTCATCTGCAGTTCGGTCGGAATCGCTCGAGTGAGTTTTTCTCGAAGCTGTAAGTGTCGTCGGGATCAGGATGTTCATTGCTGTTACCATGCGCATCACTCAGACTTCACGTGTCGAACGCCGCTACTCCAGAACATCCATTGCCAGCCAAAGACTAAGGAGTGCTCTTGCTGAGTGTAGCTGGTTGGCCGATTGCGTCTCCACCACTTCATGATAAAGGTTCATTGTCCGAGGTACTACATATTGCAATCCAGGCTCCAAATAGCGCTTCCTTCTTTTTGATCGAGGCTGGGGTTGAGTTGAATGCATCTCTTGTCGAACTTGACACAAACTTCAAATAGCGCGCTTCATGATGTCCACGCAAAGTGAGGCTGCGGTACTGATCATAAGTGACCGGGTAAAGGTCGTTTCACAACCTGCTTGCTGTGTCTTGAAGATTGTGCACGCGGCGTGGAATTTGCCGAACACTACAACACGTGCCGCGAGATCACGGCGCGAGGTAGTTACCCCACAGAACACCTACCCGCGTTCTTATGGTGTACTGTATTGTGGTCGCCATGGTGGTTGCTGACTGCCATTATGGCTAGATGATTGTAACCATGATGATGTGATGAATGGATGGATGGAGTGATATGGCTGAACCCTTAAGATCGGATGGCGGCTAACGCCACCTAGCCTAAGGGACACAGCGATGACATCCAAAATCGCCACTGCGCGCCCGCCATCTCGAAGACTATGCACAACGACACAACGTTACAGTAACTGCGTTCACTGTTTATGTATTATTTGCTGTGAGCTCTAGAAAACTACCCTATAGACTTGGAAAACAAGAAGTAAGTGTTTTGCGAATTAAATATTGTTGTTTTCAAAAAGTAAAATACATTATGTTGAGGAAGAGGTCGTGGTTGCATAAACTACTTGGGAGATCCACAAATAGCACTGCCATTGTCATCAATGGCAAGTTTGTGGCAGCGTTGGTGCGTGTATGGTGCATGTGAACTTTTGTTGCGTCTCTTAATTGCTCAGTATTTCGCCTGGACACTCACATTTCTCCAAGATGTTTGGTTCCGCGATGATAATTAAAAATGAATAGTCCCAGTAAATGCATGTAGGTACCTCAGTCCGAAGTACACGGGCAATTTTAATCCTCACAACTGGTACTGGGTGTTCTGGAAGGATAACACACACTGCGGCCACTGGTACGCTCAAGTGATTAAGCTTTACGGTAAGTCCGCGCCTCTTGTTTTCCCAATACATAAGCAAAGAGGAGGAAGCAGTCATTCTGAAGTTATCGACTGGTCATATTTTCTTAGATACCGAGGATGATTCAAGGAATGCAACAGTAAAACGAACAACCCGATAGCGACTCCTTCAATAGCTGCTGCAGCTCAAATGAAGTGGACAAGGATTCATTTAAAAAAGTAAGTTGCAATTGCTCACACTGCAGCTGATATGTTACTTTGCAGCGTAACTATTACCGACAGCCAAGTCTGGCTATCGTTGACATTACGGCTGATGTGCTACTGTGGCGTAATTATAATCGACAGTCAATTTTGCTCTGCACGTGGTGCCGTGTCACACATGAAGCACCAATGCTCTGATAGAGTCCCCGCCCCCTCAGCGAATATATCAGAGCATCACTGCTCCGCTACTACACGTGTGCCGGAACGTCGTATTGAAGGTGGTAGAAAAGTTGCAGTATGCTGAAGAGCTATATTTATTTTATTCTATCGTGGTATGAGCGTAGCTTAGTCACCTTTTCTTTGTACAATTGACTGGTTTAAAATAATTTTTGCTTGTGCGAATATACGCCCTGTTTGTGATTGCGAACTAGCAGTGAAATTTGTGTGTTGGGTTGTCTGCACCTGTAAGATACTTGACGTCAAGCTGCTGTTAAACAGAACACAAAGCACATCAGCAACCATTTTAAGAAGCAGCAGCGAGACCTGCTGTTTGCTGATGCTGGAAAAAAATTGGAGAAAAAACTTCTGAAAGAATTGGATATATATGCTGAAGGCTCAAAATACAAAGCTAGTGCAAAGAATAAGCTTACTGGAAAATGCCCTTCACAGCGAAAATTTCCTAACAGGTCTGATTATCATTTCTGTATAAGCTGTTGTAATGCACTGCTGCTAGGGTTGTATACATCAGTAAGTTGCCCTATTCTTATAGCGTGCAATTTCGCTGAGAAGCAGAATGCAATGTTTATCTCCTTCACTAAGGCCATTCAGGCCTTAGTGAAGGAGATAAACAGGGTATGGGAGGAGGGCGTCGTACCAGAAACTTGGAAGAGGGCCACAGTGGTCTTAATCCCCAAGCCAGGTAAATCACCCAGCTTAGATCACCTCCGCCCGATCTCCCTTACTTCTTGCCTTAGCAAAGTAGCAGAACATGCAGTACACAACAGGATATCGCGCTACATCGAGAGGAATGACCTATTTCCATATAATATGGTAGGTTTCAGGCCCTCACTTTCCACGCAAGATGTCATGCTTCTCCTCAAAACACACATAATTGACTTTCCAAGCAAAGATGTAAAAGGGGTCCTCGCACTGGACCTCACTAAAGCATTCGATACTGTCAAACACGACTATATTCTTAAGGAGATATCGGCTTTGAACCTGGGAGTTAAATTCTTCTCCTTCGTTGAATCTTTCCTCGAGAGTCGGACGGCGGCAATAAAATTGGGACAATCAGTCTCGGAGCCTTTCAAACTCGGACGAAGGGGTACTCCCCAAGGGGCAGTTATCTCCCCCCTTCTATTCAACATAGCCATGCGCAAGCTGTCGGCAAGCCTTTCTAAAGTTCCTAATGTCGGACACGCTTTATATGCTGACGACATTACAATCTGGTGTCCCGGAGGATCGGAGGCGGCGGTTGAACAAGCTCTACAGGAGGCTCTGGACGTTACAGAGTCTTTCCTGGAAGGTACGGGACTGACGCTTTCGCCGGAAAAGTCGGAACTCCTGCTCTACAGACAGGCTAGACGAGGTGTTAGGGGACTCACCCCTCTCGATCAGGTGCCCATTAGCGTTTGCACCAAGGATGGTCGCACAATTCCTAGAGTCAATTCTATGAAAATTCTGGGGCTTTTATTAGACTCTAAGGGATGCAACGCAAAGACTATAGCCCATCTCACCACAAAAACAGAGAACATTCTGAGATTAATTATGCGGGTGTCCAACAAGAAGGGCGGCATAGGCGAGGATATCCTCCTTAGGGCCCACCACGCTTTCCTCATGAGCCATATCATATACATAGTGGCGGCTCTCAATTGGACCAAAACGGAAAGGGATAAATTGGACACGCTCATGCGCAAAAGTGTCAAAAAGGTGCTCGGCGTCCCAATCACGACTAGCACAGAAAAACTCATGAAGTTGGGAGTGCACAACACCACTTCGGAATTAATTGAAGCGCAAAGGTCAGCACAAATAATTCGGTTATCGAGTTTCAAAACAGGAAGAAAACTGCTCGATGCGGCAGGCCTCCATCCTATCTTCAATCAGGGAGAAACTACGCAGCTTGATTATCAAACAAGGAATTCCTTTATTGTTGACCCTCTTCCACGAAACATCCATCCCCAACACAATAAAGGTCGTAGGTTGGCGAGGGCTAGGGCTTTCATAAAGAACCTCTCCGGAACAGAGACATTTGTGGACGCGGCGCGCCACGCCGGCGGCAGCAAGTTTTCCGTGGCAGTAGTCAATGACAGGGGAGAACTTGTCTCGGCAGCTTCAGTGAAGACCTCCTTGGTCGATGTAGCAGAACAGGCTGCTGTAGCGCTGGCATTACTGGACACGAAACGCACCACGGTGTACACCGATTCCCGAGCGGCCGTTAGGGCGTTCGCATCGGGATTGATAGCCACAGAGGCAGCCAGAATTCTCCACAGCAAACCCCCCTCAGACGTTATTCATCACATAGTCTGGTTTCCCGCTCACATGGAACCAGACGTACTGCCGGGTCACCTGAACCCAAACGAGATAGCCCACGACTGTGCGCGAGGTTTAACAAGCCGCGACGGGTGGTCTCTCGGGTGAGTTCGGGAGAGCTCGTCCACAGTGATCCTCTCGTTACTTTTCACGAGATAACATCTCATTACAGAGGAGAGCGACAGACTTTTCCCTTTCCCCATCATAAGCTCCAAAGATCACAAGCAAGCACGCTCCGCATGCTCCAGACGGGGTCTTACCCCTCTAGGGGCTTTCTGAGCATGCTTCATCCGGATATTGATCCACTTTGCCCAGATTGTGGTGAATTTTGCTCTTTGAGTCACATGCTCTGGCAGTGCCCTGCGTTACAGGATTTTAAAACAGAAGAAGACTGGACAACGGCAATCACAGACCCCAGACAAGACGTCCAGCTTCAGGCTGTCCAGAGGGCCCGTGAACGAGCGGAGAGGCATGGCCTCTCTGTTCCGACATGGGACTAGCCAACGGCTGGGTGGGGACCTACATAGTTGGCCCGCTGCCTTGCCTCTCAGGACCAAATAAAGTTGTTTGTCCTGTCCTGTCATATGTGGCAGTTATGCATGCATGTTTTTCTAATCCCTTGTGAGTGAGCTTTTCCAACTTTCAGAGCATGGTGGATATTAAATAAAACACTACTTGGGTCAAAATTTTTTTAGCCCTCCACTACGGCATCCCCTATAATCACACCATAATTTTGAAACGTGACACCCAACGTATTGTTATACTTTCATTGCATATTTCAACTGCATGCTATGTTTATCATATATGTTATTTGTCCATGCACAGCTAGGATGCTACCGTGATAATTAAGGGTGGAATATACTTTCCTTCTGCACATTCTACTTTTTCATTGCAGAAAAAAAACCATGTCCTTTGTGAGTGTTGCAGCTGCAAGCCTGAAAAACAGAAAGGACTTGCACCTTTGCCAACCCATGTGCTGCCACGGTGGAGCCACCACAGCGACCACGGACAGCTCTGAAGTAGCCCACTAAAGTGTGAGCGAGGCTGCACCGCTTATCAATTATGTGCCCACTGACTGAGAGGAATAGTAATACTCTAGTATGCTTTGTCTTAAAGGTATATTGCTTTGCTTTAATAAGAAAATGTGCATTGACAAACTGATGTGTGCCCATCATCTTTGACTTGCTTTATAGGTGCATCAGGGCAAAGGAATTACCGTTCCCAAGGGGTTGTACAATCGCTTCATGGGCTTAAAAAGTGAGACCCGCTGCGTTTGTGAGGCGGCCGTTGCCATTTTCTCTACAGCTGGCCTAGTCGGGCGAAGTGTTACTGGCGCAGCTTTCAATCGGTCTAAAGGGGAGATGAAATCTCCCTTGGACAAAAAAAAATATTCTGTGCTTTCAGGTAGGTAAAATTTTCCAATCTGACCAAAATTCATGGAAGTTGGTGGCTCCATTTTTGCACATAATCAGCCGAGGTTTCACTGCCAACTTGTGTAATAATTACTTACTAAAGCTTCAAGTCTAGTTTTTGTCTATTGGAGCTGGGTACTTTGATGCAAGAATCCACAAACTAATTTTAAAAAATAAAAGAGAGACAGACTGGTAGCACTTCTACTTAGTTTTTGTCATATTAACTCCTCTATTTAGAGTGTACATAATTGTCGCCTAACAAGTGCCCATAATTTACTTTGTTTTTGATCACGCAGATTTCTGCCATTTTTTTGAAGTGCACCGTTCCGATTGGAGAGGTTGAGCAAAAGAAGAAGCTCTTCAATAAAGCATTGGCAAACAAAATAATGACTTGATGAAATCAAAAGATTAACAAAGGAATGGCACATCAAATAAAATATTTTGTTTGATTTCTGTGATCATATTTGTGTCCTGCTTGCTCTGATGCAGTGGTGCACCTGCCAGTTTGCTAAGCATCGATTTGCTTGTGGGCTTATCAAAGTAGCATGCTACACTTATAGGCTGGTACACCCATACTGGTACACTGATAGACTGATACACTGACAGACTGATACATTCATAGACTGATACAACTATAGACTGATACAACTGTCAATAACCTGATAGCCTATCAGTTTTTCTATCAGAATTTTTGCTAGGGCTCTGTTGATTGATACAGTATATATATACACGAGACTTCACAGGTGTTTTTCTTTTGATGTATGGAAATATCATGAAAAGAAGTAAATCCTAAGTACACTCTAAGCCAAAAATGGCCGAAATGGGAGCAACGGCTGTTTTTAGTCCTTCAGACTAACTGTTACTTCCCGAAAGGACCAAGCGGAACAAGATGGCCGACATGTTCGAAAACGGGGGAGCAACTGTTCGTCTGAAGTTTCTAAGGAAGAAACGGAAGGAGGAACCACTGTAAATGCTCCCGTTACGCAACAGTTACTCCCCTGAAGGACACCGCACACAAATATGCATGCCGCCCACATTGATATTCATAGGCCAGATTATTATTTGTTCTGTGTGCCAAACTTCACCAAACCAAAACAGTTGTTTATATTAGCATCCACAGATAATAAAATAGCAGCGCTGGCTGAACACAGAAGGCCTGAGAATACAGCTACCGCAAGTGCCTAACACACGCCGCAGCAGCATGGAGAGTTGGCACGTCAAAGCGGACCAAACGCCGAAACACGTGCAAAACAAGGATGTAAAAAAAAAAAGCCTGAACACGCCGCTCGTCTGCTAGGGAATGGCGTCAAAGCCGATCAAGCACCAAAACACGTGCAAAAGGACCCCCCCACCCCTCCCGCCAAATATATCAGAGAAAAAAAAAAACAGACCCAGACGCGCTTCTCATCAGCCGTCAAACTTAGTAGCACGCTTCAACGTGTAGTTTGAGGGCAGAATGACAAATGTGCGCCATGTGCGCCCGCACGACAGGTGTGGCGCTAGTATAGCGAGCGATGTAATTTACAAAGTGATCATTTTTAAATGTTTATGTGTACTAGCACTAAATAACAATTAAACTCAATTTTTTTATAAATAAATATTAGTTTTAGTATACCTAAGTTTTTTTTATAGATGTATTAGGAGAACACACTGAAAGCATTGCGCTGATGCCTGTGCTGCCACTGCTCGACGTTTTTTTTTTCTGCGCAACTAGGTTCGCGTTCGCACTACTCATATTTATATGGTTTGTGGTCGGCGAGCACATGGACACGCAAGCTTGCGTGCTGTTTTGATCGTGCGTATGTGTCGCAGATTTGCGTTTCTACTTAATCGTGCTGAAGGTTAGTGTATATTTATCTTGAGAGAGTGCAATGTTGTGGATTTTGCTGCTGGATGGAACAAACACAACGTAAACTTTAGCTATCTGCAAGCCTGTTCGCTCGTCGGACAAAGGACTGCGCATGCATCAGCGTGCAGGTGAGTGGCATTTCTAGCAATATTTAATGCTCTTACAGTGTTGGTAACTACAGTCTAGCATTGGTTGGGGCGTTTTCAACCCCAAATTTATGCTTGTTCACAGCTTTTGAAAAATGTTCTCAAACAGCTGGCTCATTGTTTTTTCTCCAAATACATTGTCGAGTGGTTGCGCTATCAAAAGAGAAATAATTTGCTCTTTCTTATTCACCGTATCCATTGCTAGCCGTATCAGACTAAATTACCTCTATTATTACCGCCTGCATACCCTCTTGCTTCCTCTGTCACCACTGCAGTGCCAGTGTACTTTTGCAGTTGAAAGTTCCTTTCCGCAACAATACCTCGCTTGAAAAAACATTGGGGCGGGGTTGTAGCTGCCTTCATACTGGTACTTTCTATCATTGGCTTTATGTAACGTTAACGGCTGGGTGTTGGGGCCTTGGGCCACATTATTTAGAGCTGTAAAGTGTATATAAATCAGTAAGTGAACAAATCATTGTCGCATCACTTCACTGGCGGTGACGCAGAGAATTTTTTTGGGCCAGGTGTAGGGAGCCCAACATGACCATATTTGCTTGCCCGGCCTCCAATTCAGATAAGCGGACTCCCTCCCAATCCCCGCACGCCTCAAAAAAGAAAAAAATCTGCCCACATCACTGCGTCACTTGCTTCACCTCTACGCTGAACGTATTATTTTATAAGCGGACCATCAAGCGAGCACTTTACATATGGAAGAAACAATTAGAGGAGGAATGACCCAAATCTTTCAGATTTCTTTAGTGATGAGAAACCTTCGCAAAACTGAATATTGTGAAAGACAATCATAAATGCTGTAGGTTCACGTTAGCGTTGTCATTATTCTGCATCATGAAATCTTAATGTGCTGTGAAAACTTGGCAAGCCGTTGTAGTCACATTTTGACGTTAATACCAATCGACGAAAATTTCGACAACCTCAATAACACCGTTAGGGATTTGCCGCATGCACATAATTAGGCTGATTCCCACTTGGCTGTTCTTAACCAGACTTCACTGCTATCAAATGAAACACTATTTGATGCATGTCCTTTACTACTATTTTTCAGGTGTATGACACAAATTTGGTTATACTGCAGATAATGATGCCCCCAATGGTGCTAATGTACAGAAAGCAAGTGAATTTTGGTAAGTGCAGACTTTTTGTGCTACGTATATGAAAGCATCACTTTTTAGGGGCAAACTGCGCATGTATTGGCCAGCGAATAGTTTATCATGCCACATGGTTACACTGGCACTGACAATTTGACATGGCTCCGCTGACCCGTGTGTGTGCTTACACTGTTACCGTTAAGATAAAATGTTTGTGTTTTCATTGCAGGGATTGCTGTTTGTACTAGAAAGCCAACTGCCAAGATTTGTTTACGCTGGTTCTACTATAAGTACGCTTTCCCTATTTACACGAGTTTTGGCTTACACAAAGTATAACACTTGAGCCTAGCTTCACAAAGCTGTCCATGCGCAGGCCTTCATAGCAGCGTTTCTTGACTCGCCTTTACCCTGTTTTCTGCGGATGTTTAGTGGGTTTAAAAGTGTCACAACACGTTGACCTCTCCCACTCTGAAAAATTCTCGTTCAAAGTTCTGCAAGGGTGGGCTTGACTTTCTTGTGCACCTCCTTGCTGTTCCAAGATCCTGAAGTGTTATGCTCTTACTAGAGGTGGCAGTGTTCCTAATGTTTGTATTTCCATCACGTTGACCAAGTATGCGATGTTGGCTTGAATGGTAGCACATCCTCAACAAATGTCGTTGTGGCACATGTAGAGGGCAGTACAAAATAAATAGGCAGACATTCACACCTGGCGCTAACTTCTAATAATGTTTTTTTTTTGGAAACCACGGTACGCTTATTCCAATTTGTCTAACAGAGCAGTAACCTGTTCGGCTGTGAACCAGCAAGACGTTGAACTAATAAAAGCTTCACATATTGTGGCACTCAGATATATGTGTATCGGCAAGCTATCCGTGACACTGTCAAACAAAGAATCAGAATATATGTGCATGCCTTAAAATGTATTGCTTCGTTCACATATCTCGTGGCTGTGACTCGTCAACCGAGTGAACAAGTGCACCCTAGTTTCCTAAATTGAAAGCACTTTTTGAAGGTAGCATGGCCTACATTTATTTGTCTATTGTTTTGTACAGCCATTTGCATCAGGTACAAGGAAAAAATGGCAGCATATCCACGGAGTGAATGATGGAGAGTGGGGCGAAGCATTCGTCCGTCCATGCGTCTGTTTGTGCGCCCGTCCCTGCGTTCTTTCATGCATCCGCCCCTGCATCCGTTCATGCGTCCATCCATGCATCTGTTTGTGTGTCCGTTCGTTCATCTATTCAACACTCCAAGTCCCACCATCTCGCATCTTTTTATCATATATTCCCCATATAGAAGCACCGCCATCCAGCGGACATTCCAAGGACTAAACGAGAGGTGGCACACGCACACTTTCTTACGGCCTGCGCTTTGGGTCCACTTCCCACCTTTAACCACCTCGAGTTCATGGTATATTCTAGTTCACTGTATTCATGGCACTGCGACCAAACGCTCGCTAAACCTTTCGAAAACCAAGGACATTACGCCCAGCGAGTACAACGTAGCAACCTTTCCCTGTCAGATAGGGCTCAATTTACATGCCAATGGCTGCTAATGAGAAATGAGACAGGAGAATTCGGCTTTTACTTTCTTACGGCTTGCGCTTCGTATCTACTTCTCATTTTTAACCACCTTGAGTTCATTCATGGTATACACAAGTTCATTGTATTCATGGCACTGCGGCTCAACGCTCGCTAAACCTTTCTAAAGCTAAGGAGGTTACACCCAGCGAGTATAATGTAGCATCCCTTTCTTGTCCGATAGTGCTCAATGTACATGCCAATGGCTGCTAATGGGGATCGCAGCGTGCGCGCTGACTAAAAGCCGAATGCTCATGTCTCTCATTCCCCATTAGCAGCCATTGGCATGTACATTGAGCACTATTTTTTATTGTTAAACAACGCACAGAAGAAATCTCTCACTGGCACCACCTTGGAGGTCAAGTGTTATACCTATTTTGGGTATGTGCCATTGGTGGTTACATACGAGGGACGCCCAAGCCACGCCATAAGGAGCTTCGCCCCTAACATACTGAAGATTATCATGTAGCCACTGCAAATGGTTGCTTTCAAGCAGGCTTTGCATGCTTGACTTGTGCCTACTGGTATTGCACAATTCAAGAAGCAGCAGCGTATGATATAACAGTAGAATCGAGAGCAACTATGTGCACGAGCTAAATATGTGTTTTAACATGAGCGGATGGTGCGTGTTATTTGCCACACACATGATCTTGCTTAGAATGCCCATTGGTGAATGGGCCCATAGAAATGTCACTCAGCTGTGTATAGGATACAAGTTAACTGAACCTAAGGGTATCTTTAACAGCTACAAATATGTCTTCTTGAGGTGCTGCACATTTTCTTCCAGAATATTGCTATCCGAGACATCATGTGAAGAGCGTCTACCACATCAGCATTTATATGGCTTGCCAAGTAACGTTTGCCCGAACCTACCATTTTTTTTCCACATTTCATTTTGCAGTAGACATCCTAGAATGTAAGTGCTGTTGCAGTGTGTTTGACTCATTGTTATGTATTGATTCTGGCATGTTAAACCTCACACTTCTATTTTTTTTCTTGCAGCGATGAGATGCTTCACATATGCTTGCGGTGACATTCCGCCGCGCTAGCCTGATGGAAACACCAGCTGCGAAACTCGAGTCCTTCAGAATTGGAGAAGTTGCCCTTCTCTCACCAATGATGACACAGACTGCCCTATATGCTAGAAATTCAAGATTGTTTTTCCATGGAAGACGCTGAAAACATTTGATGTATTATGGCGCTTGTTTAGTACTGGCTGTGGTGTGGCGAAGTCTACTTCTACGTGTGCTCACACGTCGCCTCAAAAAAATAAAAATAAAATCAATAAAAGCATTTCTTTTCCTTTCAATATTGCCCACTTTTTGTGTTAGAAGCACCCAAGCAGTGCTCTTTCCAAGGAGCTCTCGCCATTTGTTAAGCGTGTGACAAGCATACTCAAGATAGTCATTTCCACAAGGAGTAACTGGAAGCATGTGCAGTTGGTCCTCAGAGAGTAACTGCGAACACGCGGGCAGGAACGGTAAAAACTAACCGTTGGTCTTAGGGAAGCAACTGGTGGGAGTAATGATTGGTCTGCAGGGAGCAACTGGTGGGAGTAACTGTTGGTCCACAGGGAGCAACTGGAGGGAGTAACTGTTCATCCTCCAAAGGAGGAACTGAAAGGAGAGCAATGGTTCGTCCCTCTGCAGTTACTCCTTTTAGGGAAGTAATGGGAGTGGCAATGCAATTGCTTCCTGAAAGGAGCAACCCCTATACCCTCGTTGCTCCCTTTTGGCTTATGTTGAATTCCAATGGCGGAGTTGGAGCAAGTTTTTCTGCTCTTTTCAAAGCAAGTGTGTTCCAATGACAGAGTGAGAGCGAGAGTCAAAAGTTCCAATGAGAGAGTCGGAGGGGATTCAGAGCGGGAGTCCCTCCGTGGAGCAGGAAAAACTGTTGATAATGGCGGACGGCATGGACGGCTCGGCTACCTCGGCAAAGCCTGCGGCAATGCTTCTGCTACTCAATAGCGACAGCTCTGAGTCGGAAAGCTCAAGTACCGACACGAGTGATTCGTTGGACAGTGACAGCGACGCTAAAGCTTGCGCTTACGAGCGGGAATTCAACAAGTTGTTCCGCATTCCCGTGAAGAGGCCCAAGTCGTCGGTTTCATCGAGGACATCTTTCGGCAGTACTCGGACCACGAGGTAAAGAAATAGAAAAAAAGAAGGAAAGCATTATGCTCAAGGTTTAACACGTTGTGGTGTTTTCGTTTGTTTCTTTTCTTGAGCAGTTCCGGAGGCACTTTAGGCTGGCTCGACCTGTGGCCGAAAAGTTGGTCGCGGAGTTTGCTGTCTCGTCAATGTGCCCTTCGAGCACACACGGAGGAGTTCAAGCGAAATCCGCGGAAACGCATGTCTTGACATTTATCTGGTTAGTTACACCTCCCCACCTTCACCCCTCTTTTTTTCTTTGTACGAATGCCTGCACAAGAACGCATTTGACTATGAGCCCGTTGCTTACAGTGCAGTGTAATCTGAAGCTGTTTTTTTTTTCTTTCGGGTACCTGTAATCCCCCTGCTCAGGTACGCGGCCAACAAAAC